>BPTQ01000001.1:180570127-180635448 GCA_019973895.1 Chrysanthemum seticuspe | reverse complement strand
CAAAAAAAAAAAAAAAAAAAGTATCTTACCATGAACAGAGGCGTATCGAGATGTAAAACGGATAGAACTTTGTAAAGAACTGCAAATAACATTGGATGCAAATAGCTATGTATTCCCTTCGTCCATTCCCATGTTAAATGTCCATATCTGTCAGTTAAGTAATAAAGTTAAAATCCTTATTAACAACAATATCTCAGTTAATACAATGTCGAATGGAACACGTAGACACACCCAAAGGTTATTCGATGTGCAACTTCAAGCGCTTGCCAATGCTCATCCGGGTTGAAATATGTTTGCACAAATAAGGAATTTGCCATTCTGAAAACTAAACATATTATAAAGATTTTCATGGACGACGGAAACTGACTGGCTTCTTGTTTTCTATCTTTATGCAGTGATTCGGGATTTGACACTTCATCACCAAAGTAGATGAAACTTCCTTTTCTACAAAAAACTGTTTTACAGCTATTTTCAGTATGGAATCTGATTTCTCCTTGGACATGAGGCGCCTGGAATTTTGATCAATGTCTAACCAAAAACTGCAGAAGCTAGAAACAAAAACAAAGTTAAAATGACATAACAGTAAAACACATAGTTACTGAATCAATACGCATATATATCTTATATTGCACAAGATCTAAATCCATGTATCTATGGATACAGCCACCAACCCAAACAGTAGCACTAATTTTGGATCCTTCTCTGCAAAAGACACATCAATAGACTCATCATAAGTCAACACCAATATAGTTGGGCCTTTATAAGCCTTAGCAACTTCTGCCACAAGCTCTGTTGATAAGCTAGTAAAAGTAACTCGTCTATATCTAGACATTCCGCATATATTGACTGGTCCAAGCCCATAATCAACACACTTGCATCTATGTGTCGGGCTGCACACATTGCATAATTACATACAGGAAGTTGTAGATCAAGTATAATTGCCGAGGGCATGAACTTAGAAACAATTAGTGGGTGGCTCAGACCGATTTTAATCATCCCTTTTTCTTTTTTCATATCATTTTTCTATTTACAAATCTACACAAAACGCCTCCACCCACCCTATATTGACCTGCACATTCTCCCTGCAAACTAAAAAACAATAGCCACCCAAAAAATTCAACCAACGGTTAATTCGAGGGTAAAAAATCATATTTGGTTTTAAGATCTTACTTCGCAAGAGATTGAGCCACTGGATATCCTTGTAACAAAGTAAAAAGAATATATGATATCTGATAACACTATAACACTAAAAAAACTGCAAAACTTGTTACACTTATAAGTCGGAAAAAAAAATATGTTAAACTGAAACTCGATAAAAAAAAATTTAGGGATTCTTCACCTGTAAAAGTAAAAAGTAGATTATACTTTTTAGGGATAATTATGTTTAGGAATAAGATATTAGGGTGTATTTATACACAAAAAAAATAGGTTAAAAATATTCATTAAAAAGGTACACCGTTGAGTTGGTCACGACGGCTCAAGATATTCTTAGGAGCTGCTTGTGGATCGGACTTGACTACCTTCACACTGGAACAATATGGAATCCTACATCGTGATATTAAAAATACCAATATCTTGTTGGATAAAAAATATGTAGCTAAGATAGCTGACTTTGGTTTGACTTATTTTATTGATATGTTATACAGATGAACAAAATATATATATATATGATCTATGTCAATATTGAGCCAATTATATGATGCAGCGTCGAAACAAAAATAAAGTTACATGACTGAGATCACGATGAATATCTTCAAAACAATTCATTGTAGGAGAATATATTCCTGATCCACCGGATGACACCACTGGTTGCATATGTAATATCAGTCACGGGCGCCTGAAAGGTAAAAGCTCGATAGAGAAATATTTATGTAGTTAAACAATGCAGATATGGACACACAATCTTTATAGAGATATGGGAAGAAGCAATTAACAAAATTAGGGAAAATAAATGATAGTATAGAACTAAGTATGGATAGTGCTTGATCTCTTTTAAGGTATATAAGATGTGTTAAAACCTCATGAAGCGCAGGAGCATCATTTGTTCTGTCACCAGTAACGAACACACTTAACGAACACACTTGTCCAAATTGTTGGATATTACAGCAGCACCCGAGCCAAACCTGTTGGAATAATCCATGCCAAATTAGTCATTTTTCAATAGTTAAATACTGAAATTTAAGAAATAAATTCGACATGGTACACAAAATGTCAAAATCATAGCAAAATAAGGATTCAAATTCACTCTAAAAATTAACTTAGATACCTCTTGCCATAAGGATTTTGCTGAAATCACTAATCTTGGATTCATTGATGTAAGTAAAAGAATAACCATACAAAAACAAAATAATATGCACAAAAAAATAGATGCATGAGTCGTTTACTGTTGTTAAACCCTAATGAGCGAATGAGAAAAGTTCCACATGAGGTGATTAATTTGTATAACATATTAGAAGCCAAAAGATGCATGAACACATTAACGAACCTCCAGTTTCGACAACCATACCTGAACACAACATCTTTCCTGCGATCAAACGATGGGCATTGTTTATCTGGAAATATTATAAAACATAAAATAGAATACTAACCTTGAATTGAAGTGTTGATTGTCTTTCTTACCTTTTGTACCTAATATACATCTCGTTATTAAACTAAAAAATCCACAAAACCTGTAAAACTCATAAGTCATTAAAAAAATTAGGGTGTATGCAAAACCTGTAAAAACCTGTAAAAGTCGGTTTATGCAAAACCTGTAAAAACCTGTAAAAGTCGGTTTATGTTTACGAATATTATAATAGGTTGTATAAAAAAATAGGTTAAAAATATATAAGGTATAATTATCTTGTAAATAATATATATCATATTTTTTTTAATTGTTATCTTTATAATATACATTCATAAATTACAAATTTCAGGATTTTTTTAACATCTCCTTATTTGTATTGAATTGAAAGATATAAATCAAAAAACAACTTACTCTAGTGGTAAGTTGTTTACAAAACTCATGAATGACCCAAGTTCAAATCCAACTATTGTCTTATTTTTAATTAAACAATTTTAAAATAAAAAATTAACAAATTAAAAACGAATTTTAAAATTTACAAAAATAAAATTGTACATATATTTAAAAAAACGCCACATCATTAAAAAAAATTAAAAAAATGCCACATAAATACAATGATGACATGGAAATATGACATGGCATTATGAGATGCCAAGTGGCATTTTATGTGGCATGCCTCCTCTTATATATAATGTATAGATATATATATATATATATATATATATATATATATATATATATATATATATATATATATATATATATATATATATATATATATATATATATATATATATATATATATATATTCAAATCGTTTTCATTATAAGGTGTGCAACTTTAGAGGGTAAACCCCAAAATGATTTTCTACAGTGTTGTAGGCCTTTTAGCCATTGATGTCTTCATATTTTGGTGAAATATAAGTTCTTCAATTAAATATTTAATCATGTCTATGTGTTATTATTTTATTTATTTAATTGCTTCTCTTTTCATCACTTTGCTACGCTAGATCTCTTAGTATTTGCTTAGGATTGCATGATACCTTTGTTGATTATTGAGTTGTCATCTCTTGTTGATTGTTGTTTGCATTAGGAGTTGGAAAACTGGCTAGGGAAAATTATATTAGCTTGAACGTCCACTAAAACGCGTAGTTAATAACTAGTTAACTTGATAGTGAAGTATTTAATTCGTAGGCTGGTTGAAAGGTGTGCTTGATAACGCTCAAAATGAGTATGTTTTTAGTAGCGTTATTCTTAGTTTTGTGTATGATAATCGATTAAATTTACACATAATTATTGCAAAATTGCAAAGGATGCGTATTTGTATGTAAATGTAGCCAGGTAACGTAAAAGACGGAGAAATGACGAATTCATGGACATTTGGACGATTCCCGAGAAAGAAAAGAAAGAAGAAAAGGCTAAAGGACTCGATGATTGGAAACACGATGATTTCTAAGTATCTACATCAAGTAATTATCAAGTTCTATTTTAGAAATCAACATCGGAAGCAAGGAAAAAGGCATGCGTCGAGAAAAGCCAAAGAAAGTCAACAAATGTCGTACGGAAGGCATCCAGGCGATCGGTTAGAGCTCACAACCGATGCGACTGGACAGTGTTTGACAAGACGAACCGATCGGCTGTCTCGCAGCCGATTCGGTTGGGAAGTTCTGTAGTTACAAATTTCTCATTTATTGATGCCATTACTTCCATTAATCATTGGAGTCCGATCATTTCTTGTTAATAACTCCTGGAGAACGTTTTTAGCTTGTTAGTGAAGAGTTCTTAGCTATATATAGCACCTAGACTTATGTGTTTGGTGTGACACACCCTAAGGAGATATAGGCTTACACCAAGACTATTACCAAACACTTTTATTCACCCCAAAAGTCCTATTCGGTCTGTAAAACGTCTAGGAACTTGTTGAGCACAATTCTCAACCATTTGGTAGTCATTTGGAGTTGTACGGGTAGTATAAGGCGATTGGAGGCGCGTGGTTGCTATAGTTCCACATATTCTAGTTCTTGTAATCCGAGAATAGGTATTCTTATGAACTTTGTCATGAATTTATGTTCTTATGAGTTATATGAATTACAATTCTTGAATATACATGTGTGTAAGATGTAAGCAATTGTTGGGAGTGTTCTTATATATGTGATGCATGTAAAGTGTTCTTGTTTAATGAGTTAGTTGGAATAATGACCAGTCTTGTTTAATTTGATGGTATAACATTTGTAAGATAAATGGCCGAAAGGATTTCTCTTTATGGTTTATTCCAAAACGTCAGTGACAAACTAGTATGGGGATATGATGATTGACACTCATTATATTTGCTTGTTAAACGAGACTTGAAATTATTTTATCACATAAAGGCCGAAAGTGTTCGTAACAACAAGTTAACTAAGAATCATTTACAAACAAATGGATTTTCAAAAGAATAATCAATTGGTTAAGGACCGAGAGGATTGCTTATGTGATTGTATTCTTAAAATGATTTTTACAAAACATAAACCATGGATTATCAATCATTTGCCTATGATTTGTGCATTGCATCAAGTTTACACCAAGCTTTCATGAACACTTTAGATAATTGACTATGACCTACACACAAGTATATTTTTCTTTAAATTGGTTTTTAGAAAAGCATCAATTTCGTGGAAGGCTTGACAAGCTTTCTTGTGTCAAACAATTTGACAAATTGCTACAAATCCCTTGGGACAATCTCGACATACCGACCTTTGTTATCACGCACGAGTATACTTGCTCGTATGTGTTATTGTAATTGTCTGGTAAAATCGTGTTTATAAATTTTTAAAACTTGCACACGGTTAGCACATCAATAGGCATCGTATAATGAAAATAATTCTATAGACGTGAGGACTGACCAACCCACAACCGGTAATAAGGAATAGTCCACACTACATTTAACAAGGACGTGACAATTCGACAACATAATAGGATTTAACTAAGGAGTAATGAAATTTGAAGTAAATACATTTTTCCTCATATAAAAAGTTCACAAATTTACTTTCCCTAGTAATTAGTTTAGTTTTAGTTTAATTAATATTTAAAAACCAAACTCTTCCAAACCCGAGACTTATTTCGATTTACACTTTGAGCCTACCTCACTATTCCCCTAGAGAACGATCAATCCCCCGTGTCTTGCCTATACTACACTACAACGGTTAGGTAATCTACCAAGGAGGATTGTAAAACTTATTTGGGTTTTTCAATATCCGCATCTATTTTTTGGCAACATTGGCGCGCAATAGTCTATGTTTTGATTTCTATCTCGTTTAGGTCTACTCGCTAGATTCCTATAAGTGAGATTTTTCTCTTTATTTTATAGCTTTCTTGTAGTCTATCTTTTCTTTATTTCTTTTGTTCGTAATCTTGTCATTTACCATCATGGTAAATGATATTATGTTTAACGAACCCGACCCACCAAACCTACCTTTTAACCAAAACCCACCAAACCCATCTAGAGCTTGTACTCTTTGTGAGTATTTCAAACCTAGCCACAAGGGCTATCGAAACACTAATGAGTTTCCCCATGAAGCCAATGTGTATACCTTGCGATCCGACACCATCTAATTAGTGCAAAATGGATGTGCATTTCATGGATTTCGTTCCAAAGATCAAAATCAACACCTTAGGGACTTCTTTAAAATCTTCGATTGATTGAACTTAACGGTGCCACCAAGGAGACGATGCGCTTGCTTCTCTTCCAATTCTCTCTACGTAATGAATCTAATAATTGGCTTGAGCGTCTACCCGTGGGATCCATCTCAACTTAGAATGATCTCACTTTTGGTTTCCTCGTACAATATTTCCCACCGGGGTGAACTAGAAAGCTAAGGAATGATATTTTGATGATACAAAAACAACACGGTGAAAGTCTTTACAATGCGTGGACTCGTTTCAAGGACCTACTCTAAAAAGTCCCTCATCATGTCAACTACTCCACCAAGCAAGCCATTAACCATGCGGGCAGTGGTAAGCTTCGTGACAAGTTGTGCTTAGCGATGATGATATTAGAAGAGGATGTGAAAGCCCTCTCGATTTGTCATGTGAATTTTTCAAAGATGATTCTAAGCTAAGTTCTAAGTACAAGATAAATGATTTGACACTTCCCTATCGAAAATACTTACACTTTGGCGGTGACTTCAAAATAGGAAAATATGATATTGAGAATTTGACGAAAGATGGAGTTACGTAATAAGGCATGACTTTGAGTCTAGCTACAAGACTCGTAAATAAAGAAAAATGCTTCGTGGGAGGCAACCCATGTTTATTTATTTTATAATTTTCATTTTAGTATTGTTTTTGTCATATATTCTTTCTTATAATTGTTTAATTTTCTATGTTTTGAAGAATTTTTGAAAATGCTTTATTTTGTTTTTAACTTTGTCTTAATTGCATATAAAAGTATCTTACAAAAAAAACAAATGTAGGGAAATTCTTATTTAGCTTTAAAGAGCGAAATTCGAACATGAAAAATCTATAATTTATAGTTAGCATATATCCTATCTTGTTTGTGTGTTTATTTCAGTCAATTCATGTATTGAGTCAAAAAAAAAAAAAAAAAAAAAAAAAAAAAAAAAAAAAAAAAAAATTACAGATTTTAAAATTAATATTTTTTCCTAAAATTTTTCAGAAACAAAACGAAAAAAATCTGCTAGGTTACCCTAACGGTGTCACCTTCACTGAGTGACGACCTCAGGTACTATAGCTCTTATTTTTTCCAGATTTTTGTTTTATGTTGAAATTTATTTTATGAAAAGTTTTAGAATTTTTAAATTTTCAGATTCCTTTAAAAATTTATTTTCCAAGCATTATATCTTATTTGCTTTCTAGTTTAGTTCAATGCATTTGTTTATTATTTACCGCCGATTTTATGCGAGCTTTCGTGTCTATTTTCTTAAGATCTACAGGTTATATTAGAAAAGAAGTGAATCATTGGACTATCATATCTTCTTGGAGGAGAATTTATTCGTATTTCAGTTTTCCATTCATACTGAGCAAATCAGGGAAGTACTAGTTTCTTTCATCTCTTTTATATTTCCTTTTACCATATTGTTACTTTTAGAACATTGTGGAAAATGTTCAATTTAAGTGTAAAGAGGTTAAAAAGAGACACCTTAGAAACTAGCCATGCATTTGATATTTGACTTGTTCTTAAATAGTTGTGTAATAAACCGAAAGAAATACTTGTAAATGTGATTTTAGCACAAATTTGAAAATTTTTATGACGTTTAAAAGTGAAACTTTAGTCTTAATAAAGTGTCTAATGGATAGGATTTATATAGCTAGTACAAAAACTCTACCATTCAAAAATCTACCCAAAAAATATGAGGTTCGCGTTTAGATATATAGGAAAAAACATTCACCTTTAATGCTTATGAGTGTACCATTAGTATATAGATTCAAGAAATTGCTTTAGTGATGCATTCCGAGATTGATAGTGAGATCACATTCGTGTGGTTAGGATTTACTAAATGATAAGAGGAATTGGGACAACCCTTATTTTTAGCCAATTTTTTATATAACTACGTTGACGTCATTGGTTAAGTAACCATTTATATATGCTCATTTTTAGTACAAAATCCCCTAGTGCACCCCTCTGAGCCTATCGTTTTGTGGTTCTCGTGATATTTCGGAGTGAATTCCAAAATATTAATGAAGAGCATTCTTTACACCCAAATCTCCTTAGCCTTCCTTTTATGCACTTAGTTTTTGTGCATTATTGTGAACAGCATATATTTTAAACCCTTAGTTAACTATCTAGTTGGTTATGCAGTTGCTAAGTCGAATCATATCTTGCGCATACAGTTTTGAGATGATTAGGACTTATGATAGTATTATTTATGGAGTAATGGGGAAGAACGTCAAATTATTACCCCCCATATATACGTTAATGTTGAAAAACACCACATGTTTTGATCCTTATAATCCAGGTCATTAATTAGTTTATATTTATTCAAAATTGCAAGTGTAGGGATGCAATTATAAATCCTGAGTTATCTATGTTATTTATATTTTCAGCTAATCAAAAGATGGCAGGGAAAAAGTGTATGAAAAAATAAAAATAAATAAAAAAAGAACATACGGACTGCCATATTACTTATGTTTAAGTCAAGAAACGAAATGAAAGAGTTAGTGTTGCTTTATCGAGTCTTTCATTAGCAACACCACTTTGTACATGTAATTAACTTAGATTATTAGCTTGCCACCTGTAAATTTTCCCATATCCCCAAAACCGTGGTTTCTTTACCCTTACATCTAACGTTACAACCCTTATAAAGACCTCTTTAATAGTTTATCCTAGGTTCTTACGCCAAAGTAGTGGAGGTTTGATCATTTATTAAGCTTAAGGTAATCTATGTGCTATGATAGGTAAAGAGTGTTTATATTTCTGTTTCCATATTGTTATATCACTTATGTGAGGTGTTAGTATATAATTTATGTGCTTGTTATGACTATTGTAGAACGAGTTATGTTGTAAATTATATTTAAACTAATGTTAAATCACCCCGAGTTTGTAAATTAGTTAGGATAAAAGCATATTTGCTTGTGGACAAGCAAATCCTAAGTGTAGGGATATTTGATGAAGGGTAATTTCATATGGTTTTAAGGGGCATTTAGCCTCTAAATTCTTATATATTTGATCATTTATTACCCTAAATCGTTTCCATTTTTGTTTTAGGTACGTAGGAAGTAAATGCGGGAATGAAGCATTTTGTGCTCGACTGGTTGGGAAAATGAAGAAACGACAACATCAGGAAAAATGATAACAAGAAGGGCTTGTGACTGCAACACTGTCACCTAAATGCGCTGACCATTCAGGCTCTGAAGATGGCCTCAATCTAATGGTGTAAAGACCAAATTTATGAAGGCTGCCGACATCACAACCCCAACATGACGCTGTCACAACTAAGTCGGCGCAGAAACGAAACCCTAAGTGACGGCTAGCTGACGGTGTCGCACTTAACAAGTGACATTGTCATGATTGTAAATCTATATATATTTTCGCATTTTTTTCATTATAAGGTGTGCAACTTTGGAGGATAAACCCCAAAATGATTTTCTACAGTGTTGTATGCCTTTTGGCCATTGATGTCTTCATTTTTGGTAAAAGATAAGTTCTTCAATTGATCATTAAATCATGTCTATGTGGTTATTGTTTGATTTATTTAATTGCTTCTCTTTTCATCACCATGTTAGGCTATGTCTCCTATTATTTGCATGGGATTACATGATACCTAGTTATTGATTATTGTGTTGTCAACTCTTGTTGATTGTTGTTGCGTTAGAAGTTGAAAAACTGGCTAGGGAAATATATACTAGCTTGAACGTCCACTAAAACGTGTAATTAATAATTAGTTAACTTGATAGTGAAGTATTTAATGCGTAGACTAGTCGAAAGGTGTGCTTGACAATCATATAGGCGTCGTACACTGAGAATAGTTCTATAGACGTGAGGAATGACTAACCAACAACCGATAATAAGGAATACTCCACACTACATTTAACAAGGACGTGACAATTCGAAAACATAACAGGATTTAACTAGGGAGTAATGAATTTCTAAGTAAATAAGATTTTCCTCATGTAAGAAGTTCTCAAATTTACTTTTCCTTGCAATTAGTTTAGTTGTAGTTTAATTAGTAGTTAAAAACCAAACTCTTCCAAACCCGATATTTTACTTGCTTTCTAATAAATATAAAAAGACCGAAAATAATCTTCTCCCAACCCTTAGAATTATTTCCATATACACTTCTAGCCTACCTCACTATTCTCCTAGAGAACGATCAATCACCCGTGTCTTTCCTATATTACACTACAATGGTTAGGTACTATGCATATAAGGATAGTAAAACTTATTCGGGTTTTGCAATATCCGCATCACACGACAACCAAACAAAACATATTGTTTAGAACATATGAAATAATTAGCAATTATATCTACATCTAACAACACTTAGTTTTATTACTACAAATTAGACACGCCACATTGACATCCTATAGAAACAAATCAAGAGTTCGATGCATTGAGGGTGCCTCACTGTGAATCATTTAAAAGGCCCTTGAGCTTGCTTCATACAATGGTAACATAATACGCAATAATGGTTAAAAAAAATACCAATCCGCTCTGCACTTCCCAACAATTATGAGTCTTAAGGCTTGTTGATAGCGGAGTTCGGGGTCGAAAGACTTCCTTTTCTATGAGCAAGCTTTACAACTCTCTAGGCAGTGTACCTAATCGTTGCAGTGTAGTATGGGTAGGCCTAGGGGTTGATCGTTCTCTAGGGGAATAGATATGCTATGAAGAGATGTATGACGAGAAGGTAAGGTTGAGGGAGGTTCTTTTTAGTATTTTTATGTTTTTAGAAAGCAAGTTAATATCTCGGGGTATAGGAGTGGGGGGGGGGGGGAATGTTAATAAAATTGGTGTTAAAAGAAAAATAAAATCAAGTCTAATACCCATGTTGCTAGTTACCGATCAATCCGCAAACCAATAAATGATCATAGCTTCATTTCCTTTTTCTTCGGATTTCCACAATTCTTCGCATAGATCCGCCATAAAAACTTTCTTCGAGCATAGCGCATTGGCTAATACTTATTACATGTCTGTTTTTTTTTACATATAAACTCATTTCTTTGAAATGGCTCATACGAATGACAAAGTGCAGTTACTCATAATCATCTAGACAATTTTCTCATACCAAGCGACTAGCAACCAACCGTTTAGACATTGACAAGGGTTAGGCTAAGGCTTAAAGTGTAAAATATTTTTTGTATTTTCTGGATTTATCAAAAACGAAAAGGATGGCTCAGAGGGTGTAACTAAGGGTATCTAGCGCTAAAAATGAGCGCTACAAATGGGTCCATGTGGGTGGTTAACTAACCGATGTGGCTAGTTAATATATCATAATATGAAAAATGGAAGGCCATTTGGGGTAAAATCCTAAGGTGCCTCTTTATCACATGAATTCATTTATATCGCACGAATGCGATCTCACTACGGTCTGGTAATGATTTACAAGTACAAGTTCTAGAATAAATAAAATCACCGGCACACTCATAGCAAAAGATCCAAGCATAAAAGATGTATGCTTATATAGAACAGGCTCAAATCCTCACAATTTTAGTGGAAATGGCTATAATATGTGCTAGCAAATGTTATCGATCCCAAAATGGATTGCAATATTAATCGGAACACATCTCAAATTTTTAAATATTACCAGTTTTACCAGTGGATTGATCCAGTTATTCTAATATATTATCCTAAAAAGCGTGAAAATAACTAGATCACAAGGGCAAACAAAAATTTAAATTTAAGCTTAAAAACTCTAGTTTTCCTATTCACACCCCCCCCCACACTTAAGTTAAACATTATCCTCAATGTGAAAAATGAACTTCAAAGTATAGAAATAGGGAAATAGGGATAAAACCAGATATTTGAATTTTGTCAGCTTCATTTCCTTTGATCCAAGCGTCCACTGGAGTAATCATTACCTGCAAGAAAAATCTTATATACAAACAAAAAGAGTTTTATTAAGATGTGGCACCCCCCCCCCCCACTTAAATTTAACCAAAGGTTTAAACTTTGGGGCGTGACCACAGAAAATCAAATTTGAAACACACGGGTTGCCTCCCGAGAAGCGCTTGTTTTATTAACAAGTCATCTGCCTGACTCAAATTTTCCCGAATTCACGTGGCTGCAGTTGCAGCTTTGTATATCTTAAAAAGTTCGGGGATATACATGAATTCTTCACCAGTCGCATCAATATCTCTCCAAATGAATTCAATAGATGGTTTCCAAGGAACACTTTGTGTGATTCTTCCTGGAAGAGGTGCTATAAATGTGATGGTTTCGAATGCATGTTCAGGCGAAATTGCCTCAATTGAAATTTCATTCAATTGCTCCTTATCGTAGTATAATTTCGGTGCCCATAACAATAAAACTTCCACCGTGTTTGTCATAGAGATCGACATATCTGGATGGATATCCATGTTTAACGATATACAGTCCGAACCATTTCGGTTTCAGCTTAGGAGCTTTGAATTTGAACTTCATGTTGAAAAGCAGAACTTTATCTCCGGCTTTGAATTCTTTTCAAATTCGAAACTTTTTGTCATGATAAGCTTTGGTTCTAGCTTTGTATAATTTGGAATTCTCATAAGCTTGGAGTCTCAATTCGTCGAGTTTATGAAATTGCGAAAATCTCTTTTCTCCAGCTATTTTGAGATCGGTGTTACAACTTCTAAGTGCCCAGTAAGCACGATGTTCAACTTCAAACGGAAAAAAGACAAGTTTTTCCATACAGGAGTCTGTAAGGAGTAGCGCCAATAGGAGTTTTGTAAGTTGTACGAATACCCACAGAGCATCGTCAAGTTTTTTCGACCATACTGAAGGATTATCCTTCACTGTTTTTTCGAGTATTCTTTTAAGAGCTCTGTTGGTGTTTTCAACTTGGCCACTGGTTTGTGGGTGATAAGCTGTCGCAAACGATGATGAACTCCATATCTTTTCATGATTTTCTCCATTTTTCTGTTACAGAAATGGGTTCCTCGATCGCTTATCAATGCTTTGGGAATTCCATAACGAGCAAAAAGCTTTTTGAGAAAATTAACGACAACACGAGCATCGTTTGTTGGTAAAGCTTCGGCTTCTGCCCATTTGGACACATAATCGATAGCAACGAGAATGTATTCGTATTTGTGGGATTTAGGAAATGGTCCCATGAAATCAATTCCCCAAATATCGAATATTTCACTCACTTGAATGCTTGTTAATGGCATTTCGTCTCTGCGTGAAAGTTTACTGGATCTTTGGCAAGCATCACAGTTTTGGACAAGTGTATGTGCGTCTTTGAATATTGTTGGCCAATAGAATCCAGCATCAAAAACTTTTTTAGTTGTGGTGGAAGGACCATAATGTCCCCCAGTAGGGCCATGATGACATTCATCAAGAATTTTGCGGGTTTCGGAGACAGAAACACATCTTCGGATCATTCCATCAGGGCACAATTTGAAAAGATAAGGATCTTCCCAAAATTAGTGTTTATGTTTCGAAAAGAATTTGCTCCGTTGAGCGTGAGTTAACCCTTTTCTTAGAATTCCTCCGATGAGATAGTTCGCAAAGTCAGCAAACCAAGGATCTTCATTTTCATCAAACGTCATGAGGGTTTCATCAGGGAAGTAATCATCGATTTCTTCTTCCTTTAACTCCTCTAGATCAGGATTTTCAAGACGTAACAAATGATTAGTGGCAAGATTCTCTGCTCATTTCTTATCTTTAATTTCGATGTCAAATTCTTGGAGTAGCAAAATCCATCGGATAAGACGCGGTTTTGCATCTTGCTTAGTGAACAGATATTTGAGTGTCGAATGATCGGTGAACACGACTGTTTTTGAAAGCACGAGGTACGATCGGAATTTGTCAAATGCGAAAAATACTACCAGTATTTCTTTTTCTGTGACTGTATAATTTTGCTAAGCACACTTCAGTTTCTTGCTAGAAAAATATATAGGCCGAAATCGTTTTCCTTCTCGTTGGCCTAAAACAGATCCAACAGCAAAATCACTTGCATCACACATAAGCTCGAATGGTAGTGACCAATCAGGTGAAACCATGATGGGAGCACTGGTCAGTTGTGATTTCAACGTTTCGAATGCTTTTATGCAATCTGCATTGAAGTCGAAGACAGAATCCTTCTCAAGAAGTTTTGTCATAGGACAAGAGATTTTTTAAAAATCCTTGATAAAGCGGCGGTAATACTGGCATGTCCTAAAAAACTTCTAATGGCTTTAACGTTAGTTGGCGGTGGAAGTTTCGTGATAACGTCGATTTTTGCTTTATCTACTTCCATGCCTACACTAGAGATCTTGTGACCTAGCACAATTCCTTCGGTCACCATAAAGTGACATTTCTCCCAGTTAAGGACAAGATATGCAGCTTCGTATCTGTAAGATATAGGATTTCACAAACACATCAAACCAATAACATATGGGGCGTTTACAAGTTTTAGAGAGAGAAAGTTCTAGAGAGAGAAAGGGAAGAGAGTTGGGAACTATGTAAAACAAAAAAAAAATGGTATTGAAGCTCCAACCCTCTGCCTTGGGAGGTAGAGGGTATTTATAGTGTCTTACAATAAACGCCACCTACGGGCTGTGGATCAGGCATACAGTGGGTAAAGACCCGTCCGTCCTCCACAGTGTTACTTAACTAACTACTTATTAACATAACTTGACTACGACTACGAGCTTTCTAACGAATACATATACTTGAGGTGACCGACTCTTTAACGACTGGATTTTCTAAATCCTAACAATCTCCCCCTAAGGGAGGTCACCTCAAATTATACAGAATACAAACAGATATTACATTAAGATTGTTCTTGGATTCTTGTTTAAGTTCATTGCTCTGTAGCTCGTAGTCTTTGATTCTTCATGTTTTTCTTGTTAGGATAATTCAAGTGGAGGTCTTTAACTAATGCATGTGACGATGAGTTTTCAGCTAGCTTTGAGATCATAAGCTAGCATAAATCTCTGACTCTTCCATTGTAGTGTTGACATTATGTGATGTTGTGACATTGGACCAACATGCTCATATTTTGGATCATGATTTCTTCTCATCAGTGTAGCGGAAGCTTTAGTTGATTCATGATATTTGCAGCCGCGTAGCAGAAGCATGGAGTGAGAATATCAGAGTCATTGATGCACTAATCATGATTTCTTTTGAAATGAATGTGATGTGTGAGCATGCGGCTATGGATTGACCTCTCCATTCTGATCAGCTGCAAACGTTGGGTGTACCTGCATACAACAGTTAGCAATAAAGCGCATGAAAGTTTCTTTGATCACTTTCGTTGAATTGAGGTACACGGCCCACGGTTCCCCGTTGATCAGTACAAGTACTGCCTGTGATCAGGTATAATTCCGAAGAATCTCCTTGACAGGGTTTCGCAGCTGCTCTAGCCGTTCTCAAACTAGAACGTCTCAAAGAAGACAACACGGAGTTAGTGAACCAGCGAATTTGAGATTCACTGATTGATGAAAAGAGATTTAAAAAAAACAATCATGTACTGCTCAAAATAAAGTATTTTTGCAATATAACGAAGGTTTTAAGGAAAATCAATTATCAATCATAAACACCTTTTAATTTTGAAATATTAATACACAGTCGATGTGCTAGAGAAAAGAATTTTAAGCACAACGACTGGTTTTTCAAAGGTATCCGTCAATCCATATCCTGAACCAGGATTGATTCAAAATTATGAATCGCCCCATTGTTTCTGTTCAGTTGTCACATGGTTGATCTATTGGATAGATCTCACATGCCACCTATCAAGAGCTTGTTTGATGTTGGCTCTAGAAGGCTTTCCATCTTCATTGTGAATATGTTTGCAAATCACTTAGATGTTCTGGCAATACCACAAGGATAATGCGTAGGACTCTTTAAATATATTCTCTCTTTCCACATTGTGTGAAACAGAGAGTCTTCATTGATTGTGTCCTTAATGAGATTTATTGATGATCTCGTGGCTCTAGATTCAATTGTGCACATTTGGTTCCTATGCCGGAGACTAAGGAGAAGGTCTCCTTCTTCAATATCAACCATCTCTAAGAGAAAGTCGATAGATAATGTAGGTTCCCCTGTGAGAATGAAACAAGTCCTTTTAAGAGGAACTTGAGTAGTTTGGAAAGATGTAGTGCATTGCGTCACTGGGTCCATGACGTCTTGTCTTCAATACCGGTGTTACCTAGGTAACAACCAGTAGCATATGAATTGAACCCGGTTTTTGCCCTAAGGTTGAAATAATGGATGGCTATTTCTTTTTACCCTTTTCACATTTATTTCTTTTTCATTCTTCAACCCCTTCAGTGCTTACCAAGACTTAATTACTAGAACCTTGTTGGGTTTATTCCAGTTCTAGCTCTATCTCAGTCCGCACTCTTCCCATATCTCACTTTTCTCCTTTTTTTTCATCATACCTAAGGACTCTACACTATCTAGTGGATTGTCCCTGGGTAGATCCATCCGGCTCTGGCGGGATCGTGGGAATGAATACCTAACCTAACCATCCTTATATCACCATTCATAAAGTAAATTTGGTCGGTCTTTTTGGTATTGTCCATCATATTGGAACCAATTGAAAACCATTTGAAAATCAATCCAAGTACTTGTGATACATGATCAAAACATTTTATACCTGAATTGTTTTTGATATTTTTAGAAAACGCTCCCCCTCAACATGTGCATTGTATATTTGAGATCATTTTGGCACATGGAGCCAAGAGGACTTGAAAATCTCAGATTTACAGAAAGAAGGATTTGATTCTTTGATCACCAATTTCTAAAAGATATCAACATCACTTTCCCGATCAAAATTAGTAATTTTCATACTTTGTTAAGAATATTTTAGGAAAGGATGTGGTATTCAAAAGAGTTGCTCCCCCTCAATATGTGCATCTGATTTTGAAATTGTTTAGCACATATTAGGGAAAACCTGCACTTAGAGACAAATCAATCACGTTTCAATCCATTTTGGTTTGATATAAATGCTCCCCCTTAACATGTGCATGGAAAATTTGAAATCGTTTGGCACATGCAGGGAGGAGAGCTTGTTAATCGCGTATAAAACCATTTATCGAATTATCAGTTTAAATCCAATTTAAATCACAAATTCTCCCCCGATCACAATTTTCAAATCCTTTGAGAGTTGTGATCTCTATTGATTTAAATTAAATTTTGAGAGCTTTTGAGGAGAATAGTGACTTGCTTTTGAAAGACATTTTAACTGATAAGCATTAGATTTTGAGACTTTAAACTCCATTCACCAATCATGCTTAAATATCTTTTGAAAACATAACATTAGCCAAGGTCTTGAATCAATTGTATAAAATATTGTTCTTTTTGATTTTCCAAAAGTAGACCTTGCTCTTTTCCGTGCTAATTGTTTGAAAAATAACCTTTTTGATTGAATTGAAATCATTCTCCCCCTCAATCAATGACATGAGTTGCTGATTGAGTGTTAGAGAGTTTGACAAAGATAAGCCCAGATGATTTTCAAAAATAGAGTCTGAGGTATTTTCAAAGCAATTTTGTTTTCATTAGATGACAAATATTTTTCAGAAGAAACATTAGACGGAAAAATATTTGGAAAGAAAAAATTTGTCATTATGGTGACAAACATTTGTTTTAAGAATCAGAGCATGAGATTTAAAAAATAAGATTAAGCATGGCTCTGTTCTTTCCTTTTAAAACGGGTTACTGCCTGAAATGACAATAAACCACCATTTTTCTCCGTCTCTTTTTTTTTAAGTAATTTATGTACATTCGAAGAACATCTAAAAACCTGTGGCATTCTTTGAATGTCAACACAAAGTCCATAGATGATATCGAATTAAGAAAAACATGACAAAATAACAATATTTTTGGGATTTTTCAAGATTTTCTAATTTTTATGGATTTTGAAAATTTTATATTTTTCTATTTTCTTTTGTGGGTTTTGAAATTTTGTATTTTGCTTTTTGAATAAACATATACAAGAGATAGATGAAGAAAACCATTTACTCCTCGTCTTCCTCTTGAAGGCGTTTGAGTGTTTCCGGTTGAAGACTCTTTAGACCAAGTCGTGGAAGGATAAACTCAAAACGTTCTCTAGGAAGAGCTTTGGTGAAGATGTCTGCTAACTGGTATTCAGTCCTCACAAAATAGAGTTCTACCACACCTTTTTCCACTTGTTCCCGAATTAAATGATGTCGAATGTCGATGTGCTTTGCTCTTGAGCATTGAACGTTGTTGCAAGAGAGAGCAATGGCACTTTTGTTATCACAATACAGAGGGATTTTGTTGAATTCAAAGCCATAGTCAGATAATTGGGATCTCATCCATAGGATTTGAGCACAACAAGATGACATGGCTATGTATTCAGCCTCTGTAGAGGATATAGAAGTACTCATTTGTTTCTTTGAAGACCAGCTCACAAGCTTATCACCCAAAAACTGAGCACCTCCAAACGTACTTCGACGTGTATCTTGACATCCTGCATGGTCAACATCTGCATAGGCTGTTAGTGACATACCGGTGTCCTTCGGGTACCAAAGTCCCATATTGATGGTTCCTTGGAGATACAGAAAGACCCGTTTAACTGCTTCAAGGTGCTTTTTGGTAGGCTTAACCTGGTATCTAGCACACATGCATACAACGAATAGAATATCAGGTCTACTGGCTGTGAGGTACATCAGGGATCCAATCATACTTCGATAATTCGTTTGATCTACCATGATCCCTGAGTGGTCCTCATCCAGTTTGGTACGCTCCACCATGGGAGTGTCAACGGTGTCACAAGTGTCAAATCCAAATTTCTTTAAAATTTCATTAGCATATTTAGATTGATTGATAAAAATGCCTCCGGGACTTTTTGAAATTTGTAATCCTAAGAAAAATGACATTTGTCCCATCATTGACATATGAAATTTGGAGCCCATCTCCTTAGAAAAACGGTCACATTCATTGGGGTCAGTTGAGGCTAAAATAATATCATCAACATAGATTTGAACGTGAATTAAATGTTTGCCTGACTTTCTGGTGAACAATGTCGGATCAACTACTCCTTTGCTGAATCCAATAGATAGAAGAAAATTTGATAGTGTATCATACCATGCCCTTGGAGCTTGCTTCAAGCCGTAAAGAGCCTTCTTCAAGCGATAGACATGAGTAGGATGCTCTGGATTCACAAAACCTTCCGGTTGGCTGACGTATACGACTTATTTAAGATCTCCGTTAAGAAAAGCCGTCTTTACATCCATCTGATAGACTATCATATTCTTACTTGCAGCATTAGCCAGGAAGATTATGATTGCCTCGATGCGTGCAACTGGAGCAAATGATTCTTCAAAGTCAATACCTTCCTCTTGACGGTATCCTTTTGCAACCAATCTAGCCTTATTCTTTAATACATCACCATGCTCATCAAGTTTTACTTTGAAGATCCACTTTAGAGCAATGATCATAGCACAGTCAGGAGCAGGTACTAATTCCCATACATCTAGTCGATCAAACTCATAAATTTCTTCTTGCATGGCATTGAGCCAGCTGTCTTCATTCATGGCAGTTTTAACGTCTTTTGGTTCGATCCTAGAGAGTACGGAGTTGAAGAAGCACCATAAGGTATCAGTTGCAAGTTGTTTACGAGTGGATATTGGACTGAGAAGGATTTCCAATGATGTTGTCCAATGGATGATCATGTGTCCATTTTCTAAGGTGTTCATGTGGTTGTTGTTGAGGAACTGAAGTAGCAGAGTCATTTTCTCCTGATGAAGATGGTTCTGATGATGGCTCAGGAGCAAATATGTTCTCAAAGGGAGCATCTTCAGGAGTAGTAAAGGGATTATCTCCATCATAGGCGCCAGAAACAATTTCATGATGTACACTTGATGATTGAGGATTTATTGATGAGACAGAGTGATCAGCAGCAGGCGCTTCTTGACTTAATGACATAAAAACTGAAGGGTTATCTACGTTGACAGGGATAGGAGCAGCCTCTGTTGATGGATTTGACAGATCATTAGCAATTGGCTCATAGTGTTCATCAAACATTAGATCAAATAATTTTTTCAAATCATCTTCTGACGGTGGTACATATGGAGTTGCTGGTGAGGGATTGTATATAAGAGTAGAACTGATGGGACTACTTGATGAAGGTTGTGATGCGGGTCCAGAACTGAGTTGTCCTGGAGCCATTTGACCGGTCAGCTCATCGAACGTAACGTGAATTGTTTCCATGATATTTCGGGTTCTTTTGTTGTAGATTCGGTATCCTTTTCTGCTTGGTGCATATCCTACAAATACTCCAATGTACGCTTTAGCTTTAAGTTTGCCTAAGTCTTGACCCTCATTAGTTGGATAACACAATGCACCAAACACACAAAGGAATGAAAGATTAGGTTTTCGATTGTGGACAAGTTCATATGGAGTTTTTCCATGAGATGTGTGAATTAGGGATCGATTTTGAGTGTAGCATGCAGTGGCAATGACTTCAGCCCAGAGAAACATTGGAACCTTTGAGTAAATCAGCATTGTTCTTGCGGCTTCCACAAGAGTTCGATTTCGTCTTTCAACTACACCGTTCTGTTGAGGAGTTCGTGGAACACTTCTTTGATGACTGATTCCAACACTTTCATAAAACTCACTAAGTTCTTTATTAACAAACTCAGTTCCATTGTCTGTTCGGATGATTCTGACAGTTTTGTTAAGTCGAACCTGCAGCTGTTTGATAAGTTTAATGATGATATCTAGAGTTTCATCCTTTGTCCTTAAGAACTTAACCCAAGTGAATCGAGAGTAATCATCAACCACAACTAACACATATTTCTTCCTGTAAATATTCTGCACTCTCATAGGTCCACATAAATCCATGTGAATGGTATGAAGAACTTCAATAATTGAGTTTGTAGGTTTGGGTTTGTGGGCATACTTCTTGCTTTTTCCCAATTGGCATGCTGAACAAAGATGATCCTTTTCATACTTTAGTCTTGGTAAGCCTATTACTAAGTCCTTTTTGGAAAGATCATTTATGGTGTCGAAGTTCAAGTGATTGAGACGACGATGCCATAACCATGACTTTGTTTTTGAAGCCTTTGACAACAATAAAATTGGAGAAGACTTCATCATATCTTCGATAGAGATGGTGTATAGGTTTGAACCACGTGTTCCTCTTAAAAGTTTTGCACCATCAAGTTCTCTAACGAAACAAGTATGTTTTCTGAAGGCCACTTCTAGATCAGAATCACAGAATTGACCGACAGAGAATAAGTTATGACCAAGACCTTCAACGTAATATACCTTGGAGATTACACTATCACCAACAACATAGTCTCCATAACCCATAATTGCAACGAAATGATCATTCCCGAATCTAATAGTCCTGATGAATTTACCCACGAAGTTCATGAGCCGCGACCGATCTCCAGTCATATGCTTGGAACAGCCTGAGTCCAGGTACCATAGAATGATTTGAACGATCTGCAGTTGAACACAGACAAGAATGGATAACTGGATAATTGGGATCCCCATGCAAGAATGGGTTCCATTTGGTTAGTAACAATAATTGGAACACCCACATCGGAAGTAGAAACAATGGAATCATCAGGGATTGATGCAGTGCTAGTGTATGCATTAGACCTATTCAAAGTATGTTCACTTCTTAAAGGAATAGTTCTACCAGTAGGCATCCATTTCCTAATGGGCATTGATCTAGATAATTTAGGGCACATCTCATTAAGATTGAATTTGCGGCCAGTAGGTATCCACTGATAACCTATGTTACTAAATTTCCTTCCTGTAGGTTTCCAATGTTTTCTAACCTTCTTCCGCCATTGCTTTTTAGCCTTCTTAGCATGATTTTTAGCATAAACAATCTTAACAGGGCATTTAACAGCATTAATCAAATCATTCACACCACATTTATGATTAGTAACAGAAACCAAGCAATCATCATTACATGTTTTGCCAAAAGTAGTAGAATTCGAATTAATTACAGTACGCTTATAGCTAATACTAGAATCAACACGATTCGTTTTATTTAACTCAAACTTAATGTTCCTAGGGTGATCTTCTACTTCTTCCATTGCACATTCTTAGCTTGCGAGGTCCTATCTTGCTTTGTATTGCCTGGAGGCTTTGACCCGCTTGCTTTGGTGTCACTGATTACTCCTATAGAGGGAATTATGGGAACATTAGTTGGTTGGGCTACCTTTTGCATTCCTGAACTAGAAGTGCAGGGATCTGAACTACTTGAAGGCACTTTAGAGTACATGTCTTAACACTGGGCATAGAATGGGTTGCATACTTAGCACTAGGCATAGAACAAGGCATCACAACTTTATCTTTCTCACATAAGGATTTAGGACATGTTTCTCTTAAACATTCTAACAGCTCTTGATATCGTTTGGCCTGAATGCAAGCAAACCTAATTTCGCTATCAAGTGGCTTATTTATGTAATCCTCTTTTACAATCTCACTGAGACATTCTAGACTATCCTTAAGGTGAGCGAAATAGTTATAAAACACAAGTTCGTTATTTCTAAGATGAGGAGGAATGTATTTAATAGTCACAGTATATTTAGAGTCTACAGATGACTTTGATGCAACATTCTCATTGAAGACAAGTGACATTTTCCCTTTTACCTGACTCCTCAGATTCTCAATTTCCTTTTGTAAAGACGTTATTTTTTCGTTGTTCTTGTCACGAGTGACTTTCATTGAATCATATAACTCTTTAAAGTGTCGTTTAACCTTTTCGTTTTCTTCTAGAAAACTCTCATTTTCCTTTTGTAAAACATTAACGAAGTTTTGAAGATGAAAATTTTGAGAAGATTGAGAATCTAAAGGTGGAGGCATTTGGGAGCCATTTCTTTCGCCCTTCAATTGTGAGATTTGGGCTCTCAATTTTCTGATCGTGTTACAATGAGCTTGAATTTGTTCATCACGTTTGTTTATTTTAAAAATTGCATCAAATTCAGGAGCATCTGAGGATGTCTTGATATTTGAGGTTTTAACATTTTCTTTGAGATGTTGATATTTTAATTGCAAAGTAAAATGTTCAACTTCCAATTTAGAAAAATGTTTGACCAAGTTATCATGATCATCCTGTTCAATTTTATCATGCATTTTTGAATTTGCTGTTTCAAGCTCAATGACACGATCATGGGAAACTTTCAAAGCAACAGATAATTCATGAAATTGAGAAGCAGTAATAGAGTGCTTAGTAACAGTATAAAACACATCTTGAGCCACACACCTCAATACTAAGTTCTCATTTAAGATATGCATATTTTTCCTTTCAATTTCATTATATTTGAGTTCCCGTTCATAGTCATTGACCTCAACAATCATTGCATCAAATTCCATTTCCATTTCTTTAATATCCGAGTTTATTCCTTTTTGAAGACTTTAAAATTGACCTTTTAATCGTTTAAAGAAAGGCATGACCTCAGTTAAATAACATTCTTTAGTTTGCTCAAAACCCCTTTCCCCTTTAGTTATCCCAATAGGTGTGATCCTTTTCTTACATGTCTTCTCAAAATCAACAAATAGTTGATAAACAACATATAGGCTGATTAAGGTCTTGCTCTTAGTGGGAATAGATCTAGGAACTAAATGCATGGGTGTATTCGGAGGATACACAGTTGCTGGAGGCATTTTCCTAAAGGGAGTGTTCGTTTTAACAAGTGCATTAGCTTTTTGCATATCAATGTCCTTTTTCCAAAAAACTTGTTCTGGGGTTAATAGAATTTGAGGCTTAAATCTGTTTAGGGAAATCCAATTTTCTTTAGTATAATCATGGGGTTTGAACGTTATGTTTTGCTTTTTACACTCAGGATCTTTTAGCTTCATATTCAGTTTTTCCCTAGTGACTTCATCTAATTGCCTATCTTCCTCAGTGCACTCAGCGCAACTAGGTTTCTGCCTAGGTATAAGGATTTCCTTACCATCATATATTACCTTCTGAGCTTCTCTAGCCACTTTACCATATTCAGGATTGAGTTCCTTTACTAGGGGAATGCTATGCTTATCGCTGAGAACTCTATGCTTAGTGATCATGTGAGCAGTCTGAATGGTATTCCCTTGTACGTACAACTTATTTTCAAGCTTGTTTTTCAAAGTTTTTAGATTAGAAAAGTCATTCAAAAGTTTTGATTCCTTAGCATTAAATTCTTGTTTGAGAACTTTAACATTATTTTGGAGTTCTTGTTTTTGCTTAACAGTTTTAGAAAGCTTTTCTTGTAAGGAGTTTAACTCTTGTTTTAACACTTCTTCTCTAAAATTACTTTTTCTAATAATTGTACACATTTGGTCATCCATTTCCTGCTCACGGGTAGTTAACTCAAACTTAGCACGTTGTTCATAAATAGCAACTTGTTCTTTATAGGCATTCAGTTCAGAGATAACAGAATCATCAGGGGCACATGCAGTGTATTCATCAAAAACATAGTCATCATTGACTGCAGAAGATACATCACTTGGTACAATCTCACTTTCACTTTGTGTCACATATTGATCATATGGGACAATATTACTATTACCCTCATTATCAATATCTGATTCATAAGTTTCAGGAGATTGTACTTCGTTATGTATCTTTTGCTCATCCACCTCATCGTATAGTTTTAATACCTCTCAGATGATTGATTCTTTGGATGGACCAGCCTGTTGTGGTGATGAGACCTTTGGAGAGACCATAGGTGAGATGCTAGCCATGAAGGTTGTATGGGCAGTAGGTACATCATCGACATCAAAGTCAAATGCATCACAGTCTGCAACTTGAAAGGCATTTTGATGATTGTGACCTATTTCCTGAATTGGCTGCTCATCCACATCAACATCATATGTCTTAGCATTACCCTCAGCAAGAAACAACAACTCTTCTTCATCCAAAACCGCTCCACTGTCCTGAGCTTGTACCAGCAGCATCTTGTCCTTGAAGTACTCTGCATTTTGAGGGCGTTTTGGAGATGTGCAGTTCCTTGTAATGTGTCCATCACCACCACAGTTGTAGCACTTGATTGGCTTTACTTGTCCTTGATTGGCATTCCTTCCACGATTCTGATTAGCCACATACCCTCCACCAACTCTACATCTTCCCTGTTCATACTGCCTTCCTTGAACTGGTTGTACCATAACCTTTCCATCTCTAACAATAGCATGATTGTGAAGATTGGATGCAGTTCTGATTTCATTGTTAGTGTGAAGACTGTTAGTATGTGGAGTAAGGGTCAAGTTTTGTTTAACCATAAGAGCCAGTTGATTGATGAAGTGTTCCATGACTGCATCAGCATCAGGTTGCTTGAACCTCGGATTGGGAATGAGTTTGTGATTACCGTTTCCAGTAGGTATGACTTGTGAAGCTTTGGTAGTAATCCCTACATTGGTGTGATTCTCTGTCTTCCTTAGTCAATTCAGAACCTGAGAGAAGCATCTTGACATTATCCAAACTGCCTTGGCTTCAGTGTTGTGATTGATCAACTTGTAAATGTCCTTAGGTAAACCCCGAAGTATGATGTTAGAAGCCCTGATGTCTTCATCGTATCTCTTCTTCTCCTTATCATTCAGTTCATCATACATCTTAGGTCTGTCAAGTCCTAATATCACCGAGCCATCAACAGCAGTCTCAAGAATGTCTCTGGTTGTCTCAACTTGATATGGTCCTTCATCAATTGATTTGAGAATGTTAACCCCATTTTCTTTACCTAAACAATACAACCTAATTCGTTGAGCCCATGAGTCATAATCAGTTCTGTCAAGCATAGGTGGACGTGTATCTGATCCAGCTGCTTGAATGTCCTCAGCTACAGTAGAAATGATAGTAGGTGCGTTGTTAGACATGATTCCAGATTCTACGGGATTTAACTATTCTTTGATTAAACCGGGAAATAGATTCTTTCACGGGATTTTACTAAACCAAAAGAACAACCGTAAAAATGTAGCACGAAGAAGTGACAAGTCTCAATAGACAAGTTGCTAAACAGTCAACTCGCTTTGGTATCAACTCGCTAAATAGTCAAATCGCTTGAAAAGCAAGTCGCTTAAAACTCAAGTCGCTTAAAGAAAAAATTCGCTTAAAACCTAAGTCGCATAAAGAGTCAACTCGCTAAATAGCCAAGTCGTATACAGAGACAACTCGCTTACCAACCAAGTCGCATAAACCAACTCACTGCCAATACAACTCGCTTAATAGCCAAGTCGCTTTAGAACTCAAGTCAGTTAAAGAATCAACTCGCTTAATAGCCAAGTCGCATAAACCAACTCGCTTCCAATAACAAAGCAACTCGCTTCCAAGAAATGCAACACCGTGGCTCAACTCGCTTCGTACAAAATTTAAAAACACCCACTTTATCAATCAAAAACAGCCAAACCACAATGATTCAAGCCTTCCAATTCAAAACCTAAACACATATGATGATCCTAAACACAAAAGTACAATCAAAATTCAAACTTTAACACTAGAAATTGATCAAATGATTCAAACTCTCCTAAACACTTATAACCCCAAAAACCTTATGAAATCCACCAAAACAAAGAGCATGAAAGATGAGTGATCAAACCATGGCTCTTGATACCAATTGTAATATAAAGAATTTCACAAACACATCAAACCATAATCACATGAGGCGTATACAATTAGAGAGAGAAAGTTCTAGAGAGAGAAAGGGAAGAGAGTTGGGAACTATGTGAAAAAAAGAAAAATGGTATTGAAGCTCCAACCCTCTACCTTGAGAGGTAGAGGGTATTTATAGTTTTCTTACAAGACTCACCTCCTACGGGCTGTGGATCAGGCATACAGTGGGTAAAGACCCGTCCGTCCTCCACGGTGTTACTTAACTAAATACTGACTAATATTAAATGACTACGACTACGAGCTTTCTAACGATTACATATACTTGAGGTGACCGACACTTTAATGACTGGATTTTCTAAATCCTAACAAAAACACGTCAACGAGAGTTTATCTCGATTAACGAGTCCGTACGCGTACCGATAACACACCAGTTACGGCTTAAATATAAAAATGAACTATCAGAATCAACGGCACTATTCTTATGTCAGTCTTTCGAAAATGTGTCCAAAAACATAATCCTTATATTTTTACTTTGCCCGGTTGTCTCAGAGTACAATCAATACCTTAAATAATACTAATAATAATAATACACTTAATATTATTAATAAATAAAATCTATCCTAAACCTACCCTACACCCACTAAAACGCAGTGCCCCCTCCTTTCCCTTTCGCTTTACCAAATTCCCAAACTTCATCTTCCCTCTTCTGATAATAAGCCACACCTAAATCCAGACCCAAGAACCCTAATTTTTCCACTTTGATAATTAACGGTGAACCATCTTGATCCAAGGGCAAGGTCAAACCAGAATTGTTGAACCATCCTTTTCCCAGTTTCTCCCCTCCCCATGTCATGTCACGGATACACGAACAAGAAAGGGATTGATGGCAGTTTTTCTTCAAAGAGGATGGCACCAGGATCAATCAAATGAAAGATAGCTTGACTTTTTCTTTGTTTTTCCTCTATTTAAATCACCAACCGATCCACAGGCACCCACAAAGAAATTATAATCAAATGGTTAACTTGTCGTAGTTGCTTGTTTGGATTCGGATTGGGAGCATTGGATTCGAAGTCTTTTGGGTTTCATCTTGTGTCAAAAATCTGTATATTGTATAGGTTTTTAATCTCTTTTTCACTCTATAAATTCTATTATGATTATTGATATTGAGTTGATAATTTGGTTAATTTTCTCAAGTAGTGTTGATATTTTACTGTATATTACGATCGGTCAATCTTAATATGTGAGTGATTAATGCTTCTTATAAGTTCTTGGTTGTTGTTGTTAACGTGTGGTGAATCTAAAATGAACAAACAAAATAAAAAACTGAAACTTAGGGTTTGGATTTGAAGTGCTCAGTGGAAATTTTAGCTTAATTATACTCATTTGTTCATCTCGTTGAGCCTTGGTTACGGCCATTTTGGTTTTTGCTCGTTAGGGATAGAAATGGGAAATTTTTAGACTCAATGAATTTGGTCTAGAGTAGGTTCGATTGGTTGTGTCGAGTTGAAGTTGTAAGTCGTGGGGCTGCTAGACCCCCCTCTTTCCTACTCGAATGCCCTTCCTTGAATAACCTAGTAAGAATGTTTTGGTGTCAGGTCTTAGCTCAAAGGTTTACTCATCTTATTGTCCAAGTATGGTTGTATATTCACTAGGTTCTAAGGTCGAGTCAAGGGTCTTGGTTAGATCCGCAAAGTATAAGTTATCGCAACACAAATGGCTCGTGACACCTTAGTTAGCTTGTAATACTTGGTATAGTCCCTTAGTCCTTGACGTGAGTCTTCGACTCACGAGTGGTGTATCTTGTGTTCGAACCCGTTGCCTTATCAAAAGGATACAAGGCTGTGTATCCTAATCTTTGTTTCACTTGACTATCAAAAGTATTTCAAATATATTGCCTAATCCCCCCTATAGGGTGCGTTTGATTCTATCAGTTGGGCCCAACCCACCTCTCAAAATGGGGGTCCAACTAGTAGTTCAAAGACGGGCTAAAACCCATCTCTCTTGGTAGTCCGGTTAGCAGGCTCCTCGTGGCAGCCTATGTAGCCCGCGCCCATTACGCTAAGGTTTCGTTAGATTTACTCATAAGTCCTTCCGTGTTGAACATGTAAAGTTCGAGTCATTGCAAGTATCCCACGACTAAACTTCTTCTCATTTAACGTATCTCAATCCATCTTACATCATCTACGTATATTAATTCAACAAATATATATAGCCAACTCGATCTATTTTTATAAACACTAAACTACGTCTCGAGGCTTTCAAATTATTAACGCTCATAAAAACATACATTTACACTACTATTCTAAGAACGACGACTTTATAATAAAAATTACTAGTTATAATCATTACAAAAATCAACTTTCAATCGATAAACTATATAAACGCTATATAAACAAAACTATTTCATACAACAACGCTTTATTATTTTGTCCAAAACATATATTAAAAACATATAAACGATTCATGCCCGATTTTTCTAAAAACGTTATATTAGTCCTTATGCATAAAAATATTATTTTGCAACCATTCTTCTTATCGAAAACCAACATTTGAAATGTAGATCATATACCGTTCTTATTAACGAATATATGGTTATACGTAAGCACATATATATTCTAAAACGACATTTTATAACTTAAATACGTTACTATTTACATGAAATATTTTCCGTATAATGTCTTCCGATTATCGGCGAATCTACGACTTATTCGACTTGATATATTTTACCATCCTATGTATATTCACGCACTTCCATGAGCCAATGTTCACTAAACTTAAACGCTGCCACACAATCAACAATAACATGAACTCTTAACTTATTAACCACTATCGAGTCAAACATAAACATAAAAAAACTAATACTGGACATACTATTATAGGTCATGTGATGGTACTACGTGCTCCTACCATTTGACTTTACGCTATTTCAGATTGCTTCATTGAGGTGAGTTCATAGCCCCACTTTTACTCTTTTAACTATTTTATAAACTCTTTGGGGGAGAATACATGCTACTACTGCTTTTATGATCACAATTGCTTGAAAACTGTTTGCTGTTGATATTATTACTATTTTGCCTAACTTGTTTGGCAAAGACCCCTTCGTCATGAACCATTAATCACTTGCGAGTGAACGCAAATATTATGGATAGTACTATGGGAATTAATAACCCCGACTCGGCTATCGGACATAACCGGGGCGCACCATATTTGAATCTCTTCGATAATTTGCAATTATCTCTTGGGGGGCATATTATTACGTACACCGGTAATTAGGTGTATGCAGTTGAGTCTTGGTGTCATGAGCTTAGGGCGATACTATCAATTCTCTTTTATGGGCGTATAACAACGTAGCCCATGGCTTCTTTTAAATTTTAAAATCTTGTGATCAACTTCTTTATTACTAAACTTATGAATTCACTCAACCGTTGTGTTGACCTTTTTGCATGTAGTTTCAGGATGAAAAGGCGATAGCTAACTTTGGAGGCGCTTGGGCATTGGCATGGCATGGTCATAGATGACTCTGATTTACTTATGGGGACCACATTTTATTAATGGGCCATTTTTCCGCAATAATTCAACTTTGAAAACTTTGTTTTACCAATATAAATGAAGTATTTTACGAAAAAGATGTTATTTTTCGCTTTGTATTATGATCCAATTGAGTAGCATCCCCAAAACCTTTTCTTCCGCTGCAAACCATTTTTTTGGGGTGTTACAGAATTTGCGATTGATATGGGTGGCAGTCAACAGTTACGCCGTAACACATGTAATGAGTTATGGCGTAACCATGAGCCAGAAATCAAACCCAGGATGGGAACTGAGATACCTAGCCAACTACCGATCAAGGAGGTCTGCACGAATGGCTTCATCATTCTATGTTCCATCGGTAATCATGATCTTTTGGCCCTAGCTAATCTTGGGTCCAGTATAAACATCATGCCACTCTCAAAAAATTTGAAAGTAAGATTAACTAATCTTTGGAAGACAAGCATGGTAATTGAGATGGCAAACATGGCCAAGGCAATCCCTCTTGGAATCACGAGTGGTGTATTGGTTAAAGACGATAGGTTCATCTTTACGTCCAAATTCATAGTTATTGACATGGCAAACACCCTAAGAGAACATTTAATTCTTGGAAGACCTTTCCTTGCTTCCTCACGCGCCCGAATCAAGGTCTTAGAAAAAGAACTTTCTTTGGGATACAGTGATGACAAAGTGGTGTTTAGAATGGATAAAACCTTGTGCCCGAAACCTAATGAAGTGATAAGTTCATGCATGGCGGACAAGGTTTCTAATAAAGAGCCATCGAATTTTCCTGATAACTTTCCTCCATCATATTTTGGTCATTTACAGGATAATGAGTCTAGTGATGAAGATGATAGTGATAATTCTTCCCTGGTGGAAGACAATGGAGTTCAAACCTCACCTAGGATGTCTGATAAAAAAGGTGTTACTATAGTTAAGGGAAAGCTTCATTGTTGCGCCGATATCACTTCTATGATGGAGGGTTCTAAGATAACTTTGCCGATGTGTTCCCCATTTCTCAACTGCTGCAATGGTGGTGGCCATTTCTTTTTGAAGAGAATAAAAAAAGGCGGCTGAAGTTTGGTGGTGTTTCGAAGATGAGAAACTAATTAAGGAAAATTGGTTCCGAGGGAACCATATCATGGCCAATTGGTTTGAAGATGTAGGTTGGACTATCCATTTATGTGAACCGGTAATTATGATGTCTGGAGAAATGACTCAAGCATGGCCTATATGCGATTCTCGTCTTAAGGGGTTTGCAATGGAAGAGAATTCCCAGATCCCGATTGGCTCAAACGTAAGGAATGGGTATGTTTTGATGAAGAAAAAAGAAAGGACGTCGGCTACAAGGGGATTTCATTCGAGAACTGGGTAAAAGTTAAATTTGGGGCCATTAAGTTAAAATGGGATGACGAATCTAAATTTCGCTATGAATGGGCCAAATCAAATTTTTTACAAGAATCTCGATATTGCATGACTCCTTACATCCCTCCTTCTGTTTGGGATCATCCTTTCTCCGGTAAAAGAGCAATTGAGGATGGCAAGGGTCGAAGGCCACCATAAAGCCCCATGACTTTGAGTCTAACTTGAAGACTCTATAATAAAGAAAAGTGCTCTTTCGGGAGACAACCCGAATTATCCTTTTTTTATTTATTTTATTTTATTTTTTGTTGGGTTTTGTGTTTTTAACATTTTTTTCAGGAATTGGAGATGAATTCACAAGTGACTAAAATGGGGACATGTTCTGTCCAACAGTTACGGCGTAACTCATCCTCATGGTTACGCCGTAACATATCCTTAGTAGCGATTCTGTCCAAGACATAAAGCATTACGACGTAATCTCATTCTATGGTTACGCCATAGCTATTCTCTAGTAGCGATTTCCAAGTTTTACCACAATTACGGCGTAACTCCTCTTTTGGGTTACGTCGTAATTCTCCTACAGTTCTAATTTTTCCAGTATTAACGCTATAACCTTGTATTAGTTTTTAAATTGAACTTTGTGGGTACGTTCCCTGTAAGCCCTCACGAGACTACACTCGTCTACTTGGGACACCAAGTGGTTTAAAAGGCTTGTTGCAGATGCTAAATGCAACCGCGATTCCTACGAAAGTGAGTTAGATTTCTTTTTGTTTTTCTTTTTCTTTTTTAGAATTATGCTTGTTGGTTAGTGTGATTTCAGGGAATGAAGTTTGCTCGTGGATGCTTAAGCAAAGGCACAACTATCTTCGTGGGCCTTCTTTCTTTTAGGAGCAAATTTCAGGGAAGTTCTCGCTCTAATTCTACTTTCTCTTCACCTTTATTTAACGTTTAGTACAAAAGGGACTTTGTACATCTCAAGTGGGGGGACGGGAGTAGAATTATTACTTGAACTTAATTGCCCTCGTTTTTCTAGTTTGTTTTGAAAAATTATGCCATTTTTAAAATTTTGACATGTTTTTCTTAACCTAAGTAGATTAGACCTTAGCCGAGCACATTATAACCCTTGATATTTTATGGTGAGATTAGCCTTATCTGTTTCCAATTATTTACCCAAATCAACCAAACTATGAGTGTGTCGGTAGCTTGTAAGCTTTAGAACTTGGCCTTTGCATCATTTCTAGACCATAGACGAGATATGTTGAGTTCGCTTAATGTATATGGAATAATCAGTTTGAGAAGGCAATATTTTTAGGATTATTATCCAAATATCCTATCCTTGTGTGTCTATCGATGAGTCACCTCGACTTTTCGACCCCCATGTTAAAACACTTTTTTGGCACTCACCTTTAGTGCAAGATACCCCTAGATACACCCGTCTGAGCCATTCATTTCATTTTATTCACCCAATATATATTGTTTAGTTACACCCATTCGCCTTAGCGTACCGTACTGTAGTCTTAATTTGTGATCGGGAAGTCATTGTTTGCCTAAGTTCAAGGTTCAAGTAAAGAGGTTCGGAAATCACGCTTTCTTTAAAGACTTATATTTGAAGATCATTGAAGACCCCCCAGATTCTCATTATATGTTCAGCTCAAGTGGGGGGATGTTTTGTTTTTAGTTATGATTCAATATATATATATATATATATATATATATATATATATATATATATATATATATATATATATATATATATATATATATATATATATATATATATATATGTCGTAGTTTATTGATTATTGTAAAGTGGAATGTTATAAGCACTATGATTGGAGCTCGTCAAAGATTAAGCATCGAGGAGGCCACCTCGGTCACATTTGAAGAATTGAGTTGGTAATTATTGCGCCAACAGTTGAAGAACAAGTAATGTGCCAATAATGACGTCCGCTAATGGCACATCTACTTGATTATATCATGATCCGATTTCTTCACCTTAAAGCTTGAACTTTGGATGAACGGTAGGCGGTGACAACTTGGTTATAGGTTAAGACTATTTGCTTTGTTATTTTTATTTTACACCAATTATTTCCCGTGTCTTATCCTACCCTTTAGTCATGAAGCGTGTCTAGGTGATGAAGCGAGCAATATTTGATGTCTTGGCCATGGATTTGGTCATGTATCATTGATTTTGTTCACTTTGCGTGACACGTTAGTAATGACATTTCACCCTTAAACCATGTTGTGTCTACCCATATTGCCTTCAAGAATTGTTTAGTCCTTAACTCCAGTGGTGGAGATTTGTGTAACCGCCAAGCTTATGATCGAATACATGCTATGACTGTGCTTTGAGTGATCACCCCGAAATTGACACTTAGACTAGTTGAGAGAATTTGAGTGTTTTGTTCCCATTTCGTGAGGTGTTCGGCTTTGATTTATTCAAGCATAAGGGATTTTTAAACTCATATCTTCCAGGTAATGGAGGACATCGTTTTAGAAATTTTTCTAACAAGGACTACTTGTGGGCAAATAGAGTTCAAGTGGGGGGATATTTGATAACATCAAATAGTCCTAAATTTTAAGTGTCAATTTCCCCCGATAATGCTCGTATTTTATATCATTTATATGGATTTACCCTTGTATTCCTTTATATTTCACTTTCAGGTAAATTACGAGCATTGGAGCTTATGAGATGCAGATTTGGAGATTTTCCTAAGATTTATGATAGTATGCCAGCTGTGAAGAAGCTACGACGTAACTCTTTCTCTCATATTACACCATAGCTAGTGTTTTGACTCAAAAGACCAACTTAACAGCAATTACAGCGTAAGTCCCAACTAAGGTTACGCCGTAATCATCTATGTCAAGAAATGTTTTGCGCCTCTGATAAGGATTTAAAACGTACACTTTTAAGGGGTCATTTAAGCCCTTAATCAACCACTTTTATATCTGTTACTGCTTAATTTCGTTCTTTTTCACTTTTTAGGTCTCTTGCAAGCAAAATGATGGAATGATGCATATTTGGACAAAAGGAGTGAAAACAGGAAGAAAATGGCAAAGTCAAGATCGAAGCCACTCAAGCTGCTAAAACTAAAGCTGACGACGTCCCAACTAAAGAGCGACGCCGTCCCTCTCTACAGATTTGATAATAGAAACACCTGACGGCTCAGTAGACTTTTTGCTTAATACACCTGACGGTGTCAGGCTTTGAAGAGGAAGGCGTCGCTAAGACTTTTCATCTCAGATGGCCCAGATCCAGAATCAGACGACGTCCCTGCTGAAGCCCGACGGCGTCACAACTACAACGAGACGCCGTTCCATTGATAATTTAGCCAAGACGAAAACCCTAATGAAGACGATCTGATGGCGTCCCACCTATAAGGCGACGCCGTCGCAAGTGTAACTCTATATATATAATTCGATTTTTTAGTATTTTAGGAGGTAGACTTGTGGAGTAAAAACCCTAAAAGTTTGTAGTCGGACTTGGACAATATCTTAGGGTCCCAAACCCTATTTTACACATCAAGTTAAGTGTTTTATTCCATTAGTATCATTATGTCTTCCATTGAATGTGTGTATGCTTGCTTGTTTAACATGTCCGGCTAAATTTCTTGTGTGTTTGCTTAGATCTATGAAACCTAGTTGTTAATTATTGATTGGTTGTCTCTTATCTTAATTGTAAATGGCTTAGGAGTGCACTAGGCTATCGTTGTGTTTAAATGCTTGAGTAATATTTGTGAACATTAGTTTATGAAACACTTAGCGGATTTCGTAGTCTAAACATCTAAAGATAACCTTAAAGTTAGTTTACGAATCATCTAGAGGACTTCGTAGACAATAACCTAAATGTATTCTCAAAGAGTTAGGGCATAAGCATTCCCTAAGACCTTAGAAAACACAACGCTTTAAGAATAAGGACGTGATAATTCAACCAACAATAAAAGATACCTAGGGAGTAATAGTATCTAGGTAATTAATCATCATACGAGCACACAATCAAAAAGACATAGCTACCCGTAGTATTAGATATTAGAATAGTAGAAGCAATCGTTAGAAGTACCAACCCCAAACCAATTGCCCCGAGATTTTACCCTTAGCTTTATAAAAAACATATAAAAGACAAAAAAAAAATCATCCTCAACCCCACCTTAGCGTAATACATTTCTTGCTAGGATTCCTATTCCCCTAGAGAACGATATCAATACCCGAGGCTTACCCAATACTACACTACAACGATTAGGTTCACTGCCTAGGGTGTTGAAAAACTTGCTTGACGAAAAGGAAGTTCCTTTGACCCCGAACGCGCTTCGTACGCACATCAAGTTTTTGGTGCCGCTGCCGGGGAATAGAATAGCTAGTTATATTTCTATCTCGTTTAGGTTTCCTTGCTTGATTCCTATCAAGTAAGATTTTTTCTCATTTTTAGCTTCCTTGTAGTCTATCCCCCTTCTTCGTGACTTTGTTAGTAATCCCATCACTTTTCATTATGGAAGGTGATAACCCGCCACCACATCACCCAATTCCCATCGACCCACCACCAATTAACCCGCCATGAGGCTGTACTCTTGGTGAATACTCTAGACCAAGCCACCAAGGCTATAGGAACACCATTGGTGCAAAACGGATGTGTATTCCATTGACTTCGTTCCGAAGATCCTAATCAACATCTCAAGGACTTCCTTAAAATTGTTGATTCCATCGACCTTGATGCTACCACACGGGAGACCACGCGCTTGTGTCTCTTCCAATTCTCTCTACGGGACCAAGCTAGTAATTGGCTTGAGCGACTTCCTGCCGGATCTATCTCATGTTTGGATGATCTCATCACTCGTTTCCTTGCCCAATTTTTCCCACAGAGGAGAACTACCAAACTTAGGAATGAAATCTTGATGTTCCAACAATGTCAAGGTGAATCTCTCTACGAGGCATGGACTCGATTCAAGGACTTACTCCATAAAGTCCCTCATCACGGCATCGATCTTTGGCTTCAAGTCCAAATCTTTTACAATCATTTCAATCCCTCCACTCGATAAACCATTGATTATGCCGCCGGTGGGAGGCTAAGTGACCTCGATGTTGAAGCATGTTGGGAGGTCATCGAAGATTTAGCACAATATGAGGAAGAAGGATGGGAAAATCCGATAATCCCTAAAGAAATTAGTTTGGATTTCCGCACACAATTGTTTAAAAGTATGGAGGCACAAGTGAATGAATTAATGGAAATGACCATACATGATTATGAGCATGTGAACGCGGTCAAGGAGTTTTTGCTTCCAAGAAAATCCTGGCAAGATGAATTCAAGGACATAATGTTGATATTTGTCAACAACCAAGAAAAGGAAATAAAACGCCTCGAAGCTCACATGAGAAAAACACATGACACTTTTTTGAAGCTAGCTGAAAACTTCATGCTGAAACTCCGTGAAGAAATCGCAAGGAATAATGTACCTAAAAAGATCGAAAAGGTATATGCGATACCGGAGCTCGTGAGAATGATTCCTGAACCCTATTCAATTCCAATAAGCAAGGAGACCCCCCTCAAGGAATCACAAATTTATAAGAATTCTTGCCTCAACGCTCCTTGCAAAAAAGGAACATTTCCTAGGGACGTGTTCATTGGAAGGGTGCAAGTATCGCTTCCCGACTTCCATGACATAAGAAAACGTTCTTTTGGTTTTAAACCGGGATCGAAAAGTCCTCATCCTCGACACTTCAATATTCCTAGAATCCCTGTTAAAAGACAATTTGACATGTGCGTTGCTCACCTTTGTGGAGATTGCAAGTGGATTGACAAAATGAATTTTAAAATAAAAACCAAAATCTTTGTCAAAAATAGTAACAAGATTTTTGATCCAGTCGGGTTCATAAAAACAACCTCTTTTGCAAAATTTTGGCGTGACGCCATCACCACGCAAAGGGTGACACCGTCGCTAAGCCAGATCAGACAGATAAATACACCAAACATCTCTTTCATTCTCTACCCTACACATTTTATCCACCCCACACCTCACTATCACGATTTCTCCACATCAAATTCACCACTTTGCATCATCAATCTCCACAAGGTAAGTGATTTTCATTGATCTTTGTCTATTCAATTGCTCTATTCCGCGTTCAATTTTGATTTCCCTTTTCAATCCGAAACCCTCCCAATTAATTTTATTAATGCTAAATGTCGCCTATGAATCATGTTAATTAGGCTTTAGATTAGGCGAATAGTAGTGTTATCATATGGGCTTGATTGTGCGAGAAGCCTTAGATGGCTTAGGGACTAAACCACCTAGCCAATGCACCATTGTTGATATAGCAGGGGTGTTTGGGTTAAGGTTTATGGTTAAAAACCTGGATTTTTCCCTCGCAAATGTCGGATTTGAATTTTTCTAGGTGGGACGGCGTCAGCCTGCTGGCGTGACGCTGTCAGAGCCTTCTGATGTCATTTTAGCAGCTTGAATATTACTCATTTGTTCCTGATATTTTTGATTTCCTGTTTCAGAAAATGAGCAAGAGATCGAGGAGGTCAAGGGGGCAATCTTCTGGCACCCAAGAGAGTGTCGCCGACATCGTTTCAGGTTGCGGAGTGTTTATCGAGGAAGGATCCCAAACTCGCTACAATGAATAACTCGATCAAACCATTGACTCGGGGGTTGTTTTGGATTGGGATTTTCTTAATGAGCATGATCTTGCTAGGGATTTTAGAAACATTTTTAGGAAGGATAAGTTTACTGATCCTTAATGGGAGAGATTGTTTCGGATGCGTTAGCCCGTCTATAGTGAGTTGATGCGTGAGTTTCACGCTTCTTATTCTATGAATGTTATTTCTTGTCGGGGTAGCATTGATTTTCAGGGGATTCGGTTTAGACTGGGTGGAATTTGGAGGAGTATGTGTGTGCTGGAGTTTGGTTGGAGAGTGGGGTTGTATTCTGAGAGGGACACTGAGAGTGATGTCTTTAGAGCTAGCTTAGGCGTTGGATTTGCCACTAGGGAGGACACGTGGGGGATTCAGTTCTGAAACACATTGGCCAATAGGGAGTATGTGACTGGGAGTACCCTTGCCTAGCAGATCCGGGAGCAGCGAACAAGGCTCACGCACCGTTGCATTGCCTTTACCATAACGGGGCGCTAGGACACGATTCATCGTGTCACTTTACCGGATTTGTTCTATCTTTACTACATGTTTGCTGAGGATGTGTACTGTAACATCCCGTTCTGGTTGGTCGATTACTTGAGGAGTGCTAGCAGTATGAGGCAGGCGGATAGGGTGTATGGTGGTATGTTTGTCACCTGGTTGGCTCAGTCCTTTGGCATCCTGAACAGGGAGGTACCTATGTACCTCAATGTTGTAGCAGAGCCCAAGGTTGTCAGAGCTAAGTCCTTGAATGCCATGGATATTATCATGGATAATGGAGGTGGCTACGCATGGTACCGCCCTCATCCCGTAGCTCAGGATGATGATGATGATGATGATGACGAGCAACAGATGCAGCCGTACCAGCAGGGGGATGGAGCAGGTGGCTCCGCTGACGCCTACAGGCACATGTCCAGTGGTGATTGGCAGGCCCACCAGGGAGCGTGGATAGGCCGGATGGACACGTGGATAGATCAACAGGACCAGAGGGCCAACTGGACATATGATCATACCGTCAGACTGATGCAACACTTGTCCATGCGCGATCATCTCGACCTTCACCTACAGATCGACCCATTCCCCGGGCGTGAGGACGATCACCCGCCCTATGGGTACACGGGCTACATTCCTTCTGGCTACGACTACCGCTATGGACCCCCTCCTCAGTAATTTATGTGTTTATTTGCGATTTGTTTATGGACAATTGTGGTTGGATGTTGGTTGAGACAATTTGATTTGGGTTTGTAATAGCTTAGTACTATATTAACTCTGTGATGATGTGGTGAGTTTGGACAATTTGTTGTGTATATATGTATGTGGTGTGACTTATCTATTTCTTGTTTGGTTGTTTTATTTTTATGTGTGTCATACATCTTTTTCATTGTTGTTTATTCTCATGTTTGAATTTGTGAAAATGCTTTATTTTGTCTTTAACCTCGTCTTAATTACATATAAAGGTATTTTACAAAAGGATAAGTGTAGGGAAGATTACATACGTTTTTAAAAGAACGTGAACATGAAAATTACAATTATTGAAATTGATGTATATGTGTGTTTGTTAGAGTCAAATGCTTGTATCGAGTCATAATGGATGTTTTGCAGGAAATTTTCCAGCTTCTAAAGGTGTAATTTTTCCAGAATTTTCCAGGAAGACGCAGCAGACCAGTTTCTGTCAGAACAACCTGACGGCGTCAGGATTAGAACCTGACGACGTCAGGTCAAGCAGAAACAGCTTATAAAATTTTCTCGTTTTCTGTGCTATGTATAAATTTTTGGAAATGCTCAGGTCTTAATTTTCTAGAAAATCTACAAACATCCATTCCACAAGCATTATATCTTAGTGTAGTTGTGTCACATATAGTTTTACCACCGATTTTACGTGAAGGTTTCGTCTATTTTCTTAAAGTGTGCAGGTTATATTTGGCAAGAAGAAGAAACACAACATTGGATGGAGCTTATCACGTATACATTCTTCTTGGGAAAGAATTTAACCACTACATCACACGGATCCTACCGAGCTAATCAGGGGAGTACTAGTTTCTCTCTCATTTAATTATCTTTCTTTATCATAACTTTGATACTTTCGGGGAACATTGGGGACAATGTTCAGTTTAAGTGTAGGGAGGAAGAATAAAACGGGAACTTAGAAAATATGCTAATCCTTGATTATTTTTCTTGTGCTAGTTCATTTGTGTAATAAACTATGAGAAATATTTGTTAGGACAATTTTAGCACCAAATTTAAATTTTTTTATGACATGTACGAGCAAAAACTTTAGTATAAATAAAGCGTCTCATGGATAGGAGTTATATGACTAGCACAAAAACCGTTTACCACTCAAATTCGACCCCAAAAATGTGAGGTTCCCCTAGATCTTTAGGAATAAAGGCATTCACCTTTAATGCTTAGAGAGTGTACCTTTAGTATAATAGATTCTAGAACTTGTTTTGTGACGCATTCCGAGATTGCTAGTGAGACTACACTTGTGTAGTTAGGAATAACTAAATGATAAGAGGCATTAGGATAACCCTTGTTTGAAACCCGTATTATAATTACTTCTTCCACATCGGTCGAGTAATTACCCCACACCCTTGCGATGTAATCATCTTTAGTACACGATACCCCTAGTTAACCCCTCAAAGCCTATCCTTTTCGCGGTTCTCGAGATGTTTTGATTTTCCAAAATATCAATGAAGAGCATTATTTACAATCCACCCCCAAATGTACACCCAAATCGCCTTAGCTTACCTTGTATGCACTCACCTTTAGTGCATTATTGTTATCATTACTAAAACCTTAGTTCAATTATCTAGTTACTTGCATAGTTGCTAAGTCGAGTCATATCTTTTGTATACAGTTTTGGGATTATTGGGACTCATGGGTAAATGTAAAATTTTATGGAGTGACGGAAAGGAACGTTAAATTTAAATTTTTCAATTCGGGTCAAATTAGTGTTAGAGTAATAAAAACTCAAGTGTAGGGATGCTCCTATAAATCCCTTATATTTTGATGTTATCTTAGAAGATGATAGAGTAAAAGTGTATGCAAAAAAAAAAAAAAAAAAAAAAAATCGAAAAAAAAGAGTGTGAAAAAAAAATGAAAAAAATGAAGAAAAACATACGGGCTACCATCCTACATCTATCTTTATGTTTATTTTTTTTCAATTTATGTATTTTTGTTTCAAGTTATCTAGAGTTTAGTGAGTCGAGTCTTGGCTTCGCAACGTTATTCTTTTCATGCTTGTAACATAAGATTTTTGACTTTCCACCACTAAATCGCCTATACAACAAAACCCTTTGTTTCCCTACCGTAAGCCTAACATTACAACTCTCGAAAAGACCTCTTAGATAGTTGTTCCTAGGTGCTTACGCCGAAGCGGTGGAGGTTTGATCTAGTCTCAAGCCTATGGTAATCTATGTACTATGTCCAGGTAATGAGTGTTTATCTTCCATTTCCATTTACTATATTTCATATACACCCGAGAGATGAGAGAATCCAAACACCCCTTGTGAGGTGCTAGTATATAATTTCCGTGCTTGTTATGACTATTGCGGTGCTTTTACTTGTTGTGAATTATGTTAAACTTATGCTTTATGCCCCCTAACTTATAAATTGATTAGCCAAAAGCACATTTGTTTGAGGACAAGCAAATACCAAGTGTAGGGATATTTGATAAGGATTTAAAACCTACACTTTTAAGGGGTCATTTAAGCCCTTAATCGACCACTTTTATATCCGTTACTGTGTAATTTTGTTCCTTTTCACTTTTTAGGTCTCTTGGAAGCAAAATGCTGGAATGATGCATATTTGGACAAAAAGGAGTGAAAACATGAAGAAAATGGCAAAGTCAAGATCGAAGCCACTCAAGCTGCTAAAACTGAAGCTGACGGCGTCCCAACTAAAGGGTGACGCCGTCCCTCTCTACATATTTGATAATAGAAACACCTGACGGCTCAGTAGACTTTTTGCTTAATAACACCTGACGGCGTCAGGCTTTGAAGAGGAAGGGCGTCGCTAAGACTTTTCATCTCAGACGGCCCAGATCCAGAATCAGACGACGTCCCTGAGCAGGCCCGATGGCGTCATAACTACAACGTGGCGCCGTCCCATCGATAACTTGGCCAAGACGAAAACCCTAATGACGGCGATCTGACGGCGTCCCATCTATAAGGCGACATCGTCGCAAGTGTAAATCTATATATAGAATTCAATTTTTTAGTATTTTAGGAGGTAGACTTGTGGAGTAAAAACCCTAAACGTTTGTAGTCCGACTTGGACAGTATCTTAGGGTCCCAAACCCTATTTTACATATCAAGATAAGTGTTTTATTCCATTAGTATCATTATGTCTTTCATTGAATGTGTGTACGCTTGCTTGTTTAACATGTCCGGCTAAATTTCTTGTGTGTTTGCTTAGATCTATGAAACCTAGTTATTAATTGGTTGTCTCTTATCTTAATTGTAAATGGCTTAGGAGTGCACTACGCTATCGTTGTGTTTAAATGCTTGAGTAATCTTTGTGAACATTAGTTTATGAAACACTTAGCGGATTTCGTAGTCTAAACATCCAAAGATAACCTTAAAGTTAGTTTACGAATCATCTAGAGGACTTCGTAGACAATAACCTAAAGGTATTCTCATAGAGTTAGGGCATAAGCATTCCCTACAACCTTAGAAAACACAACGCGTTAAGAATAAGGACGTGACAATTCAACCAACAATAAAAGATAACTAGGGAGTAATAGTATCTAGGTAAACACATTTTTAATCATCATACGAGCACACAATCAAAAAGACATAACTACCCGTAGTATTAGATATTAGAATAGTAGAAGTAATCGGTAGAAGTACTACCCCCCAACCAATTGCCCTGAGATTTTACCATTAGCTTTATAAAAAACATACAAAAGACAAAAAAAGAATCATCCTCAACCCCACCTTAGCGTAATACATTTCTTGCTAGCATTTCTATTTCCCTAGAGAACGATATCAATACCCGAGGCTTACCCAATACTACACTACAACGATTAGGTTCACTGCCTAGGGTGTTGAAAAACTTGCTCGACGAAAAGGAAGTTCCTTTGACCCCGAACGCGCTTCGTACGCGCATTAGCCTCCATCAACTACGCCGTGACTCCTCAAATGCATTACGTCGTAGTCCTCGCAAAAGTAACCTGTATTAAAGATACGGTGTAACATCTCCTAAGAGTTACGCCGTAACCTGCTTAACGAGAGTTTTAATTGGAGGATTATTGAAGTTACGGCGTAACTCTCAACTCAAGTTATACCGTAACTAGGATCGTGCCTATAAATACTAGCCCTAATTTCTGCATTTCACATCATTCACTCACAACTCAAAGTTACAGAACGTGAATAGGGGTCTAAAAGCATATCATTAGGAGTATACGGAGCCATCTCCAAAGGAGGAATCACTCCATACCGATAAGCATTAGCGATCATTTTATCTTTTACTTTCGATTCAAGTCTTCCATTATTTTAAACATTGAATTCTTTGTTTCTTTTAATATGATCGGCTAAGCACCTTTGGTGCTAGCCTAGTTATGATTCCTTGAATGTTTTGTTTATGGTTTCATGCTTTCCTATAATTGTTTCTAGTGTATGCATGCATAGTTCGTTGGTAGTTACCCTAGCTTCGGTAGTTTTGAAAGGCGATCGTATCTAGTTGCTTAAGAGAATTGACCAACTGACCCTAAGTAGTTAGGTAGAGTTGAGGAGGGTAAGAATTGACCAACTGACGACCCCCACTTGAATCAATTGATCACAACCTCTATTTTATGCATTTATTTCTTATTTCTTAGTTTAATAATCATTTCTACTACAAACCAGTTAAAACCAGTGACATCTAGACTTAATTAGAATCCGCTCACATAGCTCTTGGGACGACCTCGGTTTTACCGATTACTACACTACACACGACCGGGCACACTGCCCGTGAGTGCATAAGGTGGGCCATAGGTAAATGAGACATTATAAATATTAAAACCTGGTCAGAAATCCTGCATCAGTCGCAAAGACAACAAATCGCACCATGACAAAACACAGCTTAACCAAAACGCAAAGACACAAGTCGCAGTTAACTCAACTCGCACTCTATCAAAACGCAATCTAACAAAATGCAGAGAGTCAAAACGCAGTCTATCAAAATGCAGAGAGTCAAAACGAAGTTTATCAAAATGCAGAGAGTCAAATCGCAATCATTGACAAATCGCAAGAACAAATTGCAGCTTTAATCAAATCACAGAGGGACAAGTCACTATCAATAGTACACCCACTACTTGTCCTTTTGTCCTTTTCACCTCAAATCGCAGTCTAAACTAACAAATCGCAGCACTTTTGATCAAATCGCATACAAAAACTATCAAATCGCAACGAGTAAATGATCAAAACGCAAAAAAGTATGATCAACTCGCACCCAAAAATGATCAAATCGCAGTCAAGAAACAGAATCCGAGACTCAAATCGCAGTGAAGAACAAACCTCAAAACCTTCCTTTTTCAATCAAAAACACCACAACCAAGATGATTCAAGCCTTCCAAACCAAAAACAAAATTAATATGATGATCCTAAACACAAAAGTACAATCAAAATGCAAACTTTAACACTAAATAAGATCAAAAGAGTGAAAATGTCTCTAAACTAATTCAAACCAAAACTTATGAATAACCAACTAAGAATCCAAGAACACGCAAAGTAGAATATCAAACCATGGCTCTTGATTCCATTTGTAACATATTGGTTATCATAAACGCACAAACACACAATAACAAGGTTCAAATTTGGGAGAGTCTAGAGAGAGAAAGATGGAGAGAAATGGGAACTTCTAGTAAGAGAAAGAAAAATATATTATGAAGCTCCACCATTTGCCTTGCGAGGCAAATGGTATTTATAGTGTCTTACAAGATACACCACCTACGGGCTGTGGATCAAGCATACAGTGGGTAAAGACCCGTCCGTCCTCAACGGTGTTACTTTACTAACTACTAATAATAACTAAATGACTACGACTACAAGCTTTCTAATGCTTACACATACTTGAGGTTACCGAGTCTTTAACTTACGGATTTTCTAAATCCTAACACTTGGCCTAGCATATGAAAAGTTAATATGAAATTGGAAGTGCAACTCTTATTCCTAATTGGCCAACGAGTACTCTCAACATCCCAAAATTAATTCCCATTGGCGTGTGGATCAGCAGCCATGCCCACTCTCGCAATATTTATTTCTCAGCCCAATCAAAAGGGTACACGTGGCATTGTTTTAATTGGTGTACGAGGATAGGATTCTATGGGGAATGATCGAGAAGCATGTTTGGATTTTAAATACCCGGTTCTACACACATACAATTTACAAATAGACACACACTTTTTGTTTTTCTTATAGCAGTTTTAAATTTTTAGGTAGTAGGAGTAGAATAAATAGAGTAGGAGTAGGTTTTAGTTGTAGCTTATTTATAGCTTATCATCTTGTAGCTTATTTTAAAGAGCTTATTTGTAACAACTTTTTGCTTATCAATGAATTTAATGCTTATTATTTAGCTTATTCTTCTTTTTCAATTTTTTCTTTTATTTTCTTTTTCTTATCTTATCTAATAAGTCATAAAAGCTTATTAGCTTTTTGTGGCTTATTTAGATCTAGCTTATTTAACAAGCATTCTTTTTCTACTTTCTTTTTAACTCTTTTATAACCTTAGATCTACTCTTTGTTTTACTAAATATTTTATAAGAAACAAAAAGACTTGATTTTTATTAGTTTTTCTTTTATAATAAGCTATCCATTAGCTTATTACTCTAGATCTAGCATTTTTAGTTAAAAAAGTTTTAATCTTTAGCTTTTATTAGCTTATTTTTAGCTTATATTCTATTTAGCTTTTTAAACCTTTATTAAAACCTTAAATTTCATAGCTTTTGGCGTTTCCTTTCTAAAATACTTAATATTTTGGACAAAAGCTACTAGCTTATAGCATGTTATTGCTTATTGTTCTCTAACCTTTGATAAAGCCTTGATCTTTTTTTTAGTTTTTCATCATCTCAACCTAAGGCGAGGAGCTTAAGGGTTTTGTAAGCTAGCTTATTATTAAAGTTTAAAGCTTTTTAGTCTTAATAAGCTAACTAGTTAATAAATTCACAAACTTTATTAATTATTTGGTTATATTAAAGCTTACAAAGAAGTAAACTTTAGAATTTGATAAGTTTATAAAATCGGGTGGTTAAATTCGTTTCATCTTTTGGACCGGGTTCTAATTTATTACCTTTCTTGTTTAGCTTTTATAATTAGTGTGGTAAAATGTTTATTATTGTCGAGATTATTATCGTTGGCTTAGTAGTTATGCTTAGTAAGTAGATTTTTGTAACATATTGGTTTTCACAAACACACAAACAATCACATATATGGTCGAATTATGCAAGAGTTTAGAGAGAGAGAAAGTAGAATGTGATCCTTTCTAGAGAGAGAAAGTAAACAAAAGAAAGAAAGGTTAGATTTAGTGAAAGGTCCAACCCTCTACCTTGGGAGGTAGAGGGTATTTATAGTTACATACTAAACGTCCTCCTTCGGACTGTGGATCAGGCATACAGTGGGTAAAGACCCGTCCGTCCTCCACAATGTTGCACTAAACTAAATAACTAACTAAATAACTAGTAAATAACGTAATGTCTACGAGCTAACAAATGCTAGACTAGAGTTGGGGTGACCGACCCTTCAACATGGATTTTCTAAATCCTAACAATCTCCCCCTAAGGGAGGTCACCCCATGATTTACATTTTGAATTCTAGCATTCTATTTTGTCTTCATACTCGAGCTTGTAGACTTCAATTCTTCAATCCCGCAATCTTTGTACTTTAGTAGTGATACTTCAAAGTTCGATTGCTTTGTACTTTCAGTGGAGGTCTTTAGCTGATCTACGTCTTGATGATCTTCGAGCTTTCATTGAGATCATCAACCACATCAAATCTCTGACTCATCCTTTGTTGTATCGCCATTATGTGAAGTTGTGACTTTTGGACCGACATGCTCACATTTTGGATTATGATATCTTCTCATCAGAGTAGCGGAAGCTTTGTTGATTCATGATATTTGCAGCAGCGTAGCAGAAGCATGGATTGAAAATATCAGAGTCAGTTGATGAAGATATGCACTTATCATGATTTCTTTAGATTGTGAAAGCGATGTGTGAGCATGCGGCTATGGACTGACTCCTCAATTTTGATCAGCTGTAACCATCCAAATGTACCTGCAAACAACAGTTAGCAATAAAACACACGAAAGTGTCTTTGATCACTTTCGTTGAATTGAGGTACACGGCCCACGGTTCCCCGTTGATCAGTACAAGTACTGCCTGTGATCAGGTATAATTCTGAAGAATCTCCTTGACAGGGTTTCACAGCTGTTCTAGCCGTTCTCAAACCGGAACATCTCAAAGAAGACAACACGGAGTGAGTGAACCAGCGAATTGAGATTCACTGATTGATGAAAAAATTGATTTGAAAAACAATCGTGTATTGCTTATAAGAAAGAATTTTGCAATACGACGAAGGTTTTATAAGAAAGATCAATTTTCAATCAAAATTACTTTTTGTATTTGAAAAAAGAATACACATTCGATGTGCTAGAGATAAGAAGAGATTTGCACATCGAACGGTTTTTCCAAAAGTATTTTTTTCAATCAGAGATACTTTTAGTGTTTGAAATATGAATACACATTCGATGTGCTATAGAAAAGAAGATTTGCACAACGAACGGTTTTTCCAAAAGTATTCGTCAATTCATTTCCTGGACCAAGGTTGATTCAAAAATGAATCGCCCCATCGTTTCTATCCAGTTGTCACAAGCTTGATCTTTTGCAAGATCTCACATGTCACCCACCAAGAGCTTGTTAGATGTTGGTCTAGAAGGATTTCCATCTTCATCGTGAATACTTTTACATGTCACTCGGATGTTCTGGCAATACCACAAGGATAATGCGTAGGACTCTCAATATATACTTACTTTCCACATTGTGTGAAACAACAAGTATTTATTAATTTTTTGTCCTAATGAGATTTTGTAGATGATCTCTTGGCTCTAGACTCAATTGTGCACATTTGGTTTCCTATTTCGGAGACTAGGGAGAGGGTCTCCTTCTTTAATATCAACGATCTCTAAGAGAAAGTCGATAGATTATGTAGGTTCCCCGTGAGAATGAAACAAGTCCTTTTAAGAGGAACTTGAGTAGCTTGGGAAGTTAGGTGCAGTGCGTCACTAGGTCCATGACGTCTTGTCTTCAATACCAGTGTTACCTTAGTAGACGCTAGTAGCATATGTATTGAACCCGGTTTCTGCCCTAAGGTTGAATTAATTGAGGGCTATTTCTTATCACCCTTTTCACATTCAATTCTTTTTCATTCTTCAACCCCTTCAGTGCTTACCAAGACTTCATAACTAGAACCTTGTTGGGTTTATTCCAGTACTCGCTCTGTCTCAGTCCGCACTCTTCCTGTATTCTTATTTTTATCCTTTTTTCATCATACCTAAGGACTTCTATACTATCTAGTGGATTGTCCCTGGGTAGATCCCTCCGGCTCTGGCGGGATCGTGGGAACGAATACCTAACCTAACCATCCTTATAACACACCATGCATAAAGTAAATTGGTCGGTCTTTTGGTATTGTTCTTTCCTTCTGGAAACCAATTGAAAAATCATTTGGAAAATCAATCAAGGTACTTGTGATATAATATCAAAGCATTTTGTACCTTAATTTTTTTGATCATTTAGAAATGCTCCCCCTCAACATGTGCATATGATTATGAATTTGTTTAGCACATGGAGGCAAGAGTTCTTTTGAAATAATTTCTTTGATCACAATTTCCTTAGAAAAAGCCTTTTGATTTTCTTGGTAAATTCTCCCCCTCAATATGTGCGTTGGATATTTGAAAATCATTTTACACATAGAGGCAAGAGGTTTTTGAAGTACTTTTCACGACTGCCAATAGAAACCATTCGCTCCCCCTCAATATGTGCATCATGTATTAGAAATCGTTTGTCACCAATTGATATTTAAACCACGATTTGAGATTTAAATCACGATCTCTCCCCCGATCAAAAATTTCAAACCAATTGAGATTTTGGATCCCAATTGATTTAAATCATTTAGAAAATTTTGGGGAAAGACGTGGCTTGATTTAATTTTGAAAAATGACTGATAGTGAATAGTTTTAGACATTAAAGATTGTTAGTGTCAGGTATGATAGTTTTTAAGAGATCTCTAAGTAAAATAAAACAATTTCACAATCAAACAAGAACATAAATTTTTTTATTTTGAAAGATCTTTGAGTTTTAAAGAAAATCATACCATGACATAACATTAAATCTTTAGATCACCACTTTATTTTGTACAAACTGGAACTTTTATGAAGAAATATTGTTTGAAAAGATTTTATTTTAAATCACTCTCCCCCTCAATCGATGACCGTAGTCGATGATTGAGTGACTTAAGTTTTGATAAAATGAAGTCCAGTGATTTCTAAAATTAAGACCAATTTGTTTTCAAAACAATATTTTTCCATTTTTCAAAACAATTTTAACAAATATTTTGAAAAATAGTATTATTCACTACTTGTCCTGCACAAAGATACGTTAGGTGGATAAGCTGCTTCTGTTGTTGCTGTAAGGCTTTGAAGAAAACCGTCTGCAGAAGCAGTGATACCTCTAAAGTTGCATCTATGGTGCTAACTATCCATAGAGAGATCTGATTAAGCTCCGTTTCTTCTTTTGTCGACCCAAGATATAGTTGCCCTTTCCTTTCGGCATCCAATCATCTTCATTTGTGGGATCCGGATCGGGAACATTCTTTTATACCATGATATCTGCATATGTTAGTGGACACAAATAGATATATGGTGGTCGACATCACCCAAACAACAATCGACTAATAAAAGTCAATCCAACATATCAATCAGTTCATATATGGCATGGGAATAATGTGTTTATTAAACTCAAATCATCTAATCCTAACAGTCATATCCTAGGCACCTAGTCCTTCAACGTAGGTTAACATCATTTTCAGTTAAGCATATAGGATAATTAGATAAGCCCGATAGATGATATAAATTTGAAAAACATTCTCCCCCTCAATCAATGACTCTTTCTATGAAAATGTTTAAATAAGCCGAGGTCATTGATTGGGTTTTGCAAATTTATGAAAACATGATTCTGATTGATTTTCAAGCAACTCAATTTACCACCATTTTGTTAAAACAAATATTTTTCTGAAGAATTTTAGAATGAAAAATATTTGAGTAGGAACAGCAGTCCTTCGACATACTTTCCTCATTTGTTTTAGGATAAGTGCACAAAATTTTTGAAAATTGGTTTAGCGCAGCACTTTCCTTCCTTGAAGAGCGGGTTGCTATCAGAAGTAATAGCAAACCATTGTTAAGCGAGGGTTACATTCTGAAATAACTGCAAGCCATAGTTTGAGACATGTTTTGAAAAGAATATTTACACCTCCTGCTCGAACTTCATCTATGGTCCCGTGCCATTATTGAATGACATTTCTAAGACCGTAGATGTTATCGATACCAGAAGACATGTCTTGAGAAAAAACATATTTTTGGTATTTTTAAATTTTCTGATTTTTATGGGTTTTTGTTGATTTTATATTTTTCTATTTTCTTTTTGTTGGTTTTATATTTTTGTATTTTCTTTTTGATAAATATTTATAGATAAAGAAAGATGATATAGTTTAAGAGGATGATGATACGAGTACCGAGATAAGGATATCTAGCAGCCTCGTTGTAGAAGACAGAAGTCATCATCTCTTAAACATTCACCACCAAAGCTTCCAAGGCTCTTGAATCGAAGAGAGAAATTGAGCCATTTGAAAGTGAGACTTTTGTAGCTTCCCCCCAAACCGTAAATCTTCTTATTGAGCAGATTCTAAGCTTTCTTTCAAGCTTCCCTTAGCCAGGTACACAAAGAAGTACACCATTATCATCGAGTTTGCTGCTCCTTTTATGAACGATCATTGATTCTCCGTCCAAGGTTATATCATCAACAAGAACAGCAACATATCATCCCACGCTTGAATGAATCTTCTCATATTTCTTTTCCACTAAAGTCTGAAGCGATCCATACCAAAAAATTGTCAAGAGACCACTTCCCCCAAGTAGATGAATTGATGCAGTCAGTCTCTTAGACTAGAGCTCACGAACCCGAATACACATATACTCGAAGACAGAGAAACTTATACCATCGAAGTAGCAGATTAAGTCCGATAGCCAAAGAATAACCCGAATGCCCAAAGAGAGAATAACCGATAACATTGAAGAAGCAGGCCGAATCACTTATTATCTCTGCAGATGACTATCTCTGCGGATGTCAACTCCAGAATAAGTGATTATATCTCTGAATCACTGATTAAGCACTCAAGTGAAACAGATGAGCGTCCCCAATGACCACAATCTCTCTCCCCTGATGATTGCGATAGCATTGAAATCATCACACACTTGTGTACCTCTTTTATCACCAGAAACTAACTCTTCCCCCACATAGTTGGAATAAGAACACTAAACGCCATGAGTCAAACCTTGAGTTTCTGTACGGTAATGACATTAGTCTTCCTGGGATATCTTCAATCATTTATAAGTATTAAGTTCATCAATGTTTACTCGCGTTTAGATGCATGTCTCCTTCCCCCTTGCTGGTTTCGATGCTTCAGAATCAGCAACACATAATAAGCCCGTATACTAGAAATCTATTGAGAAGAACACTTGAACTCTTGTGAGAATCAACTTGCTAAAGAATATGAGCAAGTCTAATTGGGATTGAATCTGATTTCACTCTCCCCCAATTAGTGCTCTCCCCTAAAATGGCAATCTTTTGATAAATGCCCAGAACAAGAAGAAGTATTTAGATCGTTAAATGCAACACGTATTTAGTCTTCTAACATGCAGCAGAAAATGTAGAACAGACTGTAGACTTGACCTTCTTCTAGATTGTCCATTTGGGGAATAGAAAGTTAAAAATCTTCAACTCACCAAAAGCATTCCAATTAACTTACATCTTGCAAATCCCCTTAACTAAAATCCCTCCCAATCAAACAAGAACAGAAAGATATTCATCAAGGAAATCAGCAATCAGCCCGCAATGAACACACGAAATGGTAACACCAAACTACCATTCACATCAAACAAGAACATAGAGATTGTTCGGAATCATCATGTTGCTGTGTACGTGTAACATTAACTGGAAACACTTTGTCAATACACTCATCCATTCGTGAGAAGATGTTAACCAACGGCTCTTAGAAGAAACTCCATGTAAAGATGGCCCGATAAGAAGAAGCTCGGTTCTTACATGAGTTTAGAGTCGTTTGACCATATATTCTCAGATAAAACACAACATGCAGCAGTTTCACACTTCTTCTCCCCCTCAAGAATTGCATACGGAGATGCCATTCTTGATTAAACAAGTGAAAATCATCCAAATGTAGTCTATTCACACTTCTCCCCTTCAAAGGTAGCAAATGATGTCGCCATCGACATTATAATCGAGCAAGTGGAATAAGAGAACAATCATCGGTAGTCCGGTTCACTTGATAACTGAAAGCGCGTGGAAAAAGTATGAAGCATGTTGATGAGAATGGTCATAAATGAGAAGATTTCTCTTCTTCAGAAGATAAAGCGCACTGAAGCGTACACTTTTCTTTTCTTTAGGGTACGAGGCTTGAACTGTTGTGTTCAAACATCATAAGAAGATTTCTCTTCTTGTTAAGATAAAGCGCACTTAAACGTATACTTTTCTTTTCTTTAGAGTACGAGGCTTGAACTGCTGTGTTCAAACGTCATAGAAGATTGAATATCAAGGTTGAGTTACTTGAACCCGTGAGTTATGAGATATCAATCCATTTGTTATCCATACTTTAAGCTAGTCCATGTAGTGAAGGATTGAAGTATCTGCAACTGAGTAAGGACTACCTGCACTAACATTACAAGCTTGATTGCATATATATTGGTTAGTGACATTAGTATCCAAACCCTTTGGGGTTTCACGGTCAACCTTGATTTTGCCATCGGTAAACAGCTTTCTGGTAGGTATCCACCTGAGTCCAACATCCTTAAACATTCTACCAGACGTGTTAGGAATTGGAAATTCCATGTTAAAGTGTCGGTCACCCCAATTATGGTCTAACATATGTTAGCTCGTAGACGTTTCGTTATTTACGCTATTTAGTAGTTAATTAGTTAGTTTGTAGCGTAGTTTAGTTTAGCGTAACACCGTGGAGGAAGGACGGGTCTTTACCCACTGTGTGCCTGATCCACAGTCCGAAGGAGGACGTGTAGTATGTAACTATAAATACCCTCTACCTCCCAAGGTAGAGGGTTGGACCTTTTATTCAATCTAACCTTCTTTCTTTTGTTTACTTCCTCTCTCTAGAAAGGCTCCCATCTTCTACTTTCTCTCTCTAAACTCTACTCATATTCGACCCATATATTGTTATTTGACGTGTTTATGAAAACCAATATCTTTCAATTGGTATCAAGAGCCATGGTTTGATCACTCATCTTTCATGTTCTTGGATTTCTAGTGGTTTTCATAATTTTTTGGGTTTGAATGAGTTTAGAGTAGCTTGCATCATTTGGATAATTTCTAGTGTTAAAGTTTGGGATTTGACTGTACTTTTGTGTTTAGAATCATTATAAGTGTTTAGGTTTTGAGTTAGAAGGCTTGAATCATCGTGGTTGGGTTATTTTTGGATTGAAAAGTGGTGTTTTTTGAATGTTTGTTGGGAGCGAGTTGAGCCACGGCGTGCATTTCTTGGATGCGAGTTGTCCCGTATTTGATGCGAGTTGTCAGTTAAGCGAGTTGTCAGATTGCTTATTAAAATGAGTTGTCTTATGCGAGTTGTCAGTTAAGTGAGTTGTCTGCTTACTTATTGAAGCGAGTTGTGTTTTATGCGAGTTGTCTACTAAGCGAGTTGTGATCTCATGCGAGTTGTACTTCAAGCGAGTTGTCCATTAAGCAAGTTGCCAGCTTAAGCGAGTTGCCTATGCGAGATGTGTTATGCGACTTGTATATTAAGCGAGTTGTCTGTTTATGCGAGTTGTGCTTCATGCGACTTGTCTATTAAGCGAGTTGTCATCAAAGCGAGTTGACTTGGGTGTGAGTTGTCTAAGGTGCGAGTTGTCTCCAGTGCGTTTTGTTGACTTTTCCAGACAAAACTTCAAACGGCCATAACTTTTGAACCGTAACTCCGTTTTCAGCGTTCTACCCATCAAAACAACTGTGAGAACGAGGAGAATGGCACGCCGAATGAACATGGGTAAACCTTCGAGGCCTAAATCCGCTCGGAACAGAAGTTATTGAGGTTTTTATGTTTTTAGACCTAAATTTCTCCGTAAAAACGGCCATTAACCAATCCAAATCTCAACCGAACAACATCTCTGCTAATCCTTCATATAATCATATGTCCTAACACACAATTTTCTATCATTGTGTCAATCCATCAGTCATCTTAACACATTACATTGGTCATTGCTTAACGGTTTGGTCTTGATTTTAGTAAAATCCCGCGAAAGATTCTATTTCTCGGTTTAAATCACAGACTTGTAAAATCCCGTGTACACAGAAACATCATGTATTACACTCTTGATTCAGTGATTTCGGAAGTACTTAAATTGTATGATGTTGTAGACAACAATGATAATGTATGCTACACTGAACGGTTAAAGATGATTGAATCATTCAATGAGGATTTGAGTTCTTCATGTCTGAGTCCAATGAGAAAGATTTGCACCTGTTCAGGCTACAGAATGCCATGCAAAAGGAAAGCAGCATTGAAAATTATAAACAACTTCACTCTCACCTCATGTTACTTCTACCCACAACATTGGAACGAACATGTATTGCCCTCTTCCGTCAGGACTTATCCACATTAACAGGAACTTTGTTGTTAAACCTAGAGAAATTGGAGCTACAACTTGACAAAGAGAAGGTTCAAAAGGATAGTTCCAGTGCTTCACTTCAAGTGATCTACAAACATTTTCAGTCATTCATTAGAAGGGAATTCACATCAGATTATGATCAAGACATGACTGAAATGTCTTTCAAGAGACACACTGGAATGGAAATTTGCGTGTTCATAGAGACACTTGTCCATCTCATGGATAATGTGGAGAAGTATATTGAGGAAGTTACTCAGAAAGATGAAAAAGTGGATGAGAGTCTGGTGGAATTGAGAGATAGTTGTGATGAGTCGGGTAATGCATCAGTTGAAAGGTCGAGTGTCGCTGAATGCAGAATATCAGAGACAACAAAGAATGATGTAACCAGCTGCTCAGTAACTCCTGTCACACAAGAAGTGGAGGCTGTGATCAGAAAGGTGAATGAATGTCGGGTACAATCAATAAATTACAGTGTTGAGACCAGTAAGGCATCGGGTGATGGATCAGTTAACACTGAATACAGAGGCTCAGATACAGATAAGCTTGAAACAGCCAGTAGTTCAGTGACTCTTGTTACACATGATGTGGATGCAAATATCATACCGACAAATGAACAGGTGTCATGTGATGAGGTACCCTTAACTGTTCAACATAGTGCATCTGCTAATGTACCTAAATAAACTGATCTTAATACTGAACATGATTATGATAAATGTTCCTTGGTTGAGGCTGAGACTAATAAATTCAAAACAAATGATATGGTTGATAAAAAGGCTTTTGATGAACTTTTAAACAAATTCTCAAAACTTGAAAAACATTGTATTTCTCTTGAAATTGCAATACAAAGAAAGGAGGAAAGTTTTCAAAATAAGAAACCATGTAAAAATCAGGAATTTCGTGAATTTTTTGAAATAAACAATTTAAAAGCTCAGCTTCAAGCCAAAAACTCGACTATCAACAATTTGAAGAAACATATTTCTGGTATGAATGTGAAAAGTAATTTGGTTACAAGTAATCCTGATGTTAATGCTATTTATGATATTCAAATTAGAAATGATATTAGCAGTTTGTGTGGCCAAATTCCTAAAGGAAAATGAGTCTTTGAGAAAGCATCACATAAAACTAAGTGAATCTGTCAAAGAAGCTAGAAAGTCAATGGAACAAACAAATTCTTTGATAGCAAAAATTGATGAACTCAAAGCTCATCTTCAGGAATAGAGTTTCGCTATTGTTGCCTTAAAAAATGAGCTTAGGAAAACTGTAGGGAAAAGTTTGAACACTAAGTTTACAAAACAATCAAACTTGGGGAAGCCAGTTTCTCATCACACTAGAGACCGATCCATTGTTAGGCAGCCTACTGCATTTATATCTGAAAGAACAAAATCTTTGAAGACAAGGCTTGCCTCCCAAGTTGATGCGATACAAGTTTTGTCAAAACCAGTCACTTCACCAAAGTTACATAAGAATAATACTTCTACTCCCAGCACCTCTAGGAATAGTTTGAAAACAATGTAAAAACCAAGCATTAAAACCCAGAATTCATATGATATGAATGACTTGTGGAATAACTATTATCTAGAAGAAGCTAGGAAAAAGGCACAGATTCGAAAAGACGGAATTTTAGGTGCAAGACCTAGGGTGATGCATTCCACGAGATATCAAGGCACTACTAGTAGTTGTAAACCATTACCTAGGAACACTCAAAAGACTAGGGTTTGGCTTGCATCTAAGAGTAGTTATATGAAGAAGAATGCTAAGCATGTAGAAAATGAAACTAGAAATTCTGAGTCTTTTCCGAATAAGAAACATTTTCCTAATTCACATGCTAAGGTACAATCCACTAAGGCTACTAACATGGCTAAGGTTCAACATGTTATGAAGCAAAACAAACCTAAAACTTCACCTAGATGGATCCCAACTGCTAAATCTTTGGAGTCTAGGAATAACGATAAATCTTCCACTGTGCATAAGAAAATCAACAATCCTAGACCTTGCCATAAGTGGATACCGTCTGGTAGAATGTTTAAGGATGTTGGACTTAGGTGGATACCTACCGGAAAGCTGTTTACCGATGACAAAATCAAGGTTGATCGTGAAACCCCAAAGGGTTTGGATACTAATGTCACTAACCAATATATATGCAATCCAGCTTGTAATGTTAGTGCAGGTAGTCCTTACTTCGTTGCAGATACTTCGATCCTTCACTACATGGACTAGCTTAAAGTATGGATTACAAATGGATTGATATCTCATAACTCACGGGTTCAAGTAACTCAACCTTGATATTTAACACAATGATGTATGTTCAAATCAGTTCAGGCCTCGTACTTCATCATTATGGCGTCTGCAGATAACACTTCAGGCCCCGTTCCTCAAACAAAAGAAAGGTGTACGCTTCAGTGCACTTTATCTTCAGAAGAAGGGAAATCTTCATGTTTATGACCACTCTCATCTACATTCTCCATCAACAAGCTTCATGTTTTTCAAATGCTCATTCATTCATCAAGTGGGTCTACGTTCATTGGTGCATATTCTTATTCACTTGCTCAATCAAAAATGGCAACTTAGGATGCAATTTTTGAGGGGGAGAAGAGTGCATATTCTACATATTGATGGATGCTTGAATAATGGTCATACAACTCTCCTCAAACGCCTAATGTTTCTCTTACTAAGGATCACTGGGATTTATTGTTTGGGATTCATTGTCTGAAGATATGTTTGATGAGTACTTCCAACTTCCAACGAATGATGATCATCTAGTTCCTGAAGCTCCTGCTCCGGTTCCTGCTGATTCAACTGGTATACCTTCTAAGAAGTACAACTCAAACTACTCAAGAAACCCAATCTCCAGTTAGTCCTTAAGGCGTTGATAATGACTATCATAATATTTCAGTTGCACTCATGAATAATGATCCGCTCTTTGGTATTCCTTTGCCAAATCTTCACGGATTATTATTCACGAATAATGATCCGCTCTTTGGTATTCATTTGCCAAATCTTCACGGATTACTGTTCCTTCCATTGTGCACTCTGTAAATCAACCACGTGAGCATTATGGAAAATGATTTCCTCATCCGCTTTAAGACATTATTGATGAATCTTCCAGATCAGTCTCTACATGAATAACTTTAGGAAGAGGGCATCGATGTTGAGGAATCATTTGCTCCGGTTCTTTCAGTGGATCAATGTACATCTTATTGTATGTTTATTCACGTGTTGGGAATTTGACACAAAGTGATTACTTCGGAGTTAATCGTTTATCACTTATTTGAGATTGAAGTTGACTTTCACAAAGGAGTGTTCTCATTTTATCTTGAAGTCGGGGTTGGTTGGATGCATGACTCTTAATGATAACTTGCTCGTGCTTAAGATTTAAGTAGAAGACTTGGTTTATCTAGTTACCAGCAGTCGCTATTGATGGTTGAAGACCTGGTTAACTATCACTCTAAGGAGTTACATAGTTTTACTCAGTGACACACGCAAATGTCGTTGTGGATAATTGCAAGAGGTGTTAATGTCTCATACTTTGGTTGAGTATCGAGTACTTAGAGATTTGCTTGGAGCATAAATTCTCGACACCGTTCTTCCAACATTAGTGCAAGATTAAGACACACATGCGGGGAATTCTACTTCAGTTTCAAGTTTGGTATATCGGGTTTTCTTCATCAGTGATCACTTCAAACTGTCTACATATGGGTTGGTTAAAGATAGTCGGAGAGAGTTTCTGTAGCAGTTAATTCTCACAGGATTCATTTGAGCTAATGTTTGTTCTTCTCTATTTCAAGAATATTTGGTATGTATAATGTGTTACTGATTATGAGGTATCAAAACCAGCAAGGGGGGAGGAGACATACATCTAAATACACAACGAGTACACGTGATGAACCTAATACTTCTTCTTTATTGAAGTAATCCCGGGAAAGACAAATGTCATAACCATAGAGAAACTCAGTGTTTACTCATAGCCTTTGGTGTATTATTCCAACTATTTGGGGGAAGGATGTATTATTCCAACCATTTGGGGGGAAGTGGTCTCTGGATACTTGTGGTAAGTGTTAACTCAACCTTCAATAGGAAGAAATATGAGAAGAATACCTAGTGAGTAAGATGATATTGCTTGTCGACATCTTCGATATGGCTTATGATAAAGTGCTTCTGGTTATTGCTTCATGTATACAATGCAATGATGATTCCGATGAGATTGCAACCATCAGGGGAGAGATATATGTACATCAGGGATGCACAACATATTCACATGATCGAGCTTAATCAGTTATTCCGGAGTTGACATCCGCAGAGAAGATTAGTGACTCAACATGTTACATGGATGTCATCATCTCTACTCTTGTTGGGTACATGTGTACATTATCGGTTGATTGGTTATATGTTAGATAACTGGAATACATTTTGTGAAATGAAGATGTTGATATATTGTTCTCCCGAATAGACAATTGCTCAAACTCGAAGAGTAATGTGTACATCGGGGACGCACATGTGATCGGGCTTAATCATTTATTCCGGGTTTGATAAACGCAAAGATGATCCGTGTTATCTTGTTACTTCGGTGTTCTCGTCTTCTTTGGGGTGTTGAGCTTCATTCAATGAGACTGTTTGCTTCACTTCTTCTTCTTGAGGGAAATGGTCTTTTTTCGAGGATTGTCGGTTTGGGGGGAAGCTGCCAAAGATTCACTTTTAGAAGGCTCATGTTCTTGCGACGATTCAAGAGCCTCGAATGGTTTGGTGGTGAAAGTTTAAGAGATGATGTCTTCTATCTTTTACAAAGTGCTGATCGATTTCCTTATCTCGGTACTTGTATCATCATCTTTTTAAACTATTACTCTATCTGTAAATATTTATCAAAAAGCAAAATACAAAATTATAAAATCAACAAAAAATCCATAAAAATAAGAAAATTTAAAAAAAAATTATTTGAAAAAAACAATGGAAAATTGTTTTTCAAGACATGTCTTCTAGTATCGATAACATCTACGGTCTTAGAAATGTCATTCAATAATGGCACGGGACTTTAGATGAAGTTCGAGCAGGAGGTGTAAATATTTCTTTTCAAAACATGTCACAAAATATGGCTTGCAGTTACTTCAGACTGTAACCCGTGCTTAAAACCATGGTTTGCTATTATTTCTGATAGTAACCCGCTCTTCATGGAAGGAAAGTGCTGGTTTAAACCAATTTTCAAATATTTCGTGCACTTATCCTAAAACTAAATGAGGAAAGTATGTCGAAGGACTGTTGTTCCTACTCAAATATTTTTCCTTCTAAAATTCTTCAGAAAAATATTTGTTTTAACAAAATGGTGGAAAATGAGTTGCTTAAAAATCAATCAGTGTCATTGTTTTCATAAATTTGCCAAACTCAATCAATGACTTCAGCGCTTTTAAACTTTTCAGAAAATTAGTCATTGATTGAAGGGGGAGAATGTTTTCAAATTTATATCATCTAAACGAGCTTATCTAATTATCCTATATGCTTAAATGAAAAATGTTGTTAACCTACGTTGAAGGACTAGGTGCCTAGGATATGATTGTTAGGACTAGATGATGACAGTTTGATGAACACATAAATCCCATACCTTATATGAACTGATTGATATGTTGGATTGACTTTAATTAGTCGATTGCTGTTTGGGCGATGTCGACCACCATATATCTGTTTGTGTTGACTAATGTATGCAGGTATATTGGTATAAAAGAATGTTCCCGATCCGGATCCCACATTGGATGCCGTAAGGAAAGGGTAACTATATCTTGGGTTGAAAAATGAAGAAACGGAGCTTAATTTGACTTCTATGAGAGTTGGCATGAAAAAATGCAACGTAAGAGGTTTCACTGCATCAGCAAATGGTTTTCTTCCTCATCAAATGAAGAAACGGAGCTTAATTTGACCTCTATGGAGAGTTGGCATAAAAACATGCAACGTAAGAGGTCTCACTGCTTTAGCATATGGTTTTCTTCCAGCCTTACAGCAACAACAGAAGCAGCTTCTACACCACCTAACGTATCTTGTGCAGGAAAAGTAGTGAGTAATACCATTTTTCAAAATATTTGATAAAATTGTTTTGAAAATGGAAAATTATTGTTTTGAAAATAAATTGGACTAAATTTTGAAAATCACCGGACTTCATTTTTTTCAAAACCTAAGTCACTCAATCAACGACTACGGTCATTGATTGAGGGGGAGAGTGATTTATATTAAAATATTTTTAAACGATATTTCTTCATAAAAGTCCGGTTTGTACAATAATAAGTGGTGATCTAAAGATTTAATGTTATGTCATGGTATGATTTTCTTTAAAACTCAAAGATCTTACAAAATGAAATTTTTTCTGTTCTTGTTTGATTGTGAAATTGTTTTATTTTACTTAAAGATCTCTTAAAAACTATCATACCTGACACTAACAATCTTTAATGTCTAAAATTGATCCGTATCAATCATTTTTCAAAATTAAATCAAGCCACGTCTTTCCCCAAAATCTTTTAAATAATTTAAATCAGTTGGGATCACAAATCTCAAAAGGTTTGAAATTTTTGATCGGGGGAGAGATCGTGATTTAAATTTCAAATTTGGTTAAATGGAATTGGTCTTAGTCCTTTAAAGGCACTCCTGCCTCCATGTGCCAAACGATTTCTAATACATAATGCACATGTTGAGGGAGAGCATCTATCCAAAAACAAGACGAGTATTTAAAAAAGGCACATATTCTCTCATGTTTTCTAAACCTTATTAAATCACTTGGGATCCAAAATCTCAAAGGGTTTGATATTTTTGATCGGGGGAGAATTTGTGATTTAATAATGAAACTTGATAAATTATGATCATTTTGATTCAAAGTGCATGTTCTCTCAAATATGTGCCAAACTCTTTCACATATCGATGCACATATTGAGGGGGAGTGTTGGAATCACTCCTAAACAGTATTTCAAGTATTTATATTTCATATGTAATAGGTAGCTTTATTATGGCCTTTATGTTTGTTTAAGGTCAAGCTTATGTAGAAGGCCCATAAGCTTGATCCAAGCCCAATAAGGAATAGGGAAGGAGAGGGAGTATTGCCCTAGCTCCTTGCCTATATAAACTCTTGTAAACCCTCATTTGAGGGTTGGTTGTTCAAGTTACTCTTTCACATACACTCTACGCCTTAACCTTTCTCTTTGATACGTGTGTGTGTGTTTGGTATTTGTTCATCCGCCTTCATCTCTTTCTCTAGTAAGCTTGTGTGGTAAAACTAGTGACCTAACAGTGGTATCAATCGCCAAATAGTTGGGTGTACTCGTTTGTTTTTGAAGTTTTGGTTTTGGATCTTACGCGTAGAGATAACGCATTCTTTGGTTATCTTAAAAACTCGTTTTTTACACTTTTTAATCCAAGATTCTTGTACTTTCAATGTTTTGAGGTGTTAAAATACTTGTTTTTGGCAAAAAGTTTCAAACTTTACGCGTGGATTTACGGTTTTTAGCTTGTTTTTGTTCGTGGGTGTCGTTCTACGCGTAACCCGTTTAGCAGTTTTAGTACATCAAAATTCACACTTTTGTGTTCTTTTGGTACTATTGAAGCTATTCCATAACAAAAAACTGGTTTAGAAACACATTTGGGCAGAATCAAAGTTACGAGTAATCCTACGCGTATCAAAACCCTAATATTACGCGTAAGATTTTCCTTGGTTTGATCTTCAATTTTCTGGTTTATTCCGTGTTTTCTTACTTGGATAAGTCTGAAAATACGTCGACTTTGGATATCTTTTGCACTGTGAAGTGTAAAAGATCATTTGGGCAAAAACCCTAAAATTACGCATAAGCATAAGCTTACGCGTAGAAATTCTACGCATAAGATTCACTTTACGCGTAAACTTAGGTCTACGCATAAGGTAATCCTATGCCTAACTTTCTACGCCTAACTTTTGTCTACGCCTAAATTTAGTATTTTTCCTACTTACGCGTAAGCTAAAATCTACGCGTAACTCCTCATTGTTACGCGTAACTTTTGGTGTTTTTACGCATAAGTGCTACTTGGTTCTTGTCTTGTCTACGCCTAAGGACACTTCATCAACAAAGGTTCATTCGACTACAAAGATCCATTTTTACCACACAAGTTTATCATCATGTCTCAACCACCATACACTAACTATTTCCCTCACACTTATAATCATCAACAACAACAACAATTAACTCCACAACATCAACAATGGAATCAACAACAAGCTATTTATCAACAACAATTTAATCAGCAACATACTCCACAACTTGGTGCAATTCCACAACCACAAATGGTTCAACCACCACCAAACCTTCAAACTCTACCCTACACAAACGATTTCAATCAACATCCATCACGAAGCACTATGAAGGAACCCACTTGGTTTGCAAAGATGTGTGAAGCTTTAAGCAGCCAACAATCAATTCATGAAGCTGGATCACTTGATAGACCTCTAATGCTCACTCCAGGAAACTACGATCAATGGGTGATAAGGTTCTTTAGGTTTTGTGATCTAAAGAAGCCACATGGAAAGTTCTTAAAGAAGGTTATCCTGGAAGGTCCATTTGAGATGCCTACTGTCATTGTACCCGGAGATCCAACTGCTGTTCCACCAAGAGATGAACAAACCAACATTGCTACTGTCGCAGATTTAAATCCTACAGAACTTCTACACTATGAAGCTGATGAACTTGAAATGGAATACATCCTCTTAGGATTACCAAACCCAATTCTTCGTAGTGTTGATGCTCAAAAGACTGCACAAAAAATGTGGGATCATATTCGTCTTCTTATGGAAGGATCTGTACTCAATCAGGAGGATTTGGAATCCAAAATTTACTTGGCTTATGAACACTTCATGATTGAACCTGGAGAGACACTAGAGTCCTATCATCATCGATTTTCAGATATCATCAATGATTTGGATAAACACAACATCATCATGCCAAGAATTGCAGTGAATACTAAGTTCCTGAGTAGTCTTGGTCCAGAATGGGAGAAGTATGTCATTTTTCTCCGTCAAGCGAAGAATATGCATCATTCTACTTATGGATTGTTGTACGATTACTTGAAGCCTCATGAAAAGGAAGTTGATCGGGAAAGGATTCTCCGTGCTCAAATTGCTAAACAGTCACAACCGGACAATCAACAACTTGCCTTGTATGCCCAACAGAATTATCCCTCTCAACCAGCAACTCAACCAACTGCTTCAAACATACCTTCACAGCCACAACCTCAACAAAATCAATTGGTTCCATACAACAACAATGCTCAAGCATATGTCAGTGAAGCGACTGAGGAAACAGATCCGTTCGAAGCATTGCAACAAGGATTTGTGATGATTGCTAATGCTTTTGGCCGTTACACCAACAAATCCAACAATCGTATTCGTTCCTCATCTAACACACGGACTCAAGCTGTTGTGAACAATGGACGTGTTGAAGTTCAGAATCGTAATTATGGTCGTCAGATGGGCGGTGCTCAAGGGTTTAATGTTGTGGGTAGGAATAACAACAGAGCTCAAGTGGTGGAACAGGGTAATGTTCAGAATCGGTTAAATGTTCTTAGATGCTACAACTGCAATGAGAAGGGACACCTGGCTAATGCATGCCCAAAGCCAAGGACTAGGGGCAGTGCTTATTTCAAAGAGGCCTTACTTTTGGCTCTTAAGGATGAAGCTGGTGGATCTCTCACAGACAAAGAACAGAGCTTTATGGCAGATGCAGACTCAGATGATGATATGGAGGACTTGCAGGCTAATGCAGCTAAACTAATAGTTTCCTTTGGTATTCCAGTAGAACTAGCAGTTTACATTGATGTCCCAATTGAACTTTTAGTAGTCTTCTTCTACATCTTCTGAGTAAAACTTGTCAGACTAGGCACGGCCTAAGTCTATAACCGTCTCTATAATCAAGTCTATACTACTACCAAACAAGCCCATGGACTCTGTTCGGTAGTCACAGTATGTGACCCGGACATAGTGAGTACACGTCGAGTACGTATAATCGGTAGTTGTATTGTCGACGTAATCGGACGTTCAGGAGGTATAGTAGTAGACTCAGACGTAGACGGTATTTCGAGACAAGAAACAGACACTCTCTAGGTGGTCGAAGTAGGAATTCTCGGTTTTCATTCCGGAGAAACTTTATTCGTGACGGGGATCAGGAACCGAAACCCGTACGTAATCG
>BPTQ01000001.1:180550876-180566320 GCA_019973895.1 Chrysanthemum seticuspe | reverse complement strand
GTTCTTTTATGGTGCCCCACTAACTACTTGAACGTCAGGATCTTTCTTGCATTCAAGTGGGTAGTACCTGTAAAGTTTTAAAAAGAAGTAATCAAAACGTTTTCGCTAACTTTTGAAAAATACACAACTGGGTTTTTACTACAGTAGGTGCATTTAAACTTGTTAATTCTACACACGGGGCACTATAACATATTTTTCTCAACCCAGTTGGCTCGGAAACCACTTTAATAACCGTTACTCCTTCCTACTATTGAATAGCATGGTACGGGCTCCCCGAACAAACTCTGGTATTTCTCGAAACAAGTCAAACATCTGTACCAAGCCCTTGAGTCCTAGTTACTTAGGTAGACCAACCGACTGTATCTGGCAAAGAAATTCAACGGGTAACTCTTTACGGCAAAACTGTAGGTAAACTATTTGGCAGTACAAGTATACTCGGCGCTTGCGCTCTTTATAGGCTTGTCGGAGTTCTGCTCGTTGGCCTCGTTTTCTAAGAAGTTTCAGATAAGGGAGAAGGACTGCTATTGGGAATCGTTGATCGGCACTGAACAAAGCTTATTGTAAGGGAAGTCGTAGGTTAAACAAAAAGGTTTAGGTAAACTCTGGTTACTGCATCTGGGGACAACCAGAAAGTCGGTCAAGGGTATGAAGTTCTGCAAACTTAACCAACTCAAGAAGGACGTACCTAAGTTAGGTCAACAGAAAACAGTAACGTAGGAATTACAAAAATCCAAGTCTAACCGTCTGTCACTCACATATTTACGTTACAAGTGGCAGACTCACTTCTGCAACTCTACAAACTGAACAAAGCTCTTTATGGTCTCAAACAAGCCCCTCGGGCATGGTACGATAAGTTATCATCCTTCCTCATTGCCAATAATTTCACCAAAGGCTCGGTTGACCCAACTCTTTTTATACAATATCACGGGGCACACATCTTAATTGTTCAAATTTACGTGGATGACATCATTTTTGGGTCAACACATAAAAAGTTTTCAATCGCTTTTGCAAAACTAATGAAGAAAAATTTTGAAATGTCCATGATGGGTGAACTTACGTTCTTTCTAGGACTGCAAGTTCATCAATCACCCCGTGGTATTTTCTTGAGTCAGTCCAAATATGCCCTTGAACTGTTAAACAAATTTAGAATGACAACCTGTGATACTTATGCCACACCAATGGCTCATACCAAGAAGTTAGATGCTGATTTACATGGGAAATTAGTTGACCCTACCAAATACCGAAGTATTATTGGGTCCCTCATGTATCTAACAGCTAGCAGACCTGATATTGTCTTTGTCGTTTATCTATGCTCCCGTTATCAGTCGCGACCAACTGAAACCCACCTCTCTGAGGCTAAAAGAATCCTCCGATACATCAAGGGAACCATTAACTTGGGGATCTGGTATCCGAAGGATTATGGTTTTGAACTAATCGCTTTTTCAGACGCTGACCACGCAGGATGCTTAGACTCAAGGAAAAGTACTTCAGGAGCTCTACAATTTCTCGGTGATAAACTGGTGTCTTGGCAATCAAAGAAGCAGGATTGTACATCGCTGTCATCAACTGAAGCAAAATATGTAGCCATGTCCGCGTGTTGTGCTCAAGTCATTTGGATGAGAACACAACTCAAAGACTATGGTTACGTATTTTACAAATGGTGGTACATTTCCTGGTTCAAAGACACTCCTCGGACTTTAATTAATAACCTTTCATTATTTTCTCAAGTCGAGGGGGAGTGTCGTCATGTTTCTTTCCTAAAATCTTCATTTGGTAACCAAAATGGAAGTTAAATGGATTGGTTTGAAAAAGGAAAAGGTGGAGGGACCAAAACTGTCAAAAGGTTAAAATCACTCTTAATAAAACACCCTCCCACCTTTGTTTATTCCTCACATTATTGCAAAAACCCTAAAACCATCCTACGCTTAATATTCTCTCAACAAAACCGTGCTTTTGATCTTCATTGTGTAAGTGTTCTTGTGATCTAAACATGTTTTTAAGATAAGGTCTTGAATCTCGTTCAAATCCAACGGTTAAAATTCATGTTACAAGTGATAATGTGTTCTACGCATAAGCGTATGAACACACAATCATTGTGTGGACGTTTGTGGTTAAATGGTTTATGTCAAAATGTTTCAAATACTTCAATAATATCACTTTAACCATCAAATTCCACCCAGAAACACTAATTGATGATTTTTGAAAATTAGGGTTTATAAGTCGAATTGGGTGTTTTCGAATGTGAAGTGATTTGGTGAAAAAGACTGTTGTATAAGGTTGTTATCAAGTTGAATTGATTATATCTAGGCCCAGATTACATCCAGAAACACTAATTACTCTTAAATGGAAATTAGGGTTTTGTGTTCATACGGTTTGGGTACTTTTGATTCTTGACACTTTTGATGTTAAAACTTGACCAAAACAACTCTATATGCTTCTTAGTACTCCCAGAATCAGTTGTATGCATAATCTATGGCTAGAATCCATACGCGTAGATTTAGGGTTTAGGCTACGCGTATGTATTCTACGCGTAGCTGTTAAAATGAGCTAGTATGTTGTTATCTGTGATAAAATGATGTTTTGTGTTAACTTTGATGATTTGATAAAATTTATTTCTGGCTTTGCTACGCTTAACACTCAGAATCAAGGTCATTAGACTCTCTACGCATAAGGATTACCCTACGCGTAGTCAAGTTATGCGTAAAATAAATCCTACGCATAACTATTACGCGTAAGGTTCTACAATGGACTACGCGTATCCTGTGAAGGATATGCGTAAACAGTGACCTCTACGCATAAGGTCAACTCTTACGAGTAGCCTTACGCGTAAGGTTAATATATGCCTACGCATAAGCTCTACGCATAAGGTCTCCTTTTCCTACGCGTAACATCTCTTACGCGTAAGTTAGGATTCTACGCGTAAGTTTACGCCTAAGCATATATCATTCCTGTCTACGCGTAACTTTGCCAAAACTACGCTTAACCCTGGATTGACCTTCATGATGAATTGTTACTTGTACAAACTTGTAAATAAACTAATCATATCATCACGAATCCAAAAATGTCACTAATAAACTTAAAACGTCTGATATGTTGTGAACAATAAGTGATAAAATAAACTTTAAAACTTAAAGTTAACTAACTCACGAAACATTTCACAACATCATTGAACTATTGAACATACAAGTGACTTAGGACTCGTAACAATCATTGACACTGTACATTCAATAACTAGACAATAAGACCTTCTGTTGACTAACATTATGTCTTTCGATATGTTGGTTCTTTTGGCTAATGTTATTTCAGATCACGACATGGCTGAACAAATGAATGTGGATGCTACTGAAGTTCTCTCCATTGCTGATATCTATCCTCATGGCTATCCAATGAAGATAGGAAAGAACAATCTCCGTGTTGACTTTGACACCCTCACTTGCTCTGAATCTTCGTGTCTTATTGCTATTGATATTCTGAGGACTCATCCGTATCAGAACATGCTTACACACTCTGCAACTGTTCCTGAGATCCACATCCAATAGTTCTGGAACACAATGGAAAGGGTCAAAGGACAAACTGCTGTGACGGTGACTCTGAATCACAAACAAGTCACCATTACACCTGCAGACTTAAGGGCTGTTCTCCTAATTCCTGAAGTCGATCCAACCAAACTATATGCCTCACCTGCTGAAGAGCTCACTCTCCAATTCTTAATCAATATCGGTTATGATGAGGGTACAGGAGTAATCAACAAGCACTCTCACGTAGAGCTTAAGAGTATTCCTCAACCCTGGAGAACTCTCTACATGATCATCACCAAGTCTGTTTCTGGTCGTGACATCGGATATGAGCACCCTAAGCTCATTGAACTGCAAATATTCTGGGCATTGGTCAACAAGAAACACATCGCTATCGAAGCTCTGATTTGGGATGACATGATGTCATTTCTCAACAAACTTGGCTCAAAGATTCCTTACATCAGATATACTAAATTGTTGATCCAGAGAGCACTTGGACTTCATCCTGACATTCCCAAGAGGCTCAATGACCCCGACAATCACGACATGTTGACGGAACCTATTCTATCTGTAAGAATCAAGGAAACGTCTACAAAGAAACAAGGTGCTGTGCTACCAGATTTCCTTCTAACTGAAGATGTCAGAAAGCTCGAATCGTACAAAAGGTATTTGGAAGCAGTCAGACAAGGCAAAGTTGGTCATCTCGACGAAAAATCTTCTGGTACACCTGTAAGGAGAACCAGAAAAGGAAGTGCTGGAAGTGTCACAAGTACAGATAGTCAAAGGAATGTTCCCAAGAAGAAACCTATTCCAAAGAGGAAACCTACCCCTAAGAAGAAAGTTCCGTCTCTGGAAGCCACTCCTATCATTTCACCTGAACCGCAAAGACAGCTCAGGGACGAGGACTCTGATGCTACTGACACAGATGAAGAGATCACATACTCTGAAACTGCAAAGGATGTTAATCCCTCAGTAGCAAAACCTCCAAGTCCTCCAGCTGTCCAAGAAAAAGGGAAGACTCCTGCACTTGTACCTTATGATGAGAGCTCTGAAGAAGAAGAAGAAGAGCAACTGAATAAATCATACAGGAAAAAGTTTCACAACGTCCGACACCTTCAAAAGGCCGAACAATTTGCTAAAGATCAAATGGGTGGCCCCGGAGGATCAAGTGGTGCTGCCCACTCCTCTCCAGATCCTGATGCGGTTAATCAACCCGATAAGGGATCTGGTACCACCACTCTTGTGCAACAACAAAAGCCTGTAGAAGACACTATTGTGTATGATTTTGAGAAACAGGACACTGAGAAAGAAAAGTCTAGAGATGACGAGGATGATTATACAAAGTTTCTTCTAGACAGTCCAACACACTCAAAGGAGAAAACTTCTGAAACTCCTAAGGACATGAAGTCTCCTCATGTCTCCTCATCATCAGACTCTTCATCTCATTCATCACCACCACCATCACCGAAGTCAACCAGATCATCATCCAAATCCGTGAAGAAACCATCTCAATCTTGGATTTCTCAAACACATGCAAGAATTGTGAAAGCTGTCAAACAAGTTAGAAAGAAGGACATGCTCCACAGAAAACTTAATTGGTATGCTGAACAAATGCAGTACTTACATGATGAGAATGACAAGATGCGGAAAGATAGGAAAATTATTCAGGAATTCATGAGAAGTCATCGTCAGGAGGAACTGAATGAAATGATTGAAGGTTACACTCAAAAGTACCTTCAGGATATCGTTCCTAAAGTCCAAAAGGAACTGGAGAAGTCAGCAAGAGATCAAACCCACAAGTTTCTTCTCGACACTGTCCCCGGTGTGACTAGAGAAGTATTTTCCATACAACTCACCCCTAACATCGTCGCATTGGTTAAACATACAATGGCCAAAGAAGCTGACCTCTCTGAATCTGAGTTAATCGCTAAACTAGTGATGCAAATGTCAAAGCGATCTGGAACGTTTACTTCGGATGAAGCTAAATTTTTCGAAGGTCTACTTGCTTTTCAACTCAGTTCATCATGCAAGGAGTCAGCCGATCAACCCAAACGGCCAAGAGATGACGATGATAAGGATAAGGACTCTGCACCTAAACGTCAGAAGCAGTCTGGTCAATCTACATCTATGCCACCTCCTCCACCACGGACTTCTTCTTCTCAACAAAAGTCTCCTCCACCTCGGTCTTCTACTGATAAACCTCGGGACGATTCCGAGTTACCACCCCTGACTCATAAAACTGGTGATTACTTTGAGTATACGGGTGGTGACGATGAAGAGGTCCTTGAGCCCCGACAACAACCCACCTCACCCAAACAAGTGCAGAAACCAGTATCATCATCAAAGCCTTCCAAAAAGAAGAAACAGACGACTCAGCCCGGAGTCGTATCATGGCTAGATGACGATAAAACCGAAGAATTTGAATGGTTCTCCACACTTGTCAATCAAACTCCCTACCCTGATGCAGGCCAAGAATTGGTAGACAGTTCAACATTGGAGCATGCAAAACTCTTGCAAGAAAAGTTCCATGTGAAGAAAATGACAAAATCTGAGTTGAAGCGAATCAAAAATGAAGCTTTTCAACTATGGAAAGACAGCTCTGAAAGCGCCCTCGAGGTCGAATATCATCTTGAGAACATCGCTCGAGCTATGTCTAACAACATGGATTGGCTCAATCCGGAAGCAAACATTGACTTCACACAAAGGGACAACCCTCCATATTACACCGACTGGACCAAACCTCTACCGACCATTGGCCAAACAGACGAACCAAGGATTTCCTTCCGATATTTCTTCAACAAAGACCTGGAATTTCTTCTCCATGGTGGCGATGGTTCGAGAAAATACACTACATCATTGACTCTTCCATTCCCAGCGGCCATTTACTCAAACTGCATAGCTATCGAGGAACGTGCAAATCACTTGTTTTCTGACAACGTGCAAGCATACGACCAAGATGCATTGTATGGGATTCATCATTGGCCTGAACGCCGAAGAATATACTACAGAAGCTGCCTGGTTCAGAAGTCTCAACATGCAGTGTATAGCTCGAAGGACATCGTGGCCATCAAACACATTGATCTCAAGTCTAAGTGGGACTACACATTCTTAAAGAATATCATAGTCAAACGACAAGATGAACAGGACTATGGATTCTCCGAAGCTGACTTTGAGAACTTGTCCCTCAACGACATCGAAGACATGTATCTTGCCAAAGTACAGGGTCGTATGAGACAATTCTCGACTGAAGTTCAACGTGAATTTATCAAGTCAGTTCTCATCTTCATTAGACGCATCGTTATCAAAGAACGTGTCGAAGATATCCAGATGGCTGTTGAATCATATCAGAAACGTGTAAACTTCACTCCACCACAGCTTGATCTTCCCGACATCAACCAACTTACACAACTCACGCTCATCAGCAAACCTTTCGGAGTTGTTTACCGCAGTGCACTTCAAAGAAACTGCTTAATGGCGTGTAGTGAACTCCACAAATCTGGGGATCATACCTTGAAGCTGGTTAGGGATGGATTGGCGTACAGATTGAAGGATATTCGCCTGAAAGTTGGGAATCCTAAGCGCTGGAATTCTCAGGAAAGGAGGGATGTGAGACGTATCATCACCATGATTGATGAACGGTTGTTCAGAAGGGATCAGTTCAGACGATTGGAAAGCTATGTTGGTGGTCGACTCAGGAGAAACATAATCGGCTTTCAACGCCCTGTGCGCACTCCTGGGAACATCACTGCACTTCCTGGTACCCCTTGAATTGTTTCCTTCATATAATTTTGGATGTATGATAATCTATGTGAATGGCTTGTGCACACATAACAGTGTACAACCCGTAATTGTCAAGAAAGGACCCTGTGGTACGCCTCAGTGCCACAATCCTTATAAAAGGAGCGAAAGCTTCTTATTTTTGAGTAAAACCTATCAAACCTTTCATTTTTTCAAGGTTTTGCTCAAAAAGACAAGTACTTCCCCATATGATTTTAAAACCTCAACCGTTTTTATCATTAGTTGAGGGGGAGTATTTGATGAAAACTTTGTTCACAAATTGTTCACAGTGGTCACTCTTCCCGCAACACTCAAAATGGTCATATTTATTCTCAAACGTTCAAAAATAACATTTTATATGCCATTTTTGAAGGGGAGAAAATTTGTGTGATAAGAAATATGTTGTACAGAATGCAAATGAATCTGTGTACCTCAGACTTAACCAACGAATTGACGGTACTAAACTGTTTGTAACTCGAAAAGACTTGTCCTGGACGGGTAATAATTTCAAGCTAGTTCGCTAGTGATGTAAACGTGTCTCGCAAAGGACTCGTCTGAGTAGAAAGTACCATTCGAGAAACTCTTGATAGACATGAACTCTGACGGGTTTGACAACATTTCGAGGTTTGTCTACACCTTCAAGGTAGTTATTAGAGCTAGTTGTCACCTAAAAGCTGACAATGTAACTCCTTAACTATTCAACGTAACCGTGTCTCGCGGGAGATTGTCTATCTTTAGTGGATCAATTCATAAAGTGCGCGCTCTTACCTCACTGTGCATTTAAACAATTAAAACTCTTTAGCACATGTGGAGGGGGAGTATTTATGCAAAAACTTATCTCTCACAGTGGTTCAAACATGTTTTTCATTTACAAACCCTTTGAGAGATATTTTTCACATACAGTGCTTTTAATGGCAAACATAGGCTAGTCGTGGAGTTATAAGGTGACTAAGGTTAGAAATAACCGTCCTATGATCCGCCAGAGCCGGAGGGATCTACCCAAGGACACTACCATTAGTTAGTGTTAGAAGTCCTTAGGAATGATTGTAAAAAGGAGAAAATGAGAATCGGAGAAAGAAGGAGTAGAAGAATCAAAAAGAAATGTAAAGTAAAGGGTGAAAAGAAATAGCCCTCCAGATTATTCAACTTAGGGCAGACACCGGGTTCAATTCATATGCTACTGGCTGTCACTCAGTGACACCGGTATTCAAGATTAAAAGTCGTCATGAACCCAGTGACGCATGCACTAAACCTTCTTAGCCACTCAAGTTTCTCTCAACAGAAGCTTGTTTCATTCTCACAGGGAACCCTACATAAACTATTGGCTTTCTTTTAGAGATCGCTGGTATTGAAGAAGGAGACCCTCTCCCTAGTCTTCGCTCAGGAAAACCAAAACGCACTATTGAGTCTAGAGCCACGAGATTCATCAAAAGATCTCTTAGGTACACTTGACATTTAATCACTTAATGATCAACAAATAAGATCATCAGTGGTTCATATCGAGTCCTTCACAGATCTTAGCAATCTGTCGTGAACATTTATGAGAGGTTCACATCTGTGATCCTCAGTGATTGAATGGAAACTCCTGCCAGGGTCAACATCAAACAGCCCTGACAGCAGGTCACTTCGGTAACTCCCCGTGGATTACGCGGAGTGTGTCTCAAACGGTCTACAGTCGTGAGGTGATGCTTCGGTGTATCTCAGCGACTCATCTGAACTGTAGATGTACTTCAGTACATCGCGTTATCTCACTTGTGGGACTCCAGTTCAGGAACGGCCTTTGTAAGAATTAGAGTTGTGTTTTCACACTATGCTGCTAACACTCTCGAAGTTCAAACTTGTAAGTGCCGGAAACCGCTTATTACTAACCGTTTGAAATGTTTTCTTCTTATGGAAGCTCCAGAGCGGGATGATCGTGCTGATTCTTCTCATGTTCACGCCAACATCATCACTAATGGAAGTTCTATTCAAAAGCAACACAACAGTCAGAATGATTCTTCATCAAATCAAAGAATCTACAAAGTCAAAGACTTAGAGAACTTCATCAGTATTGATTTCCAACGTCGAAGAGCGTGTGAGCATGTTGAAGAATGACGTGGAGACACTGGAGCAGCGAAACAGACCAGAGGCAGACTGATGCAGACAACAACATACTATCACTTTCACCACAAAGAACAATGATCAAAGAACAAAGTTAAAGATGACGTCAAAGCATAACCGTTTAAAGATAACTATCTCTCTACACTGGGGAGATTGTTCGAATCAAGGCAATTCCTCTCACAAGAAAGAAGAATGTCAGAAGACGTCACAGCTACTATTACATCAACGCCTTCACCGTTTACATTCATATATACTTGAGGGGGAGATTGTTGGAATCACTCCTAAACAGTATTTCAAGTACTCCCTCCGTCCCAAATTTTAAGTCCAGTTTGACTTTTCAAAGTCTTTTTCTTCCGACTTTGACTGTAATTATTTTTTTTCGTGTTATATAATACTTGATGAAAAATATATAAATGGATTTGTGTTTCAAATGTATGTTTATTGGTATACTTTTCATCAAGTATTATATAACACGAAAAAAAATAATTACAGTCAAAGTCGGAAGAAAAAGACTTTGAAAAGTCAAACTGGACTTAAAATTTGGGACGGAGGGAGTATTTATATTTCATATGTAATAGGTAGCTTTATTATGGCCTTTATGTTTGTTTAAGGTCAAGCTTATGTAGAAGGCCCATAAGCTTGATCCAAGCCCAATAAGGAATAGGGAAGGAGAGGGAGTGTTGCCCTAGCTCCTTGCCTATATAAACTCTTGTAAACCCTCATTTGAGGGTTGGTTGTTCAAGTTACTCTTTCACATACACTCTACGCCTTAACCTTTCTCTTTGATACGTGTGTGTGTGTTTGGTATTTGTTCATCCGCCTTCATCTCTTTCTCTAGTAAGCTTGTGTTGTAAAACTAGTGACCTAACAGGGAGCGAATGGTTTCTATTGGCAATCGTGAAAAGTACTTCAAAAACCTCTTGCCTCTATGTGATAAAATGATTTCAAATATCCTACGCACATATTGAGGGGGAGAATTTACCAAAGAAATTCAAATGGCTTTTTCTAAGGAAATTGTGATCAAGAAATCATTTCAATGAACTCTTGCCTCCATGTGCTAAACAATTTCAAAATCATATGCACATGTTGAGGGGGAGCATTTCTAAAAGATCAAAAACAATTGAGGTACAAAATGCTTTGATATTATATCACAAGTACCTTGATTGATTTTTCAAATGATTTTTTAATTGGTTTCAAGAAGGAAAGAACAATACCAAAAGACCGGCCAATTTACTTTATGCATGGTGTTATAAGGATGGTTAGGTTAGGTATTCGTTCCCACGATCCCGCCAGAGCCGAAGGGATCTACCCAGGGACAATCCACTAGATAGTGTAGAGTCCTTAGGTATGATGAAAAAAGGAGAAAAATGAGAATATAGGAAGAGTGCTGACGGAGACAGAGCTAGTACTGGAATAAACCCAACAAGGTTCTAGTAATGAAGTTTCGGTAAGCACTGAAGGGGTTGAAGAATGAAAAAGAAATGAATGGAAAAAGGGTGAAAAGAAATAACCCTCCAATAATTCAACCTTAGGGCAGAAATTGGGTTCAATACATATGCCACTAGTGGTTATTAAGGTAACACTGGTATTGAAGACAAGACGTCATGGACCTAGTGACGCACTGCACCTAAACTTCCCAAGCTACTCAAGCTCCTCTTAAAAGGACTTTTTTCATTCTCACGGGGAACCTACATTATCTATCGACTTTCTATTAGAGATTGTTGATATTGAAGAAGGAGACCCTCTCCCTAGTCTCCGGCATAGGAAACCAAAGTGCACTATCGAATCTAGAGCCAAGAGATCATCCAAAAAATCTCATTAGGACACAAAATTAATGAAGACTTGTTGTTTCACACAATGAGGAAAGTAAGAATATATTAAGAGTCCTACTCATTATCCTTGTGGTATTGCCAGAACATCTGAGTGATACGTAAAAATATTCACGATGAAGATGGAAATCCTTCTAGAGCCAACATCAAACAAGCTCTTGGTGGGTGACATGTGAGATCTTGCAAAAGATCAAGCTTGTGACAACTGGATAGAAACAATGGGGTGATTCATTCCTGAATCAACCTTGGTCCAGGAAATGAATTGACGAATACTTTTGGAAAAACCGTTCGATGTGCAAATCTTATTTTCTCTAGCACATCGAATGTGTATTCATATTTCAAACTCAAAAAGTATCTCTGATTGAAAAAATACTTTTGGAAAAACCGTTCGATGTGCAAATTTCTTCTTTTCTCTAGCACATCGAATGTGTACTCGTTTCAAATACAAAAAGTATTTATGATTGAAAATTGATCATTCTCATAAAACCTTCATCGTATTGCAAAACTCTTTCTTCTAAGCAATACGCGATTGTTTTTAAATCAATTTTTCATCAATCAGTGAATCTCAAGTCGCTAGTTCACTCACTCTGTGTTGTCTTCTTTGAGACGTTTCGGTTTGAGAACAGCTAGAACAGCTGCGAAACCCTGTCAAGGAGATTCTTCAGAATTATACCTGATCACAGGCAGTACTTGTACTGATCAACGGGGAACCGTGGGCTGTGTACCTCAATTCAACGAAAGTGATCAAAGACACTTTCGTATGTTTTATTGCTAACTGTTGTTTGCAGGTACATTTGGACGGTTGCAGCTGATCAGAATTGAGAAGTCAATCCAAAGCCGCATGCTCACAGCATCCACACTTAATTTGAAGTAATCATGACAAGTGCCTATCTACATAACCTAGCTCAGATATTTTTATACTATGCTACTGCTACGCTGCTGCAAATATCTTGAACCAGTAAAAGCTTCCGCTACTCTGATGAAAAGATGTCATGATCCAGAAAGTGTGAGCATGTCGGTCCGAAAGTCACAACATCACATGAAGGCAACACTACAAAGGGTGATCCAGAGATTTACTGTGGCTGATGATCTCAATTAAAGCTCGAAGATCATCAAAGATGTGGATCAGTTAAAGGCCTCCAGTAAAAGTACAAATCAATGCGGACTTTAAAGAATAGCTACTAAAGCACAAAGATTGCGGAACTTGAAGAATAGAAGTCTACGAGCTCAGAACTAAAGACAAAGATAGAATGCTAGGATGCAAAATGTATTTCATGGGGTGACCTCCCTTAGGGGGAGATTGTTAGGAATTGGAAATTCTATGTTAAAGTGTCGGTCACCCCAATTATGGTCTAACATATGTTAGCTCGTAGACGTGTCGTTATTTACGTTATTTAGTAGTTAATTAGTTAGTTTATAACATAGTTTAGTTTAGTGTAGCACAGTGGAGGAAGGACGGGTCTTTACCCACTGTATGCCTGATCTACAGTCCGAAGGAGGACGTGTAGTATGTAACTATAAATACCCTCTACCTCCCAAGGTAGAGGGTTGGACCTTTCATTCAATTTGACCTTCTTTCTTTTGTTTACTTCCTCTCTCTAGAAAGGCTCCCACCTTCTACTTTCTCTCTCTAAACTCTACTCATATTCGACCCATATATTGTTAATTGATGTGTTTATGAAAACCAATATCTTTCAAGACGGTATCCACTTATGGCAAGGTCTAGGATTTTTGATATTCTTATGCACAGTGGAAGACTTATAGTTATTCCTAGACTCCAAAGATTTAGCAGTTGGGATCCATCTAGGTGAAGTTTTAGGTTTGTTTTACTTCATAACATGTTGAACCTTAGCCATGTTAGTAGCCTTAGTGGATTGTACCTTAGCATGTGAATTAGGAAAATGTTTCTTATTCGGAAAAGACTCAGAATTTCTAGTTTCATTTTCTACATGCTTAGCATTCTTCTTCATATAACTACTCTTAGATGCAAGCCAACCCCTAGTCTTTTGAGAGTTCCTAGGTAATGGTTTACTACTACTAGCAGTGCCTTAAAATCTCTTGGAATGCATCACCCTAGGTCTTGCACCTAAAATTCCGTCTTTTCGAATCTGTGCCTTTTTCCTAGCTTCTTCTAGATAATAGTTCTTCCACAAGTCATTCATATCATATGAATTCTGGGTTTTAATGTTTGGTTTTGATACTGTTTTCGAACTATTCCTACAGGTGCTGGGAGTAGAAGTAGCTACTTGTTGAGGGTTAACGGAGCTAGAAGCATTATTGTTAGGTAACTTAGGTGAAGTGACTGGTTTTGACAAAACTTGTATCGCATCAACTTGGGAGGCAAGCCTTGTCTTTAAAGATTTTGTTCTTTCAGATATAAATGCAGTAGGCTGCCTAACAATGGACCGGTCTCTAGTGGGATGAGAAACTTGCTTTCCCAAGGTTGATGGTTTTGTAAACTTAGTGTTCACACTTTTCCCTACAGTTTTCCTAAGCTCATTTTTTAAGGCAACAATAGCGAAACTCTTTCCTGAAGTTGAGCTTTGAGTTCATCAATTTTTGCTATCAAATAATTTTTTTGTTCCATTGACTTAGTTCTAGCTTCTTTGACAGATTCACTTAGTTCTATGTGATGCTTTCTCAAAGACTCATTTTCCTTTAGTAATTTGGCCACACAAACTGCTAATCCATCATTTCTCATTTGAATATCATAAATAGCATTAACATCAGAATTACTTGTAACCAAATTACTTTTCACATGCATACCGGAAATATGTTTCTTCAAATTGTTGATAGTCGAGTTTTTGGCTTGAAGCTGAGCTTTTAAATCATTTATTTCAAAAAATTCACGAAATTCAGGAAATTCCGGATTTTTACATGGTTTCTTAGTTTGAAAACTTTCCTCCTTTCTTCGTATTGCAATTTCAAGAGAAATGCAATGTTTTTCAAGTTTTGAGAATATGTTTGAAAGTTCATCAAAAGCCTTTTTATCAACCATATCAATTGTTTTGAATTTATTAGTTTCAGCCTCAACCAAGGAACATTTATCAGAATCATGTTCAGTATTAAGATCATTTTGTTTAGGTACATTAGCAGATGCACTATGTTGAACAGTTAAGGGTACCTCATCACATGACACATGTTCATTTGTCGGTCTGATATTTGCATCCACATCATGTGTAACAAGAGTCACTGAACTACTGGCTGTTTCAAGCTTATCTGTCTCTGAGCCTCTGTATTCAGTGTCAACTGATCCATCACCCGATGCCTTACTAGTCTCAACACTACAATTTATTGATTGTACCCGACATTTATTCACCTTTCTGATCACAACATCCACTTCTTGTGTGACAGGAGTTACTGAGCAGCTGGTTACATCATTCATTGTTGTCTCTGATATTCTGCATTCAGCAACACTGGACCTTTCAACTGATGCATTACCCGACTCATCACAACTATCTCTCAATTGCACCTGACACTCATTCACGTTTTCATCTTTTTGTGCAGCTTCCTCAATGTACTTTTCCACATTATCCATGAGTTGGATAAATGTCTCAATGAACACGCTAATTTCCATTCCAATGTGTCTCTTGAAAGACATTTCAGTCATGTCTTGATCATAATCTGATGTAAATTCCCCACTGATGAATGACTGAAATTGGTTGTGGATCACTTGAAGTGCAGCACTGGAACTATCCTTTTGAACCTTTTCTTTATCAAGTTGTTGTTCTAATTGTTCTAAGTTGAATAATAATGTTCCCGTTAATGTGGATAAATCTTGACGGAAAAGGGCATTGCATGTTCGTTCCATTCCTATCGGTGTGAGTAACATGAGGTGTGAGTGAAGTTGTTGATAAGGTTCAATGTTACTTTCCATTTGCATAGCATTCTGTAGTCTAAACAGGTGCAATTCTCTCTCTTCAGACTCTGAACACGAAGATCTCACATCCTCATTGATTGATTCAATCATCTTTAACCGTTCAGTGTAGCATACATTATCATTGTTGTCCACAGCATCATACAATTTAAGTACTTCCGAAATCACTGAATCAGGAGTGTAAGACATGATGTTGCTGTGTACACGGGATTTTACAAGTCTGTGATTTAAACCGAGAAATAGAATCTTTCGCGGGATTTTACTAAAATCAAGACCAAACCGTTAAGCAATGACCAATTGAACGTGTTAAGATGACTGATGGATCGACACAATGATAGACAATTGT
>BPTQ01000001.1:180511806-180550776 GCA_019973895.1 Chrysanthemum seticuspe | reverse complement strand
TTTAATCTTTTTAACTTTCTTTAATTTACATTTAAGCCCCTGTAGTTTATGGGCTTTCTCTTTAGGTATAGATCAACTACTATCCTTTCCTGTTCAAATCCTCTCGATCACTATACGTCTGACTATTCTCGCACAGCTCGTTGGGACTTAACGACCTGGGGAAACACTATACTCTCCTGATCTTCATTGCATTCGCGCTTGAGCTGTTTTAAGTTTGTTACGGTCTGTCATTCACAAGTGGCGGACTTGCGTGATAAAACTTGACGGTTCTGCGCGGATCACCTACCCCTTATGCACTCACTTTTAGTGCAAATGTTTGTTATCACCCTAAACCCTTAGTTCAATTATCTAGTTGCTTGCATAAGTTGCTAAGTCGAGTCATATCCTTTGTATACAGTTTTGGGACGATTGGGATTCATGGGAAAAGTTAAAGTTTATGAAATGACGGGAAGGGAACGTTAAATTCAAATTCCCTTTGTTTACGTAATAATGTACCCCAAGTGTTTTGATCTTTTCGATTCGGGTCAAATTAGTATTAGAATAATAAAAACTCAAGTGTAGGGATGTGCCTGTAAATCCCTAGTATTTTGATGTTATCGTAGAGGATGGTAGAGTAAAAAGTGTATGAAAAAAAAAATAGAGTGATCAAAAAAAAAAAAAAAAAAAAAAAAAAAAAAAAAACCATACGGGCTACCATCCTACATCTATCTTTTAATTTATGTTTGTTTATTTCAGTTATCTAGAGTTTAGAGTGTCGAGTCTTGGCTTAGCAACGCCATTCTTCATATGCAGTTAACATAAAGATTTTTGACTTACCACCACTATATAGCCTATCCCACCAAACCCTTATTTCCCTACCGTAAGCCTAACATTAAAACCCTTTAAAAGACCTCTTTGATAGTCTTTCCTAGGTGCTTACGCCAAAGCGATGGAGGTTTGATCTATTCTCAAGCCTATGGTAATCTATGTACTAGGACCGGTTAATGAGTGTTTATCTTCCATTTCCTATATTGTTATATTTCATTTATACACCTGAGAGAGATGTGAGTATCCAAACACCCCATGTGAGGTGCTAGTATGTAATTTCCGTGCTTGTTATGACTTTTGCGGGGCTTATATGTGTTGTGGACCGTTTTGAATTAATGCTGAATGACCCTTAACTTATAAATTAATTGGCTAAAAGCACATTTGCTTGAGGACAAGCAAATAACAAGTGTAGGGATATTTGATAAGGTTTTAAAAGGTACCATTTTGAGGGGTCGTTTAAGTCCTTATTTGATCACTTTTGTATCCGTTATTGCTTAATATCGTTCCTTTTCACTTTTTAGGTCTCGTGAAGGCAAAATGCTGGAATGGCACTTATTTGGACGAAAAGGCGCGAATATATGAAGAAAATGGCCAAAGTCGAAATCGAGACACTCACAGTCGCTGAATGTAGAAGGCGACGGCGTCAGTAGCTATTTGCGACGCCGTCGGAGAATTATTGTGACGGGTCAGAACTCAAAACTCGTGTTTTCAAGAGACGGCGTCTAGTTGTGAAAGAGTAGGCCGTCGCTACTCAGACGGCCTAGATGCGATCCAGACGACGTCAGAAGCTGAAGAGGACGGCGTCACGGACATAAGGTGACGCCGTCGCGAGGTTAACGTGGCCAAGACGAAACCCTAATGGCGGCGACACGACCGCGTCACTAAACATAAGGTGACGCCGTCGCAATTGTAATCTTATATATAGAATCCGAATTTTTCAGTCTTTGTGTGGAGAGTCTTTGGAGTAAAAACCTAAAACCGAACCTAAGGTGTCTTGTACAGTATTTTAGGGTTTTTAACCCTATCTTACACCAAGATAAGTCTTTGCTTCATTAATTCAATTATGTCTTTGATTATTTGTGTGTATGCTTGCATGTTCTCCATGTCCGGCTAATTTATTTGTGTGTTTGCTTAGGAAGTATGAAACTTAATTATTAAATATTGATTGGTTGTTTCTTATCTTAGTTGATTAATGATCTAGTAATGCGATAGGTCATTCGTTGTGTACTTAATGCTTGATTCATCTTTGTGAACCTTAGAGTATGATTACCTGAGTGATTGTAGGCTAAAACATCCGAAGAGTGCCTTAGAGTAGGAGTCTATAATCTCTAAGTGGATTTGTAGACAAGACCCTTTGGTAAGTTCAAAGAGTTAGGGAGAAACGCATACCCTACAACTTTAGAAACACAACGCAACTAGGAATAAGACGTGACACTCAACCATCAATAGGAGATAATTAAGGAGTAATACAAACTAAGTAAACACATCTTTAAACTATCATACGAGCACACATTAATTAGACATAGACTCCCACAACCTTAGTTTAGATAATTAGATAATAGTAGAGTAATCGGTAGAAATACCAACCCCCCAAATCCAATACCCGAGATTCGTACCTTTCCATTTTCATAAAATATAAAAAGATAAAAAAATAATCTTCCTCAAACTTAACCTTAGCGTAGTAACTCCCTACTAGCATTCCTATTCCCCTAGAGAACGATATCAATACCCGTGGCTTACCCTAATTACTACACTACAACGATTAGGTTCACTGCCTAGGGTGTTATAAAACTTGCTCGAAGAAAAGGAAGTTTCCTTGACCCCGAACGACGCGTGTAGCGTTATCATTATCGGTCAAAACCCCAAGGGCAAATTGTTTGGTGTGTTGGTGTTGAGTGAGGAGATCCAGGTTCGAATCCTGGCTTTTCACATTTTTTTGAATTTTTTTTTTTTTTTTTTACTTTTTTTTTTTTTAAAATCAAATTTGCAAACACAACAAACAATTTTTGTAAAAAATTTTTCTGTTAAACTTAACCAATAAGCTGTACCAACATCTTATCTTGAGCTGAATTAGACAGAACACCACTAAGTACCACCACCCATAACAAACATTCCTTAGCAGTCTAAAAGCATTGGAAGATGGGTTCAATCAGCTCAAATTAATATAACTAAGCCAGTAACAAGAGATCTAACCGAACTAAGCTTTAACTAACCTAAATTGGAGGAAAGTAGGAAGCATAAGCAGTTTGAGATCATCCTAAGCTAAACTAGGAATTCCTAAGCACACAAGATATAATAAGCACTAAAGGGAATTAAATAAGCTAAAGAAGAACTAAACTAGGCTAAGTTTATACTAACCTGATGCTAACTAAACCACTAAGCCAAATACAACCTAAATAAGCACAAGTGATACCAAATAAATACTAACCTGTTTGCTGATGTTCAGGCTGAGAACAGCCTGTGGTGGCCTGTTTCAGCTTATTTTTAAGCTGAGAAAGGGGCTTCAAATGGAGAAACAAGCTACAAAAAGTGAAGTTAGCATAGCCAAGTTTTAGAAAAAGCTAATTTCGGGCCAAGTCAGGGCTTATAACAGCTTAGAAATAAGCTGAATTTAGCTCACTTTGGCCATTTTTGCAACTGATTCAGAACAAAAAAACCAAATGACAGATTTCAAAACAGATTTTAATTAAGCTAGAGAAGATTAAGATGCAAATAAAGTTGACACAAGCTGAGTTAGGGACTTGAGGATTCAAGAAAAGCCAGTTTTACAAGTTTTGGACATCAATCAAGCTACAAAAACAGCTTCTGAACAGCAGCTTAAGCTGCTATTCTGTGCAGCCTCAGAAAGCAGAAAAACAAATTTTTTGTTACACATGAACTTGAACTAAACTTATGCAACCACTTTCTATCTTTATAACTAACTTAAAACTTCAAAAAGGTGTTTGACTTGGCAAGTCAAATGGGTAAAAAGCAAGATTTTGACCAACAAAAAAGCTTGACCCAGACATCCCCTTGTGGGAATTTTTTACACTTTGAAAAGCATTGAGATTTAGGAACTCAGAATATTGTTAAGTAAGCTAGCATTTAACTCAAATTCCCTAACTAGAAACACCCAAATTATCACTAGCTACTGATGAGAAACTGAAACAGATGTATAAAGAAAAGAGTAATCTTCATTAACTAAAAAAAAGTTGCATTACAATAGAGAAACAGAAAGTTAATTTTGAAAACTAAGTAAAAGGGTGCCTTATCAATGGCTACATGATTAGCGTTGGAAATGTATATATTTACAAACATGCGAATGTCCGGATTCGAACTCGTGACCACGGGATTGCACACATTAGCGAATGAGAATTAAAGTTAATAATTAATGTTTATGTTTACGATTAATTATTACACATTAAGTCCGGTTAACGATCGTTAAGTATTTAACGGAAAAATGACTAACGACCGTTAAATGAAAAGAGAAAGGACTAGAAATGGAAAACTTGGAAAAGTTATGGATTTCCTTTGGGCTTGTCTACATGGCCGGCCATAGGGGCCTTTCCAAAGCCCTAATTCATAAACTTGTTCCCTAAGTTTACCTACTAGTATATAAAGAGGGTTAGGTTCTAGGGTTTCAGACATTTGTGCATTGAATTAACCCTAGATCTCTCCTCTCCTCTCTCTTGTCCCATTCTCGGCCGAACACCCCATTTGTAAGGGAGTTTGGTTTCGTTTTTCATAAACGAGGACTTGTGTTAGATCTAGCAATCGCTTGATTCGTTGGTTAATTCGTGTGTACAAGAACGTGGTTGTAAGACATTATTCTTACATCATTTGGTTTGAGTTGTAGAATGGTAAGGGACAACTATCTAAAGCACTTCTTTGGTTTGCTCTAGAGATTTGGCATTCGCAAGAGGTACGTTACGCATACTTTCAGTTAATTAATTTATTTGTTATGATCTTTAAGTCTTCCGCTGTGTACTCTTGATGTCTTTATGTTTTATTGTATTTTATATATCATAAACTAAACAGTGGCATCACGAGCCTTGTATAACAAGTAATTAATTACTAAAACACATAAATAAAATAAACATGTTGTGTTATTATTTGTATGCGTAGATCTAGGGTTTGCAAATCCTAAACTCTAATTTTTTATAGGGGGCGTTTTTTTGGTGCCCTATTTAGGGTTTTGTAAACTATTGTTTTAATTGGATTAGAAACCCTAAGATGCTTGCAACTTTATGTGTATATGCGTAACTCTGTTTTAATTGCATTAATTGTTAAGTGTAATTTTATGTCCATGATAATTATCTGCATGTTTTATCATGGATCTACTTTTATTGTATGTCTTTCTTGTTTAAGTGATATACACTAAATTATGATAGATCTAAAATTGGGGAAGACCTCCATCATTATTAATTTAATAGGATTTATCAAAAAACGTTTGCATGTGGCTATTTGATATGCATGACTTTTATTTGTTATGCATTTATTGTTTATTTGTTTATTTTTACAAATACTTGCTTGTTTGTTATGTGTAACAAGGGTATTTTTACAAGAAAAATAAACTGACCTAAACAATGGTGAAACATGTATTTTTAAGAATAGTAATCATAATCATTTAATTGATTGATGACTTTGGTACAAATGACTGAACGGCTCACCCAAGAGAATGAACTATAAAGGGGTTATTAAAAGAAGTGCGCACAGTCACACTGAAAGGATGTCTAAGGTTGTGCTTTAGCGCGTACTTGGTCCTCTGCCCTCTGTAAGTTCGAATGGAGCTACTTAGTAAGCCATTAAATGTGCAAGCTCATCTTAAGGGCAAATTAGTGTTAATTCCATGCGCCACTTCGGTGGTAATTATCCGAAACACTAAGTGTTTACACTTATGCAAAAGTACGGTATAATGGATGATAATTAATACTAAATTCCTTGATTGGTGAAACCAATACCTTAATTAAAGTTTGATGATGAAAAACTTAAACATTAAAACAAGATATAAATGTTTTAATAAAACCTATGTTACGAAGATGAATGCATGACATCTTTGTACATATTTGATTTAACATAAAAAATTATTACCCTTTTAATTTAAGTTATATGCCATCCAACGAAACGGAAACACCTAAGATTACTTTCTATTTGCGTGAGAACGTGACTTAGATCGTAATCAAAGGGTAAAATGTCCACGTGTCGTGAGAACGGGCATGGACGATTTTGCAGTTTCTTAAGTTGGACAACTTAATTGAGTTAGGCAGTGAGAACTGGCAATTCAAGGCATAAGATGGGATAAAACATGTTTACATGGCGATTGAAATTGGCTATATGTAAATCCTATAAATCTAGGAATTGCAATTGATATTGGCAATTGAGCAAAAGCTCTACCATTTTGTATAAGGTTCATTACTAACAGATCAACTGACGTGATGAGATTATGACAATTTGGATCCTAGTTTTCAATAAATATTAATTGGTTATATGAATATGAACCTTGGGTATTTAATTGTTTATTGAAAAGGAAAATTATCGAAATTACTAAAATTGAATTTTGTAATTCTTTTGAATGTATAAATGCAACATTTAACTGTAAACAAGGTTTAGTCTTTGATCAGTAAATTGATCCATTCTGCTTTCAAACAAATGTTTGATCGAGAATAATTTACCGAAAAGACAAACGAAGTCTCTTTTCCATGGGAGAAGCATGAGACTCAATCCTATTCCTTTACATGAATGAGAAAGGTATAATAGGAACATTTGAATTGTCTAAATTCTAGATGTAACTCATAGCAATGAATTGCACATCTTATTTTCCATAAAGATTTCATTACCTTCATTTGGTGAATGAATCCTTTTGTAACAACATGAATGTTGGTTAACTGGAAAATATGTATGTGAGTTACTAAATTAGAAGCTAGACTAATTACTGCGAAAATTGGTAAAAGGCAAACTAGCATATTTTATCTAGTTGTTTTTGCTTTAGCCTTTAAAGGTGCTACATACCAGTATGGGGATGGTAGGCCTGTTAAGGAAGAAATTGCATACCCAATTTTTCGAGTTAATAACATTGATGGATAACCCATCATTCACCGAGTAGAATACACCTTTTAGTACCTTAGTAATGATTACGTATGGTTCTTTAAAGGTGTAGGAAAGTAAAAAGCAAGCAAGTTGGTTTCACTAGTTATGCAACACTTACAATGTTGTCAGATTCAGTGGGAGCATTTGTGTTGCATTACTGAATAAGAAGTTGTTTTAATGATTTCTAATTCAGTGGGAGCTACAAGCCTTATTTCCTGTGTAGTAACCCAGATTATCTTCAAAGATAATTACTTTCCAATTGTAGGCACTTATGGTTTTCAAGGATTGTCATGTGCGTTTCCTTACTAATCAATATAGTCCTACATCTACTTGTTATATCTATGACACAAATCATATTAATCAAATAAACGAACGTGTATCGTGTTGTTTATCTGCTACATGATGTTGTTCCATGCACAAGTGGGAGAAATCTTTATTGTGTGCAAGATACAACACATATAAATATGATTCTCTTGACCGCAAGGTAAGAGAGTAACGTTCCAATAGGAATTATACATTTAAATATGTATGATTGCCTTATTAAGAACATGTGTCAAGATGATAACAAAGACTGTTTTATTTTCAAAATTTATGTCATTCAATATTTAAGAAACACTTGTAGTTACAATTTATGTTACGTGAGAACGTGAACTAGATTATCGCCCAAGGTAAAATATCCACGTGTCGTGAGAACGAGCATGGATGATTTTGCAGTTTCTTACGTTGAACATTTCATGGAATGAGATAATTAAATGAAGTAATCTAATACTACTTTGAATTTAAGTATTCGTTGAATGACTTAAGTATATGTAGTAAATATTAACTTGAAATATTAATTGAAACCTGAGGTGGTGTTCATAATTACTTTAATTACAAATGTTTATGATTTTGTAAAGTCACAAACATGAAGTCTTTTAATACAAGACTTACAATATAAAGTAAGACGTTAACTTGCTATGTTTTAAGACATATGCATGAAGTCAATGAGTTGATCAATGACTTATAATGTATAGTGGGATTATAACTGATATGTCTTTTGATTTGGTCAAAAATACTTGAGTTATAATGTATGCAATTGACTTGGTAATTCTATTGTACCATTAAGTTTTACTTTGTTGGTAAATAGGTAAGCCAAAGAGTAGATGGTTATCTTAAATATTATTGGATTATCTTACAATATTAATTCTAATGAAATACCATAGTTTTATGGTATGTTCAGTTAGAAGAATCAAAATCTATTGGCATGTTTGATTCAAGATAACTATAGTTTCTTCCAATAGTTATCAAGGTTAGTAGATTGAGTATTGATTGAATATACTCAATAAGACTCCAACCTAGAAGATTGATAAGACACCATTTGTTTATGGAATGTGATGAATCACATTAAGTCTTATAAATGAAGTTCTGAATTTGTTAAACTACTTATAGAGTGAGTTGTAACAAACTAATATTAGGAACTGTCAATGTTTTTTGTAATATCCCAAAAGAGAACAATGTATTGTTGCTCTACTTGCTAAACTATTTAAAGGTAATCTTTAAATGTTTTAAAAGGCAAGTGAGAGTTTTATTTAGATCTTGAAAGATTGAATTACAAAATACATAATCTTCTAAAATACACTAGCAAATATCAAGATGAGGCTAAACATGTAAATGATAGACCTTAATATGATGGAATTGTCATTCATAGATCCGTAAGGATATCTCAGATATTTAATATGCTGAGGATTATGAGTTACAGGATCATGGTAAGCCTGTTAATCATGATGATGAATTTACCAAATGTTGAATTGTGGTAAATCAATCATACTATGAATGTTGAGATGCTGTCCATAAATATAATCAATTTTAGATACTTGGTTTATCTAAATGAAGATGATTTTCTTCAAAGGATGGAAACCCTAGTGGTTTAAATCTTTATGTAGAAATTATATGGACAATATTGTACACATATTTAATGCATGTCTAGTGATAATAACATTAATCATATTTAAGCAATTAACTATGATTGAATATTCTTTTCTAGATACATTAAATAAAAGTATAAAGATTATAATTGTCATACTTAGTTTCATTGATATGAAATTTTGATAATGAATTTCAAAACTCTTTGTTTTGAAATTACTTTTGCGAGGACGATAAGTAATGCAAAGGTGTTTTATGAATTCAAATAATCTTTGAATATGTACAAACTGCAAGAATCCATGAATGGATATATGCATGCATCTATGAGATGATTCTTATGTTTAATATTAAATCCATGTTTGATTTAAAAAATTAAAATAAGATAGCTCATAAGTATTCCTGAAAGCTAGTGGGAGTATTATTTTCTTAAATCTTATATGTTGGATGGGCAACTACATTCCACCTAAATTAAGTTTTAATTGGGAATGAAACTTCGTTTGTAAGATTTGGAAATAAGAAATACAAGCTTGGAATATATGTTTATTACTATAAACATATGCGGTAAATAAATGAGTCTAATAGAACATGATGGATATATAATGAGATCTTAAAGTCTAACTTGAAGATTCATCATGTATATCATGTTGTAAGATTGTTGTGTCATGCTTGATTACAAGATGATTTGACAATATTGAAAGTTGTTATTGTAATAAATATTTTAAAAGGAATATGTTTGGATTTAGAATTACATTCCACAGTCTGGAGATGTTCATAGATTCTATGGATGAAAATATGACAATTATTTCATAATTGTCATTGCCAACAAACTTGAGTTTGGTAGGCACCAACATTACACTATGTCACACCCCCAAATTACCTGTTTTGCAGCGGAATGGAATTCCTGGGGATTGACTGTCATAGCATCACAGTTACAGATATATTGAACGACCTAAAGTGTCGTTTGAAAAGAACATCGTTTGATATCTTAAAAACATTCAGAGTTACAAAGATAGGCCCCAAATGAAAATCAACATGTGCGGAAAATAAGTTTGGTACAAGTCAAACGATGTTTTTAAAGTGTATAAATCCCATGTGAGACGCGTCGTCACTGCGACTCTATGATATGTCCACATGCATGCCATGAAGTGAATGTCTTAGTTACCTGAAAATACATTGCTAAAAGTGTCAACACAAAGGTTGAGTGAGTTCATAGAGTTCATGTAAAATGTTGTATACGACTACCACAAGTATAGGCCATGTATGACAAAAATGTCACATAAAATGTTACAATTGCTATAAGCACATGACACCGAAGCTAGACTGATCATGATGTTCGCCCCAACAGAGTGTTTTGCCAAACAACTCAAATAATGATATTAAATGAAATGCATCCGTTTCACCAGTTGGAATCCACCAATCCGGATGGAGGAGTCACCCTCGATAGATCTATCCACTCACCCTCGCTTACCCAGTAATTAACGGTTCATGATTTCTGATATGGGGACATTCAATTGGCAATGAAGTAACTTAAGCAATGTAATGAATTTGATATACTTGGCATCGTAATAAAAATAATGTGCAATGTATTCTCCCCCGTAGGTTTGAAATAATGTATAAACTTGAATAAATCGGGGCTATGAAAACTCACCTTAGAGTGTAGTGACATAAGTAATGCAACATTGTCAAGAAGTATAGCAGAACAGTATAAAGAAGTATGGTGCAACGATACGTCTTTGGCACAACCTATTAGTATACGGCTTATCTCAAAATACGTATAGTAAAGTAAATGAGTTTTCAGAAGACAATGTGTCTTAGTTTTCGTGGAATACTTGTATCAATGTTTGTTTAAATGTCTAATATCATATCTTAAAATTTTATTATTAACGTTTCGTGTGGTGGTAAGAATACAAGGACTCGACATGTACTTACTCCAAACACAACTCACACTAAATCATAATGTATATCCCAATACATTATAAGGAATTGTCAAGAAGTATTGACCAAGAGTCAAGTTGAGTAGACAATGACGAAAGAGAAATCGAGACATTAACGACATACAAGGAAAAATAAACAAGGAATTTATAAAAGAAGTCGAGGTATATAATACGTCACCGGTATTGTATAAGAAAGAAATCAAGAAAATAAATTAATGATAAAACAATAGAATCTGACACAATTTCGGAAACCTCAAAATAAAGAAGAGAAAGTCTTTTATAATAGAAAACATACTTCTCTCCAAATGAATTATAAGAAATTATAAGATTTTTATAAATTTTAGGATTTTTCATCTTTTTGTTGGAATTTGAGAAAATAGAGTTTTTGTAGAAATGTTCACCAAGTATAGAAATTTTAGACAATTTCAGCATGACCCGTTCGTTGATTGGACGTTCTCAAATTTTACAAAACCTGTATTAAACAATATAATATGATTCGACAAAACTACTATAATCCGATATGACAAAATAAAAAAATAATGGACCCGAGACGCCCCTTTTGGATCATTAAATCCAAAAGTGCACTATAATCAAATATGGCCAATCCGAAGTCTAGAGATAACGAATAATATGGTTTATAAGACAACGTATAGTAATAACAAAATTTTCCGGAAAAATGACACTTAAGCGATATATACTAATTTCCGGAAAATAAGCAACTTTGACTTTTTCAGAAAAATGGTCCGACTTGACCAAGCTTAAATCCTTCATTTTACACTTTCAAGCTTAAGAAACTCGCGGCCTAAAGTAAAACATCATTTCGGACGACTTTCGTGCTCTACACTTAAGCCGGTTCGGACTAGAAAGGGTCCAAAACCTTGTTTTAAAATCAAATCAGCAAGTAAATATTAAGCAATTGCTGTCAAAATGTCTTATATTTTATCAATCTTAAATCGGCCGTATCTTCTTCGTTATGAGTCCGTTTTCGACGTTCTTTATATCCCCGGAAAGGTAATTAAGGGTACTAACATATTTTTAAGGTTATACATTGTCAAAATTATTTTACGGCTACTGTTTCTTATGAATTAATTCTGGACAGATTCATTTATTAAAAATAAGCATTTCCAAACACCCCCTTAAGTGCAGAAGAATAAGCAACCCAAATGCACCCTTTAGGGGCTGAACAAATCAGATCCAAATGTACCCTTTAGTGCATAAAATAAGCAACAAACGCACGCCAAAGTATAATAATATAGAATAGACAAAACAACTCAAGAAAACGAGTCACAAAAGTATTGACGAGTGAATTCTAGGCGAGAAGGTAACGACAAGAAAATGTCTTAAGAAAGTGGGTCAAAAGGGTTTTAGCCCGATAATAGTCCATCTTAAATCTAAATTTCAAGTCCAACGTGTCTAATAAGTAGCCAAGTCGAAATCTGTAAAATAAAATCCGTTAAGTATATATATTGTCCAATGTAGTCCGATTCAAGTCCAAAATATAGTCCGATGTCCTTTATGAGTTCGAATCATAGTTCAACATATATATATTTCAAATGTTTTAGTCGAATGTCCAATATTTGTCCGAATGATTCAATTTATAATCCAATGTCTCAAGTTCGAAAATTTTGATATCCGTAAGATAATTAAATATTACTTTTACTCATAACGATTAATTGTATAACATCACAAGTCAAACATTTAGTTTAAACAACATGTTACTTATTTACCAAGTCTAAACCAAATATGTAATAGTAAAGCATGTTCCCATTAGTATTATGAATTTCATGTACGGCCACTCTACAACACGCTTACAGATTCAACTATCACACGGCCTATGATGATATTTTAAATTAATTCACAAAGGTTCAATTTCAAGTATTTGAGTCCCATTGTCAACAACTAAGCAAGAGGTGAAGTACCAGGAATAAAATATATGTGGTACTAGAATAGGCAATAAGTTGATAAGCAGTTTCAAATAAGCTAAACAAACACACCCTCGTGGTGGTTTTGAATGGAAAGCACATAAAACACTCGCACCCTTTTGGGCTCCTGGTGAGCCGAAATAAACAAGTCAGACATGCACTTATCTGTGGGCTATTGACAACACCACCAAGCGCACCTTCAGGGGCTGTGGTGGACCGAAAATAAGTAGAACCAAACGCCCTATATGGGCAGCAAACAACATAACCAAAAGCTCTCTTTGGGTGGTTTCTAGTCTAGAATCAGGAAATAACCAGGAAAAACAAAACAATCAAACACACCCTCGTGGGGTGGCTGTGAACGAGCAGGAAAACAACAAACCTGGCGCACCATTGTTTGAGCTGAGATACGCAAAAGCAAACACCCCTTTGGGGTGGGATTTTCTTTTGAATCTGAGACAACAAAACGCACCCTGTGGGTGTGGTCAGACCCGGAGCTAAAACCATAACAAATACAACACCTCTCGGTGTTGGTTGTACCAACACGAGAGTCGACTTTTCTCTTTTGACCGAAAGCAAAACAAACCCCATACCGGGTTGTGGATGTGACTCACGAACAAAAACAAACGCACCCTTGTGCTCCTCCTGGTCCGAACGAGAATGAGAACAAACAAGCACACCATTTGAGGGTTTAAACTGCTGAAACAAACACTACCCTGGGGCTGCTTTCACCGAGAACCAGCCAAACAAACCACCACTGTGGGTGTTTCTGTCGCAAACCGAGAATCAAAATAACCAAACACCACTTTTTGCCAAACAATTTTACCACACGAAACATGTATTAAATTCGTTTTTTTTATGAATCTTTAATCCACGAAAACAAAACAATAGTTTCATAATCGGTTTAATTAAAATAAATTAGCAAGATTGATTAGGTATTAACATACCACAAGGATGAATGGGATGAGGGTAGTGGCGATATGGTTGTGATGGCGGTGGCTAACCCGAACCCATAATACCCTATCGTGACCCTATCATCACGATCTAAACCCGATCTAGCTTCACCCATGTCTACCTTGCGTTGGTAGTGGCAGCAGCAGTTGGAAAGTAGCAGCGTGAAGTGGTGATGGGTAGCCGGTGGTGTGAGGCGGTGGAAGGTGAGAGGAGAGAAGAGTGAGAGGGAAGATGGATATGTATGTTTGTTTGTGTCTGAGTTTTGTGTTTTATACCAAAGAGAGTGAGAGTGAGAGTGAGAAGTACAGATATGTATGAATAATAGATAAGAATAAGAGTTTTGTTACTGTATTATCTTGAGATGCTAGGTGTAGTTTGATCCAGGTAATTACAAAGGTTAGTCCTTAAGTTGTGAAACTTAATATTGGGTAAAGTGAAGCTCATAAAAATATTAAAAATTTTCAACATACTCAATCTTAATATTTAAAATGAGTCGTGGGTTTATCGAAGTGTGTAAAAGTGATAATAAATAAAAGTTTATAGTCAATTTAATAGTCGTAAAAGTACGGGTGGTTATATAATTAGTGTATCGAAATTACGTAAACCGTCGTAAATATATATATATATATATATATATATATATATATATATATATAACAATATATATACAAAATAAATTCAAAATATCGGGTAAACTAATAATATAATTTTTATAGTCTTAAATGAGTATAAAAATATATCAATATAATTTGTTGGAAGTGTCGGATCAATTATTCAAAATAAATGATCGTGCGATAACGTTTATTTAATAAATAAATATACGTTAATGGAATATGCAAACCCATGCATAAACTGATATGAAAATGATGTTACTGATGATATATAGACTAACTCTAGTCTATATGAAATGTTCTCAATGATGTTCCATGAATACGCAGCTTAACCCTCAAGGTTACGCGTATTTGATACTCGTAAACCTAGTTTACGAAAAATGATGAATAGTGAATCATGAATAGTGATTTTTCTCTGGGAATGAATAGTGTTTCATGAATAGTAAAATTTTGAAAGTTTGTAAAATGACCTGAAATTACGAGTTGTCACACACTATAACTGTTCGAAGTTTACGGATGTTTAAAGAGCATATTGTTGTACACAATGATGTTGGTATAATTGAGATGACACTCAATTCTAGTCATGGTATCCTTGATAATGACCATGTTGACTAGTTATGCTCAACTAAGAGCATAGTTGCATTATACATTAAAGAATGAAGAATACTTTAAAACTTTAAAAGTTTTGAAAGATGATTGTCATATAAAGGTGGTTCAGGTTATCACGCACCTTATGGAATGATATGACAATATCAAGATATGTGTAAACACATACAAGAAATTCAATTATTGAATTTTTGAAATAAGTATTCTCAAAATTCTTGTAGATCAAAGTTAGTTGAAATTATGCCTTGTCAACAAGTATGAGTTACATGACTTGTGGCAAAATTCATTAACTGAGAATTATCATGCATTGATCTATTTAGTATTTGGATAATGGATGTTAAACATTTATTATTTATAATGAATTAAAGTACGGTATACGTTTAATTTCATTTATAATATTGTGTCCTGTATTTGCATGTTTAAATCCTTGAATAACTTAAGTTATTCTAAATAGTCCGTTGTCAATCAATAACATGGGAATGATATTGAATTAAGACAAATCTGAGTATTAGTTAGAATATACTTGAAAGTATATTGATGCGTAGCATGACTAATTTCAGATGATATTCAATGAATTGAGTATAGGACTTATCCCACCCGCATGATGATACTTTATGGATCTTTGTCATTAAGTATATCATGGATATTTATCCTCTGACTTGAGATACAAGAGATATGTCATGGATGTAGTGCATTTTTGTGAAGCAATCTAACGCTACACGTAACTGGTAGTTATAAGGGTTGTTTTCAGAAGTGTTGCGAAATTTGTGAATCCTGCTTGTAGTCAAAATGGGATTTGTTTCCTTCAAATTTATTTTGAAGTATAATACTACTGGGCCCCTCGTAGGATTGTTAAGATGTTTGTATGGCCATACCCAAGGTCTTCTGTTCAGAAGAATTGGTAATCTTAATAAATCATATAAAGCGAGAAACAGAATAGTTAATTAAGAAATGAGTAAGATCCACATTCTTATTAACATGGTATTAGAAACAAAAGGATGAATATGATGATGAATCATCAAACTTGGTTTTTCTCCAGAAAACCATACACGAGTTGTACCGGGGGCATTGGCGTGTTGCTAGACGTTAACCAATGTCATTTCAGGTTTTGTAAACATATTCAAGTGGGAGCTGTTGGAAATGTATATATTTACAAACATGTGAATGTCCGGATTCGAACTCGTGACCACGGGATTGCACACATTAGCGAATGAGAATTAAAGTTAATAATTAATGTTTATGTTTACGATTAATTATTACACATTAAGTCCGGTTAACGATCGTTAAGTATTTAACGGAAAAATGACTAACGACCGTTAAATGAAAAGAGAAAGGACTAGAAATGGAAAACTTGGAAAAGTTATGGATTTCCTTTGGGCTTGTCTACATGGCCGGCCATAGGGGCCTTTCCAAAGCCCTAATTCATAAACTTGTCCCCTAAGTTAACCTACTAGTATATAAAGAGGGTTAGGTTCTAGGGTTTCAGACACTTGTGCATTGAATTAACCCTATATCTCTCCTCTCCTCTCTCTTGTCCCATTCTCGGCCGAACACCCCATTTGTAAGGGAGTTTGGTTTCGTTTTTCATAAACGAGGACTTGTGTTAGATCTAGCAATCGCTTGATTCGTTGGTTAATTCGTGTGTACAAGAACGTGGTTGTAAGACATTATTCTTACAACATTTGGTTTGAGTTGTAGAACGGTAAGGGACAACTCTCTAAACCACTTCTTTGGTTTGCTCTAGAGATCTGACATTCGCAAGAGGTACGTTACGCATACTTTCAGTTAATTAATTTATTTGTTATGATCTTTAAGTCTTCCGCTGTGTACTCTTGATGTCTTTATGTTTTATTGTATTTTATAAAGAAAAGAGTAACTTCATTAACTAAAAAAAAGTTGCATTACAATAGAGAAACAGAAAGTTAATTTTGAAAACTAAGTAAAAGGGTGCCTTATCAATGGCTACATGATTAGCTATTTATACTAGAGTGCCTTAGGTCTTCAAATGCTCTTGTGATTCTTCATGTGCTTTTTCTGTGAGACAAAACAGAGCTGAGAGCCATTTGTGTTTCTTTAGAATAAATCAGAGCCCTTCAATTAATCTTGGATATGCAGCCTTATGATCAATGCCATCCATGGCCTTTATTCTTGAGCTCCAATGGGAAGATAGAGGATTGCAAGGTTGAGAGAGACGTGGGGTGAAAGAAGAAGAGGGAAGGGGGGGTTCATAGGTTGGATGGGTAAGTTTATGGGAAGGGTCAAATGGGTAAGGTGGGGGTTTATTTGGGGAGGGGTTCTAAAAAGGATACGGGGTTCAGTTGGATGGGTAAGAATGGTTCAAAAAGGGTGAAAGGTTGGTGTAGGGAGGTTGGGGTCAAAAGGGTTGTTAAAGTGTTTTTTGATAAAATGATTTAAGTAAAGTGTTTTATTAAAAGTTTTGTTTTTTTTTTTTTTTTTTTTTAAACAAAAATTTGTTTTAAGAAAAATAGAATTTTTACAAAATGGTTTTTAAAAATAGGATTTTTGGATTAAAAGGTATTTTGGACATTATCAGTATCGGGAAAAGGTAAAATAGAATTTTTGGGTTCGGGTTAGGTTTTGAGTTAGGTTTCCCCCCTGCTCACTCTCGAAACTTGGCTCACGCTTCAGAAATGTAGAAAATCACTTCCCGGCTACGTCTTGACTGAACTTTTCCAGATTCAGCTCGATTTTTTTCGTTTTTCGCTCTGTTTTCAATCCTTTTGTACTTGAAAGACATAAAACAAACTCCGAGGAAAATTTTAACATATTTTTGATCGTATTTGGGTGTTTTTAGTCATTTTTGTGGTCTTAGGTGACTAAAAACGATGAGTGAATAAACATTCATCAATAGACGAGAAACAAGATGGAGATCGAGCCAAAGTATGTAAACAAAGCCTTGTAATACAATGACAAAGTGTAGTGGTATATAGGCCACATACAAACATGTAAAAACTAAGAACAAGGTTTGTTCTTTAAAATGACTCAAAAAAATATAGAGAGAATAGTAAAATCATTCCTTCCATGCTTGCATAATGTTAATGATGGAAGTTTTGATTTGTGATGATATTGATGCTATCAAGGATGTGGTTAAGTGTGAATCGCATCTCGTCCCTAATTTCCCTTGCAAGTTCTCTAGTGGATTGGCAATATTCAGAATGCAAATGATGTGGGTATTGTGTGTGGATGGTTTCCGGGTTAGTTTGATTTACGAAAGGCGGAATATGTGGTGGAAAAATTGGAAAATATGGATCAAAGTCCATTATGTTGGTAAGTGGTGGAATATATGAACCTAGATGCTGTTGTAGGATAATGGGAGCTAAAGGTGGTGAAGTTGCAAGATCTTTATAAAGTGTGTTTGGAGATGTTGGTGGTGTTAAAAAGACTAGTTCTTTTGGGTTGGAAATTTGTGGACTAGACACGGGTAGTGGGATTATTTTCGGAGTTTGAAGAAGTTCCGATAGGGTGATCTTAGGTGGAGATTTGATAGGTGATGGTGGTGATGTACTTGTTGGAGATGATGGATGTGCTACTATGGAATCATGTGGTGGTGAATGAGTAGTTGGTGATGAACTTCTTGACAATGGTTTGGCTAAACAACATGGCCGAATGCTAATCAGTGCGATTTTTTCAAGATTTGGGTGGTGGTACTACGGAAGGTGGTAGGATAAATTTTTGGATTTTTTTGAAGAGGATTGTTTGCACTAAGTGATTCATCAATGTTGGAAGATCTTTTGGATAACATGATAATGATTGTTTGTGAGGTTGAGAGTGATGGATATGCAAGCATTTTGGGAACCTTATTTATAGAGAAAATAGTGCATTGTAATGAATGCTTGACCCAAAATATGGACTAAAATCTAATGATTAGATATGAGTTTAAAGCATGTGATCATGAAAACACAAGCATTAAGTAACATACTCATTAGTGAAAGAGGTAAAATGATGAAAGTATGAAGGTTTATAGCCAAAGTGAGAAAAATAGAAGAGAATTTCAGCTTCTGTCTCACGGTTCCCACGGATCCTTCCCTTGAGGGAACCGTCCAGTGTTAATACTGGGATCCGTGGTGCTGGTGTCACACCCCCAAATTACCTGTTTTGCAGCGGAATGGAATACCTGGGGGATGACTGTCATAGCATCAAAGTTACAGTTATATCGAACGACCTAAAGTGTCGTTTTGAAAATATCGTTTGATTAAGTAAAATAATCAGAGTTTACAAAGAATAGGTCCCAATAGATTTCCAAAGTACAAAAATAAGTTTGTTATAATCAAACGATAGTTAAGTGCATAAAATATATGTGAGACGCGTCGACATCACGACTCTTTGATAAGTCCACATGCATGCCATGAAGTGAATGCCTTAGATACCTGAGATAAAACATGCTAAAAAGTGTCAACACAATGGTTGAGTGAGTTCATAGAGTTTGTCTAACATGTAAAGATTTTTAAAGAACGCCCATGCAGCAAAGGCAAAGTTTTTGGTCATTTAGAATAGTCCACAGAGCAAAGGCATTGTAAATCCACTCAGTTCTAAGTTCCGCCCATACAAAACTTGCAACCTGTGTGTTCACAACCCACTGCCAAAAATAGTATGTCTAGAAGTCAAGTACACGTTATCATAATAGTTCACAAAGCAAGGGCATTGTAAATCCACTAAGTTCCAAGTTCCGCCCATACAAAACTTGCAACCTGTGTGTTAACAACCCATTGCACAAAATATAGTGTGTCTAGTGGTCGAGTATACACTGTCATAATAGTTCACAATATAGCACCACGTATATAATAATGTATGCCAGGCAAAGCCCCTAGAATAAATAATATGCGTTCCGTAACATAGTGAACGAGAGGTTGGCCGACCTCTAATAGCGCTATCCATACTACCTACTAATAGGGGACTAACAATGCGAATGTACGAACGGTACATCATACAACTATTAATATACAATTAAGAACACTCCGAACATGGGAGAATTTGCACTGCTCCGTACAAGGGAGACTTAGTATTGCTCCGTTCACATAGGGAGACTTTATAGTGATGCTCCGAACATGGGAGACTTTATAGTGATGCTCCGATCATGGGAGACTTTAGGTCAAGGTCATAGCACGTACGGTTCAATAAGTTCAAACAAGTCATAAGTTCGTATTTAAGTTCAAGGGTTCCATTCAAAGGTTCGTAATTAAGTTCAAGTGTTCCATTCAAAAGTTCGTAATTAAGTTCAAGTGTTCCATTCAAAAGTTCGTAATTAAGTTCAAGAGTTTAAGTCGAGTTCAAAAGTTCAAAACAGTCAAAGAGCTCAAAACATATTAAAAGGTTCAAAGTAGTCAAAGGGTTCAATATTATGTCAAACAAGTTCAAAATAGTCAAAAGGTTCAATATAAAGTCAAACAAGTTCAAAATAGTCAAAGGGTTCAATATAAAGTCAAACAAGTTCAAAATAGTCAAAAGGTTCAATATTAAGGTAAAAGAGATTAATTATATGTCAAAATGTTTTAAATCAAGTTAAAAGAGATTAATTATATGTCAAAATGTTTTAAATCAAGTTAAAATAGATTAATTATATGTCAAAATGTTTTAAATCAAGTTAAATGAAATTAATTATATGTCAAAAGAATTAAATCAAGTTAAAAGAGATTAATTATATGTCAAAAGAATTAAATCAAGTTAAAGGAGATTAATTATATGTCAAAAGAATTAAATCAAGTTAAAGTGTTCAAATATATGCCAATATGTTCCTATCAAGTTAAAAGAGTTCAAAGATATATGTCGAAGGGCTCAAAATCAAGGAAAGTGGTTCAAATAATAGTGTTCATAACATAGCGATCAATTTAGTTCGGGCACAATCTACTTACTAGCATAAGTAGCGAAACAACCGTTATTTAAGTTCATATAAAGGTAAAGTAAAAGCAAGTAGTTGAGCATGTATCTCCCCCAAAGAGTTTATAAAACAATTAAACGAGTAAAAGTGGGGCTACGAATTAACCTGATGCAATGATTATGATGACAAAAGTGGGTACACTGAAATGAGATGCAATCTCTATCTGCAACCTAATATGAATGATATGCTCTAATATAAGTCATGAAACAATGTCCTGCATGCAAACTCATATGATATCCATACCACTTGTACATTTTTGAAAATGAAGTTCATCGTCGAAATCCACGTTTATGACATCTCGTCATGTTATAAAATACTTTACAAGTACTTACGTTGAAACGACATCCTACGATAGTCATTTAGTGATTTATTAAGAAATTATAGTTTTTCGTCGCAAAACAATATAATTTGACAATTCATGAAAGTGACTAAATGGCCTCGAAAAACTAGTCGTAAAATAGCGAATATTGAGTGTTAAGAAATAAACTCAACGGTTTTGGAAAGCTTGTAGCATTATCTCAAAGTCTTAGCTTTTAAAATTTTATAATAGAGGTCTCGATCATGGAGAAAAAACATAGGTGAAGTAAGGTACTTGTACCAAAAATATTGTTTAAAGGTAGTTTTCGGCAAAGTTTGAGTGACCGCATTTTATTTGTTACAACTCCATTTGACGAACGGTTGAACATTTTGGAAAATAGGCTAGGTGAGCTTACTTTTACTAGAAGACATCGTTTTCTAAAAATTATTCTATCGATGTGAAAAACGACTCTCAACATGGTCACTAGATACAACTAGTTTGGCTATTAGAAAATATATATATATGTGTTATACTTGTGAAAGTAGTTACGACAACCTTATTTAAACGTGCGTAATTTAGTCGTTATAAGTCCATTTTCTACGTTTTATATGTCCTTAGCTTCGTGTTAAAGTATACTAATATATTTTTGATAAATCGACTCATTTAGATAACGCTTAAGACTCATTTTTTACCCTTAAAAATCTGGACAACATGCTGTTTTTCCGGAAAATATAGTTTTCGTCGTTAAACTTGAAAATAGCATAACTTCTTCGTTATAAATCCGTTTTAACACATTCAAGCGTCCACGGTTTCGTTTTAAAGTATATTTTCTGAATATCTAGCCCAAAATATTTTATAAACTGTCAAAATTTCCAGACTTTGCAAAAATGATCAGACCCTATTTTATAGTTGTCGAAAGTGATTTTTCTTGCGTAATACTTGTTTCAATCACTTCAAATCAACACCAAATCTATTCTAAACCTGCCATACACCTTCTTAGGGTGTTATGGGTTCCTAAACATCATCAAAAATGATATGTTTCAAGGGATTAATTATAGGATGATATATACTAATAATAAGTACCAAAAACAATAAAAGTGGTATAGATACACATGAAACTTGTATGTTTTCTTTCAAGCATGATAAAAATAACTTAAGTATGAATATGAAAGATTAATAATGATCATGTAATGCTTACTAGTATGATGATGAGGTTTATGGAATAAGGTTTTTCTAAATATTCCTAGGTTTTTATTGCAAAACCTTAAAAATAAGTAATCTAGTGTTTATATGAGCACTTGATCCTTGAAAAATCAATGTTTCTTCCTTGTTTTTAGCCTTGGCCGACCACTATGGTGAAGAAGAGAGTATTTTGATTTACTTTACATGTTTGTAAATGTGTTCTATGTGTTAGTTTAGATAATATTCATGTATAATACAATTATCTATTTAATATATGCATATGTGTACAAGCAAGTAGGTAAGATATTTACAAAAAATGGTGTGTCATGGTTTTTGGTCGACAAGTAGAGAAAAAAAAGAAAGAGTGGTATAGTTTTTATCAAGTAAATGTATTATATGGTAATTGTAGTGTATATTTGATAAGTTAAGTAATTATTTAGTGTAGCGTTGGCTAGAAATCGATTTTTACGGAACAAAATAAAATATATCAAAGTCATAAAAATTATAAAAATACATTTCTTACAAGAATTTAGTGAATAAATAATTATCGAGTTGAATTTACAAAAACCGTCGTAAATATATATACATAACAATTTATATACAAAATAAATTGAAAACATCGGGTAAACTGATAATATAATTTATATAGTCCTAAAATGAGTATAACAATATATTAGGATAATTTTTGGAAGTGTCGGATCAATTATCCAAAATAAATGATCGTACGATAGCGTTTATTTCATAGAAAAATATACGTTATTGAAATATGCGAACCCATGCATGAACTAATATGCAGATAATGGTAAAATGATGAAATAACTTCTCAAAATATACGTTGTGAATAGTAAAATTTTGAAATAACTTCTCAAAATATCAACTCGATTTCAAAAACGAAGAATAGTAAAATGATGAATAGTAACCGATGGATAGTAAATTCCCGAGATGAATAGTAAATTTGAAAAATGACCGAAAATTAAGAATTGTGACATTCTTCTCCTATTAGAGGAATCACGTCCTCGTGATTCAATTAATGATAACTATAGTCCGAACCTCGACAAGGGTTCTAAAAGTTCATGCTCGTGTATAGTCTAAATGATCATGTCAATGCTCATGCATATGGGTTCCTCATCTAACTAGGTACGTTCTTGTGCTATCGTGACTATATCCCATTCTAAAGACATGCTCTCTTATGGTTAGGTTTGATGAGGCAAGCTTTCCCATTCTCGAGCAAAACCCTCAAAAGACTTTTAGGTAACCGATTTTTACTTAATCCCACAACTCTTCAAACAAGAACTGTCATACGATTAGGCTAAATCGGTTTAGGTAACAACTTGTTTCTAGCTTGATCTTTGCAACTCATCAAACAAGAACTGTCACTCGGATCAAACTGGAAACAAGTGGTTTGAAGAAAAACTTTTGAAAATTTGGCTCGATTTTGCTTACACATATGAGACTACTACTCCCTTCATTGCATGATTCTTCCTGAATTAGACATAGGTGATCAGGCTATGTATAATTTAGGAGTAACTATGCAATGCTTGGACTAATCGACTCATATGATATTTGGTGTTGAGTCACGAACCCGCATGCATAATGTGTATGCACTTATAATGATATGATGAGATGCTATGATGATGTAGTTATAGTCTAGGGTCAATGAAGCAACCTAGTTCTCTATAACCGATGCTATGATACCAATCTGTCACACCCCAAAATTACCTATTTTGCAACGGAATAGAATACCTGGGGGATGACTGTCATAGCATCAAAGTTACAGTTATATCGAACGACCTAAAGTGTCATTTTGAAAATATCGTTTGATTAAGTAAAATAATCAGAGTTTACAAAGAATAGGTCCCAATAGATTTCCAAAGTACAAAAATAAGTTTGTTACAATCAAACGAGCCAAATTTAAAATGTACCTTTTTGAGGGGTCGTTTAAGCCCTTATTTGATCACTTTTGTATCCGTTATTACTTAATATCGTTCCTTTTCACTTTTTAGGTATCTTGAAGGCAAAATGCTGGAATGACACTTATTCGGACGAAAAGGCGCGAATATACGAAGATAATAACCAAAGTCAAGAATCGAGACACTCAGGCTGCTGGAACTGAAGGTGATGGCGTCAGGCACAAATAGCGACGTCGTCGGACAACTTTTGTGACGGCTCAGTAGCCAAATTGCCCATTTACAAGTGACGGCTTCAGGTTTTAAAAAAGTAGGGCGTCGCAACTCAGACGGCCTAGATTTGATCCAGACGACGTCAGAGACTGATGGGGACGACGTCACAGGCATAAGGTGAAGCCATCGCAAGACTAACGAGGCCAAGACGAAACCCTAATAACGGCGACCGACGGCGTCACAAATCAAAGGGTGACGCCGTCGCATGTGTAATCTTATATATAGAATCCGAATTTTTTAGTTTTCAGTGTGTAGTCTTTGGCGTAAAAACCTAAACCGAACCAAGGCTGTCTTGTACAGTATTTTAGGGTTCCATACCCTATCTTACATCAAGATAAGTGTTTTACTTCATTAATTCAAGTATGTCTTCAATTAATTGTGTGTATGCTTACATGTTTCCCATGTCCGGCTAATTTACTTGTGTGTTTTCTTAGGGAATATGAAACTTAATTATTGAATATTGATTGGTTGTCTCTTATCTTAATTGTTAATGATCTAGTATTGTGATAGGTTATCCGTTGTGTAGTTAATGCTTGATTAATCTTTGTGAACCTTAGCATATAGTACCTAGAGTCATTGTAGGCTAAACCATCCAAAGAGTACCTTAGTGTTAAGTTTATAAATCCTAGAGATTTTGTGGGCAATAACCTTTGGTAGTTTCAAAGAGTTAGGGATAAACGCATACCCTACGACCTTAGACACACAACGCGATCAAGAATAAGGACGTGACAATTCAACCATCAATAGGAGATAATTAAGGAGTAATAAAACCTAAGTAAACACATCTTTAAATCATCATACGAGCACACAATAATTAGACATAGACTACCCACTAGATTAGATAATTAGATAAGTAGAGTAATCGGTAGAAATACCAACCCCCAAATTCAAAACCCTGAGATTAGTACCTTTCCATTTCTTAAAAAAACATAAAAAGATAAAAAATAATCTTCCTCAACCCCAACCTTAGCGTAGTAACTTCTCACTAGCATGCCTATTCCCATAGAGAACGATATCAATTCCCGTGGCTTACCCTAATACTATACTACAACGATTAGGTTCACTGCCTAGGGTGTTGAAAAACTTGCTCGACGAAAAGGAAGTTCCTTTGACCCCGAACGACGCGTGTAGCGTTATCAAGTTTTTGGCGCCGCTGCCGGGGAATAGAATAGCTTGTTAGGAGTCCACCTCGTTTAGGTTTCCTTGCTTGATTCCTATCAAGTAAACTTTTTTCCCATTTTTAGCTTCCTCGTAGTCTATCCCCCTTCTTCGTGACCTTTGTTAGTAAACCCATCACTTTTCATCATGGAAGTTGATAACCAACCACCACTCATCAACCCACCACCAAATGACCCGCCAAGAGGCCGTACTCTTGGTGAATACTCGAGACCAAGCCACCTAGGCTATAGGAACACCATTGAGCTTCCCGACCAAGCCCAAACTATGGCCCTGCGATCCGACACCATCCGGTTGGTGCAAAACGGATGTGCATTCCATGGACTTCGTTCTGAAGATCCCAATCAGCATCATAAGGATTTCCTTATAATTTTCGATTCCATTGACCTCGATGCTACTACTCGGGAGACCACGCGTCTGCGTCTCTTCCAATTCTCTCTACGGGACCAAGCTAGTAATTGGCTTGAGCGACTTCCCGTCGGCTCCATCTCAAGTTGGGATGATCTCACCTCTCGCTTCCTTGCTCAATTTTTCCCACCGGGGAGAACCACTAAGCTTAGGAATGATATCTTGATGTTCCAACAACATCAAGGTGAACTTCTCTACGAAGCATGGACTCGATTCAAGGACCTACTCCATAGAGTCCCTCATCATGGCATTGATCTTTGGCTTCAAGTCCAACTTTTCAACGATCATGTCAATTTCCCCACTAAGCGATCCATTGACCAAGCGGCCGGTGGAAAACTTAGTGATCTCACCGCGGAAGAGTCATTGAGTATTATAGAAGACCTAGCTCAATATGAAGAGGAAGGTTGGGAAATTCCAGCAGTCCAGGGAAACGGACCAACCTCCCAAGCGCTTGAAGTTATGAAAATGGAGGTGCAAGTGAACGAGTTAATGAAAGCAACCACCCAGGCTAATAAGCATGTAAATGCGGTCAAGGAATTTTTGCTCCCAAGAAAGTCCCGGCAGAATGAATTCGAGGACATAATGTTGACATTTGTCCACAAGCAAGAAAAGGAAATAAAACGCCTCGAAGCTCAAATGCGAAAAACTCACAATACTTTCTTAGGACTAGCTAACAACCTCATGCTAAGAATCCGTGAAGAAATCGCAAAGAATAATATACCTAAAAAAATAGAAAAGGTATAAGCAATACCTGAAAATGTTGGGATGACTCCTAAGCCCTCTCCAATTCCCTCAAGCATGGAGACCCCCTCCAGGAGTTACATCCTTGCTTAAATTCTTACCTCAGCACTCCCCGTTTATCTTCTAGGAACATATTTATTGGATGGGTGCTCGTGTCACTTCCCAACTTTCCAAATGTTAGGAAAAGTTCTTTCGGTTTTAAACCTGGGTCAAAGAATCCTCATCCTCAATACTTCGGTATTTCTGGAATCGCAATTAAAAAACAATTTGACGTATGTGTTGCTTACCTTCGTGGAAATTGTGAGTGGATAGACAAATTAAATCTTGAAATAAAAACCGAAATATTTGTCAAAAATAGTAATCAGATTTTTTATCCGGGCTGATTGACAAGATCATTTTCTTTTGCAAAAATTTGGGCGTGACACATAAAGAGTGACGCTGTCAGTAAGCCAGATCAGACGCATAAAAACACCAACCATCTCTTTCATTCTCTACCCTACACATTCTATTCGCCCCACACCACACCACCACGATTTCTCCACATCAAATTCACTATTTTGGCGCTTCAATCTCCATAAGGTAAGTAACATACATTTATCTTTGTCTATTCAATTGCTCGAATTCATGCTCAATTTTGTTTTCCCCTCTTTTTCGATCCGAAAACCCCAATTGGTTTGATTTATGCTAAATGACGCCTATGAATCTTGTTAATTAGGCATAAGATTAGGTGAATAATAGTGTTATCATACGGGGTTAACTTTGCGAGAAGCCTTGACGGCTTAGGAACTAAAACCACCTAGCCACTATACCATTGTTGCTGCAACAAGGGTGTTTGGGTCAAGGGATATGGTTAAAAACTTGGATTTTTCCCTCGCAAATGTCGGATTCAAAAATTGGTCGGGGTGACGGCGTCAGGTGTATACTGCGACGCCGTCAGAACCTGCTGGTGACATTTTCTTTTGCATCACGAATGTTACTCATTTGTTCCCCACCTATTTGATTTCCTGTTTCAGATGAGCAGAAAGACAAAGAGAACTAGAGGACTGTCTTCTAGCGCCCATGAAAACATAGCTAACATGATCGCTGGGTCGGGGGTATTTGTCGAGGAAGGATGTCAAGCCTGTTACAATGATTCACTTCATCAGACTATTGATTCAGGGGCTGTTTTGGACTGGGCATTTCTTGAGGAGAATGATTTGGCTAGGGAGTTTTCGAACAGTTTTAGGAGGGACAAGTTCCCTGACCCCCATTGGAAGAGGCTGTTTAGGAAGCGAGAGCCCGTGTATGGCGAGTTGGTGCGTGAATTTAACGCATCTTATCTGATGGATATTAATTCATGTCGGGATAACATTGATTTTTAGGGGGTCCGATTTAGGTTAGGTGGGGAATGGAGGGCTATGTCAATACTTGAGTTTGGATGGAGGTTGGGATTGTATGCATCTGGGAATACTGAGAGTGATGTTTTTATTGCTAGATTGGCAGTTGGGATTACCCATAGGGACGACATGTTGGGTATTCAGTTCTAGAACACGATAGCTAATGGGGAGTACGCTACTGGGAGTACCCTCGCCTCACAGATCCGAGATCCACGAGTTAGGCTCGTGCACCTCTGCCTCACCTTCTCTATCACAGGGCGCCATGCCACAAGTCATCGTGTCACCTTGCCTGATCTATTCTATCTCTACTGCATGTTAGCCGAGGGTGTGCACTGCAACATCCCATTCTGGTTGGCCGACTACTTGAGGACTGCTAGTGGAATGAGGTTTGAGGATAGGGTATATGGAGGCATGCTTATCACCCGGTTGGCCCAGTCCTTTGGCGTATTGGCAGGGGAGGTACCCGCATACCTTAATGTGGTGGCAGCATGGATTATGGTAGGGGCTACGCGTGGTTCCGTGCTCAGCCCAACATTCAGGGTGGTGATGATGACGAGCCACAGATGCCAGCACACCAGCAAGGGGTGAAGCAGGAGGCTCCGCTGACGCCTACCGGCACATGTCCAGTGGAGATTGGCAGGCCTACCAGGGAGCATGGATGGGCCGCATGGACACATGGATGGCACATCAGGATCAGAGGGCTAGCTGGACCTATGACCATACCGTCAGACAGATGCAACATCTGTCCATGCTTGATCAGCTCGACCCACACCTCCAGATCGATCCATTCCCAGGGCGGGAGGAGGATTACCCGCCCTATGGGTATTTGGGCCACCCCCTAGTTATGACTACAGTTATGGACCCCCTCCCCAGTGACTCATGTATTTGTTTATGGATTGTTTATGGTTGAGTATGGTTGGTTGTTGGAACAATTTTTATTTGGGCATGTAATAATTTAGGATAGCTTAACTTTTTGTTGAACTTTGAACAATTTGATGTGTATGTGAATTTGCATTTGGTGTGGTTAATCTATAACATGTGTGGTTGGATTATCTTGTTTGTGTGTCGTATATCTTTTTATGTATTGTTTATTCTCATGTTTAAATTTGTAAAAATGCTTTATTTTGTCTTTAACCTCGTCTTAATTACATATAAAGGTATTTTACATAAGGGATAAGTGTAGGGAGGGGTACACGCGTTTTCAAAAGAAACGTAAACATGAGAATTTCAATTAATTAAAAGATATACATGTGTGTTTGTTCGAGTCAAATGCTTTTATCGAGTCATAATGGATGTTTTGCAGGAAATTTTTACAGATTCTAAAGATATAAATTTTCCAGAAAATCGCAGACCAGTTTTTGTTAGGATAACCTGACGGCGTCAAGACCGCAACCTGACGGCGTCAGAAAGGAGCAAAAACAACTGATTACTTTTTCTCGTTTTCTGAGCTACTTATAAATTTTTGGAATTTTCCAGGTCTTAATTTTCCAAAAATTCTGTAAACATCCATTCCACAAGCATTATATCCTAGTTTAGTAGAGTCTTATATATATTATTACCGCCGATTTTACGCGAAGGTTTCGTTTGTTTTCTTTAAGTGTGCAGGTTTAATTTACCAAGAAGAAGATACATAAGATGAGAAGGAGCTTTTCACGCAAACGTTCTTCTTGAAGAAAGATGTAACCACCACTTTACACGGATCCTACCGAGCTAATCACGGAAGTATTAGTTTCTTTCATCTTTTATTACCTTCCGTTATCATAACTTTGATACTTTCGGGGAACATTGGGGACAATGTTCAGTTTAAGTGTAGGGAGGGAAAATAAAATGGGAACTTTGAAACTATGCTTATCCTTGATTATTTGCTTTGTCCAATTGCATTTGTGTAATAAACCATGAGAAATATCGGTTAGGGTAATTTCGGCACCAAATTTAAAAATTTTCATGACATATAGGAGTGGGCCATTAGTCTTAATAAAGCGTCTCATGGATAGGAAGTTATATGACTAGCACAAAAACCCTTTACCACTTAAATTCCACCCAAAATGTGAGGATCGCCCTTAGATTAGTAGGAATTGAAGCATTCATCTTTAATGCTTAGAGTGTGAACCGGTAGTATAATAGATTCTTGAACTTGTTTTGTGATGCATCCCAAGATCGCTAGTAAGACTACACTTGTGTAGTTAGGAATAACTAAATGATAAGAGGCATTAGGATAACCCTTGTTTGATACCTGTAATATAATTACTTCTTCCACATCGGTTGAGTAATTCCCCCACACCTTTGCGTTGTACTCATCTTTAGTACACGATACCCTTAGTTAACCCCTCAGAGCCTATCCTTTTCGCGGTTCTCGTGATGTTTCGGTTTTTCGGAATATCAATGAAGAGCATTGTTTACAATCCACCCCAAATGTACACCCAAATCGCCTTAGCCTACCTTGTATGCACTCACTTTTAGTGCATTATTGTTATCACACTAAACCCTCAGTTCAATTATCTTGTTGCTTGCATAAGTTGCTAAGTCGAGTCATATCCTTTGTACACTGTTTTGGGACTATTGGGACTCATGGGAAAAGTTAAATTTTATGAGATGACCGGAAGGGAACGTTAAATTCAAATTCCCTTTATTTGCATAATAATGTACTCCAAGTGTTTTGATCTTTTCAATTCGGGTCAAATTAGTATTAGAGTAATAGAAACTCAAGTGTAGGGATGTGCCTATAAATCCCTATCATTTTGATGTTATCGTAGAGGATGGTAGAGTAAAAGTGTATGGAAAAAAAAAAAAAAAAACATACGGGCTACCATCCTACATCTATCTTTAATTTATGTTTGTTTGTTTCAGTTATCTAGAGTCTAGAGTGTCAAGTCTTGGCTTAGCAACGCCATTCTTCGCATGTTTGTAACATAAAAATTTTTGACTTGCCACCACTAAATAGCCTATCCCACCAAACCCTTTGTTTCCCTACCGTAAGCCTATCATTACAACCCTTTAAAATACCTCTTGGATAGTCTTTCCTAGGTTCTTACGCCAAATCGATGGAGGTTTGATCTAGTCTCAAGCATACGGTAATCTATGTACTAGGACCGGTTAATGAGTGTTTATCTTCCATTTCCAACTTGTAATATTTCATATACACCCGAGAGATGTGAGTATCCAAACACCCCATGTGAGGTGCTACTATGTAATTTTCGTGCTTGATTATGACTTTTGCGGGTCTTATATGTGTTGTGAATTGTTCTAAACTAATGCTTCATGACCTCTAACTTATAAATTGATTGGCTAAGCACATTTGCTTGAGGACAAGCAAATACCAAGTGTAGGAATATTTGATAAGGTTTTAAAATGTACCTTTTTGAGGGGTCGTTTAAGCCCTTATTTGATCACTTTTGTATCCGTTATTAGTTAATATCGTTCCTTTTCACTTTTTAGGTATCTTGAAGGCAAAATGCTGGAATGACACTTATTTAGACGAAAAGGCGCGAATATACAAAGAAAATGGCCAAAGTCAAGAACGAGACACTCAGGCTGCTGGAACTGAAGGTGACGGCGTCAGGCACAAATAGCGACGCCTTCGGACAACTTTTGTGATAGCTCAGTAGCTAAATTGCCCATTTACAAGTGACGGCTTCAAGTTTTAAAAGAGTAGGTTGTCGCAACTCAGACGGCCTAGATTTGATCCAGACGACGTTAGAGACTGAAGGGGACGGTGTCACAGGCATAAGGTGACGCCAGCGCAAGACTAACGTGGCCAAGACAAAACCCTAATAACGGTGACCCGATGGCATCACAAATCAAAGGGTGACGCCGTCGCATGTGTAATCTTATATATAGAATCCAAATTTTTTAGTTTTTAATGTGTAGTCTTTGGAGTAAAAACCTAAACCGAACCAAGGCTGTCTTGTACAGTATTTTAGGGTTCCATACCCTATCTTACATCAAGATAAGTGTTTTACTTCATTAATTCAAGTATGTCTTCAATTAATTGTGTGTATGCTTGCATGTTTCCCATGTCTGGCTAATTTACTTGTGTGTTTTCTTAGGGAATATGAAACTTAATTATTGAATATTGATTGGTTGTCTCTTATCTTAATTGTTGATGATCTAGTATTGCGATAGGTCATCCGTTGTGTAGTTAATGCTTGATTAATCTTTGTGAACCTTAGCTTATAGTACCTAGAGTCATTGTAGGCTAAACCATCCGAAGAGTACCTTAGTGTTAAGTTTATAAATCCTAGAGATTTTGTAGGCAATAACCTTTGGTAGTTTCAAAGAGTTAGGGATAAACGCATACCCTACGACCTTAGACACACAACGCGATTAAGAATAAGGACGTGACAATTCAACCATCAATAGGAGATAATTAAGGAGTAATAAAACCTAAGTAAACACATCTTTAAATCATCATACGAGCACACAATAATTAGACATAAACTACCCACTAGATTATATAATTAGATAAGTAGAGTAATCGGTAGAAATACCAACCCCCCAAATCCAAAACCACGAGATTCGTACCTTTCCATTTCCTAAAAAAACATAAAAAGATTAAAAAAAAATAATCTTCCTCAACCCTAACCTTAGCGTAGTAAATTCTCACTAGCATTCCTATTCCCCTAGAGAACGATATCAATTCCCGTGGCTTACCCTAATACTACACTACAACGATTAGGTTCACTGCCTAGGGTGTTGAAAAACTTGCTCGACGAAAAGGAAGTTCCTTTGACCCCGAACGACGCATGTAGCGTTATCAGATTCCCTTTCTGAAAAGACTTCTTCTCACATGATTCTCATGATTGTTGTAGTTTCTCACTGGTGGTTCCCTTTGTATGTAATTTCTCCCAGACCTTATGTTATTGTTGTATGAATTCCTATAGTTGTTGGAATGAGTTGATAGTGCAGCAGCAGTTGGAATCACACGTGTATATCCTTCTCTTTGTTTCTCCTCTCGTCTTATCATACTATAGCCTTTTGCAACAATTGACATTGGATTCATTAAAAAAATTTGACCCCTAATATTAGCATAACACTCATCTAGCCCCATTAAGAACTGAATCAGCCTCTTTCTTTCGTCTCTTTCACCATTCACTCTCCCATTCTCACAAGAGCAAACACAGACACACATATAGGGTGCTTCTATAGAATCATACTCATCTCAAAGACCTTTTAGTTTCTAATAATAGATTTCAATAGCAGATTTTTTTTGTTTCAGTTGAACCAGTTCATTTGTGAGTTGGTATATTCTACGTCCATCTAATTAATTGTAATGTTCTTGCAATTGATAAGGTTTTAAAAGGTACCATTTTGAGGGGTCGTTTTAGTCCTTATTTGATCACTTTTGTATCCGTTATTGCTTAATATGGTTCCTTTTCACTTTTTAGGTCTCTTGAAGGCAAAATGCTGGAATGGCACTTATTTGGACGAAAAGGCGCGAATATATGAAGAAAATGGCCAAAGTCAAAATCGAGACACTCACAGTTGCTGGAAATAGAAGGCGACGGCGTCAGGTGATAATGGCGACGCCGTCCCAAAATTGTTGTGACGGTCCAGAACCCAAAACTCGTATTTTCAAGCGACGACGTCCAGTTGTAAAAGAGTAGGCCGTCGCTACTCAGACGGCCTAGATGCAATCCAGACGACTTCAGAAGCTGAAGAGGACGGCGTCACGGACATAAGGTGACGCCGTCGCAAGGTTAACGTGGCCAAGACGAAACCCTAATGACGGCGACACGACGGCGTCACTAAACATAAGGTGACGCCGTCGCATATGTAATCTTATATATAGAATCCGAATTTTTCAGTCTTTTGGAGAGAGTCTTTTGGAGTGAAAACCTAAAACCGAACCTAAGGTGTCTTGTACAGTATTTTAGGGTTTTAAACCCTATCTTACATCAAGATAAGTCTTTACTTCATTAATTCAATTATGTCTTTAATTATTTGTGTGTATGCTTGCATGTTCTCCATGTCCGGCTAATTTATTTGTGTGTTTGCTTAGAAAGTATGAAACTTAATTATTGAATATTGATTGGTTGTTTCTTATCTTAGTTGATTAATGATCTAGTAATGTGATAGGCCATTCGTTGTGTACTTAATGCTTGATTCATCTTTGTGAACCTTAGAATATAATTACCTAAGTAGTTGTAGGCTAAACCATCCAAAGAGCGCCTTAGAGTAGGAGTTTATCATCCCTAGTGGGTTTGTAGATGAGACCCTTTGGTAAGTTCAAAGAGTTAGGGAGAAACGCATACCCTACAACTTTAGACACACAACGCAACTAAGAATAAGACGTGACAACTCAACCATCAATAGGAGATAATTAAGGAGTAGTATAACCTAAGTAAACACATCTTTAAACTATCATACGAGCACACATTAATTAGACATAGACTCCCACAACCTTAGTTTAGATAATTAGATAATAGTAGAGTAATCGGTAGAAATACCAACCCCCCAAATCCAATACCCGAGATTCGTACCTTTCAATTTCATAAAACATAAAAAGATAAAAAATAATCTTCCTCAACCTTAACCTTAGCGTAGTAACTCCTTACTAGCATTCCTATTCCCCTAGAGAACGATATCAATACCCGTGGCTTACCCTAATTACTACACTACAACGATTAGGTTCACTGCCTAGGGTGATATAAAACTTGCTCGAAGAAAAGGAAGTTTCTTTGACCCCGAACGACGCGTGTAGCATTATCAAGTTTTTGGCGCCGTTGCCGGGGAATAGAATAGCTAGTTAGTAGTCCACCTCGTTTAGGTTTCTTTGCTTGATTCCTATCAAGTAAACTTTTTTTCTCATTTTTTAGCTTTCTCTTAGTCTATCCCCCTTCTTCGTGACCTTTGTTCGTGACCCCATCACTTTTCATCATGGAAGGTGATAACCACCCACCATTCATCAACCCACCCCCAAATGACCCGCCAAGAGCCCGTACTCTTGGTGAATACTCAAGACCAAGCCACCTAGGCTATAGGAACACCATTGAGCTTCCCGACCAAGCCCAAACTACGGCCCTGCGATCCTACACCATCCGGTTGGTGCAAAACGGATGTGCATTCCATGGACTTCGTTTAGAAGATCCAAATCAGCATCTGAGGGATTTCCTCAAAATCGTCGATTCCATCGATCTTGATGCTACTACTCGGGAGACCACGCGCCTGCGTCTCTTCCAATTCTCTCTACGGGACTAAGCTAGTAATTGGCTTGAGCAACTTCCTGCCGGTTCCATCTCAAGTTGGGATGATCTTACCTTTCGCTTCCTTGCTCAATTTTTCCCACCGGGGAGAACCACTAAGCTTAGGAATGACATTTTGATGTTCCAACAACGTCAAGGTGAATCTCTCTACGAAGCATGGACCCGATTCAAGGACTTACTTCATAAAGTCCCTCATCACGACATTGATCTTTGGCTCCAAGTCCAAATCTTTTATGATCATGTCAACTTCCCCACTAAGCGATCCATTGACCAAGCGGCCGGTGGAAAACTTAGTGATCTCACCGCAGAAGAATCATGGGAAATAATAGAGGACCTCGCCCTCTATGACAACGAAAGTTGGGATGACCCCCGTGAGCTGCCCAAAACCGTCAAGGCAATCTCCTTGCCTCCTTCCGACTGTAGGATGATCGAACTTGAAGATCAAGTTAAATTCCTCATGAGTTCCTACGAAAATCCTAAGTCTTCTCACCATGTGAACAAAGTTTCTTCCTCGTGCGAGCCGTTTTGTGATCCTCATAACACGCGCACTAGCACCCGATCCCCCGAACACGCTTCTGTTGACTACGCATCCTCGCGTATTAATGGAGCAGGAAGAAGATTCCCTACAACACCCGGACCTAGGAATTTCAATGAAACCCGTGAAGCATGGAAAAACAAGACCGACTTCTACTGGGGACAAACCAAAGAATTCACTTCTAATGATTTCTCATGGCCCCCACCTAACGGTCCTAACCAGCAAAACATCGAAGGGATGTTGCAAAACCTAGTTGCATCCCAAGAAACCCAAATGGCTAAGCTCTCGGACCGCTTTAACCATCAACAAGCCGAGATGGATAGGAAAATAGACAACCTTTTGAAAGCCATAACTAATAGTGATAAGAAGGTTAGTGCTATCTCAACTCCCGAGCCTTCAGGTATAGAGATTAAGGATCCAAGCAAGCTAACTAAGCATGTCCAATTCGTCAATATCATCGCCTTAGTTGAACCTAATGAAACAAATGACGAATAGGACTATGCACTTGTGGATGATGAAATACCCGAGGAAGTAGATGAAGTAGACATTGACTATTTCAACAAATTTCCTACGGAAGAAGAACTATCTCGCCACCCTCACTTAGTGCGTGACCTCCGTCACATGTATGTTTGGAAAAGTCCTCGAATCAAGTTTGGGAACCCTTGGAATCTTAACATACCATGTGTCATAGGACACCTTTTTGTGGCAAAAGCCTACATTGATCGCAAGTCCCCAATCAACATAATGACTAGCACCTACTACAATTGGATATTGAAGAAGCCTATTCCAACTAGGCAAGACCCCAATGATCCTAATGTTAGTTGCAATTTTCTCGGAAGAATTAAGGGATTGCCCGTTTATGTAGGTAGTTTCACGTTTCCTATGGATTTCGTAATTGTGGATGATATTAGCACGGCCATAGACCCTAGCTTATCCCATGTTATTCTAGGAAAACCTTTCATAGAAAGCACCGGGATGACCTATGACCCCTCGTTAGGAGTAGTGAGATTCAAGAATGAGACCGATGACATAGCTTACCAAATGCCGTTTAAGATTGAGAAGTTTTCATCACTCTCTAATGATGAAAAGGAACTTAAACTGTCGGTCTATTATAGGAATGATGAGGATAGGGAAAAAGGTGTTGATTATGTTATGGCTAAGATTTTCGGATTCTATAAGGATTGCTTGAGCCTAGGATCGGAATATAGGACCGATTGGGGAGAGAATGAACTCTTAGAGAAGCGCATTTTAGGGCACTTCTACAACATGGAATCCCCCATTAGAAACCGTCAAGAGGGCGGTAATGAGAAAACGTAGGAGCACGACTATGAGTCTAGCTACAAGACTCTTAAATAAAGAAAAGCGCTTCGTGGGAGGCAACCCATGTTTAATTGTTTGCTTGTTAGTGTCTTATATCTTTTATTAATTGTTTATCCTCATGTTTAAATTTGTAAAAATGCTTTATTTTGTTTTTAACCTCGTCTTTATTGCATATAAAGGTATTTTACATAAGGGATAAGTGTAGGGAGGATTACACATGTTTTCAAAAGAAACGTAAACATGAGAATAACAATTAACTAAAAGATATTTATGTTTGTTTGTTCGAGTCAAATGCTTGTATCGAGTCATAATGGATGTTTTGCAGAAATTTTTCCAGATTCTAAAGATGTAAATTTTCCAGAATTTTTTCCAGAAAATCGCAGACCAGTTTTTGTCAGGATAACCTGACGGCGTCAGGATTGCAACCTGACGGCGTCAGGAAGGAGTAAAAATATCAGATTACCTTTTTCTCGTTTTCTGAGCTACTTATAAATTTTTGGAATTTTCCAGGTCTTAATTTTCTTAGAAATTCTGTAAACATCCATTCCACAAGCATTATATCCTAGTTTAAATCGAGTCTTATATATATTATTACCGCCGATTTTACGCGAAGGTTTCGTTTGTTTTCTTCACGTGTGAAGGTTTAGTTTGTCAAGAAGAAGTTACATAAGATTGGAAGGAGCTTTTCACACAATAATTCTTCTTGAAAAGGATTTAACCACCACTTTACACGGATCCTACCGAGCTAATCAGGGGAGTATTAGTTTCTTTCGTTTTTAATTACCTTCTTTTATCATAACTTTGATACTTTCGGGGAACATTGGGGACAATGTTCAGTTTAAGTGTAGGGAGGGAAAATAAAACGGGAACTTTGAAACTATGCTTATCCTTGACTATTTGCTTTGTCCAATTGTGATTGTGTAATAAACCATGAGAAAATGTCGGTTAGGATAATTTTGGCACCAAATTTAAAATTTTTTATGACATATAGGAGTGGGCCATTAGTCTTAATAAAAGAGTCTCATGGATAGGAAGTTGCATGACTAGCACAAAAACCCTTTACCACCCAAATTCCACCAAAATGTGAGGATCGCCCTTAGATTAGTAGGAATTAAAGCATTCATCTTCAATGCTTAGAGTGTGAACCGGTAGTATATTAGATTCTAGAACTTGTTTTGTGATGCATTCCGAGATCGCAAGTGAGGCTACACTTGTGTAGTTAGAGGATATACAGTATTTTTTAAAATTTAAACCACGGTTTTAATAGGATTGGCTGTAAAAGAGTACCAAATAATGTGTTAGTGTTAACCTGTTTCGTTTATCAGTTCCTATTCGTATCAAAGTTTCAAGGGCAAAATAAAAGGGAGGGATGTGAATTTGACTTGTAACAGGGGTTACAAGGGGCTTTCATAGTTTCAATACTATTTTCTTCCATTAATTTTTGCTTTCTTTGATTATGAGGGGACTAATCGAGCCATCCTAGGCACATTTCACCACCAATTTAGGAAAAGTTCTTCTTAATAACACACTTTTCGAGGAAGGTTAGAATACATTGAAGAAGAACTGTTTGATTTGGAAGTGTGCACTTCTTTTGTTTGCTTTGGAAGCGCATTTTAGCCGCCATTATTATATATATTCTGAGCTAAATTTGATCCTATATTACGAACACCTTACCTACAAATGTCTTAAAGATTCTTTTAATTCTGGACCTTTTAAGGTTTTTAAATATTCATCGAGTCTTTTGCTCTTTTTCCATTAGACTATAAAAATGAGGAAGGACTGCGGCAGTCCAACGTTAGGACTGCGGCAGTCCAATAGGACTGTTTTTGACCAGACGCTAAAAGACCTTTTTTAAGA
>BPTQ01000001.1:180499991-180511787 GCA_019973895.1 Chrysanthemum seticuspe | reverse complement strand
AAAAAAAAAAAAAAAAAAAAAAATTGAAAAAAAAATAGAAAAAAGAAAAAGAAAAAAAATAGAGTGAAAAAAAAAACAAAAAAAACAAAAAACAAAAACATACGGGCTACCATCCTACATCTATCTTTGAATTTATGTTTGTTTATTTCAGTTATGTAGAGTTTAGAGTGTCGAGTCTTGGCTTAGCAACGCCATTCTTCATATGCATTTAACATAGAGATTTTTGACTTGCCACCACTAAATAGCCTATCCCACCTAACCCTTATTTCCCTACCGTAAGCCTAACATTACAACCCTTTAAAAGACCTCTTTGATAGTCTTTCCTAGGTGCTTACGCCAAAGCGATGGAGGTTTGATCTATTCTCAAGCCTATGGTAATCTATGTACTAGGACTGGTTAATGAGTGTTTATCTTCCATTTCCTATTTGTTATATTTCATATATACACCCGAGAGAGATGTGAGTATCCAAACACCCCATGTGAGGTGCTAGTATGTAATTTCCGTGCTTGTTATGACTTTTGCGGGGCTTATATGTGTTGTGGACCGTTTTGAATTACTGCTTCATGACCCTTAACTTATAAATTAATTGGCTAAAAGCACATTTGCTTGAGGACAAGCAAATAACAAGTGTAGGGATATTTGATAAGGTATTAAAAGGTACCATTTTGAGGGGTCGTTTTAGTCCTTATTTGATCACTTTTGTATCCGTTATTGCTTAATATGGTTCCTTTTCACTTTTTAGGTCTCTTGAAGGCAAAATGGTGGAATGACACTTATTTGGACGAAAAGGCGCGAATATATGAAGAAAATGGCCAAAGTCAAAATCGAGACACTCACAGTTGCTGGAAATAGAAGGCGACGGTGTCAGGTGATAATGGCGACGCCGTCCCAAAATTGTTGTGACGGTCCAGAACCCAAAACTCGTATTTTCAAGCGACGACGTCCAGTTGTAAAAGAGTAGGCCGTCGCTACTCAGACGGCCTAGATGCAATCCATACGACTTCAGAAGCTGAAGAGGACGGCGTCACGGACATAAGGTGACGCCGTCGCAAGGTTAACGTGGCCAAGACGAAACCCTAATGACGGCGACACGACGGCGTCACTAAACATAAGGTGACGCCGTCGCATATGTAATCTTATATATAGAATCCGAATTTTTCAGTCTTTTGGAGAGAGTCTTTTGGAGTGAAAACCTAAAACCGAACCTAAGGTGTCTTGTACAGTATTTTAGGGTTTTAAACCCTATCTTACATCAAGATAAGTCTTTACTTCATTAATTCAATTATGTCTTTAATTATTTGTGTGTATGCTTGCATGTTCTCCATGTCCGGCTAATTTATTTGTGTGTTTGCTTAGAAAGTATGAAACTTAATTATTGAATATTGATTGGTTGTTTCTTATCTTAGTTGATTAATGATCTAGTAATGCGATAGGCCATTCGTTGTGTACTTAATGCTTGATTCATCTTTGTGAACCTTAGAATATAATTACCTGAGTAGTTGTAGGCTAAACCATCCAAAGAGCGCCTTAGAGTAGGAGTTTATCATCCCTAGTGGGTTTGTAGACGAGACCCTTTGGTAAGTTCAAAGAGTTAGGGAGAAACGCATACCCTACAACTTTAGACACACAACGCAACTAAGAATAAGACGTAACAACTCAACCATCAATAGGAGATAATTAAGGAGTAGTATAACCTAAGTAAACACATCTTTAAACTATCATACGAGCACACATTAATTAGACATAGACTCCCACAACCTTAGTTTAGATAATTAGATAATAGTAGAGTAATCGGTAGAAATACCAACCCCCCAAATCCAATACCCGAGATTCGTACCTTTCCATTTCATAAAACATAAAAAGATAAAAAATAATCTTCCTCAACCTTAACCTTAGCGTAGTAACTCCTTACTAGCATTCCTATTCCCCTAGAGAACGATATCAATACCCGTGGCTTACCCTAATTACTACACTACAACGATTAGGTTCACTGCCTAGGGTGTTATAAAACTTGCTCGAAGAAAAGGAAGTTTCCTTGACCCCGAACGACGCGTGTAGCGTTATCAGCAATTCATTCCACAAATCATATGTTGTATTAACAAAACTTAGAGAGTTACCTATCTGTTCTGAAATGGTGTTGAGAATCCAGGATATGACCATGTTGTTTTTCCTCTCCTATAGTGCCCTGATTCTTGAGTTAACACTTGGTTCTTCAAATTCCCCCATTATGATCTTTATCTTGTTTTTAGCATTTAGTGCTATCATCATGGATCTTTTCCAAGATCCATAGTTATCAAAACCTGTTAGTTTCTTGGATATTAAGATCAATTAGGATGATCTTGTGGATGTAGGTAGAGTGGATGATATGGTGAGTTAACATCATCATCTGGTAAGGTGGTTGATGATGATGGTGGTGTGTTTAGATTGTTATTACTATTAGGTATCAGAAATTCCATAAGTAAAAGAGTCGGTCACTGATGTGCCCGGTAGGTGCAAGTTTTAAATTTATAAAAGGTGAATTACCAATATTACCAATAACACATACGAGCAAGTATACTCGTCCGTTATAGCAAGATTATGAAGGTAAGTCGGGATCGTTCGCAGGGATTTGAGTGAATCAGAGCACAAGTTTGAATTAACGGAGTCTATCAAAAACATATAACAAAGCAAATAGATATAATGAAATTCAGATGATTAAAAACTACACTTGCTTAAACTAGTTTCATATCATAGATTAATGTGATTGTGTTAACTACTTAACATGTTGGTTGTGATAATTAGTTGAAAACTAATCTATTGTTCTTACAAGTTAAACCTTCGTCAAGATTTTAGTTCATAAAAACAAGCTTTAAGTTTAACCAATCAATTCAAGATCAATTCAAGTTTCATAAGTCTACATACATAAACTTAAACACAAAAACATCCACTTGCTTATCAAATTGCTTAAGAAATGGTCAATACAAAAGGTACCCGATCATAGACAAAAGGCTACAATTGATTCTCAACAACTAATCTTACGACCATTTAGATGTTTCCAACCAATCCAATTTTGATAATCAAAAAGCGTTTCTATTACAACCACGCCTTAGTTCCTTTGTATAATCAAGAATAATGGGTAAAAACAATCATCCATAGACAAAATGATTATGACTAGTTGAACAACACGAAGTTCTTTCGACCCCAACGATAATTACCAATTAGCCAAACTTGATTAACAAATGTCACTATGAAACTTTAGCACAATTGGATCTTAGAATCAACTTGAAATTGAATTAAAACATGTTAACACAATCACTAACTAATCATATGATAATCAACATATTTAAGCAAGTGTATAAAGAAACTAGCCACTCATAGCAAACATGAACATAAACTCATAACTTTGATCATTAGAAAACATGATTAAAAAGTTCTTACAATGCTTGGAATAAGATTACAATTGATGAAGTAATGATTCCCAAAGGATCGTGGTGGACTTCTTAGTGTTTTGGCTTCCAAAGGTGGAACTTCTGGAACTCCAAACTTCTCTGGATTTCTAAGGACAAATTTCAGGAGGTTAAGGCTTGGTTTGATGAGTAGAGAGCTTTGTAATTGAAGTGTGTGTCATATGCTCACAATTAGCCTCTATTTATACTAATTCCAAGGCCTAGGGTGTTAAATGCTTGACTTGGCCTCCAAGGAGTAAGGAATGGACTAGAATACACCAAGAGAAGGACCTAGAATCGTTTGGATGCAAAGGGGAAGCTTAGTGATGAAGATTTGACAACTGCAGCTTCTCCAACCGGATCGGTCATACGACCAACCGATCCGGCTGGTCTTCAATAATAACACACCGACCGATCCGGTTGCGGGTTGCGACCGATCGGTCGGTTATGGCAAAAACATTTATTCCGACCAAATTCCAACCGATCCGGCTGAAGGTGTAACCGGATCCGGTTGGATCTTCTGAGATATGAAACTTGATCTTTCTCTCTTCACTCTGACTTGTAGAACTTGGTTCTTCAATCACTAAGGTCTTCAAAGGTACTTGGGACGGGAATCTTCGATTAGCTGCATATTTCCACATTTTCCTCCATTTCCCTGCACTTGGTTATAAATACTAGACAAACATCTCTAGATATGATTAAGTACTAAAATCACGCAAATATAACCAAATAACATATATAAAAGTACACACAATGCTACTAAAAACATGCACAATCTGAGTGTTATCAAATTCCCCCACACTTGAACTTTGCTTGCCCTCAAGCAAATCTAGGACAAACATCCACTGGGACCAGATCGTGATTATGAAAAATGTGATGCAAATCAACCAAGTATAAATACGAGAGAGGATTCATCAATTATGCTTATAAAGGTGAAACATCAAGATGTTTGACAATATCCAATGATTTTCTTGCATGACAAACATTTCAAAACACCTCACGAAAAATAATGGAATATAATTCACTCAATCACTCATTTTTAGTGGAGTAACAAGATAAATCACACTCATTGCTCAGTCATGATTAGATTATTACCATAAGCTTGTACAAGAAACAAAACTCCACCGATGTGGCGTGAGCACCAAGTAAAAACATCTAAAGAGGGCTTTTATTCGGGTTATAATGAAAGGCTAAGGGTTAAGGGTATGGATAAGGCATGGGAATGTTAATGAAATTGGTGTAAAAATAAAAATGAAATCAAGTCTAAAACTCATGTTGCTAGCTACCAAACATTCCACGAACCAAATAAATGATTATAGCTTTGCTTTCTTCTTTTCCACTTTCCTCAGCTTTTCGCCATTGACATGACAATTGTTCTACGAACATAGCACATTGGCTATTATTTCCATACTTTCAACACAATTTTTTTTTTTTTTTTTTTTTTAATTTTTTTTTTGAACATAACTTTAACATAACGCATGGCTCAATCAATCACAAAAGAGGTGGTACTCATAATCATTTGAACAATCTTCACTTTCCATGAAACTAGCAACCAACCGTTAGACATTGATAAGGGGTAGGCTAAGGTTTAAAGTGTAAAATCTTTTTGTATTTTCTGGGTGAAGCAAAAATGAAAGGGATGGCTCAGAAGGTGTAACTAGGGGTATCTAGTGCTAAAAATGAGCACTACAAATGGGTCCATGTGGGTGGTTAACTAACCGAAGCGGCTAGCTAATATATCATTAAATGTAAAATGGAAGGCCATTTGGGTTAAATCCTAAGGTGCCTCTTTATCACACGAATTCACTTATATCGCACGAATGCAATCTCACTGCGGTCTGGTAATAATTTACAAGCACAAGTTCTAGAATAAATAAAATCACCGGCACACTCATAGCAAAAAAAATCAAGCATAAAAGATGTATGCTAATAAGAAATAGGCTCAAATCCTCACAATTTTAGTGGAAAGGGTATAATATGTGCTAGCAAATGTTTATCGATCCCAGAATAGATTGCAATAGTAATCGGAACACATCTCGAAGTTTCAAATATTACCAATTTTACCAGTGGAATGATCCAGTTATTCTAATAGATAATCCTAAAAGTGTGAAAACAACTAGATCACAAGGGCAAACAAAATTTAAGCATGAAAACTCTAATTTTTCCTATTCACCCCCCCACACTTAAGTTAGACATTGTCCTCAATGAAAAACGAACTTCAAAGTATAGAAATAGGGAAAATAGAGATGAAACTAGATATGTCAATGAGTTTATCAGCTTAAAATTCTTTCTTCATTCCTAGCGTCCACTGGAGAAATCATTACCTGCACACAATCTTATAAACAAACAAAAGGTTTTATTAAAAAGATGGCACTCCCCCACACTTAAGTTCAACCAAAGGTTTAAACTTTGGGGAGTGACCACAGAAAATCAAATCTGAAACACACGGGTTGCCTCCCGAGAAGCGCTTGTTTTATTACCGAGTCATCAGCCTGACTCGAGTCTTCCCGAATTTATTCAGCTGCAAGGGCAGCTTTGAACATTTTATAGAGTTCGGGGATGTACATGAATTCTTCACCAGTATCTTCAATATCGTCCCAGACGAATTCAGCAGTTGGTTTCCATGGAACAGTTTGTGGAATTCTTCCAGGAAATGGTGCTACAAAGGTGATAGTTTCGAATTCATTCTCATGGTGTCTCCAGGACACTGCCGCAACTGAAACTTCATTCGTTTGCTCCTTGTCGTAGTATAACTTGATTCGGTGTCCATTAACAATGAAACTTCCACCTTGTTTGTCATAGAGTTCGACATACCCAGATGGATATCCATGTTTAACGACATATGGTCCAAACCATTTTGGTTGTAACTTAGGAGCTTTGAATTTGAATTTCATGTTAAAAAGCAGAATTTTATCTCCGGCTTTGAATTCTTTTCGAATTCGCAGCTTTTTATCATGATAGGCTTTTGTTCTGGCTTTATACAGTCTGGAGTTTTCATAAGCTTGGAGTCTTAATTCATCGAGTTCGTGCAATTGCAGAAATCTTTTCTCTCCAGCTATTTTGAGATCGGTGTTACATTGTCTGAGCGCCCAATAAGCACGATGTTCAACTTCGAACGGCAAATGACAAGTCTTCCCATACAGGAGTCTGTAAGGAGTTGTACCAATTGGTGTTTTATAAGCCGTACGAAATGCCCACAGAGCATCATCAAGTTTTCTTGCCCATAAAGACGGATTGTCTTTTACGGTTTTTTCCAGTATTCTTTTGAGAGCTCTGTTGGTATTTTCGACTTGTCCACTAGTTTGTGGATGATAAGCAGTCGCAAATCGATGATGAACTCCATATCTTTTCATGGTTTTTTCCATTTGTTGATTGCAGAAATGAGTTCCACGATCGCTTATGAGTGCTTTGGGAATTCCATAACGAGCGAAAAGCTTTTTGAGAAAATTAACGACGACACGAGCATCGTTTGTCGGTAAAGCTTCAGCTTCTGCCCATTTGGACACGTAATCTATAGCAACGAGAATGTATTCGAATTTGTGAGATTTAGGGAAAGGTCCCATGAAATCTATTCCCCAAATATCGAATATTTCACACACTTGAATGCTTGTTAATGGCATTTCATCCCTTCGAGAGAGATTGGTGGTTCTTTGACAAGCGTCACAGTTTTGAACAAGTGTATGTGCTTCTTTGAATATTGTTGGCCAATAGAATCCAGCATCAAAAACTTTCTTAGCTGTGGTGGAAGGACCATAATGTCCCCCAGTTGGGCCATGGTGACATTCGTCAAGAATTTTACGTGATTCGGAACCAAAAATACATCTTCGGATCATCCCATCGGGACACATTTTGAAAAGATATGGCTCTTCCCAAAAATAGTATTTGAGATCCGAAAAGAATTTGCTTCTTTGAGCATGAGTTAGTCCTTTTCTGAGAATTCCTCCGGCGAGGTAGTTCGCAAAGTCAGCAAACCAAGGATCGTCATTTCCGTCGATGGTCATAAGAGTTTCATCGGGAAAATAATCATCGATTTCTTCTTCTTTCAACTCCTCAAGATTAGGATTTTCGAGACGAGATAAGTGATCAGCAGCAAGATTCTCTGCTCCTTTCTTGTCTTTGATTTCGATGTCAAATTCTTGGAGTAACAAAATCCATCGAATAAGGCGTGGTTTAGCGTCTTGCTTGGTGAATAGATATTTGAGTGCTGAATGATCGGTAAAAACGACTGTTTTTGAGAGCACAAGATATGATCGGAATTTGTCAAAGGCAAAAACGACAGCTAGTAATTCCTTTTCAGTGACGGTATAATTTTGCTGGGCACTATTCAGTGTCTTGCTGGCAAAATATATAGGCCGAAAGTGTTTCCCTTCGCGTTGTCCTAAGACAGCTCCAACAGCAAAATCGCTTGCGTCGCACATAAGTTCGAAAGGTAGTGACCAATTAGGTGAAACCATGATCGGAGCACTAGTAAGTTGAGATTTCAGTGATTCAAAAGCTTTTATGCAATCAGCATCGAAGTCAAAGATAGATTCTTTCTCAAGAAGTTTTGTCATTGGACGAGATATTTTTGAGAAATCTTTGATGAATCGGCGGTAAAAACCAGCATGTCCTAAAAAACTTCTAACGGCTTTGACGTTGGTTGGTGGTGGAAGTTTTGAGATGACATCGACCTTTGCTTTGTCGACTTCCATTCCGGCACTAGAGATTTTGTGGCCAAGCACAATTCCTTCAGTTACCATAAAGTGGCATTTCTCCCAGTTGAGAACAAGATGTGCAGCTTCGCATCTTTCGAGCATTTTATCGAGATTAGAAAGGCAAGCTTCGAATGACTCTCCAAAGACTGAAAAATCATCCATGAAAACTTCCATGGAGGTTTCAAGCATGTCTTGGAAGATGGCGATCATACACCTCTGAAAAGTTGCGGGTGCATTACAAAGACCAAAAGGCATACGCCGATATGCGTAGGTTCCAAAAGGACAAGTAAAGGTGGTCTTTTCTTGATCGTTAGGATCGATGGGAATTTGGAAATATCCTGAAAATCCGTCGAGAAAACAAAAGAATTTATTTCCCGCGAGTCTTTCAAGCATTTGATCCATGAACGGGAGCGGAAAGTGATCCTTTCTGGTGGCTTTGTTTAACTTACGATAGTCAATACAAACACGCCAACCGGTGACAGTTCTAGTTGGAACTAGCTCATTTCGCTCATTAGTTACAACCGTCATTCCTCCTTTCTTTGGAACACAGTGAACAGGACTTACCCAAGGACTATCCTCAATTGGGTAAATGATTCCAGCATCAAGAAGTTTAATGATTTCCTTTTTAACAACTTCTTTCATGTTGGGATTGAGTCTACGTTGACGTTCTACCACAGGTTTAATCCCTTCTTCAAAATTGATTTTGTGTTTGCAAAAATTAGGACTAATTCCTGGGATATCAGATGTTTTCCAAGCAAAAGCTTGTTTGTGATTTTTGAGTACGGAAACTAAACTTTCTTTCTCCTTATCCTCGAGCAATGAAGATATGATTACTGGAAGAAGTGAGTTCTCCTCCAGGTAAGCATATTCAAGATGATTTGGGAGAGGTTTGAGTTCGAGATCCGTGGGTGGTTCTTCGATAGAGGATTTTATTCGCATCTTCTCATTGAAAGTGATTTCCTCAAAATTTTCTTCCTCTTCCTCTATTTCTTCTTCTTCTGAGTTATCTCCTTCGAATTCTACTTTCATGAAATCATCAAACTCTTTGTCAGAATCTGTTTCATTGATTTTTTCAGAAGTAGTCATGAATGGATCGGATTCGTTCAGTAATGCATCTAATTCCTCATCAGTGACTTCATCAATAACATCGACGTTAAAACAAGTGTCATCACTAGAGTGTGGGTAGCGCATTGCTTTATCGATAAGAAAAGTGATTCGATCTTCCCCAACTCCAAGGTTGAGTTCTTTTCCTTTAACTTTGATGATTGCATCGGCGGTGTTTAGGAAAGGTCTTCCTAAAATGAGTGGGACTTTACTATCTTCTTCCATTTCCAAAATTACAAAGTCCACGGGAAAAATGAATTTACCGACTTGAACAAGCATATTCTCAGCTATTCCCACAGGATATTGATAGGAATGATTTGCCAATCGGATGCTCATTTTTGTTGGTTTCAGGCTATTCTTGCACAACTTGGAATAGAGTGAATAAGGCATCAAATTGATACTTGCGCCAAGATCGGCTAAAGCATCACATTTAACGTTATTCCCGAAAGTACATGGAATAAGAAAGCTCCCCGGATCTCCGAGTTTTGGTGGAATTTTGTTTTGAACTATGGCTGAGCATTCTTCGTTAAGAAAAGTTGCTGATATTTGCTCAAGCTTGCTTTTGTTATTAAGAAGTTCTTTCAAAAATTTCCCGTAATTGGGCATTCCGGCTATAACATCAACGAGAGGAACATTGAGTCTAACCTCTTTGATTATTTCGATAAACTTCTTATAACGCTCTTCCATCTTTTCTTTCTTTAGGCGTTGAGGATAAGGAATTTTTGGTGTATACGCCTTGATGGGTGGAATGTCTTTCTTTTTGGTGGTTTGAGTTGTGTTTGGTTCTTCGTTTTCATCCTCACTATCAACGGTGACAGGAGTATTAGGATTAGATGGTGGATCGTACGAGAGACCACTTCTTGTGAAAACAGCATTGATGTGTTCATTTCTTGTTTGAGGTGGACGGTACGTCTTATCATTTGATGGTTTTGGATTGGATTGAGTGTTACTTGGCAATGAACCAGATGGTCTAGAGGAATGTTGGTCAGAAAGTCTACCAAGCTTGTTTTCAAGATCTTGGATAGATGCTTGATGATTTTTCTGTCCCTGCTCAACTTTGGCTTTGAGATTGAAAAATTGATTTTTGATAAAATCATTTGCGGATTTTTGACCAGCCACGAATTCTCTCATGGTTTTTTCGAATTCGGTTTCTTCTGTCTTTTTGTCGGAACTTTGGTGTGGTGGATCGTCAGTTCGTGGTTGAGAATCACGGTTGTCATCCCTTGGTCGGCGATCTTGCCAATTTCCAAAATTTCGACCGTAATAATTACTACGATATCCTCCTCCACGGTATCCTCCTTGGACGTAATTTGCTTCTCCTTCTTTCGGTCCACCCATAGGTTTATCGTCGCACTCGGACGATGGATGATTTCCTCCACAATTGTTGCATCCATCTCGCATTTCCTTCATTTCATCTTTGATATCCTTGTATTGCGAGTTGATTTGTGAGGTTAACGCTTCCATCTTCTCCATGAGTTTTGAGGTATCGGTGTTTTCGACAAAAGCAACGGTTTTTCGGAGAGGTTTGGTTTTGGAATCTTTGGACCAATCAAGTTTGAGAAGTACTCGATCTTCGAGTAATTGATGTGCATCGTTAGGAGTTTTATAGAGAAAAATTCCTCCAGCATCAAGGATGCCTTGAGAGATTTCATCTAGTCCATGGTAAAAGATTTGGATAATGGTTCCTTTTGATAATCCATGTCCATGACAACTACGAAGCAAATCTTTCATTCGAAGCGGCTGTTAAGCTACCGGCACGCGCCCGGCTAGGCGTATTCGTGTAACGGCTTAAGTAGCTTTAAACGCCGTACAAGGCAATACCGCTGTGGCTACAGTTACGGTAGTTTGAGTTTGAAAAAGGTAGTAGTGAGCGGCCTCTACGATTTCATACCATGTTACTTAATTGGGGTCCTTAGTAGTTATGAACCCTCCTCTACTCCGTTCGAAAACACTCGGCTAAGAAAGGTGGACGGTACAAACTAGCTAATTACCCTCTTTAAGCACGAAAGTTGGTTTTGGGTTTGCTTAGTGAACAGCTTCGAACCGAAGCTTACTTTCTAAACGAAGCATCAACAGTACCTGTACCTAATAGTTTTCCTTGGTAATAGGTTTAGAAAATGGTACCTGATCTACTTTAGAGAGTTCCGTAGGAACTACGACCTCCTTAAAAAGAGATATTTTGAGGATTGCTACGTGTAGTTAATGAGCTTCTAGCTCATGAAGAGTTTGAACTAACCAGGTTTCTAAGGTTTTGGTTTGGAGAGGCTTTTTGGCAACGAAAACAGCTTTTGTGGCTATGGAGTTTTGAGTACCTCTTCTACCTTCGCAATTGGAGTGTTTAGTTGAGCGTTATGTTCCTATAGTTTCTACTTTACTTCCTTTACGCTCTACCTACGTTGTTAACACCTCCTTTAGTAGGTAGCAGGCTCACGCTGCTATTTGGATACCCACCTGGCTTTCTTCCTCTTCGTTTAATGCAGGTTCCTCCTATGGCACCTCCTCCTATAGCATCATTAATAATGCCAGCTTTAAAACCTTTAACCGTTCTAGCGGCTGGTTCCCTACTGTTGGC
>BPTQ01000001.1:180482393-180499745 GCA_019973895.1 Chrysanthemum seticuspe | reverse complement strand
ACATGTTGGTTGTGATAATTAGTTGAAAACTAATCTATTGTTCTTACAAGTTAAACCTTCGTCAAGATTTTAGTTCATAAAAACAAGCTTTAAGTTTAACCAATCAATTCAAGATCAATTCAAGTTTCATAAGTCTACATACATAAACTTAAACACAAAAACATCCACTTGCTTATCAAATTGCTTAAGAAATGGTCAATACAAAAGGTACCCGATCATAGACAAAAGGCTACAATTGATTCTCAACAACTAATCTTACGACCATTTAGATGTTTCCAACCAATCCAATTTTGATAATCAAAAAGCGTTTCTATTACAACCACGCCTTAGTTCCTTTGTATAATCAAGAATAATGGGTAAAAACAATCATCCATAGACAAAATGATTATGACTAGTTGAACAACACGAAGTTCTTTCGACCCCAACGATAATTACCAATTAGCCAAACTTGATTAACAAATGTCACTATGAAACTTTAGCACAATTGGATCTTAGAATCAACTTGAAATTGAATTAAAACATGTTAACACAATCACTAACTAATCATATGATAATCAACATATTTAAGCAAGTGTATAAAGAAACTAGCCACTCATAGCAAACATGAACATAAACTCATAACTTTGATCATTAGAAAACATGATTAAAAAGTTCTTACAATGCTTGGAATAAGATTACAATTGATGAAGTAATGATTCCCAAAGGATCGTGGTGGACTTCTTAGTGTTTTGGCTTCCAAAGGTGGAACTTCTGGAACTCCAAACTTCTCTGGATTTCTAAGGACGAATTTCAGGAGGTTAAGGCTTGGTTTGATGAGTAGAGAGCTTTGTAATTGAAGTGTGTGTCATATGCTCACAATTAGCCTCTATTTATACTAATTCCAAGGCCTAGGGTGTTAAATGCTTGACTTGGCCTCCAAGGAGTAAGGAATGGACTAGAATACACCAAGAGAAGGACCTAGAATCGTTTGGATGCAAAGGGGAAGCTTAGTGATGAAGATTTGACAACTGCAGCTTCTCCAACCGGATCGGTCATACGACCAACCGATCCGGCTGGTCTTCAATAATAACACACCGACCGATCCGGTTGCGGGTTGCGACCGATCGGTCGGTTATGGCAAAAACATTTATTCCGACCAAATTCCAACCGATCCGGCTGAAGGTGTAACCGGATCCGGTTGGATCTTCTGAGATATGAAACTTGATCTTTCTCTCTTCACTCTGACTTGTAGAACTTGGTTCTTCAATCACTAAGGTCTTCAAAGGTACTTGGGGACGGGAATCTTCGATTAGCTGCATATTTCCACATTTTCCTCCATTTCCCTGCACTTGGTTATAAATACTAGACAAACATCTCTAGATACGATTAAGTACTAAAATCACGCAAATATAACCAAATAACAGATATAAAAGTACACACAATGCTACTAAAAACATGCACAATCTGAGTGTTATCAGTCACCCCAAGTATTATCTAGCCAAAGCTAGCTCGCAGACTTGTCTCTATTAATGTTAGTTATTAAATAAGTAGTAGCGTAGATTAGTATAGTGCAACACCGTGGAGGAAGGACGGGTCTTTACCCATTGTATCCCTGATCCACAGGCCATCAGGAGGTCATTTAGTCTGTAACCTATAAATACCCTCTACCTTGCAAGGTAGAGGGTTGGATGTTCATTAGTAATCTAATATTCCTCAAGTTTCTCTTACTAGAATATCCCACTTTCTCTCTCTCTAAAAATCATCTATGTGCTTAGTGTGTTAACGTAATGTTATGTAAGTGAAATCCCATATCCTACAATTGGTATCAAGAGCCATGGTTAGATCATATCTTGCACATCTTTGGATTTCTAGTGGTTTTTAGGTGGTTTTTGAGTTTGAAAAAGTTTTGTGGTTTGTGCATCATTTGGTTGATTTCTTGTGTTAAAGCTTGAATTTTGTTAGTACTTTTATGTTTAGAATCATCACAAGTGTTTAGGTTTTCATTTGGTAAGCTTGAATCATCTTGGTTGGGTTATTTTTGGATTGAAAAGTGATGTTTGTGATGTTTTTCTTGCTAGCGACTTGACCTACGGATTTCTTTTCTTACTAGCGACTTGCTTTACATTTTTGTAGCGAGTTGCAGTTTGTGGAGTTAGCGACTTAGGCCTAGCGACTAACAGTACAAATAGTGGATGCTCCACTACGGGTAGCAACTTGGTGTTAGCGACTTGGTAAGTAGCGAGTTGCTATTTAGCGACTTGATTCCTTAGCGACTTGTATCTTAGCGAATTGCTGCCAAAATTTTGCTAGCGACTAGAGGCTCAGCGAGTTGCTATTTAGCGACTTGTCTTTTGTTTAGCGACTTGGGACTTTAGCGACTTGGTGGAATAGTGAATTAGAAGATAGCGACTTGGTTCTAAATTGCTAGCGACTTGGGTGTTAGCTACTTGGTTCTAATATCTTAGATACTTGGTATTTAGCGACTTGGATGTTTAATACATTGGTGTAGTGAAGCTAGATACTTATACACAATGTCTTACATCACTGATCCTTTAATCACCAAAGTACTTGCTCTCTATGATACCACACAGAATATTGAAACGGGATGCCTCCCTGAATGCTCTACATCTAATGATTCAACATCATTTAATCAAAACAACTCAGATGAGACACTCTTAATGTTGACAAATGATGCAAAGAAAATGGAATGCACCAGTGAGCCCTTTCAACATCTCCATCAGCTTCTCAAACTACTATTATCTACAACTATGGATCGAACAAGCAGTGCTATCCTTCGTCAGGATTTCCCCACTTTGACAAGAACTGTGTTACTTAACTTAGAACGACTAAGGATTCAAATTACCAAAGAAAAGTTCTCATCTGATGATTCTCATGCAGCTCTTCAAACTATCCTCAATCAATTTCAACCACTTATCCGGGAAGAATATTCCTCTGATTTTGATGATGACATGACTGGAATCTCATTCAAGAAACACACTGGAATGGAAATTCATGAGTTCAGAAACTCACTTATTCAACTTATGAGTAATATGGAAATATACATCAAGGAAGCTGCAAAAGAGAATAATAAGCTGAATGAATTGAATGAGTGTCAAGAGACACTATGGAACGATTGTGACAGGTCATTCAATAGGCCAGTTGAACTAGTGAATGTTACCGAATGCAGTATTTCAGTCGCATCGAAAGAGGATGAAGACTACAGCACTGATCTCAAATACTCAAAGTCAGAAAAGGTCTCAAGTGATAAGGTACACTTAACTGATCACATAAATTCTTATGTAAAGGTACCTGACTCTTACTCTGAACATAACACCATGAAATCGATCTTGGTTGAGCCTGAATCTAAAGCTATTAACATGATTGAAAAAAAGGTATATGATGAACTTTCAAACAAATACTCAATTATTGAAAAACCTTGTATTTCATTGCAAATTGAAATACAACAAAAGGATGAAATCTTTTATGCAAAGAAACCTTGTATTAATCAGGAACTTCCAGAATTTCGAGAATTTTTTGAAATTAATCAATTAAAATCCCAGATTCAGGACAAAGATTCGACCATAGGCAATCTGAAATTACTTCTTTCAGATGTGCAGAAATATGATTGTCATGAGATGAGTGATACACTAGTTTCTATAAATGCTGAACTAGCCCTATGTGTGTCCAATCTATTAAAAGAAAATGAGTCATTAAGAAAGAACCTTGAGGAAACAAATTCTAAGTTAGTCATTCAATCTAACCTCTTGCTGAAAGACATTGATGACCTCAAAGCCCAAATTCAGGATAAGAGCTTCAATATTGTTGCCCTAAAGAATGAGCGTAGGAAATCTATTGGAATTAGGAAGAACACTAAGTTTGCTAAAACCTTCAACGTTGGGGAAGTCAACTGCTCAGAACCACTCTAAACGTACAGTAGTTAAGCAGCCTAATGCCTTTAGGACAGAAAGAGTTAAGCCATCGAAATCTAGGCTTGCCTCCCAAGTTGATAATAATGCTACTTTGACAAAACCAGTCACTTCATCGCCTAGTTCCGATATGATGAACCTCAAACTTCAGGATAATGTTCAATAGTCCAAGATCAGTAATACTAGAAGAACAAATAGCTCTCATACTAAACATCAGTTGACTGATCAATCTCCTAAGAAATATTCTAATCACACAAGGACCAATAGTCAAAACAAGGTTGTGCACACATACAAATCAGCCAGCAACTGTTTCAAATGGATTCCCACTGGCACTTAAGTTTATAGGAGTCAAACGGACTTACATATCCAGATCTTGCCTCAAGTGGATCCCTACAGGAAAAATCTTCAAAAATACTGAATCGAATGAGATCCCTAATAATGATACGTCTGTATTATACTGTGATGCATCCAAGTGTGAGATTAATCATGTCACTAACCCACCCATTTACAACTCTACATGTGCTTCAAGTACAATGTGCTCTCAGTCTTTTTCAAGTACAATGCTCAACTCAATCAGGAACCTCATGACTTGGTTTCCATCAGAAATGAATATGGCTCATTCAGGAGCTATAGCTTGCCAGAATTGATGTACATCTTACTTTGACTCCTATTCATCTTGAATCAGGACTCGCTCTTTTATATCTGTGTATAAATCAAGTTTTATTTTAAAAAAAAAAAAAATCTTTTATACCTTTTATATATTTTATTCTCTTAAATTCACATTTTTGTCACTTTCCTCATACTAATAAAGAATACATTCTTTGTTATCGATAACATCTACGGTCCTAGAAATGTCATTCAATAATGGCACGGGATCATAGATGAAGTTCGAACAAATGATATATTCTTGTTTTATAACGGGTGTGGTTAATTCAATCAATGGTCTTTGGTGACATTGATTGAGGGGGAGATTTTTTCAAGTTATCTTGATTTTATGTGCCAGTGTTAGTTATGTTTTGTGTTCAAAGGCGGGTTGTTATTGTTTATCCATTATGTTAGTGTGCTTATCTTTGTAATGATTCTCATTATGCTATGTGCTTATCTTATTATGATTCTCGTTATGCTACGGGCTTATCTTATTATGATTCTCGTTATGCTATCCGTACTAGTTTGCAATCTGATAAGTTCATATAACTAATGAGTTTGTAACACATAATGTGACAAGAGTGCAACTTTCTTTGTAATGTCTTAGCAACTTGGTTTGGTAAATTTGAGGTTAGAGACATGCATTGAAAAGTCTTAGCGACTTATTAAAACTCTAGGATAGCGAGTTGCTAATCCCTCACAAAACTACAGGGACTAAATGTGTCCTTCTGGTGTTTCTTTCTTAAACCCTCCCTATTAGTTAGCGACTTGCTTTTTATTTTTATTTTTATTTCAAAATCTCAAAAATTATCTTCTCTTTCTCTCTCGATTCCTCATAGCGAATTACGTGTGGTAAGACATCATTGATTTGTCTTTTGTTTCCTAATATGAACAACATACGTGTTTCCTAACTCTTATTCCTTAACAGATTCCACGGATCTTGATAATCATCCCTCGCTTCCCTCGTAGAGGTTTGTTGTTGGATCTGTTGAATGGAACAATTGGGATATAAGTTAATGGTTTAAGGGTAGTTTAGATGCACTAGGGTTGTTGAAATTCTACATGTATTTGTGAGCGTATTTTCTGTGATTCGAGTTAGGTTGTGTTTCTAAAATAGTTTGTGTATGTGGATTATATGAATGGGTTGGATTGTGTTTTATATTAATTAAATGATCTGAATATGTTGAATGGTTTGCATCATTTAATTTAGTGATATGATTGAGTTCTTGGTGGCGAGTTGCCTTCTGTAATAATATTGTTCATGGTAGCGAGTTAGTTTAAATGTTCTTCGTAGCGAGTTATTGATGTTAATACAGCTCAACTTAGCGACTAAGCTATTGTGGCGACTTAGGGTTTTATTTACTAGCGACTTGGGTAGCGACTTAGTTGTATCATTATTATCAGTGACTTGTCTTTACAAGTTAGCGAATTAATAACGGTAGCGACTTAGTAAACAGATATGTAGCGACTTGGCTATGGTACTGTTCATGGCGACTTGTCTTACAGGTTAACGAATTAACAAATGTAGCGACTTAGTGAACTGAACGTGTAGCGACTTGACTATGTCACTGGTGATAGCGACTTGTCTTTACAAGTTAGCAACATAGCATGCTTTCATGTAGCGAATTAGTCTTGGTTAGCGACTTGTCCAATTATGACTAGAGACCTGTTTGGTTTGTTTTTCACTCGGTGTCTAGGGTTATTAAATTGTTTAAAGGCAATTTGCTAGGATAATCTCATGCTTGCAATCTTGTTTCAGGATTTCCTGTAATATCTTGTATTGACAACTTACTCTTTGTAACCTGCTATAACATTTTGTTTAAGCAAGATGTTCTTGAACTCCCTTGTGGCTATTCAATGTTACATCTTGTTTCATACGATCTGCTATATCACTTCTACATTTGTATCTTGGTTCATGACATTATTTCTTTACAAATGTGCGTTTTAACCTTTTAATTCCTAAACAACTCGTCTCATGAAAACTGTATCATATGGTGTCTTTATCCTTTATGTCTCACTATTGTCTCTCATTCTATTACTATATGCCTGTGGGAACCCTGTCTGTGCTTCTTAGTTGTGTATGCTTATAACATAAGGGTGTATTCAATGTTGTCTAACTATACATTTACAATCTAACATGTTCCCAATCATTACTGTTAATTGTATGTATACTCAGATCATCAATGGCAAGTTCAATCCCTGATAAGATCGTTACCCCTTCGGCATCATCCAAAGTTCTCTCAGACGAAGAAATCCTTCCTAGGATTCAATGGGCTGATATTGGAAAAAGTAACTGTTATGTGGACCTACAAAAGCTACAACAAAATCCTATACTCAAAGTGTCTATTGATATCCTCAAGAACACAAACTTCTTCGGTGCCATTACCAAGCAATGCTCAATTCCCACCATTTACATTCAACAATTCTGGAACACCATTCAATGGGACAAAATCACAGCTCAATACTCTTGCAAACTAGATGATAGGGAGTTTACGATTGATTCAGCCATTCTTAGCAAGGCTCTTGGAATCACCCCATGTAACCCCAACCTTCGTTCCGAATCTCCACCTAGTGCTGACGATCTAATTGTCTTTCTAATTGGTTTGGGTTATCAGAACAGCATCTTAAGGGCTTCCGACATCATCACTGGACACATGTATCAACCCTGGAGAGCTATTACAACTATTCTCAACTTGTGCTTATCTGGCAAAACATCAGGGTTCGATAAAGTGAGAATTCCCATCTTGCAAATCCTATGGGGTATTGTCAATAGGGTTGATGTGAATGTCTCAGATCGTATTTGGGAAGAATTTTCTTTATCAATGCACACATTCATGTCTGATAGAACAAATTTTCAGAACAAAGCTCAAGGCCGAAAGAAACAGAACAAGCTTGTGATTCCCAGCATCAGATTTTCAAAGCTTGTTATCCAGTACTTGCAACAAACTCACATCTTCAATTCTAGGATTGAATCAACTCTACATAAAGCAGAAGATGAATTTGTTTTAGGTAACCTGAAATATGTTCCTAGAGGTATGGATAAAGAAATATTTGGATTGCCAATTCCTGATATTCTAATCACGGACGATATCAAGAAAAGGGACTACTTCAAACAGTTCATGAAAATTGCTGCCAGTTCATCTGTTAATGTCACACCCACTCCCTCTCAACCCAATGCTCCCAAGCCCATCTCTGGATCAAAAGCATCTTATGCCTCTCTTCCCAAAAAGAGACGCGAAAGATCTCTACAGTCAGACACCTCATCCAAAAAGCATAAAGAAAAGAAGAAGAAGGTGGAAAAGGAAATCGATGATAATACTGAGGGGGTAAGGGATAGCACCAAGGTAGCTGATGATGATGATGCTGCTCTGCAACTTGGAATTCAGCAGAGCCTAGTGATTCGCTCCTGAACGGTCAAGTTTTCTCACGCAAGCCGGCCACTTGTAAATGGCCGACCGTAAGAAACTTAAAACAGCTCAGAAGTGAATGCAATGAAGATCAGGAGAGTATAGTGTTTCCCCAGGTCGTTATGTCCCAGCGAGCTATGCGATGAATCACCAAACGAATAGTGATCGAGAGATTTGAACGGGAAAATAGATTTGAATGATTATAACTACAGAAATAGCCTATAATTACAAAGGCTTAAATGCAAATTAAAGGAAATTAAAAAGATAAAAAATATTAAATAAACGCTATCACTATTTTTAAAACGATGTTTTTGATTTTTCTTTTATAAAACTTTAAATTAAAAACTACGCGACGTATACTAGAAAATGTGAAACTGAAGCAGTATTAATCCTAAAAATATGAAAATGATATTTTTACAAACCTAATGATAAAAGAAAATATTTAGAAAAAGAAAATTATTTTTATAACTATTTAATTAATAATTATTAATTAAAAACTATTTTTAACTATTTAATATTAGCCTAAATTACAAGAAAATATGAAATAAAGCTAGAAAAATAAAATTATGACTTGGAAAAATCTAAAATATCAAAAGAGAATTTTCAAAACTATTTTTGTATTTTTCTGATTATTTATGTATTTTCTATTAATTAAAAACTATTTAAAACTACTTAAATTGCTTTAAAATACAAATTTAACTAAGAAAAATCTGGAAAAATATTTTTTTGACTTTTTATATTTATCTTAACTTAAGAAAAATGAAAAATTATTTTTTTGAAACTTTTCTTAATTATTTGTATTAAATGCTAATTAAAAAGGCTTAAAAACTAATTTAAATCAAGAAAAATACCAAACTGACCTAGAAAAATCTGAAAAATTCAAGATAAGCCTAAAATAATATTATGAAACTAGGAAAAATAGAAAAACAGTAGCTTGTGTGAAGGAATATGAGGCTGCAAGGATAAGTGCTTAAGAATAAGCACTTAAGATAAGCAAAAAGCTACAAACAAGCATCAAACTGAAACAGAAGCTATAATGTACTAAAATTAACCAAATGAAACAAGTTTCCACAGGCTGTAACCTCTGAAATGCAACTTCAACAGATTTGGATGATTTGAGCTTATGAGCAAAAAGCAGTTTTGGGTGCTTCTTTGGAGATTAAGCACAAGCCACCCAAATAAGCTAAACTCAAAAATAAAAGAAGGAACCTAAAGTAGACCTGGGTGGCTACTTACAAACCAAAGAGCAGACCTAAATAAGCTCTTATGAGCTTTTCCCAAACCCTGCAAGACCCTGTGCAGACTCAGTGTTAACTGAGTCAGTGCACAGGGCAACCAACCCTATTTTGATAAGCCTTTTTGAAGCTTAGAGAAAATTCACAAAAATGTACAAAAATCATATTCAGAAATTAGACCAACAGAAGTTTATAAACCAAAAGTTTTACTTGATTTGGCCCAGAACTGAAGCTATGAAAAATCATCCCAGATTGGGTGAAAACAGGTTTTGCAAATTTGACTTTTGAAGTAAAAATGAAATGTTGACTTTTGTGAGATTTGAACTCAAATTTTGGACTGATATTGATATAATATGATGAAATAAACTTACTAAAAACTATATCTATGTATCTGAAACACAAAACAAGCTTTTGAATGTCAAAAATACCAACAGTAAGCAGATTGAGACAGTTTCAAGTGTATTTTGACTTTGAGAACAAGCAGAAGCAAAATTATGACTAAAATGAGTACATTGGAACTTAACAAGCCTAAAATAACAGGACTCAAACACTGGACAACTATCTAATACAGTGTAAGCAATAAATCCAAACACCCTTGTTTCTACTGATATGCAATTTAAAACTACACAAACTGTTAAACTAGCTCTAGCTACTTATCAAACTGAGCTTAAATGACCTAAATACAACTATTTAACAGATTTAAACTATCTATAACTACAAATACAAGTTCAAACACAATATGCAAAATGAAGTGGAAATAAAATGAGATATCTACTCACAGGTGTCCAGCTGTTTGCAGGCTAAAACCAAACCCAATCCTACACTAACCTAATCTATTTCAACCCAAATTAACCTCTGCATCAACCCATTCCATGTCCAAACTGCTTGAACCACAATTTCACTTCACAGTTGACTTTAGTTGACCATTTCACAAATTGCTTAAAAATAACTTACAAGTTTACAAAAAGCTATAAGTAGCTTCCATAAACTTGTTTGAGTTTAAAAATGAACTATTAAAAGCTTGGACAGTAGAATTTGAAACTGAAAATTGCAACAGTGAAAAATAAACTTGGAATTTATATAAAAACTTGGATTGAAACTCAAAAGCACATTACAATGATGTTTTAACTTAATTGTGATACATAAAAGCTGAAATTACAACATTTTGACTTAAACTAAAACATTAATTTAAAAAATGACATAAAGGAAAATTATTAAAACTAACTACTCTCTTTCTTCTCTCTTCTTGCTTCTTTTTATATCTGAAATATCTTCCCACTTGTTTCTGATTTGATCCCACCACTTTTTTGGGCCATTGGATGAGTTGGAGTGATTATGGCCGTTTGATGCATTTTGGCGCCAAAACACTTTTATCAACTGGGAGGGTTGAGTGAGGGGGGTGAAGGAGCATTAAATGCTCTTTGGAGGGTAGTTGAGGTGGAGTGATAAGGAGGGGATAAGGTGAGCTGGAGGGATGGTAAGGTCTGGGTGTTGCAGAGGTGGAGTGTGAGGAAGAAGAAAAGAAAAAGGCGCCAAGGGGATTTGTTTGACCAGTGGTTGACTGGGGGTAATATTAAAAGGAAGGGTCAAATGAAGGGGGGGGGTCACATGGCTAAAATGGCAGGGGTCCAAAGCATTTTGACAAGGCCAAAAGGGTGCTTAGGCTTAAGCTTTTAATACAAGGGCTTGTTTTGCCATTTTTGAAAATCAAGGGACTAATCCTGCCAATATCTCAAAGTTGCTCCAAGGGACTAAAAGTGACAAGCTCCAATAGTATAAGGACTAAACTTGACATTTTCAAATTTCTAAGGACCATTTTTGTCAATTTTTAAACTTGGAGGACCAAACTTGTAATTTCTCAAAACTTTTGATATTTTTCACCAAATGACTAATTTTGACAAGTTATGATTTTAAAAGGACCTTTAGTGATTTTACTTTTGAAATTAAGTGCTCAGGGACTATTTCTGACAACTTTTGAAATTTGGGGGACTGAAACTGCCAATTATGCAAACTTAGCTCATTTTTCATCTGATTTTAAACATTTTGCATCTGAAACATATAAAATGCAATTTTGGAATATTTTCAGTATTTTGATGCATTTCTGAGCATTTTTAAACGTTTTGCAGTTCAGATTTAACCAAAAATGATGAGTATTTACACACTCATCAATCCCCCACACTAAACTATTGCTAGTCCCTAGCAATCTTTTGAGAAAAACTTAATGGATTTGAATCTCTTTACCAAAAGCCATTACTTCTGGAGTAGCCAAATGTTTCAGTTCAAGTAAGAACCATGGTACACCGATAACCATGTGATTTTGAGCAAACCACCAGCTTTCAACGGATTTGATTTGTCTTTACCAGAAGCCGTTTGCTTCTGGACTAGCCAACTCTTAGATAAATTATCAGTATTATCTTTGGTGAGCTGATTACCAATTATGGTTTTTCCACTGCCTTTACCACAAGCCATAAACTTGCGGGCTAGCCAACTCTTCACTTTTAAGGATATGGTGAGCTGAATACCATACAATTTTGGGCAAATTGCAAGCCGTCAACGGATTTGAGATATCTTTACCAAGAGCCGTTTGCTCCTGGATTAGCCAATCCTTTAGTTTATTAGACATGGCGGACTGATAACCAATTGAGTAAGTGCAAAACACTTACTCCAAAAAAAAACTTTTTGGCCAAAAACGGGGGAATTAGGCGGTATAATTATATGATAAAATTCGTGAGAATTCCCCCCCACACTTAGAAATGAATATTGCCCTCAATATTCAAAGTACCGGCGGTTATGCCGAAACAAAGAACGTAAAAGGGAAATACTACGGCTATTATTTTGAAAGAGATTTTTTTTTTTTTTTTTTTTTTAAACTTATATATATACATAACATGTGGGGCAACCCCCCCCCCCCACACTAGGGTGGTAGAAAGATAGAAAGAAGTCAGAAATATGGGTGAAAACCCATATGGCATGCTACTGTTTTTGATTCCCGAGTCGCTAGCTTGACTCGACCCCGAATTAATTGGTTCATGGGGAAGCAAAGTGGAAGAAACAATCTCCATCGGACTTTCATTCAAGATGTTTGGACAAACATTTGAAGCACGTGAAAGTTCCACACCGATGAGATATACATAGAACCGGCTCAAAAATGATAAATGAAAATGCCGGGGTCAAAGATAGTGTCTTCATTCCCGAAGGAGTGAAGATGAAGAGAAATCACAAGATATTTGAGGAAAGGAAGAAAGATTTTGATAACAATCAGGATCCATTCTTCATCCTCAAATGTAGACATATCGGGAGGAAGGGTGAAGGTAGTATCATTAATAGGCAAACTCGTATGATAGAGTACACCTTCCTCCGAGCTAATATCATCCTCAAGATCAAAATAGAAATGATCATGTTTCGGAGGAGATATGTCATGAGAGAGTTCACCGGAGAACTCTTCATGAAGAGAATCATTCACATGAAGTGAATTTGTGAACTCTTGTTCCATTGTGGGCTCATCACTATCCACAGTCTGAGTATCAAAGAGTGGATTCTCAGAAATTAAAGTGAATTCAGAGTCGAATTCAAATAGAGGATTGGTGAAAGTAGCTTTGAATGTTTTGGGAACAAAGTGATCAACATTCTCTATTGGACTGTTGGGGTGAGAAGTGAGTGAACGATCATTATCAATGAGACTTTCAGTCTCTCCTAGGTCGGCTTCGAAATCAAAGGAATCATCATCACTTTCCGATAAAAGTGGACTGATGTGAGTGAGTTCACCGGAGAACTCCTCAAGAAGATGATCAGCATCAGATTGTGGAAGAGATGCCTCAACATACTCGATGTTTCCATAGGAAGCACAATCTTCGCTATAATTGGAGAAAGTTTCAAAATGATCATTTGAACACTCAAGAGGGGAAAGAGAATCACACATATGATTAGAAGTTCCCTGTGACTCTCTCGGGATTGGGACAAGGTTCTCAACACTAGACTTTATGAATTCGTCCGATTCCTTTTCAGGAACAGTGTCAAGATGCTCGTCCCCCATGTTCAGAGAGTGAGTGGGAGCTTCGGGTGTGATAGCAGTTGTTTGAGATGGAATCTCAACTGCTGGGATATCAACTGACTAAGGGAGTTGAGAAATAATATTCTTAAAAGGGTAAAAACTCTCGTCATCATCATATAGAGCTGCCTTAAGAAATTGGGAACGCCTTAGAGCTGCATGCTCTAGGACTAATAATTCTTCCCTAGATTGGCGGGCCTCTCGTTCTTCGGCTAGCAATTCTCCCATGGTCTTTTCACCACTTACTTGATTCTTAAAGTTACTAATCATATCATCAAGTGCTTTCATTGCGGTTTCAAAATCTTGGGAGATTTCTTGAGATAACGGCTCAGGTGGAGTTTGAACCGTATGGTGCTGTGGAGGTTGGAAATTGTCAAACCTGTGAGAGTCATGATTGTTACAAGGAAATGGATTCCCTATTTGACAATCAGGGCTGAAATGGGGACCTCCACAGTTCTCACAACAGTAAAACTGTTGAGTCTGGACTGGTGAATTATATGGATATTGGTCATAACCAAAGTTCTGAGCATCATTGGAAAACTGTTCATAGACAAACGTGTTTCCGGATTGACACTCAAATCCTTGGTGAGGACCTCCACAAAATTCACAGCAGTTATGTTGATTATATGAAGATAAGTCGGGTTGTGGTGGGTAATTGGAAAAGTTTGAGGGGTCGTTAAATGAGTTCGGATTAGGATCATAATCAAATGAATTCCTCGAACCACAAAACAAACAACTCCCGTTATGAATATCATTACCACATTGTACACACGTACACCAGCGACAGGGTGAACCAAAAAGAGGCTCACCACAACCGACACAAGGAATAAATGATTTCATTTAAGAGTTATGAAAAGGAATCGATTTATTCAAAGAATCAACCAAACCAACATGGTGATCCGAATGACTATTAAGTCTCGAAGAACATTTTGAAAAATCCGGAGGTGGGACAAGTGGTGTGCTCTGAGAGCTAGCAATTTCCACCAATTCCGTTATGGTCTCTGGTTCTGGTTCTTGAGAAACGTGAAGATTAGGCAAGTCATTCTTGCTAGTCACCGGTCTAAATTCTGCATGTTTGCTTTTAACCGTAAATCGTGAAAGTTTAGGATCAATTCTAGACGGCTTAGGAGCAATTGAGGGGTTAGGTCTTTGGATAACCGTAGGTTGGACGTATTTAGCACTTCCATTATCAGAAGGAAGTACCTGGTCCTTTGTCACCCCGGTTTCTCGTTCCATTTCCCTACGCAGAATTAATGGATCATCACGAACAACACGAATTCTTGACATTTGCGATAAAGTCTGAAGTTTTTCAACTTCGTCCCAGAATTTGTCGCAGTCGAGAGATTCCATGAGAATAGAAGAAGTTAGAATCAAATGGATAGAGGGTAAAGGGATAAAGAATCAAAAAAGGTAAGAGGGTTAAGATGAATATTTTTGGTATTTTTGAAAAACATTTTGCAAAAACAAATAATGAAAATCTTTTTGGGTTTTTGATTTTTATAAGAAAATACAAACATATATAGATGGTATAAACAAGGAGTGAATATTCAAATTACTAATCTGCTAAACGGAAGATAATTAGCACAGCTCCCCGGCAGCGGCGCCAAAAATTTGGTTCGCTCCCAGACGGTCAAGTTTTCTCACGCAAGCCGGCCACTTGTGAATGGCCGACCGTAAGAAACTTAAAACAGCTCAGAAGCAAATGCAATGAAGATCAGGAGAGTATAGTGTTTCCCCAGGTCGTTATGTCCCAGCGAGCTATGCGATGAATCACCAAACGAATAGTGATCGAGAGATTTGAACGGGAAAATAGATTTGAATGATTATAACTACAGAAATAGCCTATAATTACAAAGGCTTAAATGCAAATTAAAGGAAATTAAAAAGATAAAAAATATTAAATAAACGCTATCACTATTTTTAAAACGATGTTTTTGATTTTTCTTTTATAAAACTTTAAATTAAAAACTACGCGACGTATACTAGAAAATGTGAAACTGAAGCAGTATTAATCCTAAAAATATGAAAATGATATTTTTACAAACCTAATGATAAAAGAAAATATTTAGAAAAAGAAAATTATTTTTATAACTATTTAATTAATTATTATTAATTAAAAACTATTTTTAACTATTTAATATTAGCCTAAAATACAAGAAAATATGAAATAAAGCTAGAAAAATAAAATTATGACTTGGAAAAATCTAAAATATCAAAAGAGAATTTTCAAAACTATTTTTGTATTTTTCTGATTATTTATGTATTTTCTATTAATTAAAAACTATTTAAAACTACTTAAATTGCTTAAAAATACAAATTTAACTAAGAAAAATCTGGAAAAATATTTTTTTGACTTTTTATATTTATCTTAACTTAAGAAAAATGAGAGCTACTCTTTTAGAAAAGATGTATGATGTTGAAGAGGACAAGCATGAGGTCCACAAGAAGCTATATGAGGCACTTGAAGAATCAATTAAGTACGACAATCATCAACAGTACTTAATTGACATCAGGGAAAAGGAAGCTAAGAAGAAAAGGAGGGCCATTGTGTTGGAAACACTACAGAAAGACCATAAAGATCCACCTCCACCTCCAACGGGGGGTGCTGGAATCTATGGAGTCGGTAAATCTTCTACGACAACCAACACACCTCCACCACAACCACCATCATCACCGCCAAAACCTTCCAATCAATCAAGTCCTACAAAAGAATAGAGTACTAAGAAGAAATCTGCTGCTTGGACGACGGTTGATTCAAGGTTCACATCCACATCCACCTCTATTCCTGATGATCAAATGGTTCACGAAGAGTCGCATGTCATGGCAGATTCAGAACCAGATGAAGATGATGCATCAACAAAGCATATTCCTAAGCCATCAGAAGATTGGTTTGATGCTTACATGGCTGGGAATCGCACTAGCACATCCAGAGTAGCAATTTCAAGTGACACAATTCAAAGTTGCATTGTTGAAGATAGACCTCCTTCTCCAGAACCTACATGGACCATCCCAGAGTCTGACTCGATTATTCCTGACAACAATTGGGCATCAATTATCACCAATAATTATGAAGTTCCAGCTGAAGACTCTCTTCTGCACTACACTGGTGATATGGGAAGCTTTATTAGATGGTTTTGTGAACGGAAGAGTATCTCATCCATAACTCCAAGAGATCTTGAAGGACAAGCTTATGAAATTGTCAAAGTCTTCCACTCAGATGCAAATCATCTTCAATATCAGATGGAAGAATGCCATAAGATGCTGAATGACCAAGTCAGTGAGCAAATCAGTCGCTTCAATGTCAACAAATCTCTTCCTCTTGGTGGTGAACCTGGTCAGATGACCATTCAGGCTGAATTCTTCTTCAATCATGACTTAGACTATCTATGTGCTCGCTCTGCTGAAAGAAGACTAGCTCTATCAATTTCAAAGATGAAAGCTACAACCTACTCTGATCAGGGGCTTGAACAAATGGTTCCTGATCAATTCTGGGCTGATGAAGAACGAAAGTATGATATTGCCGCTTCATATGGTATTTCTCACTGGTGGTTCAAAAAGAAGAAGTTCTACATCGAAAGACATGGTGCTGATAAAAGACGCAATGATGTTCGATCAAAGCTGCAAATCTTAAGTGTTGTTCGTGTAGAGATCTTCCCTATCTATGGATATGAGTATAAGAAGTTTATGAGTATAGGTATCTATCCCTTCTAGAGATGTGCTTGTTGTGAATTCTAAACGTCGAAACTAGCTTGTAGTAACGCAGAAAATAGTCGTGGTACAGAAAGCTACATCTTGAAGAAGAAAAACTTGGTGGTCACTCTTTATGGTATACTTCGCCGTTATAGTATGAAAGCAAGAAGTAGTCGGGTCTTAACTAGTCCTTGGTAAACAAGTTCGGGGACTAGTCTCATCCAACATCGAAAGTAGAAACTTTAACTATCTCGATCAGAAGAAAGTCGTCTCGCTCGTGTATCTATCAGATTCAGTACTAACTTCTTCTTAAGTCGGACTTACCAGTAGACTGGTCCAAGTGGTGGTTCTCCTTCTCTAAACAACTGTAACTTCGCTGACTAAACGAGTGACTGAACCAGTAAGTCGTAGAATACCGTAAG
>BPTQ01000001.1:180291999-180437712 GCA_019973895.1 Chrysanthemum seticuspe | reverse complement strand
TTTTTTTTTTTTTTTTTTTTTTTTTTTTTTTTGATAACTTGTGTTGATGGATCTTTGTAGTCGAATGAACCTTTGTTGATGAAGTATCCTTAGGCGTAGAAATCACAATAGCCAAGTAGCACTTATGCGTAAAAAACACCAAAGTTACGCGTAACAGCAAGAGTTACGCGTAGGTTTAGCTTATTATAGCTTAAACAAGCTCTAACCATGTTCCATTTACCTTATTCAAGCACCAATTGCAAAACACACTTGAAACCCTAAAAATCCGAATCTTAATCTTTAGATTTGAAGGTGTTAATGAAGGTTTTAATGAGAGTATTATATATGGTTGGAAAGAGGAGAAATAGAGCTTCAAGATGGTGGTGGAGGTGGGTGGTCACGCGCTGTCGTGTGGCCGGAATAGGGCGGCGGCCGATGGTGGGTGAAATTAGGGTTAGGGTTTATTATTTGGGGAGAGAGAGAGTAGAGAGAGAAAGATGAGTTTTTTTTTTTTTTTTTTTTTTTTTTTTGATAACTTGTGTTGATGGATCTTTGTAGTCGAATGAACCTTTGTTGATGAAGTATCCTTAGGCGTAGAAATCACAATAGCCAAGTAGCACTTATGCGTAAAAAACACCAAAGTTACGCGTAACAGCAAGAGTTACGCGTAGGTTTAGCTTATTATAGCTTAAACAAGCTCTAACCATGTTCCATTTACCTTATTCAAGCACCAATTGCAAAACACACTTGAAACCCTAAAAATCCGAATCTTAATCTTTAGATTTGAAGGTGTTAATGAAGGTTTTAAAGAGAGTATTATATATGGTTGGAAAGAGGAGAAATAGAGCTTCAAGATGGTGGTGGAGGTGGGTGGTCACGCGCTGTCGTGTGGCCGGAGGTGGCCGGAATAGGGCGGCGGCCGATGGTGGGTGAAATTAGGGTTAGGGTTTATTATTTGGGGAGAGAGAGAGTAGAGAGAGAAAGATGAGTTTTTTTTTTTTTTTTTTTTTTTTTTTTTTTTTTTTTTTTTTTTGATAACTTGTGTTGATGGATCTTTGTAGTCGAATGAACCTTTGTTGATGAAGTATCCTTAGGCGTAGAAATCACAATAGCCAAGTAGCACTTATGGAGGTGGGTGGTCACGCGCTGTCGTGTGGCCGGAGGTGGCCGGAATAGGGCGGCGGCCGATGGTGGGTGAAATTAGGGTTAGGGTTTATTATTTGGGGAGAGAGAGAGTAGAGAGAGAAAGATGAGTTTTTTTTTTTTTGATAACTTGTGTTGATGGATCTTTGTAGTCGAATGAACCTTTGTTGATGAAGTATCCTTAGGCGTAGAAATCACAATAGCCAAGTAGCACTTATGCGTAAAAAACACCAAAGTTACGCGTAACAGCAAGAGTTACGCGTAGGTTTAGCTTATTATAGCTTAAACAAGCTCTAACCATGTTCCATTTACCTTATTCAAGCACCAATTGCAAAACACACTTGAAACCCTAAAAATCCGAATCTTAATCTTTAGATTTGAAGGTGTTAATGAAGGTTTTAATGAGAGTATTATATATGGTTGGAAAGAGGAGAAATAGAGCTTCAAGATGGTGGTGGAGGTGGGTGGTCACGCGCTGTCGTGTGGCCGGAGGTGGCCGGAATAGGGCGGCGGCCGATGGTGGGTGAAATTAGGGTTAGGGTTTATTATTTGGGGAGAGAGAGAGTAGAGAGAGAAAGATGAGTTTTTTTTTTTGTTTGATAACTTGTGTTGATGGATCTTTGTAGTCGAATGAACCTTTGTTGATGAAGTATCCTTAGGCGTAGAAATCACAATAGCCAAGTAGCACTTATGCGTAAAAAACACCAAAGTTACGCGTAACAGCAAGAGTTACGCGTAGGTTTAGCTTATTATAGCTTAAACAAGCTCTAACCATGTTCCATTTACCTTATTCAAGCACCAATTGCAAAACACACTTGAAACCCTAAAAATCCGAATCTTAATCTTTAGATTTGAAGGTGTTAATGAAGGTTTTAATGAGAGTATTATATATGGTTGGAAAGAGGAGAAATAGAGCTTCAAGATGGTGGTGGAGGTGGGTGGTCACGCGCTGTCGTGTGGCCGGAGGTGGCCGGAATAGGGCGGCGGCCGATGGTGGGTGAAATTAGGGTTAGGGTTTATTATTTGGGGAGAGAGAGAGTAGAGAGAGAAAGATGAGTTTTTTTTTTTTTTTTTTTTTTTTTTTTTTTTTTTGATAACTTGTGTTGATGGATCTTTGTAGTCGAATGAACCTTTGTTGATGAAGTATCCTTAGGCGTAGAAATCACAATAGCCAAGTAGCACTTATGCGTAAAAAACACCAAAGTTACGCGTAACAGCAAGAGTTACGCGTAGGTTTAGCTTATTATAGCTTAAACAAGCTCTAACCATGTTCCATTTACCTTATTCAAGCACCAATTGCAAAACACACTTGAAACCCTAAAAATCCGAATCTTAATCTTTAGATTTGAAGGTGTTAATGAAGGTTTTAATGAGAGTATTATATATGGTTGGAAAGAGGAGAAATAGAGCTTCAAGATGGTGGTGGAGGTGGGTGGTCACGCGCTGTCGTGTGGCCGGAGGTGGCCGGAATAGGGCGGCGGCCGATGGTGGGTGAAATTAGGGTTAGGGTTTATTATTTGGGGAGAGAGAGAGTAGAGAGAGAAAGATGAGTTTTTTTTTTTTTTTTTTTTTTTTTTTTTTGATAACTTGTGTTGATGGATCTTTGTAGTCGAATGAACCTTTGTTGATGAAGTATCCTTAGGCGTAGAAATCACAATAGCCAAGTAGCACTTATGCGTAAAAAACACCAAAGTTACGCGTAACAGCAAGAGTTACGCGTAGGTTTAGCTTATTATAGCTTAAACAAGCTCTAACCATGTTCCATTTACCTTATTCAAGCACCAATTGCAAAACACACTTGAAACCCTAAAAATCCGAATCTTAATCTTTAGATTTGAAGGTGTTAATGAAGGTTTTAATGAGAGTATTATATATGGTTGGAAAGAGGAGAAATAGAGCTTCAAGATGGTGGTGGAGGTGGGTGGTCACGCGCTGTCGTGTGGCCGGAGGTGGCCGGAATAGGGCGGCGGCCGATGGTGGGTGAAATTAGGGTTAGGGTTTATTATTTGGGGAGAGAGAGAGTAGAGAGAGAAAGATGAGTTTTTTTTATTTTGATAACTTGTGTTGATGGATCTTTGTAGTCGAATGAACCTTTGTTGATGAAGTATCCTTAGGCGTAGAAATCACAATAGCCAATTAGCACTTATGCGTAAAAAACACCAAAGTTACGCGTAATAGCAAGAGTTACGCATAGGTTTAGCTTATTATAGCTTAAACAAGCTCTAACCATGTTCCATTTACCTTATTCAAGCACCAATTCCAAAACACACTTGAAACCGTAAAAATCTGAATCTTAATCTTTAGATTTGAAGGTGTTAATGAAGGTTTTAATGAGAGTATTATATATGGTTGGAAAGAGGAGAAATAGAGCTTCAAGATGGTGGTGGAGGTGGGTGGTCACGCGCTGTCGTGTGGCCGGAGGTGGCCAGAATAGGGCGGCGGCTGATGGTGGGTGAAATTAGGGTTAGGGTTTATTATTTGGGGAGAGAGAGAGTAGAGAGAGAAAGATGAGTTTTTTTTTTTTTTTTTTTTGATAACTTGTGTTGATGGATCTTTGTAGTCGAATGATCGTACCCAAGACAACTCGCACCCAAAGACAACTCGCTTAACAGACAACTCGCTTAACAGACAACTCGCATAGGCAACTCGCTTAGGCTGACAACTCGCATAGTACACAAGTACACCCACCACTTTGTCCTTTTTGTCTTTTTGTCTCAATAGACAACTCGCATATAGGACAACTCGCTTCTCAAATCAGGACAACTCGCATACAAGCATGGGACAACTCGCATATAAGAAATGCACAACGAGACTCAACTCGCATCCAACAAACATTCAAAAAACACCACTTTTCAATCCAAAAATAACTCAACCACGATGATTCAAATCTTCTAAACCAAAACCTAAACACTTATAATGATTCTAAACACAAAAGTACAATCAAAATCCAAAATTTAACACAAGAAATGATCCAAATGATGTAAACTACTCTAAACTCATTCAAACCCAAAAACCTTATGAAAACCACTAGAAATCCAAGAACATGAAAGATGAGTGATCAAACAATGGCTCTTGATACCAATTGTAACATATTGGTTTTCACAGACACACAAACAATCACATATATGGTCGAATTATGCAATAGTTTAGAGAAAGAAAGTAGAATGGGATCCTTTCTAGAGAGAGGAAGTAAACAAAAGAAAGAAAGGTTAGATTGAGTGAAAGGTCCAACCCTCTACCTTGGGAGGTAGAGGGTATTTATAGTTACATACTAAACGTCCTCCTTCGGACTGTGGATCAGGCATACAGTGGGTAAAGACCCGTCCGTCCTCCACGGTGTTGCACTAAACTAAATAACTAACTAAATAACTAGTAAATAACGTAATGTCTACGAGCTAACATATGCTAGACTAGAGTTGGGGTGACCGACTCTTCAACATGAATTTTCTAAATCCTAACAATTTTTATATGCTTGTTAAGTGAGTAGTAATATAGGATTTGAGTGTGAAAAGCTTAAAAATTGTTGATTGATAATCTTCGGTTACTTGGGTTGAATTTTGGCTATTTCAAACGGGCAAAAGCCGTTTTGAAAATTAATTTTCTAAGTCAAGTAATTTTTACCAAGATAAAGAATTGTTTTCAAAATAAATCAACGTTGTAAGAAAATAGTTTTTTTTAACGGGTATCGAAGATTATCGATTAATAATTTTGGGATTATTTTTAGATATAATTGGTTGGTTGTTTTAATGGGAAAAAGCCGTTGGAATAATTGATAATTTATATCTCGTAATTATTACCAAGAGAAAAAAAAGTGTTTTCAATATAAGCCAACGTTATTGGAAAATATTTTAATTTTGACGGGTATTAATTCAAATGGCTTAATAGATTATTCATACTCAATTACCTTTTCACCCCACTTGACGATCATAGCTTTTATTATCATATTCTTTGATTAATTTTATTTCGTCAATAGTCTAATTTTAATTAGTTAAAATATTCTCTATTAGCTAAAATAGTTTTAAAAATCTTTTATAAAATCCAAACCCAAAAATATTCGACAATCAAGCTTCAAACAAAAGACAATAACGTAAATCTCAATTTACATCTCGCCGTGGATTACGACTCCGGAAGATTGATTATCATTTGTTCTCAAGTGATTATTAAATCTAACGGGAAAACTTAAAAATATTAAACCGCTTTGTTACGATGAATCAACAAGCTACAAGAGGGTCTATCGCCGGACTACCGATTCACGTTTTTTGCAACCTTAGTATTTTATGTGTTTGGTTAGGTGTTGATCATTACGTCTTTAAAGGCGGTGATAAGGTGATAGGTGTTGAACAGCTAACGTTGCCTTAAGATAGAAGTGGTGGTCGGATGACCGTTGCACGGTTGAACCCTACCTTAGTAGATTTTGACGTTACATCAATATAATAACACTGTATTTTTCTAAACAAAGCCATTTTAGAGGTTATAAGCAGTGTTTTAAAATCCGGGTTGATCCGGCCGGTTGAACTGTGAAACGATCGGGTGATCGGAAGCTAGTTTTGAACAAAAAACCCGGTTGAACTCACTACAAGAAAAAGTGCCTTTAGTGACCACTCATGTTTTGGTCTCTATTATCATAGTTTAGTCACCAATATAATTGTCGTCAGTGCATTTTCGTCATTGCCACATAATTAGTGACCGTTATAAATGTGGTCACTAATTTTGTCACAATGACAAGTATTAGTGACGACAAATACTGGTCACATAGTCTCTAGAACCGTAAATCTAACATTTTTCAGTGAAATAGTAAGTTACCAAAAGTGGTGGTCACTGTCGAAAAAGGTATTTTAAATTTAAAGACAAAAAGTAGTGGTCACTGGGTTTCTAAGTTAGAGACCAAGGTTGGTGGTCACTGATTTACAAAATATTGAGACGAAAAACAGTGGTCACATAAACCCTAACCCCTAAACTAAAACCCTAACCCCTAAACTTTAACCTTAACCCCAAAATTTAAAGACCAAATATTAGTGGTCACTAGATTTTCAAATTAGAGACCAAGGTTGGTGGTCACTGATTTATAAAATATTGAGACGAAAATCGGTGGTCACATAAACCCTAACCCTTAAACTTTAACCCTAACCCCTAAATTTTAAAGACCAAATATTAGTGGTCACTATATTTTCAAATTAGAGACTAAGGTTGGTGGTCACTGATTTATAAAAAATTGAGACGAAAAACGGTGGTCACATAAACCCTAACCCCTAAATTTTAAAGACCAAATATTAGTGGTCACTATATTTTCAAATTAGAGACGAAGGTTGGTGGTCACTGATTTATAAAAAATTGAGACGAAAAACAGTGGTCACAATAACCCTAACCCCTAAATTTTTTATGACCAAATACAGGTGGTCACTAGGTTTTCAAATTAGAGACCAAGGTTGGTGGTCACTGATTTATAAAATATTGAGACTAAAGACGGTGGACCCTAACCCCTAAACTTTAACCCTAACCCCTAAATTTTAAAGACCAAATATTAGTGGTCACTAGGTTTTCAAATTAGAGACCAAGGTTGGTGGTCACTAATTTATAAAATATTGAGACGAAAAACAATGGTCATGTATCTTTAAATATCCGCAAGATGAATAATTAAAATGAAATATTACCAAAATTTCAAATAAAAATAAAAGGTACATTTAAACTTGTTCAATTTAAAAGCCAACTGAAAAACGACAATGCATCAACGTTATATACTAAAGTTATATATCTTTTCTAATATGATATAAATACACTGACAATTTAAGACATACTTATTATTCGTAAAATTTTGTTATATTGTATACCTTTTTTCTTTTATCTAAATAACTTTGATAAAATTAAAATTGAAATTAAGTTAATAAGTAAAAATCATTTAATTTAAATAAGTTAATAAGTAAAAATATTTTATATCATTTATATCATTCACCCCCCATCACATTTATATCACATTTAAATAAAAAAAACCCATCAGATTTATATCATTCACCACCCATCACATTTATATCACATTTAAATAAAAAAAAAACCCATCACATTTATCCCATCTCTCCCACAACCGCGCCACCGCCATCGTCTCCCACGCCCGCCACCGCCATCGTCTCCCACGCCTGCCACTGCCCACAACCGCGCCACCGCCATCGTCTCCCACGCCTGCCACCGCCATCGTCTGCCACGCCTGCTATCGATTTGAGGTATTAGTTTAATCGATTTGTGTTTTATGTTATTAGTTTGTTCAAATTCAACTTAACCGTTAAAAATCAATCAGTTAGTTGTGTGTGCTGCATAACATCAGTTAGTTGTGTGTGGATTGGAAGTGTCGATCAAGTGTTTGACGAAATGCATATTTCAAGTATATTAGTTGTGTGCTGCATAACATCAGTTACTACCTTATTATCAGTTCACTAATCACATTTGATAGATTAAATTTTAGTGAAGCTTAGTGCACGTAATGTTATCGAATTGTTTAGATCTATGTGTATTGTTCATATTTCAAGTATATTAGTTAGTTTGAATTTAGGTTAAGCTAATTAGTGCATAAGTTATCTTTCAAGTATATTAGTTAGATTGAATTTAGGTTAAGTTATCTGTAAATGATTGTGTATGAATGTTGATCATGATAATTATGAGTTTGTGTTTCTCGATATCAATTTATTAAGCTCTATGTGTATATTAGTTTGAATTTAAGAAGTTTAGTGCACATATGATTATCGAACTTTCATTTGCTAACTAGTACTTTAGATTGGTGATTTTGTTTAAGTCATCCGTTTTATAGAAGCGGTCGTGAAATAACTTGAATACTATGTATATACAAGTAGTCGTGAAATAATCCGAGTTTGATGTGTATAAGCAATTGTGTGAAAATTATTCGAAATAAAGTTATGTTTTCTTTTATGTATGCATGATACTATATACCGCCTTTATTTGTTAATTGTTTTGAATGGATATCAAATATGAATAGAGTTACAAATGTGATTTTCTATACATGAATAGATTTTATTGTACGAGTGAATATGGACAAGTCATGGATGAACATAGCTGATAGGATAAGCGATCCAAGATATGAGTTAGGTGTGAATGAGTTTCTTGATTTTGCATATCGTAAGAAACAAGTGTCATCAAAAGTGCCTTGCCCTTGTAAAGACTGCAACAATTATCGCAAACAAAGTAGAACTACAATATTGGATCATTTAGTGCGAAGAGGAATTACTGTTGGTTATGATAATTGGGTTCATCATGGCGAGCCATATTTAGATGATAGTGATGATGATATGGCAATTAGTGAAGGTAGTGACGGTGATAATGATATGGATGATGATGATGATGACGACCTTGATGAGATGTTAAATAACATAGGTGAAAGTAGAGGAGGTGTTAATTGGCATAGTGATGGTGAATCTTCAAGTACCTTTAATAAAGATGTTGAAACGCTTCGACTATTATTAGCTGAATCACACCTAGAACTTTATACAGGATGTAAAACTTATTCAAAATTCTCGTTTGTTGTTACCATCTTGCATTTAAAGACAAAAAGTGGTTGGACCATCAAATCATTTGATTCAATCCTTGAAGTATTTAGAAAATCCTTGCCAACTCCATCACTAGTTCCGAAAAACTTCTATGAAGCCAAAAAATACGTACGTGATTTAGGGTTTTATGGAGAAAAAATTCATGCATGTGTTAATGATTGTGTTCTGTATCGAGATAAGTACAAATTGCATACCGAATGCCCAAATGTTAAGTGCAAAGAGCCTCGTTTTAAAGATAAAGATTCTAAGGTACCACAAAAGGTGCTTCGATATTTTCCTCTCAAACCTAGGCTACAAAGATTGTTCATTGATAAACAACTTGCTTGTGACATGAGGTGGCATAAGGAGAAGCGGGTGAATGATGATAACATAGTTAGACATCCCGCAGATAGTGAGGCTTGGAAACACCTTGATAGAGTGGACTCGTCATTCGCTAGTGATCCGCGTAATATACGTTTAGGGTTAGCAACAGATGGATTTAATCCGTTTGGTAACCTAAGTAATCCGTATAGCATTTGGCCGGTATTTTTCGTCCCGTATAACCTGCCACCATGGAAATGTATGAAAGATCCATACATGTTCATGTCGATGTTGATTCCTGGCCCGAATTCACCCGGAATAAATATTGATGTTTATTTGCAACCTCTCGTAGATGAACTAAAAGATTTGTGGGTTGGTATAGATGCTTATGATTCACACAAAAAAGAACACTTCACACTTCGTGCAGCTCTGTTATGGACGATAAATGATTTCCCTGCATATAGTATGCTATCTGGTTGGATTGGCAAGGGCTACAATGCTTGTCCAACATGTATGGATGAAACTTCGTCTCTTTACTTGCCTCATAGTAGAAAAATATGCTATATGGGTCATCGAAGGTTTCTTCCGGCTTCAAATCAATGGCGAAGGGATAAGAAGAATTTTGATGGGAAAGTGGATTATCGGGAACCAGTCGCACCTAAGTCTGGAAATGAAATACTGAAAGAAATTGATTATGCTCTTAACACGAGAAAACGTAAGTCTTTAAAGGATAATCGGGGGTGGAAGAAAAAGAGTGTGTTCTTCCAGCTTGAGTATTGGGCTAAACTAAAACTGAGACATAATATAGATATAATGCACGTTGTTAAGAATGTAACCGAAAGTTTGATTGGTACCTTATTTAACATTAAGGGTAAAACCAAGGACACATGGAAATCTCGTAGGGATTTGATGGATGAAAGGTTGAAGAAAAGCTTACACCTACAATCACAATCAAATGGTAGCTCATTCATAATGCCTATGGCTTGCTACCATTTGACAAAAGATGAGAAACAAAAAATACTACGTTTCTTGAACTTGCTAAAATTCCCGGATGGATATGCCTCCAATATATCTAGATGTGTAGTCGGGGGAGAATTCAAGTTGTCTCGCATGAAAAGTCACGACTTGTATGTTTTCATCCAAAGAGTGTTACCTTTGTCAATTAGGGGCTGCTTGACAAAAGAAGTTCGCCTTTTGTTGTACGAGCTAAGTGAGTTTTTCCGGATTTTATGCGCAAGAAATATGTACCTAGATGTTCTTGATAAAGAAGAGGAAAGAATTACTCTTATCTTGTGTAAGTTAGAGCGGATATTTCCTCCATCATTCTTTGACATCATGGTTCATCTCTTGATCCATTTGCCACACGAGGCAAAGATTGCTGGTCCGCCTCAATATCGATGGATGTTCCCATTTGAGAGGTAGTTATATTCCCGACATCATTCTTCATATCGAGGTTAATTTCTAATATGTTATGATACTAACTACTTATCATATTTATAGGAAAATGCGTACTTTAAAGGGATATGTTCACAACCGAGCTCGTCCAGAAGGATATATAGCTGAAAGATACATAGAAAGTGAATGTCTAACTTTTTGTTCCATGTATTTGAACAATGTTGAGACCGCCTTCAACAAGGTTGAGCGTAACAATGAAATGACAGACAATGATAGTGAAATTTTTGTTTTCTCATGTAAAGGGCGTCCCTTAGGTAGTCCCAAATTTTATGATATTGGTTATATGGAGTTGAAGAAGATCCATACATACGTTTTAAATAATTGCCATGAATTGGGGGAGCTAATAAAGTAAGTGCTTTATCAATTTATGATATTGTTATTTTCATTTTTTTTGGTTTCTTTAGAATATGTGTTCATAGTATTTCACACTCTGTAGTATACATAAAGTTAAACTTGAGGAACAAAACTATGATGATATAAACGAAGTTCATGACAAACAATTTTCCTCGTGGATCCGACAACGTGTAAGTCTGTAAGATTGTTTTTAGAATTTTGATTTAATATTTCAAATTCAGTTAAATTGATAATTTATAAAGACATTTTCTTATAATTTAGGTGAATTGTTACCCACAATCATTCGCAACTGAAATTCGTCTCTTATCGCGTGGACCATCAAAGTCAGTGAGTCAATATAGTGGATGTTTGGTGAATGGGTATAGGTTCCACACCCAAAGTCGTGAAATGAACAAGAAAAGTCAAAATAGTGGGGTTGTAGTGAAATGTAGTCATGGGGAGAGCATGATAGATTTTTATGGGATATTACAAGAAGTGCTAGAGTTGGAATACTTAGGAGAAAATAAAAGAGTGTTGGTTTTCAAGTGTGATTGGTTTAAAGTTGATGATCAAAACGGACTACGAATTGACAAGGAATCTAAAGTCATCAGCATAAATGCATCCCGGAAATGGTACCAAGATCAACCTTACATACTTGCATCACAAGCTAAACAAGTTTTTTATGCACCTGATATAAAGTTGAGTAAGAGTTGGCTTGTGGTGGATAGTAATGCCCCTCGTGCTCTTTTTGATGTTCCACTACATGATGAAGAAGTTTATCAAGATCAAGAATTACATTTAGATTTAATTGATGATTTGAATATGGAGCTACCATTCCTTGCACGAGGTGATGTCCCATTGGAAGTGGTGGATGGCTCTACGGTTGGTGATAACTCAAGGAAAAAATAAAATCAAAACGTGCATCTCATGGATGAAGGATTTATTGACGATGATGATGAGGAGGAAGACATTGACCCAACTGGTTCAGAATATTCTGAAAATGAGGAATCATCAGAACATGATTGTAGTGATTCGGAATAGACAGTTAGATATATAGCTCAATAGTTTATTTTCTTACACCCGAAAAGTCTACAAGGTCAGATCTTTAGTTTTATAAGAATTTCTTATTATTCTTTGACTTCTGTCTTCTGAATAGCAATTATCAGTTTAATATGTATCAGTAAGCTAATCTCTGAGACATAATATAGATATCAGCTTGAGTATTGGTCTTAAATTTCAATATCAACAACTTGGGCTCACATATGTTTTGATTACGTATAGCTTGGTTATGGCTCTGTTTGTTCTAATTATGCATTATTATTGTTTTGCATCAACTTTGGTCCTTATGTTTCAGACTTGGCTGGTTCCATTGCATCTAATACCGGTTTCTGCATAAGCATTCTGATCCATCTAAATATCTAATTATGCTATGATTACTCGTGTTTTGATCTCGTTTCTTTATATTATAGTGATGACATGGCATAAAGATATTTATAGGCATTCTGTTTTGATCTAATTATGTAAAAAGAAAGTAAAAAAATGTTGGTTACATGGGTAAATGACAATTGTAAATGGGTGATGACATGGCATGTTGCTGAGGAAAGGGGAGGTGAGAAGGTCAGGAGCTGGAGGGAGAACTGATCCATTCATTTATCAGGTAAAGCTTCTTCTAGTTGTTAACTGCATTAATGTCAATTGAAAGCTTTGGTTTTCTTCTTGCAGATAGCTGCAAAGTAGTTGTTTGCTTCAATTATTTGATGATACCCTGCATATATATACAGTTATAGCCGCCCACTGCTGGAGTAAACAAATCTTCATCATCATCTTCTCAGGTATAAATCCTCTTCATTAACGTTAATCATATAACAATACTGTTGTTTATACTTTACATTGTAGTTTTGAATATGAATTTTTATATAATGTTTTATGAAGATTTGATGGTTTTTCTGTGAGAGTTATGCGTGGTTACAATGTCTATTTGGTTATAAATTTAAGGCTTTTGGCCTCATTTCATTGCTTTCTGTGAGAGTTAAGAGGTGTAGTATTTAGTTGAACCCTGGAGGATACCTGCTAGTTCATTGCTTTCAACCATGGCGAGTGCCACATTAGTCTTACCTTGGTATTAGGGACTGTAGATACCTAGTTTTGAAACGCTGTTTTTGCATACTAGTTGTGAAAGCCAGTTAATGTGATATTTGGCTTTGAATTATTAGCTTATATATATAGTTATTATATCAAGGTTGGGAAGTGGTGAGGGAAATAAATGAGATGTGATTAGTTCTTGTGAAACCACTGATAGAACTCGCAATATGATCTGTACTCGCAATATAGTTATTATGTGTCTTTGGAGTTTATGATACGAAGTTGTAAAGATGAGGTGAATATTTGGGCTGATATGGTTGTTCTGAGCAGATAAGCAATTAAGCATATTCATATCTGTTAGTATGAATTCAAGCAAGTAAAACTAATGCTCTTGAACAGAAAATCTTAAACAGTACTTGTACATGATCTTGATATCAATGCTCTTTATGACATGCTTCTCTTGGCATGTTATCTATTTTGTTTGTAACTAGTACCTACTGTTAGTATGGACAGTTTCTTACAACCAATGGTTAGTTTGGTTCTATAGGTAGATACTTATAAATAAACACGACTAGCTAGAAGCTAGAGCATTTGACATAAAGTTGAAGACTTGGAGCTTGAGTCGCAACTCCAGTTGATTCAATTTGGCAATCAAGTTGAAGACTAGCTACTGTGTCTATTATACTGTTAAGAGTTTCAATGTACAGCAAAAATAGTTATATCCTAGAAATGCTGTTTGGTCTTGAGCAGATAAGCAATTAAGCATATTCATATCTGTTAGTATGAAAATCTTAAGCAATCTGTAAGTAAATATTTGGGCTGATATGGTCTTTGGAGTGTACAGTCCCTACTTGTAGATTCTGATCATGGTATATTTTTTTTTCATACAGCTTTCAGAATGAATGCCAAACAAGTTCTTGAACAGAAACGACGTTCTTCTGACATACAAGTTAAAACTAATGCTCTTTCCAAGCCTTCTGGTCATAATCGCAACGTTTATCAGGTACCTTTCATGTGTTAGTTTATTACATCTCTTGCTGGTACAATTCTTGTTTTGTTTTTTGATTAACATGTGGGCTTTTGATGCTAATTAAACACGTAGATGGCTGGTCCCGGAAAAGGAGTCATAAAAAGGGTTGCTTTTCAGAATTCAAGCAGTAGCTAAGAAGTTTCAAAACCCTTTAACTCAAGTAAAAGTCAAATGGTACCAGAAAAGTACAAGTTAAGTAGCAGTCATGAAGTTTCAAAACCTTTTAAGTTGAGTAAGAGTCAAGATGTGTCACACCCTCACAAATCTGATGTACCACAAAAGAGACAAGCTTATACGAGATTGGAAGATGAAGAGGTGCAAGAAGAGGTGCAAACTCAGCCTAATATACCACGAAAGAGACAAGCTTATACGAGATTGGAAGATGAAGAGGTGCAAACTCAGCCTAATATACCACGAAAGAGACAAGCTTATACGAGATTGGAAGATGAAGAGGTGCAAACTCAGCCTAATATACCACGAAAGAGACAAGCTTATATGAGATTAGAAGATGAAGAGGTGCAAGAAGAGGTGCAAACTGAGTCGGTAGATCACGAATATTATTCGGAGGATGATCGTGAAGTTAATTCTGTTCAAACCGAGACCGATATTGGTTCAACTTCACATGGTAGAAATATTGTTTTTGCATGCGCATATTGTTGTGTTTTTAATTGTATTAATAATCTATTATTGTGTTGATTACATAATGTTAGGCACATCAGTTACTCAAAAAGAATCGAGAGCCTTGAATGAAGCAAAGAAAAGGCGATTGGACAAGGGAAAGCTGGTCTTTGAGATTGATGAATGTGCAGGCCGGATAGTTGGCAAGGATAGCCAACGTTTTATCACCAAGGGCGGGTGTTTAGTGCGTGAATATGCAATGATGGATGGCACTACATGGAAAAAACAACCAGATTCCTTAAAGACCGATATCATCTCAAAATGCGTGGTAAATTGTTGAATGTAGATTGTATTAATGTTTCTGTTTTTTTCTTTCTTAAGTAATATAACGGGTCAACCCAACCCGTGACTTGTCTGACCCATTCTTCCAAATGACCCATAGTTTAGAGTCATAGTTAGGGAATTATATTGCTTTTTAATTTGATGAAGGTTTTTTCCTTTCATTATATATCAGGAAAATTCAACCTTCAATCGGCAATGTGAGAGTTCATTTCATGCGATAGATTCACAGTTAGGGAATCAACATAAAAATCGGCAGTATAAGTTACACGTTCGTTACAAGGAGTTTCCTACACATGAGGAGGCAATGGTGGATCCCCCAAGCGGCATTGAACTTCCTGAGTGGGTTAAGCTTTGTCAAAAGTTTGCGAGTGAGAAGTTTCAGGTATAAAATTCATTTTTTCTACAATTTGTAGTCTTTTGTTTATGAAATTTTTTAAACTGTAATCCTTTAAATTTGGCAGAAGTTAAGCGCCCAAAATAAGAAGAACCGGTCGTTCAATGTGATTCCACCTACTGTCGGTACAAAATCCACTGCAAGAAGAATGGATACGGTAAGTTGGTTCTATAAAACTTTTATTATTCATTATTCATGCGTGTATATATATATATATCTGAATTATGGTTTCTATATGAAACAGAAAAGGAGACAAGGGGAAGAAGTGACTGTAATTGATGGCTATGAAATTTCACATTATTCTGAGAAGAATCATAAAATGGTTAATGAGGAGGCCGAGGCAGTTTTGGTATGCTCTGCTACTATGCACTTTCGCAACTAATGTAACATTCTAGTAAACCCAGATCCACGTTCACTTTATAGTTATTAGTAGATAAAGTACCAACATATCCAAGACTTTACTTACACGTCTAGTTTACATACTGCCTTCCTTCTGTATAACCTTTAAAGAATTTGCGACTACTGATTTCAACCTGCAAATCACAATAAAAACAAGTTAGAAATTTAAAATGATTCAATAGAGTCTAAAAATGACAAATGTAGATGACATTTGGTTGACTAATATGTGGCATGATAGATGGGTCAGGCGGGTTTGGGTTGAGACTTCAACTTTAGTACGGGTAGGAATAGGTCAATCAGGTTGGAATAGGAATGCAGTAGACCTTCTTTGGGAAGGGTAATATACATAAGCTTTTGTATTATTTCAACAGCACCTGAGCCTACTCAAGATTAGGCTGAACATAACGGAATATACTGAAACAAGAAATATTTAGTAAAGTCTGATAAGGAAATCCATGAGAAATATTTTTACTTGCATTCACTAATAAATTGATATTATATACAGAAAAAGTTACGAAGTGAAGAAGCTGCTGGTTCGGGTACGCCAGTGGAAATATGTTTGAAAGTGCTGAAACATGTTCCGGGACATCTTAGAGGACGTTCTGCTCCAAAGAAAGAGATTCTGGCGGTGTAAAATTTAAGGACAACTGTGGAACTTGAAAAGAAGAAATTCGCGGCTTTAGAGGAAGAGGTGCGAGTACTTAAAGAGGAGCAAGTCAAACATCAAAAGGAGCAAGCTAGTTTTAAAGTGGAGCAAGACGAAATGAAAAAGAATATGGGATTGATGATGCAAGAGATAAAGCGTTTGTCGGGATTGGTACTCAAAATTCTGTAAGTTAACATCATATACTTAATCTTATGCTATTTGTTTGAGGTATAACTAGTCTTTTTGACCCCTCTCTGTCCAAAAAGGTCTCACCCTTGTTCCTACCTTAGCCCCCCCAGTTCGTGATTTCCTTAAAAGAGATAATTCAGGTGCAATATCCAAAGACAAACATCTAGCGATTGAAAACTGTTTGGTTTACGATAGTACATCAGTGAGAGATTTTAAGTGAAGGCTCGTGTATTTGAAATGTCGAAAATTAAGAGATTAAGGCATGTGATATTGAGGTAACACTTTACTGTTAAGGTGTTCTATCAGGTATTAAGAGTAGTCACTAATGCCTTTTTTAGTAGGTTCAATTTGATTTCATAAAGAGTAAAACAAAGTTTGTGATTCTGTATTCTTATCAGGATGAGTTTGGCAGCCAATTCCATTATTTTGAACTCTAATAGTAACGAAAAGTTGGACTTAGTTTCTGTATGTTGTGGCCGTTGATAACTTCATTGTGTCTTTTATGTAGTATATTCAGTTACATTTTATTATAATGTAGCAAGTCTGGTGTATTTAGGAAATTGGTGCCGTTGGGCACCCCTTTGGACGGTTACTGATGTCTTAACTAGAAGCAATTGGTTTGTTTCAGTTAGTAGGTAGTGGTTTTTATAGATAGAAGTAACGTGGTTCTGGTTTAAGTTTAAGCATGATGATTCAGATTAGGCAAAGGCCTGGTGAATAGGTGACTTCTGAGTTAAGGATAGTTTTTTTATACCTCTTGTTCTGTATCTGAGTTCTGTTTTGTGCGTATACGTAATGTGATATTGGATGCGTAATGTGAAATTTAGAGTTTTTGTTTGCTGATATTCTGGTTCTGAGTTCTATAGTGACAGACGTCATCTTGATCTCGGTCATATATTCTCTGTGTCATAGCAAAGCCCCTAGTTCTCAAAACTTAATATCAGTAACTGTAACTGATTGATAACTGTAACTGATTGATAACTATCCGACATTAATATCAGTAACTAACATATTTAGAATTGCGACTAGTGCTAACTGACTTAAGCTAACTAACACCTATAGGTGGGTAGCTGATAGTTAGCATATGGTCATCCACACCCATTACATTTCCCAGTTCTTTCATGTACTAAGATGAAATGTGTGCTGTTTAGAATGTTGATCTGCTATTGTATGCCACACAGTATAATTGAGTACTTTGACATTGGTGTAGCAGATGATACATCCTTATCCATCATATCATGTGACCTGTATTTCAGCTTTTCATATTTTGAGTTATTTATATCCAAAATTGAAGTATGGTTGCCAAAGTTACAAATTCACAGATTCGAAGATATTAGTTTATGGTATTATAATACTAATATTTATAGATATCTCTGCTAAGATGTTTCAGTTTATAGTTTTCAATAAGAATATTAACGATTGTATGCCTATGATAATAACACGAACCGCCTTGATGTTTCAGTTTATAGTTTTCATATTTTGACACGTTATCTTTGTTGGGCTAATTTTTATTCTTTTACATATCCAACCCGTTAGAGATAAAATTACCCAAATCGGTCCATTGACAATAAGTTTAGAATCTGCTTACTGGAAGTTGTACAAACAGTTTCAGATTTCACATCATAATATTATGTCTAATTGAGTTTATTGCATTATTTGTAGGGTGACTAAAGGTTCAGTTGGATTCAAGAGCGAGTTGGATGACGGGTCGTTTGGTGCTAAGTTTTGTTCAGTTGGATTCAAGAGCGAGGTGGATGTGATTCCAAACATGTTTTATTACTAATAAATGTTTTATTAGTATAGATAAACACGATGTTAAACACTTGAACATTATGCTTAGCGAGATACAAAAAGTATATGTTGAAAAAAAATCTTTTATGTTTATGCAATTACAAGTAATTTGATATCTTTGTTGTTTAAATTATGTGGTTTTAATTTTTAGTGCAGTTATATATTTTGTGAAATCGCTAAATCGTTTTGTAAGTACGTTTAAGTGACCACTTTTTACTTTTAAAAGTAAATAGGTGGTGACCACCGGTTGGTCTCTAAATTAATATGAAGTGACCACACATATGGTCACTGATGGGAGTTAACGGTGTATTAACGGGTCCGTTATCTTTAGCAAAACAGTGACCACTTTTATGACCACCTTTATCATTCACTATCTATCAATTCAGTGACCACCTTCACCTCGTAGTGACCAAAACTAGTGACCGAATATATCGTCACAAATATAGTGACCACTGTAATATGGTCATTGATTAGAGACGAATTTTAATTTTTGGTCTCTAATAAAAATAGTGACGGAGCTATTGTGACGAAAAGTGACCACCCGGGTTTTGGTCACTAAGCAGTGTTAGTGACCGATTTTATACTAATAGTGACCATATACCTATTGTCACTAAATCCGGTTTTTCTTGTAGTGACTACCGGTTAAACTAGTTGAATTGTGACCCGATGACTCGACTAGATCAACTAAAAAACCTGTTTTTTAAACATTAATTTTAAAAGTCATTCAACACCTATCCACATGAGAAGTGTAATGAGTCGACGTGTTCAGATCATGTAAAACAAATTAATTAATTGTGTTAACATCACAATTCACAAATAAAGAAGAACGATATCGACCTTTTTTGTAAGTTTTTTTAATTTTATGCCACCTAGCTTGTTTCTTACTTAATCCATATAAGTCGGTTTTTGGATTATGATCTAGATATGGTCATATAGGCGTTAAAGCATGTGAAATTAATTTATAGACTTATCTTTGTTGATCTATAGTTAGAATTTTCAGATTGGTACACATTTAACATATAATGTTCTGCATACGTATTAGTTCGAAATATGGACCTTTTAAACCGGTGCACATACAGAACATTGGGTACATCCGAAATCGAAGCTCTCAAACAAAGACTGACGCAAAAATGTATCATAGGGTACAGGGGCGGAGCCAGGATTTCAAGTTAGGGGGGGCCGAAATTTTTTTTTTGTACTCATGGCGTAGGGCCGAATAGATACATCAAAGCATGATAATATAGAAAAATAGATGAAGAACCAAATAGATAATAAAATTAAGAAACTTGTATTTAAACCAGGTACAAGACACATAATCAATAAACATATGATTTCTAATGACCTTGCACTTAGCTATAATCCTTTGTCATGAACCAAATAGGACTTGTAATGACCTTATGTTACATTACTACTTGTAATGACCTTGCACTTAGCTATAATCCTTTGTCATGAACAAAACTGATGTTACATTACTACTGAGATCAATGGTCATACACACATGATACATTGCTACATTTACTTCTTTATTAGCAGGGGTGGAGCCGCGAACGGTTTAATACTTTAATCAACCCCGAAAGCCTCAAAATTTATTCTCTTTTGTATGGTACACGCATACATACGTACTACTGATACTAGTTCAGTAGTTCTTTATTTCTATATTAGAATCTTGAGTTTTGACAATTCACAATTGGTATTTGGTAAAAAACTAAAAACTAGAACAATAAGAACATAACACATAACAAATAACAAATAACAAGTAATAACTAATAAGCATACAAGCAAATAGCAATGAAGCAATTAATAGTTATCATTTAACAAGTATTCAATCAATGGATCATTAATGTGCAAAAAAAATCACTGGTTCAATTCATTTATGCGAAACGTTCCAAACACAATTATACAAATAACTAATTTTGATCATTAATGAAAACTAAATATTTAAGAGCATTGAATACCCTATTAGATGATTGAACTCTTTTGATCGGTAATTTAGTTGTTGAAGGAATGACATTGATTGTTCAATTTGCTTGGCTTTTCTCTTCCTTATCACTGGATTGGGAGGGGCCCCATTGGTATTCCTAAAACAGATTGGGTTTTGGGCTATATAATTATGAGCTTCTTGGGCTAGTTGGGGGGGGGGGGGCCCAGCACCCGCTGGCCACCCTATCCCCTCCGCCCTTGATAGGGTATGCATTTTTCAATTGTTTTAAAAACAAGTATGCACTTAATATTAAATTATCAAAAAAATTTTAACAAAAAACAAAATTTACACCATGGATGCTTTTAAAAGAGTATGCACATGCATACCCTCTACTTTGAGTATGTCCGCCACTTTTTTGAAAGGCTTTTCTCACATAGAAATGGCTCTAAACACCAATTTCAAACATGCGTCATAGAGAACGATTTTAGTTACTCTAACTGGTTTGTTCTTAAGATAAAAAGTTGGTTTTGCAATAAGCAATCTCAAACAACCTTAATAAACCTTCCTAAATAACCTATAAATAGCTTGAACAAGGTTTGTAGCTCGCGCTTCGCAGTGAGGTGTTTACATACATAAGTATTATTTAACGTCTGAGCTAAGTGTGTTTCTATTAGATATGTTTAGTATTTTAAGCGTGAACAATATAATTAAGCGGTTGCGAATTTACAAAAAAGTATGTTATCAAGGCTTCGTTACGTTGCGTTTATATAGAGCTTCTTCTATATCTATACTACTATATAAAGCATTTAAGTTGTGGGCTCCACAAAAAATTAAGATAAAGAGCTCCAATCATTGAGTGACATGTGTCACTTCTCTAACTAAAAACTAACAAAAAGGGAGGAGCTCTGACAAACTAAAATAAAGAGCTTCAATAATGGGGTGACACGTGTCACTTCTTAACTAATTAATCACCTTTATTTTTAAATTTAAATATCTTTTAATCCGTTTAATTTTTTTATGATCTAATTTCACCATATTTTTTAAAATTTTGTGCTCTTTAATTCAACATCCATTTTGATATATTTTTATGAGTTTTTAGTTTTTACATTTTTAGTAGGTTTATTTTATTTTGATTCAAATTTTTATAACTTTAACCTTTATTTCAATCAATACAAACTTTATTTATCAAAATCATTTACTTTTGGGAAAGTGTTTGACGGGAAAGAGATTGTGAAGGTCTTTTTATATGCGGGAATAATGATGTCACGGGAAAGATACGGAAAACCCAAACAAACACATACAACTAACACATATACATTTGGAGTGTTGTGAAATGAATTCACTAAGCGGGTAGGGAATTGCGAGGAGAGTTGGGTTAGCAATTCATTTACTATATTTATCGCCGCCGCTGTGCGCGGGTATCTAACTAGTAATTAAAAATGATAGAATGTCGTTATTTAACAACCGTTAAGTAATAACCGTCAGTAGGACAGTTTGTGTAACGAACATCAAACATGAAGGACCAATTATGTAAAAAAAAAATTACATCGTTAGTCCCTACAGGACTTATTTTGCAACGCAAGTTAAACCTCAGGGACTCTTGTCGCATTTTCGTTTTTGTAAAAGTATTTAAAAAAAAAAGGTAACGACCGTTAGTACATAACGGCTGTTAACTAACGAGTTACTGTGCATTTCACTTTTCATTCGTATCCTATTGGGTGTGACAGTAGCACAAAACAACCTGGCAAGTAGCAATGTATTGTAACACCCCAACCCGGCAAGGGTAGAAGTGTCACATTCTGGTGTCATATCAGAACATACAAATAAAATCTTTACTAATGGAAACCTTAAAAATGAAGTATCAAAACATATGCACAATTGACTAACAAGAAAATACAATATCCAGAATGAATTAAAATCCCAAAACAAAAGTTCTTCAAAAAAAATCCCAAAGTAATAAGGTGCTAGGGTTGGTCCACTCAGATACTCTAACTCTCAGCCCATCGAAGCCCATCTTCCAACCTAAAACCTACCGCAGGAAAAGAAATGCGGCTGAGCTTAAAAAGCCCAGTGAACAGATATAACAAAATGAAAGCTGAACAGAATCAGAAATACGAAATGAAACAAAGGAAACGATAACAAGGTCGCAACGGAAAGGAAACACTGAGTCAATGAGGATCCTGCAGAAACACAATTATACCGATATCCAGAAAGAACAGATAACAAGGAGAACACAGCAGAGCAACGCATCCAAAACATACATATAATCACATATAAGCAAACAGACATACAAGCACCGAAACCAAATCAAGCATAACAGACGTGGCATCCACTCAACATAAGAATAGCATGCAATCAAATCAGGAAATCAGAATATAAATAAGCCCAATGGAAAACTAAAAGTAAGCGGAATCAATTAATTAGTAAGTGAGAATGGCAATCAAACAGGACAGAAACCCTTAGTTGAAAACATAACCAGTATCATAACAGCAGTCAAAACATGGCAGTCACACGCAAAGCAGGGCAATTAAACAAGTTAACAAGCCAGACCACATAAGTTGAACCATTTACCCAATCAAACAATAGCATTAGCAGAAATTAAACATGGCAGGTCAACCATAGGCAGATAGGGATACTAACGGATAATCAAAGTTCACGATATTAACTGAACGAAGTATACATAATAAACATACAAGACAATCGATTACACACTAGCATTGTCACCACACAGATCAAAGAGGTCACATAACGGTAAGATAACATATAATCAGATGACAACATGTGAATCACATAAAAACATATTAATCATATCGTAGCATGGTAACAGGTAGTCACATAAACATGTAAAAGCATAAACAAATTCAATAATCATGTAATAACTCGGTACGTGAATGGAACCATAGTCTGAAGTAACGGAATGAAAGTGTGACAGATCAATGCAATGGAATGTATATATCTTGGTAGTAGAGTGAGTCATATAAGGGATTGAGTAATGAACAATTAACACATAATATGGTGCGTTGGGGAAATACAGAAAGTACAGTATAGGCATATCAAAAGCGTAAGGGTTGTCAGAAATCTACCACAAGCCCGGAAACATATCATATCATAAGTAGCCATTGTATTCGGAGGGGTGACCTCGGAATACCATATATAATAGGAGGGGAGACCTCAGTAACCAATGGAGTAGCTAGCTCCCAGACTGTGAAGACGCGTATTGCACACGACATCATTCACCAGACAAATCATATCATATCAGATAACAGAACAGATCTAGGATGCATCCATACGCCCCTGCAGACAAATAGTGGCCATACAATATATATCGAGCTCATAATCAGATAACAGAAAGGGACGGTGTGTAACATCACTCGTACACACTAGAGTCATGCCATTGGTGCATCAATGACACGGCCATGTTACCTTCATGGCTAGGGAAACATATTTGGCTCGGGTATCAAACTGAAGGGTCAAAGCATAATCATATCATAAGGATTCATATCAAAAGTTCATATCAAAGTTCCAAAACATAAGTTCATAATCAAAAGTTCATATTAATGGCTCATAATCAGAAAGGTTAGTAGTCATAAGGTTCACAATCAGAAGGTTCATAATCAGAAAGGTTCATAATCAGAGTTCATAACAAAAAGGTGCATAACAGAGTCATAGAGAAGCCCTAAATAGAAGGCTCAGAGCAAAGTATAACAGTTCAAAGCTAATATCGAAAGATGTAAACGAATCATGAGAAACCTTAAGAGATAAGGTCAAAATATCTGTACCTTAGCAACGAAATGAAAACAAACGGAAAAGTAACACCGGGAAGCAACGTCGTATCTTCTTCAACGAATCTACACGAATTGATATCATATATTATTTATATACTCATTTTATAAGCTTCTTATGCATTTGTACGTGTTTTACTTATTGATATCCTCTTTTTATCTTTCATTTTCTTAAGTTCACATTTGGACCAGAATTTAGCGATTTTTATAAAATACTTACTTAGCTCAAATAAAATCAAGTAAAATCCCAGGGGTTCCCATATGAGTTAAAAGACTCTCCAAAAATTAGTGGGTTCTATTTCCATGCCAAATGGCCTATAGAAAATCACAAGTCCAGACCTGTCCAGAAAGTGATCAGAAAATACACCTTAAAAGTTTACGCTTATTGGACCTGTTTAGACACCTTGGAAAAATCCCCAAAACTCCCAGAAATTCATTTATATCCTAAATGTCACTCCTGTAAAAGGATAGCTCCCAATTCTTCATGGTTTGAAAATGAAAAATCAAACAATCCAACTAAATTTCAGACCCGTTTTCTCAGCTTTGACACTTGATCTTGTAAAATTCAAAAATACGACTTAGACAACTCCAAATTCGACCAAACCACTTGGAAAACTTAACTAATACATTAAAATAAGTTTACAACCAAAAATACCGAATTAAATACTTATGTAACTCAGTTTAACAAGCATACACATTCGACCTATAAATCTGCCCAGGTCAGAATTCGTTTTAAAGCCATCATATAACAAATTTCAACCATTCTAACACACAAGAGACTTATATATTTTTATTTTAACGTGACTTAGGCTTCATTACAGCCCTTACAATAAAACACCCAAAGTACACCCACTCGACTCAAAGTAAATTCCACGAGTCGACACGCATTTAGAGTTACGTATATTTGCTATTTTATGTGACAAGGTAGCATTCATGTGCCCAAGTTTTAATGTATCATTATGTGATGTATGAATGGGTATTTTTCATGCGTATGGAGGACCAAAAACACTCGACACAAATCGGGAACAATGAAGAAAAGAGATAAGCTGAAGATGTGTTACCTTGGCGTGAAAGAAAGGAAGAGAACAAGGTCAAAATGAGGCAACCCAACACCCTTTGTACCCACGACCAGCAGCAATTCAGCCCCACGACAGACCCAAGGCTTACATCAGACTCACGACCAGGAAAACCCCACGCCAATCAGCCAGCACCCACGACACAATACCACTACCACAACCTCCTTGAATCATGCTTCCATAACCTCGCACCTTGGTTTTCTTTTTGTTGAGCGAATGGAGGAAGAAGAAAGGAAACCCTAAGAGTTTTGGCGTCATTAGGGCTGCTAGGGTTTTGGTGTGCTTCAAATTTTGTGGAGCGTAATAAAAAAAAAGAGGGGGGGGGGATATACGGTTTTGCATTGGCCGAACAAAAGGAGAACAAAACATGGGCCAAGTCCAAATCTTTAAATGGGCCTCTACATTTAAGTTATCATGTGCTAACAAATTTTGGTTCGTATAATATGTTTAGACGCAAGTGTCGCAAGGTTTCGTTTATTTTGTACATTAGGTTTTGACAATCATTTACATATTAGACTAGAACTTCATTTAATGATCATTGACGTAATTTATGTATTTTATTTGGGGGCAGAATAGTCTTTTAACGCGTTTCAAATTTTTAGGGTTTTACATGTTTGGTTAGGTGGTGATCATTACGTCTTTAAAGGCGTTGATAAGGTGATAGGTGTTGAACAGCTAACGTTGCATTAAGATAGAAGTGGTGGTCGGATGACCGTTGCACGGTTGAACCCTGCCTTATAGGTGTTGACGTTACATCAATATAATAACACTGTATTTTTCTCAACAAAGCCATTTTAGAGGTTATAAGCAGTGTTTTAAAATCCGAGTTGATCCGGCCGGTTGAACTGTGAAACGATCGGGTGATCGGAAGCTGGTTTTGAAAAAAAAACACGATTGAACTACCGATTAAACTAGTTGAATTGTGACCCGATGACTCGACTAGATCAATTAAAAAACCTGTTTTTTAAACATTAATTTTAAAAGTAATTCAACACCACGTCTTATATAGTTGTACAAATATATCCACATGAGAAGTGTAATGAGTCGACGTGTTCAGATCATGTAAAACAAATTAATTAATTATGTTAACATCACAATTCACAAATAAATAAGAACGATATCGACCTTTTTTGTAAGTTTTCTTAATTTTGTGCCACCTAGCTTGCTTCTTACTTAATCCATATAAGTCGGTTTTTGGATTATGATCGAGATATGGTCATATATGTTGGTTTTATAGATATAAATTAATATATGTGAGTTAGGATCGAACTCGAGATCACGGGATTGCACACTTTGCGTATGAGAATTAAAGTTAATAATTAAATGTAATAGTTATATTTATTTATTAATTAAACGAAATAACTATAACGGACGTTAAGTAATTAAGTGTAATGGACTAACGGTCGTTAAATGTAATTGGAAAAGACTAGATTGCAAATTAAGATTGGGAAGGTTCCGGAATCCCTTGGGGATGTTACAACCGATCGGCCAAGAGGGACAAACCCAACCCAACTCAAACTCAAACTTGTTCACCAAGTTTAGTTTAGTATATATACAAGGCTAGGGGTCTTGTGTTTTGCATCTCTTGTACTCATTAAGCTAAACCTAAATTGTTTTGTGTGTTTTTCTTGCTTAAACCGATCGCACACCACCACAAGGGTGTCGATCACCATCTTTTCCAACTCAAAGTTAATTGTTTAATTAAAACTAACATTCCTTTAATTCGGTATAGTACGTGTGTACAAGAAAGTGGTACTAACACATTATTGTTAGTATTCTTAGATTGAATTACAAAATCGGTAAGAGGTAATTCACATAATCCTATAAACCCTAATTTGGGTTCGTCCAATTGCTAGTTTTGTGGATTTGATTCTTGTTTGGCTAGAATCAAGAAAGGTACGCATATTCTTGTTTATGTTAATTAATTATTCGTTAATCTTTCCTATACGCTTCCACATGTATAGTTTGATGTTTTGTGTTTTATTTATTGAATGTCATGTTATATAATTCCAACAGTAGCATCACGAGTCATTGGTTTTAATGAGTAATTAATTACTAAACGCGTAAAAAATGAATAATTGTATGTTGTTTGATATGGTTAATCTAGGGTTTTGGTTTATTTTTTGCATGGGTTGATTTAATTTTTTATATGAGGCGTACCCCTTTAATTATTTTTAGTCGACACCTTTAAATTTTTTTAGGGTTTTAAAATTGTTTGTTAACCTTATCGAAACCTAGAATTAATATATATGTTACGTGATTAATTCATGAATAATATGTTATGTGACATGGAATTATTATATGCGATCTTGTGACTAATTGAATAATTTTTATGATCTATCCATGATGATACATGAATGTTTGTCATGGATAGTTGCTTGAATTGTTTAATTGTTAAGATATTTTATCACATGTTTATTTATGATAAATCTTGAATTGGGGAAGACTCCAATTATATATTAATGAATCAATTATGTGCAATTTGGTATATTTTAATTAAGGGTTTACGCAATCGATTCGTCGATGTATGTGGCTCACTTTCAATTGAGAAAGTGAAAGCCCTAATTAATATATATATTAATTAACCTAGACATTGGTTATTAATACGGTTTTCTCTAAATGGCAAGGCTTAAAATTCAGACTTCTTAAATTACTTATTATAGAAATATATGTCTATTGCTAAATGTAACAGATGAACATTCAAATAGAAATAAATGTATTAATTTTGCTATTAAATCAATACAATATTCAAATTCTGGAAATTAAATACAATACTTGTAACATCCCATTTACTCCATCATTAACATCTTTACTCATTCCCCATCAGTTTTGATATAGAATTCGAACTTGACCGTATATATTTTACAACCCACACAACCCACATTCATTTAACCAAACAAAAAACATATACAAACAAAACCTCTTAACTCTCCCATTTCTTGCAGGTCAAAAATAAACACATGTTGTGCCAGCCTCTTTGATGCCGTCGGTCTATTCGCTGCCGCCATCTATGGCGTGCGATGATGGTGATGGGTGTGTGATAATGGTGAGCTAAGGTGGGTGGTTTTTTTGGCTTTTGGAAGTGGTTGAGGTTTGGTTAGTTTGAACACATATTTGTTTCAGCCACTTCTTCTTCCTGCCAAAATACAACACTCCTGGAAGAAGAAGTGTTATATTGAGCTGATATCCAAATTTATTTTTACTAATATTTGGTTGTCCGAAAATGATGGAATGTTAAGAAATACTAAACGAAAATATGGATTCCTAATGGGCCTAGCCATTTTTTTAGTTAATGTTGATTTTCGTATTGTTAGTGCCTTAGTGGTTAATAGTTACGTAGTACATTTAAGCTTCGTAATGACAAAGTAATTACTTTTGAAATATCTAAAGTGGTGATGTTTTTATTGAGTATACTTTTTTGTTTGCTCAATATTTTGTTGTTGATGATGTTTTAAATGAATAGCTTGCATTATACTCGTAAATAAAAGTAACCCATTAAAATTACCACCATTTTAATAATTTGCTAAAAAATTTAAACATTGACTACCGATTAAATTATAACATTTGTGTATATTAATGATAGAAATTGAAAAATGAATATGCTATCAATTTACTCTATTATTAATTTAGACGTTTTACTTTAGAAAAATATATCTATGTGAAACGTCGATAAGGTTATCATCACAGACATGCAACACATTCGATAAAGTTATCATCATGAATAATGTATAATCGAAAGACATCCGTTCGTCGTTACATATATGTGTGTTCCTTGGATTCGTTCACCTAATCGAAAGATATTCATTCGCCTAAACATATAAATGAAAAATATTTGCTCGCTACAGAATTTAGTTACAGTGTACCCGCCGCCGCATTGCGCGGGTACACCGCTAGTTGTTTATTATGTGCGCATTGTTTTTAATTGATTATTTTTTATTTTTTTACTTGTTTGTTTATTATGTTAGACAGTTTTAAGCAAAGGGTAATTTTGAATAGAAAAATAATATGGACTAAACAATGGTGAAATTTGATTTGTTTTTGAGGAGTTAAGTTTTCAAAAGTTTAATTGATTGATGATTTTGGTACAAAAGTGAGAACGACTCACCCAATTTGACGGACTGTGTGGGAAGTACTAGGAGGGGAGCGCATTAAATTGTGACCCTAAAGAGGGAGGTTATTGCTTCAGCGCTGACCAAACTCTTCGCTTGCTTGCGAGTCAAATTGGAGTTACCAAGTAGGCTATGCGTACAAAATCATCTTAAGGGCGAATTAGCTTTAATTTCATGCGCCACTTCGGTGGTAATTACCCGAAACACTAAGTTATTACACTTATGCAAAAGTACGGTATAATGGACGATAATTAAAGGTAAATTCCTTGATTGGTGAACCCAATACCTCAATCAAAACTTTGATAATTTGATCTTTATGAATTGGTAATAAAAAGTTTTTTATTAAATTTATGCTACAAGATGAAAGCATGACATCTTTGTACATATTTGATTTGACCACATAAAATCAAAACTAGTACCCTTTATAAATTAAGTTATGTGCCATCTAATTAAAATGAACACTTGAAGTTGCAATTTATGTCATGTCAGAACTTGGCAAGATTGTGATGGAGAGGTAAATCTTTATGTAAAGTCAGACCTTACATGAACATATTTGCAGTTCTTTAAGTTAGACACTTAAGTTGAGTAGGAAGTGAGACCTGGACTCAAGGCATAAGATGGGATGAAACATGTTTATATTTGCAATAGCGTTGGAAAATATAAATCCCATAATGATCTAGGAGTTGGAAATTGTTTGCCAATTATTGTTCGACAGGTTACCTTATTATATGTTTTCGTTACTAGCAGATCAACTGATGTAATGAACCTATGATAATTTGGATCCTAGTTTTCGAGAAAATTATATGGTTATATGTTTATATTACCTTGGGTATATTTTATTTTCTTGAAAAGTTGTATTATCGAAAATACTAATACTTGAACTTTTTTCTGTAGAAATGGCTCAAAACAACGATAACACTAACACTGCACTAAGTTCTGCATTCAAAAGCTTTTTTGATTGAGAAAAGTTGACTGGCTCTAAGAATTTCAATGATTGGCACCGCTCTTTGAGAATTGTCTATAGAGTTGCTGATCGGTTGAATTATCTGTACACGCCTTGTCCTACTGAACCAGCACCTTACGCTCCTCAAGCGCAAAAGGATGCTTGGAAAATTGAGTATAAGCGTCATAACGATGTGGCTTGCCTAATGTTGGGAATGATGGAGCCTGCTCTTCAAAAGCAGTTCGAAAATTACTTCCCATCTGTCATGCTCGATGAACTTCGAACTATGTTCGAGAAACCAGCTGCTGTCGAAATTTATGATTTGATCGATGCATTACATAGCTGCAAGTAGGGAAAGGGTAAACCCGTAAGTGCTCATGTACTGGAAATGAAAGGTTACATGGACCAATTAAGGGCACTTGGCAAAACTTATGAAGATGACATGGCTGTGAACCTGATCAACAGATCCCTTAACAAGGATTTCAATGGTTTTGCTCGGAACTTCAATATGCACTGCGTGGGGAAGACAGTTACTGACCTACATGCATTGCTAATTGACTATGAAAAAGGGTTACCTCAGAAGGCTCCTACTCCCCAGGTACTTGCTATTCAGGGTGGAAGGATAAATAAGCCAATACCGCAGCATGCGAACAACAAGAAGGTGAAGGGCAAAGGGAAAGTTGATAAAGGTAAAAAGGTTATGGCCTATCAACCAGAACCCAAGAAGTACCCTACTCTTAGAAAGGAAAATCCTAAAAAGGATCAAGCATGCCACCACTGCAAGGTCGTTGGGCATTGGAAGAGAAATTGTGCTCTCTATCTTGATGAATTGCGGGCAAATAAGATGAAGTATGACGGGTCCTCGGGCGCCGGTTCTTTAGGTAATTTATTTGTCATTGAATTATTTACTCTAAATCATAAAAATTCCTGGGTATATGATACTGGATGTGGTATTCACATTTGTAATACACTGCAGGGGTTTAGAGTGAAGAGGAAGCTAGCCTATGGGGAGCAATATCTGCACGTGGGAAATGGCGCACATGCAGCTGTTGAAGCCATAGGAACGTTTAGTTTAGTATTGCCTTCGGGCTTAGTAATGTTATTGAACAGTTGTCATTACGCACCTTCTATAATTAGAGGTGTTGTTTCCTTTTCAGTTTTGTTGGATGATGGTTTTACTCATACTATTTCACCTAATGGAATTTCTGTTTCTTTAAATGGTGTATTTTATTTTCATGCGATTACTGTGAATGGTGTGTTTGAAATCGATGTGATTGGAAATGAATCTAACAAATATAATAATTCGATGTTTAGCATCAATAAGAAAATAAAGTTGGACTTGAATTCTTCTTATCTTTGGCATTGTAGACTTGCTCATATAGGCAAGGCTTGCATGCAAAAGCTACAACACGATGGGCTTTTGAAAAATGTCAATGATGAATCATTTGATAAGTGAGTCATGCATATCTGGGAAGATGACAAAGAAACCTTTTCATAGCAATATGGAGAGGGCGTCTGATCTACTTGGTCTTATTCATACTGATGTGTGTGGACCACTTAGACATGTGTTAAAGAGAGGTGCTAGCTACTTCTTAACCTTTACTGATGATTTCAGTCATTATGGTTATGTTTATTTACTTAAGCATAAACATGAGGTATTTGAAACATTTAAGGTTTTCAAAGCGGAAGTAGAACTGCAATTGGGAAAGAAGATTAAAGCTCTTCGATCCGATAGAGGAGGCGAGTATCTAAGCCAAGAGTTTAAAGATTACTTAGCTGAGAATGGAATTGTCCAGAATCTCACTTCTCCATATACTCCACAACAAAATGGTGTATCTGAGAGGAGAAATCGTACATTGTTGGACATGATACGATCTATGTTTAATCTTACTACTCTACCTTTATCCTTTTAGGATTATGCTTTAGAATCAGCTGTTCGCATTCTAAATATGGTTCCCACAAAGAAGGTTGATAAGACACCATATGAAATATGGCATGGTAAAGCTCCTAACCTATCTTATTTAAAGGTCTGGGGTTGCGAGGCGTATGTTAGACGTGACTCAGCAGATAAACTCCAACAAAGATCTGTAAAGTGTATCTTCGTAGGATACATTAAGAAAACTATGGGTTACTACTTTTACTATCCAACTGAAAATAAAGTAATTGTTGCTAGCTATGGAGATTTTCTTGAAAATGATCTCGTATCTCAAGAATTCAGTAGGAGAGTTTATGATCTGGAAGATGACCATGAAGATGCATTACCTTCTCAAAACACTAACGTACTTCCGGTAGAACCTGATAGTCTGGGTCCTCCACCAAAAGTGATTCTCGTTCGTAGATCCGTAAGGTCTAAGCATGCACCTGAACGTCTATGTCTTAACGTAGAGGTTGAGGAAAATATGTTAGGAGATCTTGGAGAGCCTACTAGTTATAAAGCTGCCATGGCAAGTCCTGAAAAGGAAAAATGGCAAGTTGCAATGAATGGGGAAATGCAATCCATGAGAGAAAATGAAGTCTGGGAAGAGATCGATTTACCTCCAAACGCCAAGGTGGTTGGAAGTAGGTGGCTCTATAAAATAAAGACTGGCATGGATGGCAATATACACATCTATAAAGCTCCTCTAGTTGCGCAAGGTTTTACTCAAACTTATGGCATAGATTACGAGGAGACCTTTTCTCCTGTAGCGGAAATTAGAGCTATTAGAATTCTCATAGCTATAGCAGCATACTATGACTATGAGATATGGTAGATGGATGTCAAAATTTCCTTCTTGATTGGTTGCTTAGATGAAGACATCTATATGAAGCAACCTGAAGGGTTCGTGAATCCATAATTTCCAAACCGTGTATGCAAACTTCAAAGGTCCATTTATGGATTGAAGCAAGCATCGAGGCAATGGAATAAGAGATTTGATGAAGAAATCAAAAGTTATGGATTTATTCAAAATCTTGATGAGCCATGTGTATATCACAAAGTTAGTGGGAGTGATGTAATTTTCCTTATCCTTTATGTCGATGACATATTAATTATGGGAAAAGATATTCCAAGTTTACAAAATGTTAAGGCATATCTTGGGAAGTGTTTTTCCATGAAGGATTTAGGAGAAGCTGCATACATTCTGGGAATCAAGATCTACGGAGATAGGTCAAAGCGGTTAATTGGTTTAAGTCAAAGCGCTTACATTGATAAAATATTGAAGAGATTCAATATGCAAAATTCCAAGAAATAATATTTGCCTATGGAAGTAAAGCATGGCTTATGTAGCGACATGTTTGCTTCAACACCTGCTGAGGTGGCACGCATGCAGAAAGTTCCTTATGCTTCGGCAGTAGGATCTATTATGTATGCTGTGAGATGCACAAGGCCATATGTGGCGTTCGCTCAGAACATGACTAGTCGATATCAACAGAATCCGGGTGAACTTCACTGTACTGCTGTTAAACATATTCTAAAGTATCTTAGAAATACAAAAGATATGTTTTTAGTATATGGTGGAAATCCAGACACAGAGCTTGGTGTTACAGGTTACTGTGATGCGTCTTGGCAGTGTGATAAAGATGATACGAAGTCTCAGACGATTTATGTCTTTGTCATCAATGGAGGAGCAGTTGACTGGAAGAGCAAGAAGCAGAGTACGATTGCGATGTCTGCAACAGAAGCCGAATATATAGCTGCTTCGGAAGCTGCAATGGAGGCTGTTTGGATTAGGAAATTCATTTCAGGGCTTGGTGTTATGCCTTCAATTGAATCGCCTATTGATATGTATTGTGACAATTCTGCTGCAATCATATTTGCTAATGAACCTGGAGTCATGAAGGGCACCAGACATTTTCTACGGAAGTATCACTATGTTCGGGAACAAGTCCGTGAAGGTGAAATTAATCTATTGAAAGTTCACACAGATGATAACTTAGCTAATCCTTTCACTAAGGCTTTGGCTAGAGACAAGCTTATTGGACTTGCAAATGGAATTGGACTTCGTTTAGCTAATAGTTTCATGCAGAACTGTGATTAGTATTTGGATAAAGGATATTGTAAAACATTTATTATTTTGATGAAATAAAGTTTGGATTATGTTTATTTTCATTTATAATATTGTTGTCCTATATTTGCATGTTTAATCCGTGAGTAACTAAGTTATTCTAAATGTCCATTGTCGATTAATGATATGGGAGTATCATTAAACTAAGACAAATCTGAGAGATGTGGTAGAATATACTTGAAAGTATATTGATGAGAATGCATACCAATTTTAGATGATATTCAATGAATTGAATATAGGACTTATCCCAACTACATAATTTACTTTGTGGATATTGTTATAAGTAAATTATGAATAGTTATCCTCAGACTTGAGATACTAGATAAGTGTCATGAATGTAGTGCATTTCTGTGGAGCAACTTAACGCTATACGTAACTGGTAGTCATAAGGGTTGTTTTCAGAAATGTTACAAAGTTTGTGGGTTAGTCTCGTAGTCAAGATAGAATTTGTTCCTTCAAATTTATTTGGAGTTTAATACTGCTGGGCCCCTTGTAGGGTTGACAAGATTTTTTGCGGCCGCACCCAAAATCTCCCCTAAATATGTTTAGAATATTTGGTAATCTGGTCAATCACTTATAACGAGAAACAGATTAGTTTTATAAAGAATGACTTAATTCCATATCTTTATTTAACATGGTATTAGAAACAAAAAGATAATAATAATGCGAAATCATTAAAAGGTTTTCCAGGAGCCTTACTCGAGTTGTACTAGAGGCATCGAAGTGTTGCTAGACGCTAACCGATGTGATCACTCTATTAAGATATATCCAAGTGGGAGCTGTTGGTTTTATGGATATAAATTAATAGACGTGAGTTAGGATCGAACTCGAGACCACGGGATTGCACACTTTGCGTATGAGAATTAAAGTTAATAATTAAATGTAATAGTTATATTTATTTATTAATTAAACGAAATAACTATAACGGACGTTAAATAATTAAGTGTAATGGACTAACGGTCATTAAATGTAATTGGAAAGGACTAGATTGCAAATTAAGATTGGGAAGGTTCTGGAATCCCTATGGGATGTTACAAATCAAACTCAAACTTGTTCACTAAGTTTAGTTTAGTATATATACAAGGCTAGGGGTCTTGTGTTTTGCATCTATTGTACTCATCAAGCTAAACCTAAATTGTTTTGTGTGTTTTTCTTGCTTAAACCGATCGCACACCACCACAAGGGTGTCGATCACCATCTTTTCCAACTCAAAGTTATTTGTTTAATTAAAACTAGCATTCCTTTAATTCGGTATAGTACGTGTGTACAAGAAAGTGGTACTAACACATTATTGTTAGTATTCTTGGATTGAATTACAAAATCGGTAAGGGGTAATTCACATAATCCTATAAACCCTAATTAGGGTTCGTCCAATTGCTAGTTTTGTGGATTTGATTCTTGTTCGGCTAGAATCAAGAAAGGTACGCATATTCTTGTTTATGTTAATTAATTATTCGTTAATCTTTCCTATAAGCTTCCGCATGTATACTTTGATGTTTTGTGTTTTATTTATTGAATGTCATGTTATATAATTCCAACAATATAGGCGTTAAAGCATGTGAAATTAATTTATAGACAAACTTATCTTTGTTGATCTATAGTTAGAATTTTCAGACTGGTACACATTTAACTCATAATGTTCTGCATAGGTATAAGCTAGTTCGAAATATGGACCTTTTGAACTAGTGCACATACAGAACACTGGGTACATCCGAAAACGAAGCTCTCAAACAATGGCGGACGCAAAAATGTATTATAGGGTATGCATTTTTCAATTTTTTAAAAAAAAAAGTATGCATTTAGTATTAAACAAGGATTTGCCCCCGCCGCGTTGCGGCAGGTTTTTGTTCCTTTGTGATAAGCGTTGTTCTAGTTTTTAAAATTTCCATTGTGGCGTGAAGGAATTTCTACGACCCTTTTTTTATATCAATGCTGGTGCAATTGCTATCAAAATGTGTGCATTACCTTGTTTCTGGCACGTTTGCCTTATGAGGCTTACATAGTTTGTTCTTATAACACTACATTGGCCATGGCTACAGGAGCTTTTACATAAGTGTGTTTCAAAGTGCGACGATCATGTAGAAGCCGAAACCCCAATGATAGGCCGAAACCCCAAAAAAAAGAAAATTGTATGTTAAAGTTCCTTAAAAAGGGAAATACATAGCCGCTTACTACCTGAAATGAAAAAAAAGGAGACTAAACTTGAAGAAAAACCCATTAAGACCGCTTGCGCCTCCCAATAATGACCCATTTTAGCAACAAATTGGCTACTGATCCGCTGCGATGTAATACTTGAATATTGTTGTGTTATCGAGTGTAGTCTTCCCACCTGGAAGCACATTTCAACCTTCAGTCGCTAATCTTAACATGTGATGTTCAGGGTAGTGAAACCCGTCTGATCGCCCCCTCAAATCTCTTTTGCTATTTCAAAAATCTTTGTGCAAACGTCTGCACCAAACGTATTGCTAGACCATTGTTATAACGAAAGGAATTCGAGTGGAATATCAGAACAGGCCAGTACCTTAAACATCTCGCGTCAATATTGGCAAATGAAGATTGCGATATTCTTCCGAGTGGAAAGATTCCAATCGATGACACGACTTATTCAAAGCTCCATACGACCTAGCCAAATCAAAAAAGAAAACTTCCAAACCTGAATCTCGTGAGCAGGCTAAAAAAACTGGCAGTAAAAGATGATCACATAAGGATTTGTGCGACCTGTTGGCCGACGGTTGGGTTGAAAGATGATGGAATTTTTACACCAAACCACCTTAGCGGAATTATGTGCTCTATTGGTTCCTGCTACCGCCTTGTTATTTTTGTCATTAGCTTGAGCTACATCATTTGCTATCTCTTGTTTATATATCTTTAGGCGGTAGTAAAGGCCTTTCATGGCTGCAATAAATGAAAGACATGTGAGTTTCTGAAAAAGGTAGACACCAAACACCGTGAGCTGACATTTTTATGTAGACCCTCAAAATGTACTTCTGTCACTCCATTTGTACCTTAAATAACAGTAAAGATGATTGTGTTAGTATGAGGCAACTTGCAAGTGATATCTTGCCCTAAATGGAAAACAAATACGGATATTTATAATGCAAGACTTTTATTACAATCCACTACATAGATTCACATACCTGTATTAGACGATGATGCGTGTGATCTATTACAAACCCTTTCTTACGTGCATGTTCAAGGAGGTTATTACCATCGACTTGGTGACAGAATCTTTCGTTGTTCGTGAAGCTTGTACCCGCATAAGCTGTACTCTATGAAGGATCCTTTTGTTCCATACTTGAATATCGTTGTGTCATCGAGTTGAATCTTTCCACTCAGAAGTATATTTCAATCGGCAGTCGATGATGTTGACACGCGATGTTCAGGATAGTGAGACCCTTCTAATCGCCCCCTCAAATTCCTTTTGTTGTTTCAAGAGTCTTTGTGCAAAGGTCTGCACCAGACGTATTGCTAGACCATTGTCACAACGAAAGGAATTCGAGGGGAAGATGAGAACCGTCTAATATCTTAAACATCCCGTATCAATATTAGCTAATGAAGATTGCACTATTCTACCGAGTGGAAAGATTCCAATCGATGACACGACTATTTATGAGTTTGATCGACTAGATGTATGGGAATTAGTACCTACTCCAGATTGTGCAATGATCATTGCTCTAAAGTGGATCTTCAAAGTAAAACTTGATGAGCATGGTGATGTTTTAAAGAACAAGGCTCGATTGGTTGCAAAAGGATACCGTCAAGAGGAGGGTATTGACTTTGAAGAATCATTTGCTCCAGTTGCTCGTATCGAGGCAATCAGAATCTTCTTGGCTAATGCTGCAAGTAAGAACATGGTAGTCTATCAGATGGATGTAAAGACGGCTTTTCTTAACGGAGATCTTATAGAAGTCGTATACGTCAACCAACCTGAAGGCTTTGTGAATCAAGAGCATCCTACTCATGTCTATCGTTTGAAGAAGGCTCTTTATGGTTTGAAGCAAGCTCCAAGGGCTTGGTATGATACGCTATCAAAGTTTCTTCTATCTACTGGATTCAGCAAAGGAGCAGTTAATCCGACATTGTTCACCAGAGAGTCAGGCAAACATTTAATTTACGCTCAAATATATGTTGATGATATCATTTTTGCCTCTACTGACCCCAATGAATGTGACCGTTTTTCAAATGAAATGGGTTCTAAATTTCAAATGTCAATGATGGGACAAATGTCATTTTTCTTGGGATTACAAATTTCACAAAGTCCCGGAGGCATTTTTATAAATCAATCTAAATATGCAAATAAGATTTTAAAGAAATTTGGATTTGATTCTAGTGACCCTGTTGACACTCCCATGATAGAGCGTACTAAACTGGATGAGGACCACTCAGGGATCATGGTAGACCAAACGAAATATCGTAGTATGATTGGATCCCTGATGTACCTCACAACCAGTAGACCAGACATTCTGTTCGCTGTTTGCATGTGTGCTAGATATCAGCTAAGCCTAGCAAAAGGCACCTTGAAGCGGTTAAACGGGTCTTTCGGTATCTCCAAGGAACCATCAATATGGGACTTTGGTACCCGAAGGACACTGGTATGTCACTAACAGCCTATGCAGATGCTGATCATGCAGGATGTCAAGATACACGTCGAAGTACGTCTGGAGGTGCTAAGTTTTTGGGTGATAAGCTTGTGAGTTGGTCTTCAAAGAAGCAAATGAGTACTTCTATTTCCTCTACAGAGGCTGAATACATAGCCATGTCATCTTGTTGTGCTCAAATCCTATGGATGAGATCTCAATTATCTGACTATGGTTTTGAATTCAACAAAATCCCTATGTACTGTGATAATAAAAGTGCTATTGTTCTCTCATGCAACAACGTACAACACTCAAGAGCAAAGCACATCGACATTCGACATCATTTCATCAGGGAGCAAGTAGAAAACGGTGTGGTGGAACTCTATTTTGTGAGGACTGAATATCAGTTAGCAGACATCTTCACCAAAGCTCTTCCGAGAGAACGTTTTGAGTTTATCCTCCCACGACTTGGTCTAAAGAGTCTACAACCAGAAACACTCAAACGTCTTCAAGAGGAAGACGAGGAGTAAAGGTCTTTCTTCATCCATCTCTTGTAAATATCTTTTCAAAAAATAAATAGAAAAATATAAAACTTTCAAAAATCCATAAAAATTTGAAAAATCTTGAAAAAAAAAATATTGTCGTTTTGTCATGTTTTTCTCGATTCGATAAATATCTACGATCTTTGTGCTGTCATTCAAAGAATGACACGGGACCTTAGATGTTGTTCGAATTTTCAAATATATATATATATATATATATATATATATATATATATATATATATATATATATATATATATATATATATTTGGGAGAAAGTGAAATAAATGGTTTATTGTCATTTCAGGCAATAACCCGCTTTTCAAAGAAAGAACAGAGCCATGCTTTATCTTGTTTTCAAATCTTTTGCTCTGATTCTATAAACAATTACTTGTATCTAATGAAAACTAATTGCTTTGAAAAATAACTCGGACCCTATTTTTGAAAATCATCTGATCTGATCATGTGTCAAAATATCTATCTCTCAATCAACAACTTATGTCATTGATTGAGGGGGAGAATGATTTCAATTAAATCAAAAGGTTATTTGTCATACAATAGTTTTCGAAAGATAATCATGCATGTTTAATCAATGGAGTTTAAAGTCTCATAATCCGATCCTTATCAGTTAAAATGTTTTCATAATCAAGTCACAATTCTCCTCAAAAGCTTTCAAAATCAATTTAAATCTACAGAGATCACAAATCTCTAATGATTAGAAATTTGTGATCGGGATAGAGATTTTGTGATTTAAATTGGATTTAAACTGATGATTCGATAAATGGTTTCACAAGTGTTTTGCAAGCATTCCTCCCCACATGTGCCAAACGATTTTAAATTCTCCATGCACATGTTGAGGAGGAGCAACTTTTAAACCATAAAGAATTGAAACGTGATTGATTTGTCTCTAAGTGCAGGTTCCTTATAATATGTGCAAAACTCTTTAAAACCTTGAGGCACTTATTAAGGGGGAGCAAAATTGTGAAAACCTCATCCTTCCCCAAATATGCTTTATATACTTGATTTAATCAGGGAAGTGATGTTGATATCTTTTAGAAAATGATATTCAAAGAAGTTAATTCTTTCTCTTGCCTCCGTGTGCTAAAACGATTTCTAATACATGATGCACATGTTGAGGGAGAGCTCTTTTTCTAAAAATATCAAAAACAATTCAGGTACAAAATGCTTTGATAAAATATCACAAGTATCTGGATTGATTTTCAAATGGTTTTCAATTGGTTCTAACGGCAGATGAACAATACCAAATAGACCGACCAAATTTACTTTATGTATGGTGATATAAGGATGGTTAGGTTAGGTACTCGTTCCCACGATCCGCCAGAACCGGAGAGATCTACCCAGGGATAATCCACTAGATAGTGTAGAAGTCCTTAGGTATGATGAAAAAAGGAGAAAAGTGAGATATGGGAAGAGTGCGGACGGAGACAGAGCTAGTACTGGAATAAACCCAACAAGGTTCTAGTTATGAAGTCTCGGTAAGCACTGAAGGGGTTGAAGAATGAAAAAGAATTGAATGAGAAAAGGGTGAAAATAAATAGCCCTCCAATTATTCAACCTTAGGGCAGATACCGGGTTCAATTCATATGCTATTGATGGTTACCAAGGTAACATCGGTATTGAAGACAAGACGTCATGGACCCAGTGACGCACTGCACTTCAACTTCCCAAACCACTCAAGTTCCTCTTAAAAGGACTTGTTTCATTCTCACGGGGAACCGACATTATCTATCGATTTTCTCTTAGAGATTGTTGATATTGAAGAAGGAGACCCTCTCCCTAGTCTCCGAAATAGGATCCATATGAACAATTGAGTCTAGAGCCACGAGATCATCTAAAAATCTCATTAGGACATTGTCAATGAAGACTCTCTGTTTCACACAATGTGGAAAGAGATATTATATCTTATGAGTCCTACGCATTATCCTTGTGGTATTGCCAAAACATCTGAGTGATATGCAAACATATTCACAATGAAGATGGAAAGCCTTCTGGAGCCAACATCAAACAAGCTCCTAGTGGGTGGCATGTGAGATCTATTCAATAGATCAACCATGTGACAACTGAACAGAAAAAATGGGGCGATTCAATTTATGAATCAATCCTGGTTCAGGTTATGGATTTACGGATACCTTTGAAAAACCGGTCGCTGTGCTTAAAAACCCTTTTTCTTTAGCACATCGTCTGTGTATAAATATTTCAAAATAAAAGGTGTTTATGATTGATAATTGATTTTCATTAAAACCTTCGTTGTATTGCAAAAACAATTTCTACTGAGCAATACACGATTGTTTTTCAAATCTTTTTTTATCAATCAGTGAATCTCAATTCGCTGGTTCACTCACTCCGTGTTGTCTTCTTTGAGACGTTCCGGTTTGAGAACAGCTAGAGCAGCTGCGAAACCCTGTCAAGGAAATTCTTTGGAATTATACCTGATCACAGGCAGTACTTGTACTGATCAACGGGGAACCGTGGGCTGTGTACCTCAATTCAACGAAAGTGATCAAAGACACTATCGTGCACTTTATTGCTAACTGTTGTATGCAGGTATGCCCGACGTTTTTAGCTAATCAGAATGAAGCAGTCAATCCATAGCCGCATGCTCACACAACACATTCATTACTAAAGAAATCATGATTAGTGCATCAATGACTCTGATATTTTCACTCCATGCTTCTGCTACGCTGCTGCTAATATCATGAATCAACGAAAGCTTCCGCTACTCTGATGAGAATATATCATGATCCAGAATGTGAGCATGCCGGTCCATAAGTCACAACATCACATAATATCAACACCACAATGGAAGAGTCAGAGATTTATGATAGCTGATGATCTCAAAGCTGGCTCAAAACTCATTATCACGTGGATCAGTTAAAGACCTCCACATTGATTATCCAAAAATGAAATACTGAAGAATCAATGTCTACGAGCTCCTGAGCAAAGAACTACATCAAGAATGCAAGAACAATTTTAAATGTAATATTTGTTTGTGTTCAATGTAATTTTTAAGATGATCTTGAGGTGACCTCCCTTAGAGGGAGATTGTTAGGATTTTGTAAATCCAGTTATTAAAGACTCGGTGATTCACCTGTCCAGACTCAACAGTTTTACTGTTGTGAGTACTGTGGAGGTCCCCATTTCAGCTCTGATTGTCAAATAGGGAATCCATTCCCTTGTAACAATCATGACTCTCACAGGTTTGATAATTTCCAACCTCCACAGCACCATACGGTTCAAACTCCACCTGAGCCGTTATCTCAAGAAATCTCCCAAGATTTTGAAACCACAATGAAAACACTTGATGATATGATTAGTAACTTTAAGAATCAAGTGAGTGGTGAAAAGACCATAGGAGAATTGCTGGCCGAAGAACGAGAAGAACGAGAGGCCCGCAAATCTAGGGAAGAATTATTAGCCCTAGAGCATGCAGCTCTAAGACGTTCCCAAATTCTTAAGGCAGCTCTATATGATGATGACGAGGAGAGTATTTCTTTTAAGAATATTATTTCTCAACTCCCTCAGTCAATTGATATCCCAGCAGTTGAGATTCCATCTCAAACAACTGCTATCACACCCGAGGCTCCCACTCACTCTCTGAACATGGGGGACGAGCATCTTGACACTGTTCCTGAAAAGGAATCGGACGAATTCATAAAGTCTAGTGTTGAGAACCTTGTCCCAATCCCAAGAGAGTCACAGGGAATTCTTGATCATGTGTGTGATATCCCTCCTCCTCTTATCTTCCAAAATGATCATGTTGAGATGTTCTCCGATTCTGATGATGATGATTCGTTATCTTATGGAGACATCGTTTATGTGGAAAATTCACCTTCTGAGCTTGTTAGCTTAGAAGAAGAGAATGATGAAGTTACTGACACTGAAATCAAAGATGAAGCTCTTCGAGCAACATTATTGAATGTCAGTCTTCTCATTTCTAAAATCGAGGCTTTCAAAGAGAAACCTATTTCATCTCCTATCCCCATTAAGGATAGTGACATTCTTTCCGATGATTCTATTCCGGAAATGAAAGCCTTCTGTTTTGATAATATGGGAGAGAAGATTAGTGGCAGTACCACTTCTCATTCTCATAATTCTCTCCTCGATCATGAATCATTTACTTTTGAGGAGTTCGCCAGTGAACCCACTCATATCAATTCTGAATATGATTCATTCACCTTCATGGAGTTCTCAGATGAACTTACTCATATCATATCTCCGCCGGAGTATGATAATTTCTACTTTGATCTAGACACTCTCATAATATGTCTTGATCAAGCAAGCTTAACTGATGAGATTCATGAGACTATGAATTCTCCTATTGAGGATGAAGAATTAGTCATGATTTCTATCATGATTTTCTTTCTTTTCTTCATATATTCTGTCACTTCTCCTGTTCTTCACTCCTTCGGGAATGAAGACATTATCTTTGATCCCGGCATTTCCATTTACCATTATCTTGAGCCGGTTCTATGTATATCTCATCGGTGTGGAACTTTCACATACTTCAATGTTTATCCAAACATCTTGAATGAAAGCCCGATGGAGATTGTTTCTACCACTTTGCTTCCCCATGAACAAATTAATTCGGGGTCGAGTCAAGCTAGCGACTCGGTAATCAAAAACAGTAGCTAAACATGGGTTTTCACCCATGTGTTCCACCCTAGTGTGGGGGAGTTGCCCCACATGTTATATATATATATAAGTTTTCATAAAAAAAAAAAAAAAAAAAAAAAAAAAAAAAAAAAAAAAAAATCTTTCTAAATAATGGCCGTAGTATTTCCCTCTTACGTTCTTTGTTTCGGCATAACCGCCGGTACTTTGAATATTGAGGGCAATATTCATTTCTAAGTGTGGGGGGGAATTCTCACGAATTTTATCATATGTATTATCCGCCTAATTCCCCCGTTTTTTGCCAAAATTTTTTTTTTGGAGTAAGTGTTTTTGCACTTACTCAATTGGTTATCAGTCCGCCATGTCTAATAAACAAAAGGATTGGCTAATCCAGGAGCAAACGGCTCTTGGTAAAGATATATCAAATCCGTTTACGGCTTGCAATTTGCCCAAAATTGTATGGTATTCAGCTCACCATATCTTTAATTAGTGAAGAGTTGGCTAGCCCGCAAGTTTATGGCTTGTGGTAAAGGCAGTGGAAAATCCACAATTGGTAATCAGCTCACCAAAGATAATATTGATAATTTATCTAAGAGTTGGCTAGTCCAGAGCAAACGGCTTCTGGTAAAGACAAATCAAATCCGTTGGAAGCTGGTGGTTTGCTCAAAACCACATGGTTATCGGTGTACCATGGTTCTTACTTGAACTAAAACATTTGGCTACTCCAGAAGTAATGGCTTTTGGTAAAGAGATTCAAATCCATTAAGTTTTTCTCAAAAGATTGCTAGGGACTAGCAATAGTTTAGTGTGGGGGATTGATGAGTGTGTAAATACTCATCATTTTTGGTTAAATCTGAACTGCAAAACGTCTAAAAATGCTCAGAAATGCATCAAAATACTGAAAATATTCCAAAATCGCATTTTATATGTTTCAGATGCAAAATGTTTAAAATCAGATGAAAAATGAGCAAAGTTTGCATAATTGGCAGTTTCAGTCCCCCAAGTTTCTAAAATTGTCAAAAATAGTCCCTGAGTCCTAATTTCAAAAGATAAATCACCAAAGGTCCTTTTAAAATCATAAGTTGTCAAAATTAGTCCTTTGGTGAAAAATATCAAAAGTTTGAGAAAATTACAAAATTAGTCCTTCAAGTTTGAAAATTGGCAAAAATGGCCCCTGGAAATTGGAAAATGGCAAGTTTGGTCCTTGTACTTTTTGAGATTGTCATTTTCAGCCCTTGGAACAACTTTGTGAATATGGCAGAACTGGCCCTCCTATTTTCAGAATTGGCAATACAAGTCCCTTGATTATTAAGACCCTTCACCTCTTTTTGACTTGTCACAAACCATTTTGGACCCCTGCCTACCCAAGTGACCCCCTGCCAATTGAACCCCTTCCCTTTTAATAACACCAGTCAAACACAGTTGACTATCCACTTTCCCTCCCACCTCACGGGTTACCATTTCTCCATCATTTCCCCCCCCCCCTGCAACACCTGCTAACACTCCACCATCATCACCCCTATCCTCCTCCAAACACAACACTCCAAGGGGTGCATTAAATGCCTTCTACCAAACACTCAATCACCTCCAGCTGTTAAAAATGATTTTGGCGCCAAAATCCATCCAATGGCTAAAATCTGTTTTACCAATCCAAGGGTCAAAATTGTTAGTGGGATTTGAAGAGAGAGGTGAGAGAAGGAGTTTGGGTGTATAAAAGAAGAGGAAGACATAGAAGCAAGGAGTAGTTAGTTTATTTTTAAAAAGTGTATGTCGTTTTAATCTTATTATGCCTTAATTAGTTTCTCAGTTGTATTTTCAAGCTTTTTTGTACCCAACTTAGCAGTTCCAGTGTATTAAAACTCTTATCAAGTTTCAATTCAAGTTTTAGTTCATATTTCATATTTCTTGTCCACTGTTGCAAATTTGAGTTTCAATTTCTTATGTTTCAGTCTCTAGCAGCTTATTTATAAGCTCATATAAGTCTATGCAAGCTTATTATAGCTTTGTGTAAGCTTAAAGTTAAGTTTTAAGCTGTTTTGAATACTGGTCAACAAAAGTCAAACATGGAGCACAAATGATGCAGAAAGGGTAAATGGTGGTGCAGATATGTTCTTGGGGTTGAATTAGAAGCAATGGGTTGGTTTAGATTAGGTAGTGTTCTTGGTTTCACTGTTTTCAAGCCATAGTGGCTAAGGATCTTTTGTAAGTAATTTTCAAGGTTTTATTGCATTTACTGTATTTGTAGTTATAATCTGTTCAAATCTGTTTATTTAGTGTTGATTAAGATAGCTTAACTAAGTTTGATTGTATGCTTTAGTTAGTTTAGCAGTTGAGTTGATTTTGTTTGCAAAACAGTTAAAATAGGTGTGTTTGGCATTGCTGTCATAACTGTCTCAAAGGTATATGCAGTGGTTAATTTCTATTGGTTCATGTTTATTAAGCTTATTTGAGCACATATCAGTCAATAACTTGGGTCTGCAAACACTGAAAGTCAACATTACACTAAATCTGTCTCACTGTCTCAACTGTTGGAATTTTGGATTTGCAAACTCTTGATTTGTGTTTAGAAGTCTTAGACATTGATTGCATTGTGCTTGTTCCATCATATTACATCAATATCAGTCATAAAATTGGAATCAAAGTTCACATTAGTCAAACTTTTCTCAACTGCTTCAAAAGTCAAAATTTGGAAAATCAATTTTGAGCTCAACTGGAAAGATTTTTCATGAGCTCATTTTTGAGCCACATAAAGTGAAACTTGGCATTTTGAAAACTTCAGCTGGTGTCCTTTCTTATCACCATTTTTGTAAAATTTTGCAATTTTTTTAAAAAGCTCCAAACAAGCTTCTCTTTTAAGCTCTAGTTGCCCTGCTCCATATACTCAGCTTATGCTGAGTTTTCTCAGTTTTGTGCAAGGTTGCACAGGGCTTATAACTGCTTGTCTAAGTCTAGTTTTTGGTGTACTTTATCTCAGCCAGGTCTAGGATAGGTTCCAATTGCTGGTTTTCAGTTTTAGCTTAATTTGTAGCTTGTGCTTGTGTCCAAAGTAGCCCCACAGAAACTGTTTTAGCTTATAAGCTCAAATCATCAAATCTGATCAATCTTGTAATTCAGAGGATATGGCTTGTTGTTATTAGTTGCATTTCAGTACTTATAGCATATTAGGACTTCTGTAATCAGTTGGTGGCTTGTTTTGTTCATTTGGCTTATTCAAGTGCTTATTTATAAGCCCTTGGCTTAGCAGTTCCAAATTCCTACACATAAGCACCTGTTTTTCCATTTTTCCTAGATTCCTAATATAATTTTAGAGTTTTCCTGGAATTTTCAGATTTTTCCAAGTCAGTTTGCTATTTTTCTTAATTTAAATTAGTTTTTAAGCATTTTTAATTAGCATTTAATACAAAAAATTAAGAAAAGTCTCAAAAAAATAATTTTTCATTTTTCTTAAGTTTAGATAAATATAAAAAGACAAAAAAATATTTTTCTAGATTTTTCTTAGTTAAATTTGTATTTTTAAATAATTTAATTAGTTTTTAATAGTTTTTAATTCATAGAAAATACAAAAATAGTCAGAAAAATACAAAAATAGTTTTGAAAATTCTCTTATTTTAGATTTTTCTAAGTCTTAATTTTATTTTTCTAGCCTTATTTCACATTTTCTTGAATTTTAGGTAATTATTTAATAGTTAAAAATAGTTTTTAATTAATAATAATTAGATAAATAGTTTTAAAAATAATTTTCTTTTTCTAAATATTTTCTTTTATCATTAGGTTTGTAAAAATGTCATTTTCATATTTTTAGGATTAATATTGTATAATTTTCACATTTTTATTTGTACGTCGCGTAGTTTTTTATTTCAGTTTTATAAAAACATAAAAACAAAAACATCATTTTGCAAATAGTGATAGCGTTTATTTAATATTTTTTATCTTTTTAATTTTCTTTAATTTGCATTTAAGCCGTTGTAATTTATTTACATTTTCTGTAGTTATATCCATAATCAAATCCCTTTTTCCGTTCAAATCTCTCGATCACTATTCGTTTGGTGATCCATTGCATAGCTCGCTGGGACATAACGACCCGGGGAAACCCTATACTCCCCAGATCTTCATTGAGTTTGCTTCTGAACCGTTTTAAGTTTCTTACGGTCGGCCATTCACAAGTGGCCGGCTTGTGTGAGAAAACTTGACTGTTTGGGAGCGAATCAAATTTTTATGGATTTTGGTCATAACCAAAGTTCTGAGCATCACTGGAAAACTGTTCATAGACAAACGTGTTTCCGGATTGACACTCAAATCCTTGGTGAGTACCTCCACAATATTCACAACAGATATGTTGATTATATGAAGATAAGTCGGGCTGTGGTGGGTAATTGGAAAAGTTTGAGGGGTCGTTAAATGAGTTCGGATTAGGATCATAATCAAATGAATTCCTCAAACCACAAAACAAACAACTCCCGTTATGAATATCATTACCACATTGTACACACGTACACCAACGACAGGGTGAACCAAAAAGAGGCTCACCACAACCGACACAAGGAATAAACGATTTCATTTGAGAGTTATGAAGAGGAATCAGTTTATTCAAAGAATCAACAAAACCAACATGGTGATCCGAATGATTATCAAATCTCGAAGAACATTCTGAAAAATCCGGAGGTGGGACAAGTGGTGTGCTCTGAGAGCTAGCAATTTCCACCACTTCCGTTATGGTCTCGGTTCTTGAACGGGTTCATCGGGTTGTGGCGGATGGTCGGAAAAACTTGGAGAATCATCGAGAGAGTTATTAGATAATTCGCACCAATAACAATATTTGCTTGCACCCATCCTTCCACATCGCTTGCATAAACAATCCGGATTCTGACAAGAGAGTTGATCCTCTTCCATACGGCTTTTGCAGTGGAAACAACGAGGATAATCGAACGTCGCCATGAGAATTAAACATGTAGAGGGTTAAAGAAATAGAATTAAACGGTTTTGAGGTTAAAGAAGAGTAGAATCAAACGGTATGAGGGGGTAAGAGAAATAGAATCATACGGATAAGAGGCATGAGAAGAGTATTTTTGTATTTTTGGATTTTTATAAGAAAATATAAACATATAGATGGTATAAACAAGGAGTGAATATCCAAATCACTAATCTGCTAAACGTGAGATAATCAGCACAACTCCCCGGCAGCGGCGCCAAAAATTTGATTCGCTCCCAAACAGTCAAGTTTTCTCACACAAGCCGGCCACTTGTGAATGGCCGACCGTAAGAAACTTAAAACGGTTCAGAAGCAAACTCAATGAAGATCTGGGGAGTATAGGGTTTCCCCGGGTCATTATGTCCCAGCGAGCTATGCAATGGATCACCAAACGAATAGTGATCGAGAGATTTGAACGGAAAAAGGGATTTGATTATGGATATAACTACAGAAAATGTAAATAAATTACAACGGCTTAAATGAAAATTAAAGGAAATTAAAAAGATAAAAAATATTAAATAAACGCTATCACTATTTGCAAAATGATGTTTTTGTTTTTATGTTTTTATAAAACTGAAATAAAAAACTACGCGACGTACAAATAAAAATGTGAAACTTATACAATATTAATCCTAAAAATATGAAAATGACATTTTTACAAACCTAATGATAAAAGAAAATATTAGAAAAATAAAATTATTTTTAAAACTATTTATCTAATTATTATTAATTAAAAACTATTTTTAACTATTAAATAATTACCTAAAATACAAGAAAATGTGAAATAAGGCTAGAAAAATAAAATTAAGACTTAGAAAAATCTAAAATATCAAAAGAGAATTTTCAAAACTATTTTTGTATTTTTCTGACTATTTTTGTATTTTCTATGAATTAAAAACTATTAAAAACTAATTAAATTATTTAAAAATACAAATTTAACTAAGAAAAATCTAGAAAAATATTTTTTTGTCTTTTTATATTTATCTAAACTTAAGAAAAATGAAAAATTATTTTTTTGAGACTTTTCTTAATTTTTTGTATTAAATGCTAATTAAAAATGCTTAAAAACTAATTTAAATTAAGAAAAATAGCAAACTGACTTGGAAAAATCTGAAAATTCCAGGAAAACTCTAAAATTATATTAGGAATCTAGGAAAAATGGAAAAACAGGTGCTTATGTGTAGGAATTTGGAACTGCTAAGCCAAGGGCTTATAAATAAGCACTTGAATAAGCCAAATGAACAAAACAAGCCACCAACTGATTACAGAAGTCCTAATATGCTATAAGTACTGAAATGCAACTAATAACAACAAGCCATATCCTCTGAATTACAAGATTGATCAGATTTGATGATTTGAGCTTATAAGCTAAAACAGTTTCTGTGGGGCTACTTTGGACACAAGCACAAGCTACAAATTAAGCTAAAACTGAAAACCAGCAATTGAAACCTATCCTAGACCTGGCTGAGATAAAGTACACCAAAAACTAGACTTATACAAGCAGTTATAAGCCCTGTGCAACCTTGCACAAAACTGAGAAAACTCAGCATAAGCTGAGTATATGGAGCAGGGCAACTAGAGCTTAAAAGAGAAGCTTGTTTGGAGCTTTTTAAAAAAATTGCAAAATTTTACAAAAATGGTGATAAGAAAGGACACCAGCTGAAGTTTTCAAAATGCCAAGTTTCACTTTATGTGGCTCAAAAATGAGCTCATGAAAAATCTTTCCAGTTGAGCTCAAAATTGATTTTCCAAATTTTGACTTTTGAAGCAGTTGAGAAAAGTTTGACTAATGTGAACTTTGATTCCAATTTTATGACTGATATTGATGTAATATGATGGAACAAGCACAATGCAAGCAATGTCTAAGACTTCTAAACACAAATCAAGAGTTTGCAAATCCAAAATTCCAACAGTTGAGACAGTGAGACAGATTTAGTGTAATGTTGACTTTCAGTGTTTGCAGACCCAAGTTATTGACTGATATGTGCTCAAATAAGCTTAATAAACATGAACCAATAGAAATTAACCACTGCATATACCTTTGAGACAGTTATGACAGCAATGCCAAATACACCTATTTTAACTGTTTTGCAAACAAAATCAACTCAACTGCTAAACTAACTAAAGCATACAATCAAACTTAGTTAAGCTATCTTAATCAACACTAAATAAACAGATTTGAACAGATTATAACTACAAATACAGTAAATGCAATAAAACCTTGAAAATTACTTACAAAAGATCCTTAGCCACTATGGCTTGAAAACAGTGAAACCAAGAACACTACCTAATCTAAACCAACCCATTGCTTCTAATTCAACCCCAAAAACATGTCTGCACCACCATTTACCCTTTCTGCATCATTTGTGCTCCATGTTTGACTTTTGTTGACCAGTATTCAAAACAGCTTAAAACTTAACTTTAAGCTTACACAAAGCTATAATAAGCTTGCATAGACTTATATGAGCTTATAAATAAGCTGCTAGAGACTGAAACATAAGAAATTGAAACTCAAATTTGCAACAGTGGACAAGAAATATGAAATATGAACTAAAACTTGAATTGAAACTTGATAAGAGTTTTAATACACTGGAACTGCTAAGTTGGGTACAAAAAAGCTTGAAAATACAACTGAGAAACTAATTAAGGCATAATAAGATTAAAACGACATACACTTTTTAAAAATAAACTAACTACTCCTTGCTTCTCTGTCTTCCTCTTGTTTTATACACCCAAACTCCTTCTCTCACCTCTCTCTTCAAATCCCACTAACAATTTTGACCCTTGGATTGGTAAAACAGATTTTAGCCATTGGATGGCTTTTGGCGCCAAAATCATTTTTAACAACTGGAGGTGATTGAGTGTTTGGTAGAATGCATTTAATGCACCCCTTGGAGTGTTGTGTTTGGAGGAGGATAGGGGTGATGATGGTGGAGTGTTAGCAGGTGTTGCAGGGGGGAAATGATGGAGAAATGGTAACCCGTGAGGTGGGAGGGAAAGTGGATAGTCAACTGTGTTTGACTGGTGTTATTAAAAGGGAAGGGGTTCAATTGGCAGGGGGTCACTTGGGTAGGCAGGGGTCCAAAATGGTTTGTGACAAGTCAAAAAGAGGTGAAGGGTCTTAATAATCAAGGGACTTGTATTGCCAATTCTGAAAATAGGAGGACCAGTTCTGCCATATTCACAAAGTTGTTCCAAGGGCTGAAAATGACAATCTCAAAAAGTACAAGGACCAAACTTGCCATTTTCCAATTTCCAGGGGCCATTTTTGCCAATTTTCAAACTTGAAGGACTAATTTTGTAATTTTCTCAAACTTTTGATATTTTTCACCAAAGGACTAATTTTGACAACTTATGATTTTAAAAGGACCTTTGGTGATTTATCTTTTGAAATTAGGACTCAGGGACTATTTTTGACAATTTTAGAAACTTGGGGGACTGAAACTGCCAATTATGCAAACTTTGCTCATTTTTCATCTGATTTTAAACATTTTGCATCTGAAACATATAAAATGCGATTTTGGAATATTTTCAGTATTTTGATGCATTTCTGAGCATTTTTAGACGTTTTGCAGTTCAGATTTAACCAAAAATGATGAGTATTTATACACTCATCACTCGGTCACCTCAAGTATATGTAATCGTTAGAAAGCTCGTAGTCGTAGATTACTTAGTGTTTAGTAGTATTTAGTTATGTAACACCGTGGAGGACGGACGGGTCTTTACCCACTATATGCCTGATCCACAGCCCGTAGGTGGCGTTTTATGTAAGAACTATAAATACTCTCTTCCTCCCAAGGTAGAGAGTTGGAGCTCATAATAAGATTTTTCTTTTTCTCACTAAAGTTCCCAACCTCTAACTTTCTCTCTCTAAAACCTCTTGTATACGCCTCTTTGATTATTGGTTTAGTGTGTTTGTGAAATCCAATATGTTACATTAACGGTTAAAAACCGAAAAACCGACCGAAACCGATAAAAAACCGAAAAAACTGAACCGCCAAAAACCGAATGGTTTTGGTTTGGGTTTTATAAAAACCGAATATTTCGGTTCGGTTTCGGTTTTAGCCAAAAACCAACCCAAACCGGACCGTGCACACCCCTAGTAATAATTAAATATTTTATTGAACAATGTTTTTTCGTTTAAGTACACTCAATCTGTGAACCGAACCGTGCACACCCCTAGTAATAATTAAAACTGAATTAAGTATTTAGAGTCAGAGAAACATTTGTTAGATCTTAGACTCTGGTGTTGTTTGTAGCTCCTTGTAAATCACTCCCTGACACCGCATCAGTTTGTGAAGTGTTTTCTTCAGATGGTCCTTGACGTCCCTGAAGCTAGACAGTTGGTTGGGCTTTATATAACACTCTCAAATTTCTTTTATCATTGAGTAATACCTTCTGAATAATAATCAAGGAGACATGTTCTCTTATAACTATCAGGGAGTACTTCACTTCTGATAAATATCAGGTTCATATGATAGTTATGAAGTGACATTCTCTCTGATCTTTATCAAAGACTTTTATGCTCACTGACATTTAGAGAGTATATTAGGCTATTTTATGTTTACATATTTGCCAGAGACAATTTGGGTTGATTCAGACCCAACAAATCTGAAACCACAGAAAACGATAACTAAGAAATCGATAAACCCTCTTATCATAGTTCAATTTTTGTTTTTATTTTTAAATATCAGCGATTACCCGAATCGAACCGTGTTTTATATACATGTAGTTTTAAACAAATTGAGGTTGGATTAGAAATATGTGTAGTAGGATGAAATATACAAAAAAATATGCTTTATTATTTGTATTATTTAAATCTTAGTTTTAAGTATTTTAGTGACATTTAATATAGGAATTATGTTTAAGTTAGTTGTACAATATGTTTGATAATTTGTATTTCTTATGTAAGAGGTGTTATAATGACCGCATTAATTATTGTTATTTACCACATTAATTGTTCACTTAAAACTAAGAAAGATAGTATTTTTGTGTTGTAAAGTGTTGTATCTTAAGCTTTTAAAGTTATAAGTCTTAAAATTAGGGTGCTTCATCTTTTATACGCAATATGGATTATACTAACATGTATTTAGTTTAAAGCTAATAATTTGCACACTCCACGTTGGTGCTATAATAAATTATAAATTTGCTATATACTGCTTTTTCAGTTTGTACACTAAAATATACAAATAAAAAAAAAATAAATGTACCGATCAACACTATAGTTTAAGAATCTACTTTGAACGGCACTTGATCACTAAATTGTACCTTTAAAGGTATAATGTATATAGTGGTGAATTTGACATTATAATGATAAATAATACAAGATGTTTTATAATGGTAGATTTGGCATTATATATAAAAAGAAAAATGATTTGTATGCTTGTAGACTTAAAATTTATAATTATACATATTTGAAAATTTAGATATCAAAAGTCTTTTTTTTAGTCATAGCCAATAGGCGAAAATGAAGTCAGTTCTGTTTTGTTTTTTTTAATATCTTTTTGTTGATTTCATGATTGTCAATGTATTTTTAGTAACTTCATTTGTTGTTTTCGTAAGAGTATTTTAGTTATAGGTATCATGTTAAAAAGTATCATATTTGTTCAAAAATACTATTTTAAGTAATGAAAAATAAGTATATATTTTTGTTAATATTAATATTGACTCTTTTGTCTTTATGTATGTAGTGAAATTTGTGATAACCATTTTATCCTATGAATTTGCAAAAATTGCATTCACCGTCCCCAGAGTAAATTGCATTCACCGTCCCAAGAGTAAATTGCATAAATGGTCTATGTGGGTTAGCGAAAATTGCATCACCGTCCCTAAACCTTTTTTTTGAATTTTTTATTTTGGAAACTTTTTTTCATCACATGTGATGAAAAAAATTTCTAAAAAAATATTTCAGAAAAAAAAATCCAGAAAAAATGTTTTCCAAAAAAGGAATTTGAAAAAGAATTTCTATTTTTTTTAGACGGATAATAACGTATAAAAACGAACGAAAACGTATAAGGAATGGATAAAAAAATAAAAAAGTTTAGGGACAGTGGATGCATTTTTCTCCAAACGGAAGGGACCATTTATGTAATTTACTCTAGGGACGGTGGATGCAATTTTCGCAAATCCACAGGGATCATTTATGTAATTTGAAAGGGTAAAATAGTCATTTATGTAATTTAAAAGGGATCATTTATGTAATTTACCTAGGGACGGTGATGCAATTTCGCAAACCAACGGGGATTATTTATATAATTTGAAAGGGTAAAATGATCATACTACGCATATAAAAGCAAAGGTGTCAACATGAATAATTCAAATAGTATTTTTTTTTCTTTGTTTGCTACTTCAAATAGTATTTTTGAACAAGTATAATGCTTTTTAAAGTGATTACCCCTTTAGTTATACATGAAATGTGAATGTCTGTTTTCTCAATAATCGGTTAACTTTCTTCGGGTAACCATGGTTTTTGATTTTTTGACAGACTAATTCATGAGTTTTGAACCCAGCATCACACAGACTTAAACCGATTAAAATACTATATTTTCAAAAGATTTGCGTGCCCACTTCAAAATTATTCATACCTAACAGAAGTTGAACTTAAAACCTCTAACATTTTATGATGATAGTCACTAGCTTTTTTGTCATTAGGCTACCAGAGTGGTTATTCTAACAATTAAGTCGATCAATACTTTGTGGTTTATAATAACCCGCGCCATACTATATACCTTAGGTTCAAAATCATAAGGTTCTTTTTCTTTAGTGTTTTTTCACAAGTAATGAGAATGTGAGCATAATAACTATAGTTGTCGGGATCTCGATCTTGATTTTATGATTTTAATTTTACGATATTGCAATGTAAAAATGATCAGATCCTACATAGGATCTTTGCAAGCTTAAGATCTTATAGGATCCCGATATTGATCATACGATCTTAAAATTTAATCCGATCCGATCTTACTTTTTTCGGGATTACAAACTAAAAAACTACAAATTTTTGAGCTATTTTTTTGTGGAATTCAAAAAACAACATATTAGTCTTTTTAAACATTTCATAATATAGGAAACATTTCTATGAAACATTCATAGTATTTTGTGTTTATATTGTATAATAGTTTGTAGATTTGTATAATATTACAAAAACTATTAAAAAATAACATTAGAGACTTAGAGTAAGATTTTAAAATCTTGATCCGATTTTACGATCACGATTTTGCAAAAATGAAAATGATCCTAGTAGGATTCCGATTTTAAAAACCTTGATATCAACTAAAAACTGTTAAAGTATATGTCTTAATAACATGGTACGGCTAAACTTATAAAGTTCAAAATCTTTGCTGACGTAGATGCTATGCAATGAAAATTTAATAGTTATTCGTTGCATCTTAAATGCAAGTTTCTCTATAAAGCAGTAACACAACATAAATTCTCAACATATTTGTAAACTATAATATCCACTTGTTGTTAATGAAATTGACCACTGGCTGGTTGGTATATTTAACACCGACCATTTGCATGCTGCCCCCTATAAATAAACATCTAAAAAGAACTTTCACCCCATAATTGAAAACGGGAGTAGTAGGGATTTTGGACTATATTTCTGATGTGATGACTACTAGAAGACTAAAGAAGAAGAAGAGGAAGCAGTTCAACACTGTTTCACTGAAAGTCAGGATGGATTGTGAAGGATGTCAACGCAAAGTCAAGAATGCACTCTCCTCACTCAAAGGTACTAATCTTTTAGGTATAAAATTGTGTAACAAAGATATGTGTAAAAAAAAACTTGGTGTATATGTCACTAAAGTTAGGGGTTGCATAAACCGGCATATGAAAAAATTGTGTTCCTAAAGAAGCTAACAAATTTTCGCACCTATAAGGTTTACCTAGGTTCCCTAATAATTAAACTTCGTTTGATTAATTAACAGAAACCACATATCTCATATCTCAAACAAGATTTGAACCCGCAACATCTTTATTAAGATTAGGATTTTTTCAAGTTGAGTCAAATATGATAGAATCAGGTTCACCAATTATAAATAAAATAAGAGGAGAGTTATTTTACATACCAAACTTTTCTTACATACCAAGGGACTCATCTTCACCATCCATTTAAAAAGAAATCAATGGCTAAGATTAAAAGCATTTTATTATTTCACATATTTTTTATAATTTAAATATCTCTTAAACGGTTAATCGTTAAGTGAAAATATTTACACCATCGCGACGAGCATTTAATTATCTTTCTATAGACGGGCACTTTGATATACTTTCGAAAAAAGAAAAAAAACTCGTTTTTTTCACGTTTTTTCGTTTTTTTACGTTACAGAAATTTACATAAAAAAATCATATATGATAAAACACTAAATTGAATATCACATGTGATATTAGTGTTAAATCATATATGATATGTAATATCACATGTGATATTATATGTAATATCATATATGATATTACGCTAATATCACATGTGATATTACATATCATATATGATATTACACTAATATCACATATGATATTCAAATTAGTGTTTTATCATATATGATTTTTCAATGCAAATTTCAGTAACGTAAAAAAATGAAAAAACTTAAAAAAAAACCGTGAAAAATACGAAAAAAAAAAATTGTCGAAAGTATATCAAAGTGCCTATCTATAGAAAGATAATTAAATGCTCGTCGCAATGATATATTTTTTTTCGCTTAACGATTAACGGTTTGAAAGATATTAATATTTGAAAAAAAATGATGAAAGTGGATTTTTAAAATTGTTGGGATTAATCTCATCCATTAGATCAAATAAAAATGGATGGTGGAGATTGATCCCTTAGTATGTAAATAATCTTTTGTCCTCAAATGATCTTTTATCATAAAATAAATACATAAAACAATTTTTTTGGTAAAAAATATGGACATACTTAATAATTTACTATTACAATAAAACACCAACATAATCAATCATGTTTGACTATAACTTGAGAGAATTTTGATCATCAGGTCGACGCCTTGGGTCGACGCAAACTAATTTAGTCATGTATAGAAATTTGTTTATCTTAAATTGTTATAGTATCTCTTAGGCTATGCACAATGGCGAACTAGTTCGTCGGTGCCACATCAGCTTTCTCTCTCCGACGACCTAGTTGCCACAGTGGTAAAGTTTTAAAAAACTGTTTTTTTTTAGTTAGAAACGTTTTTTTTTTTATGTTTGTGTGTTGAACTCGGTTGCCAAGCCGAACTAGGTTGGCATTTTGTTGATGCTCAACCGAACACAACTTTTCCTCCACAGTGGGTGCAACCTTAGGCAACCCATCATAACCGAACATGGCAACCGCACCATTGTGCATAGCCTTAGTTGTACAACTCTTGTATAAAAAATCCATATAATTACAGTGGATATGCAAAGGAAACAAGATATAGGTGATGTAACTAGTCAAAAAAATTTCCTTTTTTTTTTTAAATATAAAAAAAAATAAAAAAGAAAAAAAAAAAAAAAAAAAAAAAAAAAAAAAAAAATTAAGTGGGTCAAACGATCTCAAACCAAACACAATGACGTGTATACTATAATATGTATGACCTCCTACCCAAAAATATCTTTCTTTTTCTTAATCAAAGTAACATATATAGATTTTGCAATGATATGATATCCAATATAACGATTATATAAACTTAGAAGATCTACCAAATAGTTTTCATGATTTAGAAATTAAACACAAACATTATGCTATGATAGTATTCACAAGCTAAGTCATTTAAAAACATTGTAGTAATATTTATGAGACGTTGCTGGTTATCAATGTTTTGCGAGATATTTGTTAACACATGCATGCATGCAGGAGTAAAAACAGTGGATGTGGACTGGAAGCAGCACAAGGAAACAGTAACAGAGTATGTTGATATGCAAAGAAAGTGATGAGGAGAGCAGAATCAACGGGGAAAAAAGTGGAAGCATGGCCATATGTGCCTTACACTCAAGTGGCTCACCCTTATGTTGCTGGTGTTTATGACAAAACGGCGCCTTCTGGTTTTGTTAGGAAGACTGATGACCCGACAATTGCTGGCCTTAACCCTCTTGAAGAACATTACGCTCTTATGTTTAGTGACGAGAACCCTAATGCTTGTTCCGTCATGTAGATTTTATATAAAAAGTGTAACATATAAGCAACTTCTGCACAAGCTTTTGGTATAGTGCAACAGAATCGTGTAGACGAAATGGGTATTTCATCTGTCATTCGTGGAATAATGGAATGAGTAATACATTTAACTGGTTTAAGAAGTAGTGGCCGGATACAAAAAGACGTTAATTGCTTAGTTTAGATTGCAATTATTTCTCATTTCTATAGTTAGTGATGCCTCAAACATACGACTGATTATTTTTTTAATAGTACAAAATAAAATATAGACTAAAATACACGGTTGGTCCCTAAACTTGTCAATCCGCTTCGCGTTGGGACAAACCTGGGCATTATCATCGCCACAGGTCCAAAACTTGGGTTTTTAATGCCAAACTAGTCCCTTGACAAAGTCAATGTCTGATTTTTGTTTTGTAGTCGAGGGTATTTTAGTACATACACATTTATACTTTGATAACACATTTATATTTTAGTCCTTCATCTTTATTTGTCATTGTCAACATCATCCTCATCATCATCTCCCCAAGATAACATCTCTTGCCGGTATAATAAGATGCACTCAATTATTTGCATGATACAGGTATAATAAGATGTACTCAATTATTTATTGTTTCTAAAGAGTTAATTTGTTCAACCACATAACAGTTGGATCAATCCAGTGAATCGCCAAATGAAACAATGAATCCTCATGATTTGGTTCCTCAATTTGCATAAAATTGGTATATCAGCATGTATACAAATAGTTAGAAAAAACAAAAAAATAAGTTAAGTTCTTAAGTCGTTCAACCACATAACAAACCGGAAAAAAACAGTTGAAACGTTTGATAAGTTAACTAGCTAGAAAAATGATATACCAACATTTTATAACAAAACTGCAATTTGGTGCAGTTAATTTACAAATTCAACAGTTGGTATCAACTATCAAATAAAACGTAGATAAAATTAAGAATCCGGTATAGAACTCATTGACAGACCCAAGATATATCAATTACCCCATTGACCCATTTATATATGTGTTAAAGATAACGATAATGCAGCACCAACAGGATGTAATGTAGAAATGTCACCATAGCATAAACACAAATCCATTCAAGAAGTAAAAAACAGGATCGGTGCATTGACATTAGAAAACAGAAACAAGGATACCGCCATAACATAGATGAAAATTTCATATTCAGATAAGAATATGAGAGAACTAGAATAAGGAAGTACGATCATCATAAGATTCATACAAGCACCTCACAAAGTTAACACTGAAATTATAGGAAGGGAAATTATAAAAGTAGTGTTCTTGAGGTTTTTTTTTAAGATGGAAAGATAGGGATGTATTCTTTCCGTATCGCCCATAACTCCTCAACAGCATCAGCCCCGTCGCCATAACAAAATATACAAGTTAATCAAAAGAGTAAGTGTAGAACTATAACAAAAAAAAAAAAACGAAAACGATAAGATTTTTAACCAAGAAAGAACCACATACCTGATCATCAAGGTACTTCTTCACCTTTTCTGCCAATGCTAGAGAAGTAAGCTCGGATACTCCACTAGCAAACTTGTCAACAAGGTCATCCTCGGTCAGGTCGAGTACCAATGGGTCAAAAACAGAACCATTGTCGTAAACAGAAGTAACGACAAGACCATAAGAGAATGGCCTAATGCCAAGTTTTGCAAGCAGAGCAGCCTCAGACGAACCCACTTTGTCACCCTTCTGGATGAGCTCAACAGGGGTGATGATTTCGACAGTTCCCTTGTTAATCTTGGTTGGAATGTTAAGAACCTGTAACATTTTATTACTTATAGTCAAAACTATAGTTGAGTAAACTGAATATACATAACGTTGGAATCATAAATAGTATAGTAACCTGGAATAAAGAGGTCTAAGATGGGTCAAGACCAGTGTTTCCTGGAGGAACGACCACGTCCACCGGGGCCACTAGACCAACACGAGCAGGAGCTCCAACCTAAATCATACAGAACAAGTTATTGATCATAAAACCACGATAACGGAGAACATCCTAACATATTTATGTCGTAAATCTCACCTTGTACTTAGCAACTTCCTCGCGAACCTCCTTCAAATCACCCTTGGTAAAGATCAAACCAACATTTCCCTTTTAACATTAAGAAAAAATCAGCAACAATAGCCTCAGTAATATACTCAATATCTCATTCTCGTCATCATCTCCCCAAGATAACAATATGAATAATTGAGTACTCAGGCATGCATATTAACATGGTTTTAGTAAATAACTCATTTCTACCATTTCAAGCCAGTGACTTATTCATATTGTTTTAGTAAATCAATAACAAATTTGAGAACGTAACCACTAACAAAGTATAACTTCCTGATTTTTATTTGAATAAAAAAATCTTTGAGGACCGCATAAACCACGAATATACTTTAGGGACTTGAATACTTCATCTCATTTTTGGTGAAAGTATGCAATTCTTTTTTACAATAACCCAGACTATTTTAAAGATTGCTTTTGTTATATTATTGTTTCTAAAATCTTAATTAAGCCATTAATTATTTATAAAAATCATCCAATACTGGTCAAAAAGTGTTGGCACTTCAACTCATCCCCCATTTTGACCCATATTAACTAGCAATCTGTTTCAATCCGACCCTCTTGTACCAGTTACACAACCCGTGTGAATAATTTTGTATATTTGTAGTAGCTTGCGCAATTTCAATATGTAAGAACTTACGATATCATATCAAGTACTTTGCCCACACGAAAGCAACGAGCACGACATATTGACGTTCCACCCTCGAAACTTGAACTTTGACATGAACCAAAACCTGCAAGGGATGTTATCTTGGGGAGATGATGATGAGGATGATGTTGACGATGACAAATAAAGATGAAGGGCTAAAATATAAATGTGTTATCAAAGTATAAATGTCTATGGATTAAAATACCCTCGACTACAAAACAAAAATCAGACATTGACTTTGTCAAGGGACTAGTTTGGCATTAAAAACCCAAGTTTTGGACCTGTGACGATGATAATGCCCAGGTTTGTCCCAACGCGAAGCGGATTAACAAGTTTAGGGACCAACCGTGTATTTTATTCTAAAATATATATCTATAACATATATATATCACGTTGCGCATGATGTCATAATTCACACGAAATGCCACTTAATGCCACGTCATTGCCAGGTAATGCCACGTTTTGCCACATAGGCAATGTTAAGTTTGGTATATATATATATATATATATATATATATATATATATATAAAAGGGAACTTTCTTTTCAGAACTCATACAAGTGTGAGCACCGACAGAACTCTTATACACCATTCAATATTAGTAAAATTTTCTCAAAATATTGTTTGTGGTCTATTTTAATAGATCGAAATACAAAGACTTTAAGTGAATTCATTATAGATTTGTGTATAAGTGGATTTTATAAACATGGTTAAATTCTCTCAAGTATTGTTCATGGTCCTATTTTATGGATCGAAATACAAAGACTTTCAATGAATTCATTGTAGATTTATGTTTGTATTAGAGATCATTTTATGAAAATCACATTTAATAAATTAAACATAAAATAATTTACTAAAATTTGATTGGTTTAGGGAGTTCTGAAAGTTTTCACATTTCTATGAGTTCTGAAAATAAAGTTACACTATATATATATATATAGACAAACGTTCAAATGAGAAGGGATTTTTTTGTGAGAACGCGAGAAGAGATCTGGACCGTTAGATCAAGCAAATCTCATCTTAATATCAATTTGGGCGGAATGGCATTTTTGTAATTTCCTGCCAAAAATTAGAGGGGTCTGATTGTATTATTCTCATAAAAAAAATATATCCCGACAAACAAAACACACACAAAAACACGCACAAATAACCTATCTTCTCTGATCACAAAAACCACCGCCATTCAAACCACCGTAAATCAGTTCCAACCACCACTATTACGCCATCATTCAAACCACCGCTACACCTCCATAATTACAGTTTAAATCACAACCGTAATCCACCAATCGATTCTTCTCCGATTGAAGCTGGTTTTAATTGGTTGGCGACCAATCTTCAATGGCAACAACTTATAATTGGTGTTTAAATAAACTTGATAAAATCAATTTGGAGCTAAAAACGATGAACAGTAAGTGTTTCAGAGCTAGTTATGTTTCTATTTCAATTCATTAAATATTTTTGTTTAAAATTTGTGGAAGAATTTGATGAAGAAATATGATGGTGATAGTAAGTTTTATGTTGATTTAAGAATTTTACCTGTTAATTTGGTACAAGTTGTGATTAGAAAGCGTTGTATAAATGGATGCCCATTAAGTGTTTGATGAAATGTCTAGACTTTTTTCTTCACATGTTTACCTGAGAATAAACTTACTTCACTAGTAAATTAACAAAATTTTCACATGTGAATAAAAATTTATAAATGTTGGGTGAAATGCTCATAAGATACAATATACAAATTCAGTGTTGCAAAACAAGGTCTACAAGGCCGATTAATCACCGATTACACGCTACTGGGCCACCAACCTTGCCGATTTGTGTAAATCACTCAAACAAATCAGTCAACTTTTGTCAACGGCGGTTAACGATGGTCAAACTTACCAAAAACTTGAAAATATTGATGGAAATACCCTAAACTCGCCATAAGTTAGTTTTAATCACTTATAGTTAGTGTTTAAATTTATTACAAGATGTTTTTTCAAGGAAATTTTGCTAGGAATATCAAAACTCGTGGTAAATACGCAAAGCTTGCTAAAAATGCCAATATAATTTATCACTGATCACTATGTTTGCAACCCTGAACAAATGTAATTACTTATAATCACTGTTTATATCTATTACAAGATGTTTTTAAGGAAAATCTTTCTGGGGTTACCCAAAACTCGCTGGAAATACACAAAACTTGCCGAAAATGCGAATCCGATTAATCACCGATTAATCCCGCCTAGACCGATTACAAGCTACAGGGAAGTCGACCGCCTCACTACCGATTCGCGATTTTTGCAACCTTGTACAAATTACCGAAATTTTCACATGCGACTAAAAATTTGTAAATGTTGGGTGAAATGCTCATAAAAATCAATATACAGATTAAAGAAATTTTCACATGCGTTTAAAAATTTATATAATTCTGGCACTAATTTTCACTTGTGAAAACATCGTCTTTCACATGTGTATAAAAATTGATGATCCTTTATAAATTGCTAACATCCACTTGTGGGATGTGGTTTGTGGCAAATATAAAGATTGGTTCGAGAAAATGAAGCTTTATGGTCTTTTGTGAGTACTCTAGTAGCACAAATTGTAGATAATTGAATTATTCGAATTATGGTTAGATATGCATGCAAAAGGGTCACACAAAGATGTATTGATCTGGCCATGGACTTGCATCTACCAAGTGTTAAGAGTGCCTCTGTGATTCAATCACATGCTTATTTAGTATTTACCACATATTGAGCATGTAAGAACCTTTACTAATATCATCGTCTTGTTTTGGAGTTTTGACATTAGATACTTGTTTTGATTACTATAGTTAGAAGTGGTGTGATAGATGGGCCGGGTGGGCTGAATAACGGGTCATCTTAAAGTTACATGATAATCAGTGATTTTTTTAGACGTAATTTGTTGTTTTTTCAATTGATGACAACTTCATATGAGAGATTTGTGGATAATGAGTGTTGAATCTGCTATAATAGGCAGCCTGGGCGACTCAAATTCTAAGTTATCTATCCTTCCTTCATCCAAAAATTATGAATCAATAGAAACTTGTCAAATAAACGTTTCTCTCCCAAATTAGAAGATGCTACTGCCTTAAGTTTCCAGATGCATACATACTAACAATTCCTCATGGGATCAAGGATGTGACCCATTTCTGCAGTAACCAGTCGTATTAGAAAATCCAACTGTAGCTTCAACAAGATAAACTCCTGTTGCACCAGAATCTACTCCCAAAGTAAACGAAACAGAGAAAATGTGGCATTACAAGGATCCATCTGAAAAAATTCAAGGACCTTTTTCTATGGCGCAGTTGCGTAACTGGAACAAAAACGGATAGTTTCCGGCCGGTTTAAAAATATGGAGAAAGAGTGACAAGGAAGATGACGCCATTGTTTTGAATGATGCATTGGAGGGTAAATTTACAGTTATTAACCCTAGAACAGTAAGTCATGGAGCTCAGATTTCCGATATTAATCCCGCTCCTATAGTAGACGTGACTTCGCTAATTTTCCTTCACCTACACCAAACAAAGGCACTACTGGTTGGACCAGGGGACAAGCTGGCTCACATATAGGTCCTAGTGGTATACCTTTTCTTGTAGGGGTAATTGAATTTAGTTTCATATTTTTAGATTAAGATAATAATCTCTTCTTTGCTTGCTTGGTATTTAAACATGTTTGATTGAATATGCAACTAAAGAATAAATAATCAAAACTAGGTGTTTGAGTAATAAATAGGAAGCAGCGGGGGATGAAAACTTATAGCTATAATTGATGTCTTCATCTGTTGCCTAGGTACTTGATTTCTGTATTGTTTAATTTTTCTTAGAGCAGATCATATAGTAAGATGTTTTTGCAATCTTCTAGTTTGGCCGGTTAAACCGCATAGGGATGTCTGTTAAGACCCAATTGTGAGACAATGTCAGCTCTCCAAACGAAGCAATATGAAGTATCTATTGTTACTGTGAACGGAGTTGCTGGAATTGCCTGTAAAATAATTACTAGTATATTTTAGTTGGGAAAATGCTTAAAGCCTATTATTCTGCACTTTACTCAAAAGTTTATGTATATAGTTTTCAGGCTATGCTGCTTCCTGGTCATATATGATATATAAGTTCTTTTTCTACATTTGAGCGGAATGTTGTTCTTTATGTTCCTCTTTGATCTATTTTTTTTTTCTTTCTTCCAATCAATGTGAAAAGCTAGAATGTGGAGACTCTTTTTAATTGTTGGCTACAACTAAAGGTTTTTTCATTCATGGTTCTGAACCTTGCTGATAATGGATATTTACTCCAATGTTGACTTGTCTTATGCATTGCGAATATATTGCTTTGTTGAATGTTGAACACCTAATTAAATTGTTGCATTTAGAATATGTATACTAACTATGCACCACTTCTGTTGCTTGAAGAAGGACTTGACCGCAAGGAAGCTCGAGTAAATGCCATGCGTGCTGCAATCTTAGAAACATTTCCTGAGCCAAACATGCATTTGTTACAGAGGTGACCTTTTTCTCGTTCGTTCTGCCAATCTTTATTTTACACTTTGTCATAACATGCAAAACACTGCCCTGGAATTCTTCATGAAAGTAAAAGAAGGAAAAAAAATTCAAAAGTTAGGCACGGGCACATTCTTGTTTGATTGCTCTCTTTAGGAAAAATATTTAGAAGTCCGCAGCTATTATTGTATGACCTACGTTGATATCTATGGAGTTGATGTATATATGGATTCGGTACTTGCAATGGGCAAGCATAGCTTATGGCTCTCATTAAGAAGTACCATCCTCCTACTTATCCTCTTACCTACACTAAAATATGACGTGTTATGCACTAATTTTCTCTCTTAATATAGTGCATTGATTCTTTCACTTGCCATAATCATAGAAGTAGGAGGATTAGTAGCAACATGTAGTAGCGTGGTAGGAAGATATATCATTTTCCATAAACTAATGTCTGGCAGTGTGAAACAATTTACGCACTGGTAACTGATATAACTTTCTATGTGTGTGCAAAATGCTTTAGCATAGGTTGGCCAGCATGGGGTTCATTACTTTTCTTCTATAGAGGTGGCAATTTCAACCAATTAACTTATGAATTGGTGATTCACTCGTTTGGTTTATGGTTGAACTCTAATAGGTCAAATGGGTATAATAAAAGAAAATCATTTTAAAAGGAAATGGGTCAAAATTTCGCCGAAAGTGTAATTTTAAATGCATAAAACATTCCAACTCCTTTTATTAAGAATCAAAATAATTATTATTAAGATAACATACTTTTTGTAATTATGTTTGGCACTCTAATCCATTATTAAAAGGGTATTGGTCAAAAGGGTTGTGTATCACCCAGACCGTCAACCAAATAGACACAAAGTCCAAACAGTTACCAAGCTGCTGGTTCCGCCTGTATTTTCGCCTCTACTCTTTTAGAATAGGACCCTTTAATAGTAATAGTCACTAGTTTTTCTTTATAGGTTTTTATATAATTGCAATGTTAAGTATATTAAATTGTCGCATGCATCTGCAGAATTCTAAAGATGATGCACACTATTTCTTCGCATACTTTTGAAAATCTGATGACTCCATTAGTGGTTGCTGCTTGTATGGCGCCATTACTGTTACGACCTCTTTTAGCCGGTGAATGCGAATTGGAGGATGATTTCGATGATAATGGTGACAATTCTGCGCTGTTTCTTGATGCAGCAAATGCTGCTAATAACGCTCAAGCTATTATTGAAACTTTATTTGAGGAGTATGAAAATATCTTTGATGTAAGATGCTATCATTTGGTTTGTTTCTAATATGTTCTTTCTTTTCTTTTCGTTTTTTCTGACTTAAAATGCTGCTATTGTGGTTTGTGTAACAGGATGATACTATGCTTAAAAGTTCTCTGTCAGCAGAATCTCGGATAGACAATAGTGCAAGTGAAGATTCAATGGACGACGAAAATATGGCAATTAAAGAAAATGGTTACCATGATGCAGAAAATGAAGCTGATCACGAAACTGATGAGGATCCTGAGCATATCCACAGTGGAAAGCTGAGCGAAAGTAGTGGTTATGCTTGCAGTGATCTTTATGAATTCAAGGTTCTCACTTGCTCTCCCTCTTTATGAATTCAAGGTTCTCACTTCCTCTTTATTGCCAATAAAACCAGTCAAACAGGGTTTTCGTATAGGCCAGGCTTGTTTACGTCACATACAAACTGTTGTCACTTTGTCCTCTTCTTATACAACCTAAACGCATTAAATTTAATATAATTTTATGTTATTAAGTAATAATCTGACTTATTAAAATAAAACGATTCAGCAGGCTGTAAGCCATATAATTTCACTTTCTTGTTGATCATTAGGCCAATTGCTTTATAGTTGAGAATTTGAGAGATCACACCTTCATGTATTGTTATTAACCTAAATGTTGATTTCATAAACTTCTAAAACTGTTATCTGATTATAATCTTTATTTTCCTTCACTTTGGTCATTTACATCAGATGCTTGATAGATCTGATACCAAATAAGGGTGGAGATAATCATCCAATTGGCAATTTGATTGTTGATTGCTCAAATGGAGTGGGTGTGGAGAAACTTCAAGTTCTGAAAGAGAAGTTAAAGTGTTTGGACGTAGAAAATCGCAATTCAGGTAAAAAAAGGTGTACTAAATGAAGGAGTTGGTGTTGATTTTATACAGAAGGAGAAGGTTGTTCCTCAGGGGTTCGGTCCTCCAGATGTTGGCATATGGTGAGCCATTATCCTTTTTTTAACACTAGAAAATATAACAACTTGTTGCATAATAAAGGCTATTATCTTGGTGAGGTGTGTGACAGGTTCCTTTAGTGGGTCAAACTGGGTTGGGTTGATCAAAATACATTTTATCTTATAATTTATAATCTACTTTTCTTAAAATAAAAAAATAAACAAATAAAATAAAATAATAATAAATAAATAAATAAAAACACCTAGGAGGCTGCAACCCTGTAATCATAAGAAATACATTTTGGGTGACTTTCAACCATGTACTTACCATCTGACCCCATTTTCCTTTTAGATAGTCTTTTTATTTAATTTGTTTGGCACCCAAAAACCCCAAGGTTGCCATGTCCCCGACTAGGATCTTCAAGAAAAACTCCACCTTGGAGAGGTGTAATATGCTTAAATAGAAACATATGGGGGTTGCAGCTAGATTGTCTGAAATTGTCAGGGGATATTGATGTAGACTCGCTTATAGGGTTAAGGAAATTAAGGACGCTGAGTTTGATGGACAACCAGTTTGAAGGTGCAATGCCAAAATTTAGAAAGCTAGGTGGTACATTAAAGTCTGTGTATTTCCAAGAATAATTATTCTGGTAATATTGATGATGACGCTTTCCTTGGGATGTCTTCTTTAAAGAGATTGGATATAGCAGATAATAAATTTAGCGGAGAGGTACCGACATCACTGAAATCTAAAGAGAATTATTCTGTACTCGAAATGAACCACTTATAGTTTTGCTCAAACGTCTGCTTAATCTCGTCGCTTAGGTGATTACGTTGCTAGAAGGTTACTCAAATGGGTAGCTCTGCATAACAATGATGATGGCCTATTTCAGCATTTTGTTTTATTCAATTTTTTTCTAGTCTTACGAGCACTGTCACTGAAGCAACTCAATGAATAGGGCTGGTATGGCAAGTGTTACTCAATGAAGTGTATTTAAGTAGTAAGGCCTGTTGATCAAGCATTGTCAACTAGTATCTATGTGACTGATAGGGTTTGTCCAGCTAAACCTAAAATTCACCATATTCTAGTGTTTACTTCATTAATGGATTCACAATCAGTATATCTCTTTATTTGGTTCTTGTATCTTTGAGCGTGCCACTAAACACCATTTCTGCACGTATAGTGTTTGTAACTTTGTATTATACAACTAGTAAGATGCCTATTCTTAGGAGCATAAGTGGCATTTTTAAGCTAATATATCATGTCTTTGCGGTAATATTCTATGAGCTCTGTCTTACTGATGTTCTTCAGATATCTTGTGCAGATAATCGAATTCATTTTCTTAAAATGCCATAAATGGAAATCTTAAAGTCAATTTTAGGGATTAAGGTTACCTTCAATCAAGTTTTTCTATGTTTCCTTTTGTATAAAAGGGTTAAAGGATTTACAGGCTTATTTATTTTTGTTTAATCAACTTTCTTCTCCCGTCCTAAAGGCATTTAGAGGCTCATGTATGATTTTGCATTTGACCACTCTGCTAGTTTGGTTGTTGTTCACACTGAAAACTATTGTATTCAGTTCTACAACGTGTTTGATAATCGCGAGATTTCAGAGGTACACAAGCTATAACCCCATGTTTACAACTGGTAGTTTCTGCACCCTAGTCACTTTTTTATTTAAAGTGCCAAATGTTCTTAAAACCAAAATTCCCCACTTTTTTAGAGGATTGCAACTTGTATGCTGAAGTGTCTTGTCTTCAAGCATAACTTCCTTGGAGTTCATGCTCTAATCGACTCAGACACAACACCCTCTTATGAGGGAAATCTGTTACTATAGATTTCAATTGTTTCTGAGTGTTTAAATAAAATCTGAACTTCTCAATTGTTATGCTGTCTTATAAATTTTTCATTAAAATGTAATCTTAGTTTTGTTAAATATCCATTCAAGGTCTGTGAAAGAGAACAATGTTTTATTGCCACAAATTATTCATAGTAACTGAAAAAAGATTGTTCTCTGATTGTAAGTTCAGGTCTGTAAAAGAAATCATCAACCCTTGTGACGATGTCACGCTATACCATCTTTTTTTTCTTCATAAGAAGCTATCTTTTTTATATTTTCAAAAAGATTGCTCAATATTCTCTTTGTTCATATTTAGTTGGCTAGTTTGGCTGTGAAAGAAATGTTTTGTATCATCTATAGTAGTAAAGATAATATAGTTAAGTGTATCCTGTTTTATGTTTTGAATCTAGGAGGAGTGTTTTGGTCAAATGGGTCAAAACCCGACTATTATGAGTTAAGGCTTCAACGCTTTGCAAAAAGTTTGAAATGATTATGAATCTTATACTATGTTTTTGGAATCCAAGTTTTATTAGTCAAGTACATGTTTTTGTGGAAAATAGTCTCAAACGGGTCAAAAGTGAACCCAATGGCAAAACTATAAATATTAAAAAATGTGGTGTTTCAAAATATGTCTCGTAGCTTTTTAATATGCGTGAACAATTTGGTCACATGTGAAAATATATGTCGCATACATGTCTCGTAAGGATTACCTTGATCTAGTAAATATCAACTTTTGAAAAATCCTCTTATCTATTTCACAATAGAAAGTGATGTTATTATTTCTAGACAAGTGAACGATTTGTACCTCTACACTGAGTAGGCTCAAAGATTCTATAATTTTGTTAACATAAGCTTTACTTGTTCGTCTAATTTGCACTTTTATTATAGAGAAGACAATGATGCAGCAATATATAACTAGAAATGTGTCTTGTTTTCATGTCCTTTCATTGTAGTCAGATTTTAATTAAAGCTTGTGAGGCGTGAGCTGTCAAAGCTCTTATTTAAAAGGAATATTAGTTATAAAGGAGATCTAGAAGAGAGACTTGTATTAGTTAAAAAGCGATGTAGAAGCAAAACTAGAAAAGACACCTCAGTCACCGAGTCATTGAAAATATAGAAGCTTAGTTAACAAGTAATATCCTGTATGATGTTATCATCTTCATATGCGGTCATATAGTCTTGATGACTTGTGAGAAAATGAAGTCTTCTATTCTTCACCTCGTGTGATTTACTATTTGTAATATATACAGGAGAACTTGGAGAAGTGACAACTTCTCATTTGCTTATGAGAATCTAGGCGCAAAAGGAACTAGATGCTCACAAGGTAATGGCTACATTTGGAGATTTATCCAATACAATTCACATGTGAACAAATGGTATCCAATACCCATCACCTCTGAAACTTATCGTGGCGTTCTTGGTTCTTATTCCAGTTAATGCTTTGGGCGGAATGTTGTTTTTCTTAAGCAGAGAGTTGGTCACTAGGGACATTGGTAAGCTTTCCATTTCAATCGTTCGATCAGACTCTCCAAAGTAAGTTTATGTTTTTCATTGTTCCCATGGGAATGGCAAATGTATGTCCCGGAAGAGTAATTATAGCCCATATACAGTTGAGTATAATATTTTTGTGCCCCCATGACATATAAATGTCTTTAGATAGCCACTGTAACTTTTACATATCCACTCTTTCCATGTTGAGCCTCCTTTTCCACTAGAAGATCTAAATAGATCGACCAACACATTTACCCAAAATGAGCATTACATTAGATTATGAATGGAGGTTGCAAAATATGCGGGTTGGGTAGCCGGTAATTTTTTAGAGCGGACCAAGTTGGTTAACACTTGAGATAACACACCTAATTTTGCGTTAACTAGTTTTGATCCCTTCCTAACCATTTAACCCGCTCATTAAAGAATGGCTCAAGGGAATATCCCAACCATTTAACTCACTCATTAAAGAACGGCTCAAGGGAATGAAATCTATACATTTCAGACGTCATAGCATCTTTTGATTTTCATACTTTTTGCACACATTCCAGTGATGTATTTGTTCACGCTTTGGTCATGCTAAATGCTCTACAAGGCATATAATGTCGTAGCTTCAATGAGATTGAACTTTTTGGCTTCAAAAATTAGGCGACTTGAGCAATTTATGCTATGTGTATGCTTACTTCGTTTTCATTTTATTACGCTCTACTTCTGTTAGGAATTGGAAATTCCATGTTAAAGTGTCGGTCACCCCAATTAAGGTCTAGCATATGTTAGCTCGTAGACGTGTCGGTATTTACGTTATTTAGTAGTTAGTTAGTTAATTATTAGCATAGTTTAGTTTAGTGTAACACCGTGGAGGAAGGACGGGTCTTTACCCACTGTATGCTTGATCCACAGGCCGATAGGAGGTCGTTATGTTTGTAACTATAAATACCCCTTCCATCCATGGAAGGGGTGGAGCTTTTCTTTAATCTAACCTTACACATTTGTGAACCAAGTCTCTAGCACGAAACTCCCTCTCATCTCTAACTCTCTAACTATGGCAAACATGTATTTTGATCATCCAAGACCACCCGAATCATCAAACACAATAAATATCGATCCTACAAATGGTATCAAGAGCCATGGTTATTGTGTTGTGTTGATTTGTGTGGTTTCGTACCATGGTTATTGTGTTTTATTGATTTATGTTGGGTCGAATCTTGTTTTAAAAACTGCTTTGGTATCATTTTTTTTGGTCGAAAAAGTTTATATTTCGTATTCTTGTGGTGTAACAGTTTTTAAACAAGTTTTATTTCTTGGTCATCTAATGTTACAACAGGTACGATATCTGGTTTTATGGTCAAACACAGTTTTTAAACAAGTTTTATTTCTTGGTCATCTAATGTTACAACAGGTACAATATCTGGTTTTATGGTCAAACATGTCATACTGCTTTTGAATGAGTAGATTGAATTTTTTATGATGTGGTCACTTTCTTGTAGTCAAAACTGGGTCAAAACAAGTTTTCTGGGTTTATATATGAATATGGTCGGAATAATGGTCAGAAAACTCATCGGAAAATGTCACATATTATGTTAGCTGGTGGTACACAAAACTGTCCAGATTCAATGTATCAAGTAGCGAGTTGTGCTAAATATTGTAGCGACTTAACTTGGCGATTTGTTATCAAACAAATAGCGACTTGACTCATCACTCTGCTAGCAACTTGATACTCACTAGAAACTTGGCTCATATCTTTGACCTAGCGACTTGTTATTCAACAAGTCGTAGCGACTTGCTTTGGAAAAAGTGGGTAGCGACTTGATAATACTATGGCTAGCGACTTGAAAATCTCAGCTACTTGTTATTTAACAAGCTTAGCGACTTGACTGAAGATGTGAAGAAGATTTGACCATGACCACTTGACCTCAAAACTACTTTGACCTCAGTTACAAAACATCATTGGCACAACATCAACTGAAACTGAAAAGGACCATGAACGAGGGTCAATCTCAGCCTTTCCAACTCTAATCCATATCAAAACATCAACAAAAAAATTATTCCAGTTTTAAAACTCTCATTCATATCCTAGACTCGTCTTTACAAAGAAAAATTAATTCCATGATCTCAGCCTATTAATTCGTGACATATAATGAAATATCAAGAAGATTCAAGGACTTTCACACGAATTAAAATCCTCATCGATCCATATTTGAAGCGTAGCTTCTGTTTTATCCGAATAAAAAGAAAAAGACTTATAACAAACTTGTTATAATCTAATCTTAAGTTCGTTATAATTAAACAAACACATTCAAAGACCTACCCGAGACCCTTAAAGGATCTTGATGCCAAAAAACTCTTGGATACTTCGTGGGTCAGTTCTAAATAACGAGAAACATAATGAAAAGGGTACTCTTATGTTGCATTGATTATTGTTTTATGGAGATAGGTTTTGATTGATGATTCGTGTTTGATTTATGGCTGAGATGGGATTTGTGATTCGTTAGGTGGGAGAAAATTATTTGTGGTAGGCGATTATTTTGAGTTTGAGATAGTAGGTTAATGTTATAACCTAAAGATTAGGGTAACTCACCTTTATAACCGAATACATCACGTGCAATGGATAGGGAAATCTGTTATTGGACATGGGCTGTATTGATATTAATCTCACATGGACTTTGTTTGATATGAATGGGCCTTAGTGGACAAAGATGAGATGGGCCGAACATAATGATCACACGGTTTTGCCTACACATTGGAGTTTGGATATTACACGTTTTTTTTTGGTTATTAAACGAAATTGTCTACAAAGATTTATCCTCTATATACCATGGCTAAGAATGTTTTTATTAACACATGATTCTCTGTGAACGTTTTTGTCTACAAAGTTTGTCTACACATTTTTTTTGGATAGGCCGAACACTACTATTAAGCATATATGGGCTTAGACCTGTTTTTAAGAATGATTTGTATTAGGGTCCAATGCTTAGGATGGTGCATGTAATGTTGGGCCGCGTGTTGTTTGGGCAGATACGTTGTTTGGGCATTGCTAAGTTGTGATGTTAATTGAGGCCTGTAATGCTAGTAATGACCGGGAGTTGGATTGGACTGGGCTTAATGGATATAATTTGGAACTTGGATCAAATGATTATTTTTGAGATTTGTTGATGTTGAAATTTGTGATTATGAGATCTGATGATGAGACTTGGTATGAGATTGAGATTCACGTTATGAGGTTTGGTACTTTGGTTGATGCATTTTCACGGTGGATACTATGTCACGGCTTGAAATTGGTTATTGTACAAAGATGACTACGGGGTTGTTTGGACGATATTTCTTATTTGAATTTGAAGTGAGGTTTTCTGGGCGCGTTTACTTATTTCGTCTTCTTTCTTTCTATCTTTCCGCGAAGATGACTTGTTTGGGCTTTTATAGAGTGTGATAAAGACTTGGCTATTTAGTTGCGTTTGTGATTCTTTCTCATTTAACCCACAACGTAGCTATCACTTTGGTGTCTCACTCAATTGAGAATGTCAAGAGGTTTGTACATTGGGTACACCGTTTCTTCTTCACAAGGATTAGTACAAGTTTAAGTAACAAATCTAGGGAATTCTACCTCATGATCAAGTTTGGTATATCGGGTTTACTTCTCCATGTGGTCACTGCAATAGCCGACAGAATGCGTGAATGATGTATTTACCAATGTATTTTCTGGATGGTTGATGATGGTGTTGATGTTGGTAAATTAATCGTTGATGAACCGCTGCATGTTCCCCTAAAACAGATATTCAACGAAACTAAAGTTGTCATAACACATTCAAACTGACATTGTTTACGGTTTTGTCTTGATTTTGTAAAATCCCGCGAAAGAATCTATTTCTCGGTTTAAATCATAGACTTGTAAAATCCCGTGACAATGGAAACATCCGGGTAATAGTAAAGTGCATTTCCGGATCTATCTTACTATTTATTCTTGGTTTTGTAAAATCCCGCGAAAGAAACTATTTCTCGGTTTAAACCATAGAGTTGTAAAGTCCCGTAATGATGGAACCATCTTGGAGAAAGGGAAAGTGTAATTCTGGATCTAATTTGATGCTGATGCTACAGTTTCTTCTTGAAAGAAGGGATAAAAGGGTGTACTTCATGAATTGGATGTGTGTTTGGATATTCGTCATGGCAATTTGGTTATTACATGGTTTTACGGGGTTATGTGTTGTTAACCATGGTCAGGATGAAAACCATTATCAAAGTTCACTTTTATGGTCAAAGGAGGCTAGATTTGAGCTTTTAATCAGAAGATGTGACAACGGCGTTAATTCAGTATTATTTATTTGAGGTTGAAGTGAAATATCACGGGCGAGTGTACTTAGTATCTTAAGGTATCGGGGATGGTTGGATGAAGATTCTTCAAGATCCTTGTTCGAGCTAATTATCAGAAACGAAGACTTGGAAATCTAGTTATTGTTGGGTGTCTTTTACCTTTTCTTTTACCACTTGGGGGAATTGGGCTCATACCACCACAAAATAACTATCACTTTAAGGAGTTACGTTGTAGTGCTCAGTGTCACATTCAATTGTGGATTTTCAAGAGGTAAAGTACGTCTATTACTTGATGGTTGGTTGGATGATGAGTATAGAGTACTTAGAGATGCTAATGGAAATCGGCACCGCTCTTTGGTACATATGTGCAAGTATAAGTCACGAGTTCGGGTTAGTTTACTTCAGGGTCAAATTCATCATATTGGGTTATCTCCATCAGCTGTCACTGCAAAGAGCATACTGAATGATAATGGTGATGATTACATGTTTTGCTAAGAGAGTTGAAAAGAGAGAGATTATGACGTTTGAACACATCAGTTCAAGCCTCGTACTCTAAAGAAAAGAAATGTGTACGTTTCAGTGCGCATTATATTGTAAAGAAGAGAAATCTTCTTATGACGTATGAACACAACAGTTCATGCCTCGTACTCTAAAGAAAAGAAAAGTGTACGTTTCAGTGCGCCTTATCTTCTGAAGAAGAGAAATCTTCTCTATTATGACCATTCTCATCAACATGCTTCATGCTTTTTCCATGCGCTTCAATTATCAAGTGAACTGGGCTATTGTTGATTATTTTCTTATTCCACTTGCTCAACTATAATGACGATGGCGACATCATGTGCTAATTTTGCGGGGGAGAGGTGTGAATAGACTACATTTGAATGATTTCACTTATTTAGTCAAGAATGGCAATTTCGTCTGCAATTCTTGAGGGGGAGAAGAAGTGTGATAATACTGCATGGTTGATTAATATATGAGAATAAATGGTCAAATGGCTCCAAACTCATGTAAGAACCGAGCTTCTTCTTATCGGGTCATCTTTACATGGTGTTTCTTTTATGAGCAGTTAGTTGACATCTTCACAAGCTGATATGAGTTTATTGACAAAGTGCTTCTAGTTAATGCTTCACGTGCACATCAACATGATGATTCCGAACAACCTTCTGTTCTTGATTGATGTGATTGTTTGCTTGGTGTTACCATTTCGTGTGTTCGCTACGGGCTGATTGCTGATTTCCTTGATGAACATCTTTCTGTTCTTGTTTGATTGGGAGGGATCTTAATTAAGGGGATTTGCAAGATGTAAGTTAATTGGGATGCTTTTTGGTGATGTTCTTATGGTTTGGTGAGTTGAAGATGTTAACTATCTATTCCCCAACATGACAATCTTGAAGAAGGTCGAGTCTATAGTCTGTTCTACATTTTCTGTTGCATGTTAGAAGACTAAAGACGTGTTGCATTTATCGATCAAAAGACTTCTTCATAATTCAAGCATTCATCATAAAGATTGTCGGTTTAGGGGAGAGCACTAATTGGGGGAGAGTAAAATGTCGAATTTAATCCCCAATTAGACTTGCTCATATTCTTCAGCAAGTTGATTCTCACAAGAGCTCAAGTGTTCTTCTCATCAGATTTCTAGTATATGGGCTTAAAGTGTGTTGCTGATTCTGAAGTGTCAAAACCAGCAAGGGGGAAGGAGACACGCATTTAAACGCGAGTAAACATTGATGAGCTTAATACTTCTAAGTGATTGAAGATATCCCGGGAAGACGAATGTCATTACCGCAAAGACACTCAAGGGTTGACTCATAGCGTTTAGTGTTCTTATTCCAACTATGTGGGGGAAGAGATGGAAGAGTTAGTTTCTGATGATAAAAAGAGGTACACAAGTGTGTGATGATGCTATCGCATTCATCAGGGGAGAGAGATTGTGTACATTAGGGATGCTCAGCTGTTTCACTTGAGGGCTTAATCAGTGATTCGGAGATGTAATCACTTATTCCGGAGTGGACATCCGCAGAGATTGTCATCCGCAGAGATAATCAGTGATTCGGCCTGCTTCTTCAATGTTATCGGTTATTCTCTCTTTGGGCATTCGGGTACTTCGGGTTCTTGAGCTTCATGCACTTTCTTCAGGGGGAAAGAAAAGTATACATTGGGGTTATTCTTTAGCTATTGGACTTAATCTGCTACTTCGATGGTATAAGTTTCTTTGTCTTCGGGTTGTGTGTTCGGGTTCGTGAGCTCTAGTCTAAGAGACTGACTGCATCAATTCATCTACTTGGGGGAAGTGGTCTCTTGACAACTTTTTTGGAATGGATTGCTTCAGACTTCTGTGGTAATGGAAGTTGAGAAGATTATTTAAAGAGTGGGATGATACGTTGTTGTTCTTGTTGATGATATAACCCCGAACGAAGAATCTAAATTATTGTTCTTAAAAGGAGCAGCGGGATTTATGATAATGGTGTGCTTCTTTGTGCACCTGGCTAAAGCAAACTTGAAATATAGCTTCGAATCTGCTCATCTAATGGATTTTCGGTTTCGGGGGAAGCTACCAAAGTCTCACTTTCAAGTGGCTCAATTTCTCTCTTCGATTCAAGAGTCTTGGAAGCTTTGGTGGTGAATGTTTAAGAGATGACGAATTCTATCTTCTACTACGTGCTGCTCGATATCCTTATCTCGGTACTCGTATCATCATTCTTCTTAAACTATATCATCTATCTATCTGTGTATATATTTTTTAAAAACCAAATACAAAAATATAAAACCAACAAAAAGAAAATAGAAAAATATAAAACCTTCAAAAACCCATAAAAATCAGAAAATTTGAAAAAGACAAAAAATATGTTTTCTCAAGACATGTCTTCTGGTATCGATAACATCTACGGTCTTAGAAATGTCATTCAATAATGGCACGGGACCATAGATGAAGTTCGAGCAGGAGGTGTAAATATTTCTTTTCAAAACATGTCACAAACTATGGCTTACAATTATTTCAGACTGTAACCCGCGTTTCAAACTATGGCTTGCAGTTACTTCAGACTGTGATCCGCGCTTAAACTATGGCTTGCTATTATTTCAGATAGCAACCCGCTCTTTATAGAAAGGAAAGTGCTGCACTAAACAAAATTTTCAAATATTCCGTGCACTTATCCTAAAACAAATTGAGGAAAGTATGTCGAAGGACTGCTGTTCCTACACAAATGTTTTTCCGTCTAAAATTATTCAGAAAAATATTTGGTGTATTCAAAAATGGTGGAAAATGAGTTGCTTTAAAAACAATCAGTTTCAGAGTTCTTATAAAATTTGCAAACTCAATCAATGACTTCAGTGCTTTTAAACTTTTAAGAAAATGAGTCATTGATTGAGGGGGAGAATGTTTTCAAATTTATATCATCTAACGGACTTTCTTAATAATCCTAATATGCTTAATTAAAAATGATGTTAACCTACGTTGAAGGACTAGGTGCCTAGGATAAGATGGTTAGGTTTAGATGATTAAAGTTTGATGAACACATTAATCCCATGCCTTATACGAACTGATTGTTATGTTGAATTGACTTTAATTAGTCGATTGCTGTTTGGGTGATGTCGACCACCATATATCTGTTTGTGTCCACTAACATATGCAGGTATATTGGTATATAAGTATGTTCCCGATCCGGATCCCACATAATATGATGATTGGATGCCGAAAGGAAAGGGTAACTATATCTTTGGTTGACAAATAAAGAAACGGAGCTTAATTGGACTTCTATGGTGAGTTGGCATATATGCAACGTAAGAGGTCTCACTGCATCAGCAGATGGTTTTCTTCTAAGTGATTGAAGAAACGAAGCTTAATTTGACCTAAGTTGGCATTTAAATGCAATGTTTGAAGTCTCACTGCATCTGCAGACGGTTTTCTTCCAACCCCCAACAACAACAACAAAAGCAGCTCAACCACCTTACGTATCTTTGTGCATGAAACCATTCTTAAACAATTTTGAAAAATAATTTTGATTAAATTGTTTTGAAAATGGAAAATATTGGTTTTGAAAATAAACTGGACTAAATTTTGAAAATCACCGGACTTCATTTTATCAAAACTATAAGTCACTCAATCATCGACTATGGTCATCGATTGAGGGGGAGAGTGATTTAATATAAATTATTTTCAAACGATATTTCTTCATAAAAGGTCCGTTTGTACAACAATAAGTGGTGATCTAAAGATTTAATATTATGTCATGGTATGATTTTCTTTAAAACTCAAAGATCTTACAAAATGAAATTTTTTCTGTTCTTGTTTGATTGTGAAATTGTTTTATTTTACTTAAAGATCTCTTAAAACTTTCATACCTGATACTAACAATCTTTAATGTCTTAAAATGGTCCTTATCTGTCATTTTTCAAAATCAAATCTTGCCACGTCTTTCCCCAAAATTTTCTAAGTGATTTAAATCTTTTGGGATCACAAATCTCAAATGGTTTGAAATTTTTGATCGGGGGAGAGATCGTTATTTAAATCTCAAATCTGTTTTAATAGAATTGGTTTTAGTGCTTTAAAGGCACTCCTGCCTCCATGTGCCAAACGATTTCAATATACATAATGCACATGTTGAGGGGGAGCATTTATCCAAAAAAAAGATGAGTTTTTAAATCAGGCACATTTTCTCCCATGTTTTCTAAACCTTATTAAATCACTTGGGATCTAAAATCTCAAAGGGTTTGATATTTTTTATCGGGGGAGAATTTGTGATTTAAATATGAAATTTGATAAATGATGATCGATTTGATGAAAATGTGCAGGCTGCTCTCTCATATGTGCTAAACGCTTTCGAATCTCGAAGCACATATTGAGGGGGAGCAAATGGTTTCTTAATGGCTTTTTGTGATCGTGAAAAGTACTTTAAAAGAACTCTTGCCTCTATGTGATAAAATGATTTCAAATATCCTATGCACATATTGAGGGGTATAATTTACCAAAGAAAATCAAATGGCTTTTTCGTACGAAATTGTGATCAAAGAAAATATTTCAAAGTCCTCTTGCCTCCATGCGCTAAACAATTTCTAAATCATCTACACATGTTGAGGGGGAGGTTTTCTAAATGATCAAAACTATTAAGGTACAAAATGCTTTGGTTTCGTATCACAAGTACCTTGATTGTTTTTCCAAATGATTTTTCAATTGGTTTCAAGGAAGAATGAACTGTACCAAAAGACCGACCATTTTACTTTATGTATGGAGTTATAAGGATGGTGAGGTTAGGTATTAGTTCCTACGATCCGCCAGAACCGGAGGGATCTACCCAGGGACAACCCACTAGATAGTGTAGAGTCCTTAGGTATATTGAAAAAAGGAGAAAAATGAGATATGGGAAGAGTGCGGACTGAGACAGAGCTAGTACTGGAATAAACCCAACAAGGTTCTAGTTATGAAGTCTCGGTAAGCACTGAAGGGGTTGAAGAATGAAAAAGAAATGAATGAGAAAAGGGTGAAAATAAATAGCCCTCCAATAATTCAACCTTAGGGCAGACATCGGGTTCAATACATATGCTACTGGTGGTTACTAAGGTAACACTGGTATTGAAGACAAGACGTCATGGACCCAGTGACGCACTGCACTAACCTTCCCAAGCTACTCAAGTTCCTCTTAAAAGGGCTTGTTTCATTCTCACGGGGAACCGACATTATCTATCGACTTTCTCTTAGAGATTGTTGATATTGAAGAAGGAGACCCTCTCCATAGTCTCCGGCATAGGAACCAAATGTGCACTATTGAGTTTAGAGCCAAGAGATCATCCACAATATCTCATTAGGACACAAAATTAATGAAGACTTGCTGTTTCACACAACGTGGAAAGTAAGAATGTATTAAGAGTCCTACGCATTATCCTTGTGGTATTGCCAGAACATCCGAGTGATATGTAAAAGTATTCACGATGAAGATGGAAATCCTTCTAGAGCCAACATCAAACAAGCTCTTGGTGGGTGACATGTGAGATCTTTTCTAAAGATCAAGCTTGTGACAACTGGATTGAAACGATGGGGCGATTCACTCGTGAATCAATCTTGGTCCAGGAAAAGGATTGACGGATACCTTTGAAAAACCGGTCGTTGTGCTCAAAAATTCTTTTCTCTAGCACTTCAACTGTGTATTATGTTTTCAAATCAAAAGGGTATTTATGATTGAAAATTGATTTCTTCTTCTAAACCTTTGTCGTATTGAAAAACTCTTTCTCTTAAGCAATACGCGATTGTTTTCAAATCATTTTCTATCAATCAGTGAATCTCAATTCGTTGGTTCACTCACTCCGTGTTGTCTTCTTTGAGACGTTCTGGTTTGAGAACAGCTAGAACAGCTGCGAAACCCTGTCAAGGAGATTCTTAGGAATCCTACCTGATCACAGGCAGTACTTGTACTGATCAACGGGGAACCGTGGGCCGTGTAACTCAATTAAACGAAAGTGATCAAAGACACTTTCGTGCGCTTTATTGCTAACTGTCGTATGCAGGTACACCCCGACGATTGCAGCTGATCAGAATTGAGGAGTCAATCCAAAGCCGCATGCTCACAGCATCCACACCTAATTTGAAGAAATCATGACTGGTGCATATCTACAGAACCTGGCTCAGATATTTTTATACTATGCTTCTGCTACGCTGCTGCAAATATCTTGAACCAGTAAAAGCTTCCGCTACTCTGATGAAAAGATGTCATGATCCAAAAGTGTGAGCATGTCGGTCCGAAAGTCACAACATCACATGATGGCAACGCAATAAAGGGTGATCCTGAGATTTACTGTGGCTGATGATCTCAATGAAAGCTCGAAGATCATCAAAGATGTGGATCAGTTCAAAGACCTCCACTGAAAGTACTAAACTATGCGGACTTTGAAGTATCACTGCTAAAGCACAAGATTGCGGATTTGAAGAATTGAAGTCTACGAGCTCAAGAACGAAGTCAAGAATAGAATGCTAGGATTCTAAATGTAAATCATGGGGTGACCTCCCTTAGGGGGAGATTGTTAGGAATTGGAAATTCCATGTTAAAGTGTCGGTCACCCCAATTAAGGTCTAGCATATGTTAGCTCATAGACGTGTCGGTATTTACGTTATTTAGTAGTTAGTTAGTTAATTATTAGCATAGTTTAGTTTAGTGTAACACCGTGGAGGAAGGACGGGTCTTTACCCACTGTATGCTTGATCCACAGGCCGATAGGAGGTCGTTATGTTTGTAACTATAAATACCCCTTCCATCCATGGAAGGGGTGGAGCTTTTCTTTAATCTAACCTTACACATTTGTGAACCAAGTCTCTGGCAAGAAACTCCCTCTCATCTCTAACTCTCTAACTATGGCAAACATGTATTTTGATCATCCAAGACCACCCGAATCATCAAACACAATAAATATCGATCCTACAACTTCCCAAAGAAAGTCAAATGAATTCCTTTTCAGCTTTTGTATTTGAATGAATTGTATTGCAGGTCCTGGTTGAAAATGTGCCTCGGGTCCCTGGCAGATCTGTTTTCGATAATGTGGACTGCTTCTCTAAAAAGAATCACTCAACTCACTATCTTTGTCATCAGGTTAAATTACATTTCATTAGAAAATTGTTTGTGTTCAGGAACATATTCAAGTGGTAACCGTGTTACCGTTAATTTTATTCAGGTTGTTTACAATTCAAACAAGTGTACATAAGGGGTAAGTAATAGACAGAAACTACAAAATGTGTTTCAGGTTTGGCAACAATGCCTCTTCTAGGGCCAATAACAACTCATTTGAAGGACAAACTTGTGGGGGAAAGAGAAAAATGTGTTTTGAATTTTGGCAACCCTAAAGGCAATGTGAAAATTCTGTCACATAGCACTGGTCATGGGGGCAGGATACTTGAGCTTAATATTGGAAACACGAACACTTTGATCTGCAATGACACGACACTTTGCCAAAACGTTGGTGAACAGAATATAGCTTCACCAACAGTTGTTGAAGAATTGTGCACCAATGAAGCTCAAATGGAGGATTTACAAGAGGAAGAAAAGGCAATACGTGGAAGAGACGAGCAGCTAGTTATTGATGAATGCAGGTTATGTCTGAAATAGTTGTGTCTTGCCGATCACAAGATTTCACAGATGTTATATTCGCTCAAGAAGTTTGTGGTATACCAGCTAGAATAATTAGAAGTCACTTACTGTTTGGTCCCACTTCTTACTAGTGAAGAAAGTTTATTCACGCGTGAAGATCAAAGTATATGCTCATGTCTAAATGTACGTGTATTTACTAGTGAAAAAAGTTTTTATGCACGCGAAGAGAAAAGTATATGCTCATGTATAAATGTACTTTTATATACTAGTGAATATAGTTTATCTAGATGCGAATAAAAAGGTTTATAAATGGACGTTTATTCACTAGTGAAGAAATTTATTCACACACGAAGGAAAAAGTATATGCTCATGTATAAATGTACATGTATTTTACTAATGACGAAAGTTTATTAACACGCGAAGAAAAAATTATATGCTCATGTATAAATGTACGTGTATTTAATAGTGAAGAAATTGTTATTCACACGCGAAGAAAAAAGTATATATTCATGTATAAATGTACGTGTAATTGCTAGTTGATAGCTTTTATTCACACACGAAAGTATATCCTCATGCATAAATTATGTACGTGTATTTTACTAATGAAAAAAGTGTATTCATACTCGAAGAAAAAAAAATGTATTTTACGTGTATTTTCGCGCGTGAAAATTATGAGTAAGATTGAAGCTTTGAACTTACTAGCATCTTTTTTATTCTAGAGGTGAAAAAATATGAGATATTGATATTTAATAGATTATTATTGAAGTTTTGCCAGAATATCTTCGCGTGTGAAAATTATGAGCAAAGATTGAACCTTTATAGTAAACTTCTTGGTTGTTGTTACCATCTTTGGTCGTATATGAGGTGTAACAGTGGCTAATGCTTTCTCGGTTTGTTGATGCAGGGTTGTTTAAGAATTGATGTGTTGTTACTTTTCTGAAGTACGTTGTAAATTCGTTTTGAACAAGTAAATTTGTAATGTTGGGTTCAACAATGATGTTTGTTGCTGAATAAATCACATTCATTTGGTATGCACTTTCATTTGTTAACTATGTTGATACCAAAGAAAAAAGGTAGTATAAGATGTGTGAAGAAATTCTTACAAAACTTAAATATCTTTACGCAAGTTGGTCACATGTGAAATATGTCTTGCATATTTTAGTGATGCGTGAACAACTTGGTCATATGTGAAACTATATGTCTTGTAGCTTTTTAAGATGCGTGAAAAACTTGTTCACATGTGAAAATATGTCTCGTAGTTTGTACCACGTGATGGTCTCGGCCAATGGCACAGGGATCTTTCTTGATTATACATAAACATCTTCATTTAACTACAAATGATTTATTAAGATTGGATAAATCCTATATTTCTTTCTTATTTCATTTAACCCCAAACACATTTCTTTCTTGACAGCAAGACTTGATACCCAATCCCAAACACCGCACTACCCATCGAAGCCATACACAGTCCTTCCTTGCCTCTTTAGATATATTGATGTTTAATATGCGATTATTTAAGTTTTGCAATAAATATCTTTGCGCGTTATAATTATACTTGGGCATATACGTTTTTCTTCACATGTGAAAATATATATGCTTCGAGTTGGTCTCACCTAAAAGCCATTATCATTCATTTTGTTGGGATTTTTCTACATCTCACACCCCTAAGTGGCTGATTTTGTTGGTTTTCAGGCTGGTACAAAGCTGGTTTGTGTTGTGCTCTCGCTTCCGGTTTATAGTCAATCTCTACCCGACTATTTTGACCAAAGTGCACCGTGCAAACTTCTTTTGATTGGATGTTGCGGATAGGATACAAGTACCATTTTCAAGCAGGTATAGATGTACGTGTTACTAGTGAAAAAAGTTTATTATATGCTAATGTATAGATGTACGTGTTACTAGTGTTTTATCACACAAAGAAAAAAGTATATGCTCATTTGTAAATGTACATGTATTTACTATTGATTTTTCTATAACTACAAAATGTATATGCTCATTTGCAGTTGTAGGTGCAAAAAAGTTATTTTTCTATAACTACAAATAATCCTATATAAAGTAAGGAAGCTGCTACAAGTTCTACATTCCGGATTAGTATCATGGTCCCTTCCAGTATAAGGGTTTAAGAACAATGAAACTATATAATATTTACACACCTCTTACTTTGCAAATCTTCTCAATAAACTGATCAGCGATGATGCCTAAACTAGGTGAGCTAATCGACCCTCGCACATGACTGATGCTACCAGAGGCTCTAATTACCGCTATCTGATCCTTGCCACCTGATAACCCCAATGTCCATTTCATAACTCTCGAGTATTTCCTGGAGAGAGGTTAACAAAGTAATCTGTAAGTTATCTGGTGCAAGCAATAAATAGAGATTGTGTATCAGGTTGATGCGTACCAAGAAAAAAAAATAATCATACACAAATACAACTCTCAAGTGGAAAGATGTGTGCATAGGCTAGAAACATTTATAAGTAGTTGGGTTCATGTGACCTAGTTCTGGTGAGAACCAGCATTATCATCAAATGATGACAATTTAAGGCCATAAACGACACGGTGGCATAAGGTGAACAGTGAGTTAGATAGTACTAATATCAAACTATGGTGTTACATGCATATTCTGGAAAAAATGAAGGCCAGATAAGAGAGATTATTACTTGTAATCAACAAATGGGAATTCTTTGTTGTTTGCAATTCCCAGTTTTGTTTTCAACATAGATGTTACCTGAAAAGGTTACAGAAATAGTAAAATACCAGCAACATATCTATATAACCAGGTATATTTATCACAAAGGTGGGCCTATGCTGCGCTAGAACTACCTCTAAAATGCATAACCATGCTTTCTAACATTTTGAATTCAGAAACTACTGAATAACAGTTTGGAAGAGAATTCATAGGAATTCTGTTCCATTACTAATATAATGTGTATACCTCATCATCATATTTGATATCTGTTATCCATCCATCTTCTTTCAACTTCTCTATTTGGTAACCTCCTTCATTAACTAATTTCTCTATATCTTCCTCTTTCTTTCCTGTAAACAAGGAAGGGGCAGCCCGCCGCGCTGCGGCGGGTTTTATATCGGATTTCTAATTTGGCTCGTCAGCTAAAAAGCATGGATGAAACATCACGTGATGCGGCTGCATCCACTTTTTCCTGAAGAAACAAATGAAAATCAAACAACAGCGTTGGTAACTCGGGTTTGAAACAATAAGGACAGAGTTAAGGGTGCGTACGTTGGTCCGCTCGGTGAGCAAATTTTACATACGCAAGGCTTCATAACAAAGCAAATGATGAAAAAAGTATCAACTATTTGTATAAGTTAAATTGGCTCTTATATTTTATTCAAATGAAACTTTTTACTATTATAATCATATTATGTATAGACATGCGTATCATTAGGTGAATGAATAGGTACATTCGTATGCAAATAATAGCGCACACCTATATCTGTTACCGCAGCTGTGCATCAGATAAAGTGGTCGCCTCATAATGCTTCCTTCCTTTAATAGACCGTTTCTTCAGCCTAAAATAAAATCCGTAGGCACGTAATCTGTTATCAACCGTGGCCGAACTTCTTTTTGTCATTGTCAGTTTTATGCATACTGCTGCCATAAGCATTATCCAAATTCGGTGATGCATAACTGCTGTCATATGATAATTGGTAGTAAAAATATGACACAATGTTGGCTTAACGTTGCTTACTTTTGACCAAGTCAAATAACATCCTTCATTCTCCTTCAAATACAAACATGCCTATATATACAACTTTGCAAATGTTGCCACCACTTTCAGCATATCGAATATTTTACTTTCCTTTAGTTGCTTTACAGTTTGCAAATTTTTTTTTAATACAGTTTATTTTTAAGTGCTTTCCTCGTATCGAATATTTTGCTACCACTTTCAGCACACTCGTATTCGTATCCGCAAATGTTGGACTAATAACATTAGAATGGATCAATAATGCAATGTAATACAAATCATGTGTAGTCGTACTAAGTAAGAAAATATTAGGCTCGAGTATTTCAGTATTTCCCTAACCTTTTCATATTTTTTCAATATCTTCGAGAAGGGTAGGAGATTTATATAGTTGTTCCAAACATAGAGAAAAAGAGAAAATATGTCATGTTTCCATCCCATATGCTGTCACACAATAAAAGATGAATATAAACTAACAAATATCATTATCCGTTTAATACCTGTAACGCTTCAGAAGATGAATTTTGCGAAAAAATTCAGCAACGACAACTTTGAGCCATCCTTCCGCTTCTTGTAGCTCCGCTTCGTCAGGTAAGTATGGAGTTTTAATAAAAGTCCTGATAGAGAAACAATAAAATAAATACATGATCTGATATATAGGGGTCCTAATTTTGAGCAAGAAGTACAAAGGAGATAAAAAATATATGTGTATAGATTAAAAAAATATATATAACCACTTATAGGAGATAACAAACTGCACCTCTTTGATGTTGATCCTGAAATTGATATATGTGTGTATAGATTATTACTGATTATTTATATTCCTAAACCACCTATAAATAATAGATAAGTAAAAAGATCGTGAGGCGACTAATCTCACCACGGGTGAATTTTACAGCATGAACATCCCAGTTATGATGGCCCAGCTAGAAAATAGAAGGAATGTAATCATAGTGAAGGAGATAATATCAAGATTGGCTACAGAACAGATTAGATACGTACTTTTAGACCATTAGCTGTCGTAGTCCTTCACAATGCAACGTACAATTTTCTGTGACGGTATACCAATTGTAGGAGGTGAAAACGTAATGATAGTGAAGGAGATAATATCAACTCATGTTTTTCTTTAGTTCTATCTGAAACTCTTGACCCGTGAAACTCATGCTTGAATATTAACGCCGTGATGCTGCAACAACTGTTGATGTCAACATTTCAGTTAACTAAATAGATAAATATATCTTGTATTTATGTGTATAAGCAACTTGCATACCCATTATATCAGTGGTCGTCATTTACATCAAGCTTGATAGATGTGTAAAAAAACCCATGATATCCTGTCGCTAACTAACTTCTGAGCTGCATTACATATATGATTACATTATTATCATGAATGAAATATAAATAACTAAGGGAAGTTTTATTATAGGAAACTTACTTGACGTTCAAAGCCAACGGTATAGGTGGCAGTGATTGGAATGAAATTTAATATAAACCTAGAAAGGAATGATTCCTAAAGCTTAAGTACCTGTTACGAAGACATGTGCCCAAAGATGATTCTGTCACCCATTTCAGCTCCAAAAGTACCCACTTCAGCCACCTTTAGCTCCCAAACGTACCCATTTCGGCCCCTAGTTCAGCCCTCAATCCCACACCCATTTTAGCCCCCAAAGTGACCCATTTCAGCCCCAAAAGTACCCACTTCAGCCACCATTTTAGCCCCCAAACATACCCATTTCAGCCCCTAGTTCAGCTCTCAATCCCACACCCATTTCAGCCCCCAAAGTGACCCATTTCAGCCCCAAAAGTACCCACTTCAGCCACCTTTAGCTCCCAAACGTACCCATTTCGGGCCCTAGTTCAGCCCTCAATCCCACACCCATTTCAGCCCCAAAAGTACCCACTTCAGCCACCAGCCCTCAATCCCACACCCATTTCAGCCCCCAAACTGACCCATTTCAGCTCCCAAAGTCATCCATTTCATCACCCAAAAGCCACCCATTTCAAAGGTTGTATCGGCCTCGCAATAGCTTCCGTTTCCTGTTACATCAAACATATAAATTCAATATAATCATGAATATAAAAACTGACATGAGATAGCGCTAAAATTGAAAGTTCAAGTATAATCTTCTAAACATGTACAGCAACCGCTAAATCAAAAAGTCAATCCCCATCGTGCCTCATTACATTGGTCAAAATGAAAGTTTATAGGTGGAAGTATTACAAAATTTATGTATGTTTATAGGTGAAAGTTTATGGTAAACCCATCTCATCAGTCCTCGCGTGAAATGAAAAGAATCCAAATCACATTTTATGTTTAACGTTGATTAAAACAATATAATATGCTATAAGCCCTATAACAGTAAATGGGTTTGAAATGCATATTCAGCAAGATTAGGATTGGCCTTATCTAGAAGAAATAATGTTCTAAAAGTAGCAACTGGGTGGACATCAGGATTAGACTCATTCATCCACCCTCAATATTCCAATATACAAATATAGTTGGGGATTAGGATTGTCTTAAGAGGCTAACAATCTTTAAACTTTATATGGTTGTCCTTATTGCATCCACTACTGTAGGTCTTTTAAAAAAATTCATAACAATTTCTCTCAGTATATCATAAATTTGAAAGCTTTAGTAATCATTCGGAGAACTTATATCTACAGGCATATCAGTAACTTCATGTGTAGACTACCAAACACCCATTGTGGCTGCAACCACATTCAACGTGTGGCCCCCCTGCCAAAATACGGGCATTATATTATATAAACACTCATTAGTCAATCTAAACGACGCTGTTTTAATTGTGTGTTGTTTTTTAAAATGCAAATATAGATGTGATACCAAACACTGGCCATGGCTTATATAAACACTTATAAAGTGTGCAGTAACAATACATTGACAAAGTTGAATACGAAAGGAATAAATGCGTATAAATAAATAAATAAATAAAAAGAGTTCGCTGAATGTGGCGACCAAATTTTATAAAAACTATGAAAGTTGCTTGCCTTCATTCGTAGAACACTGGTCGCTAGTATTCCTATGTGTGCCAGTCAATCGTTCCTGTGGTTTTTCCTTAACAGCTGTAACAGCAACACATTGAGAAAAAGTGAATGTAGTTTAAACCAATGCGTATATATTGTGTATGTACATTTCTGTTTCTAAAGCTTTTTCTTAGTAGTAATAATTAGTTCACTTACATGCACGCAGACCATCTAAGGCATCAGGACTTCCGCAATATACAAAAGAGAGCAGCCTGCGACATTTTGCACATCAACTCATTTCATATTCAGCGACCTACAAAAAATAAAGATTTCATTTGATTAAAAAATTGGTCAGCCCTTGTTGTTCATAGGAATGTGGCTTACAATCCTTCATACCATATGGTATTTATATTGATAGCAGAGATAAAATACAGCTCCTATCGATATATGGCATCTATATTTTAAGCCACTCTTAATATAGGTGTCACACCCCCAATTTACCTGTTTTGCAGCGGAATGGAATTCCTGGGGGATTGACTGTCATAGCACCACAATCACAGTTATATTGAACGACCTAAAGTGGTGAGTTAAGAAAATAGGTTCATTAGGACTAAGCCTATAAGTTCTACCCAATGGTATGATCTGTCCCAACTGAGTGATAAAAATTGTCCTGAGCCTACAGTGAATCAATAGTGATTGTGATGGTGTAGGTGCAACTTCGTCCTCCTAAAAAGGTCTCAGTTTCATCATCTGATGTTATCGGTGTTGAGTCAACTGATGTTAACAATTATGATAGGGAATGACAAGGTATTCTCCATGTCAAAGTGATGTGAGTATAATGGGATGGGTATTTGAAGGCATTCATGTGACAATCGGGTTCGAAATGAAAGTAAATAACTCGTAAAATGTGCGTATAAAACCGCATGTAGTGACTATGTATTTATGATGAAATGATGAGATGCTATGATAATGTAGTTATAGTCTAGGGTCAAGGATGCAACCTAGTTCTCTATAACTGTAGCTCTGGTACCAATCTGTCACACCCCCAATTTACCTGTTTTGCAGCGGAATGGAATTCCTGGGGGATTGACTGTCATAGCACCACAATCACAGTTATATTGAACGACCTAAAGTGTCGTTTTAAAAACACATCGTTTGATTTAATAAAATAATCAGAGTTACAACATAGGTCCCAAAAGTTTACAAAGATTGCGGAAATATAAATCTAATACAAGTCCAAACGATGGTTTTGAAAGAAAGTGCCATAATGTACAATGATGTAAGTCGACGCCGCGACTCAAAAGATAGGTCCCTAACCCATGCCATGCGAATGTCTTAGTTACCTGAAAATACATTGCTAAAACGGTCAACAATAATGTTGGTGAGAAATCATAGGTTTATGTAAATGTTTTATACGACTACACAAGTATAGATCAGGCATGACCCTCAAGTCACGTAAAAATGTTACAGGCATGACAATTATGTCACGTAAAAATGTTACAATTGCTTTAAGCCCATGACACCGAAACGAGACTGTTCATAATGTATGCCCCTGCAGAGTGTTTGCCAGACAACTCCGTAATGTTATCAAATGAAATGCATCCGTATGACAAGTTGGGATTCACCAACTCGGATGGAGGCGTCACCCTCGATAGATCTATCCACTCATCCTCGCTTCTAAGATTAACGGTTCATGTTCAGGTAATGGGGACTTTCAATTGGCAAATGTGGTAACTTAAGCAATGTAATGAATTTAATGTACTTGGTATCGTAATCAAAATGTTGTGCAATGTATTCTCCCCCGTAGATTTGAAAATAATTAAAAGCATGCGACGGGGCTATGAAAACTCACTTGGTAAACTGGAATGATTGGCAAAAGTGAGTACACCGAGGTATAATGTGATGCGTTAACCGGGACCTATTATCAATGATATGATATGTCATGAGTTGCAATGTAATGTTATGCATGCACTTCATATGTTATTTATACCATTTGCGGGTTTTGAAAATATTACTCATCGTCGAAAAATACTCTTTCGACGTCTTGACCCTTCAAAAATGACTTTACATGTTTTTACGTCAAAATGTCATCCTACAATAGTTTTATAACGATTTATGGTGAAATTTTCACTTTTCGTCGCAAAACAATGTCGTCGAAATTTTTCATGAAATTAACAAAAATGGCTTTGGAAAATAGTCGTAAAATGGTGTACGTCGATCGTTAGAGAACGAACTCGACGGTTTTGGAAAGTTTGTATCGATATCTAGAAGTTTCAGTTCAGGAGTTTTCGTCCAAAAGGTCTCGATCATAAAGATAATAAGGGCTAAAGATAGTGATTTTGGTTAATTGTTGTGCAGAAAATGAGTTTCGGCCAAGTTTGAACATCCGTAAATAATTTACTACAACTCCGCTATACAAACGGCTTGTCGTTTTGAAAAATATGGCCGGTGAACTTGATTTTATTAGAAGACAATTCGTTCCAAAAAGTTTCACAACCTCGTTAAAAACAGCCGCAAACATGGTCATTACAGCTAATGTAACACTTGTAACGTAAAAATAATATAGTTTTTCAGAAAATAATAGTTACGGCAACTTTATGAAAACGTGCATATCTTTGTCGTTTCAAATCCGTTTTCTACGTATAATATGTCCTTAGCTTCGTATCGAAGTAAACTAATATATTTTTGATAAGTCGAAATAATTTGTGAAGCTTAGGACTCGTTTTTGACTCGAACGAAGTAAAAACTGCATGCTGAAATTTTCTGAAAATGTCCATTTCGTCGTCAAACTTTAAAAATCCCTAACTTCTTCGTTATAACTCCGTTTTTATCCGTTCCAAAGGCCACGGATTCGTTTTAAAGTATATTTTCTAAATATCAAGGCCAAAGTTTCGTACCAACTGTCGGATTTTCCAGAAAATCAAAATAAGGACAGAACATAAATTATAGTTATCGAAAGTAGTTTTTCTCGGACAAAACCTATTCTAATCCCTTCAAATCAACTCCAAAGCTAATCTAATCCTACCATACACCTTCTTAGGGTGTCATGGGTTCCTAATCACCATCAAGACCAAAGAATACCAAGGGAATAATTATAGGATGACCAAATATATATATATAACTCTTAAAATCATAAAAATGGTATAAATCACATATGTCTTGCATGTTGCTCCAAGAATGAAAAGATACATATGAAATGATAAGAAAACATGAAAAATGAAAGAAACAAGCTTACAAATGAATATGATGAGGTGCAAGTAACAAGGTAAATCCTAAACACTCTTGGTTTTTATTTCAAAACCTTATAAAGAGTAATAACTAGATTGTAAATGACTTGTGCTTGATAAAAATTTTTGATCCCTTGTGAGCTTTGAATGTGGCCGGTTATGGAGAACCCAAAAGAAGAGAGAAAAGTTTTTGTTATCACTTGAATGAGATGCATGTATGAGAAAATAATAGAAGTATAAGACTTTTAAGTAGTGTGAAACATTTAATTAATGAACCATACCCAATTTATTGACCACCCCTCCCTTAGGCCGGATTTAGGGGGTGTTGTTTCTCCAAGATATATATATATTTTTTTTTTTTCAAATGTGTTGTGTATAAATAATTACTTGTACAAGTTGAAATAAAGTATAAGTAATTGTGAAAGAAAAAGGTATAAGTAAAGGTAAATGAGAATTTTTGGTACAAGTAAGTTTTTAATAGGTCAAAATAGAATGTAATGATATAATAAAAATTGTAAAAATACAATCCTTGCAAAAATTGAGTGATAAAATAATTATCGTATAATTTTTAAGAAACACAACGTAATAATTTAACTTTAATGATTTTTGTACCAAATAAGTTTAAAACATTAGGAAAACTCAAAATATAGTTTTTATAAACTAAATGTAAGTTTAAAAATACATCGGGATGATTTTTGAAAGTAACGGGTTAAATATTCAAAATAATAACTCACGCGATAACGTTTATTAAATATAAAAATTACGCGGTAAAGGTGAAATGAAATGTCATGAATGAATTAATATGATGCAAATGATGTTAATGAAATGTAGACTAATCTTAGTCCATATGAAATGTACGTGATGTTATGATCATGAATTCGCCGCTAAACCTTTAAGGTTACGCGAATTTGAAACAAGTAAACCAAGTTTACTATAAATGTTGAAATAGTGAGGCATGAATCGTGTCGAGAAATGACCTGAAAGTACGGGTTGTCACATTCGCCCATCCAAAAAGGAATTCAGTCCCTGAATTCAGTTCGTTGTTAGGTCTATCAAATTTTGAGTTTGTGATGAATATCGAGGAGAGAAGACATGGAGAAGTGTCGTTACGGTTATCGATGATTGAGAGTGTATAGAACATCATAGTAGCGAAAAATATTGGATGAATCTCTCATAAGTAACACTTTGACTTTGAAATATGTGACGATTTTACTTGCACTAAGATTTATAATTAACTGCTCCCAACATAACATGATCCCTCCAGAATTAGACATAGTTAGCTAGGCTATGTATAATTAAGGAACGATGATGTGACGTTCGGTTTAGTTGTTATAACTCTCAATGCTTACAAGGATTTAAACCGTGTCGTTAAAATGGTCGATAAAGTAAAAAGAATTAAAATTCTCGTAAGTAATAACAAATCGGAAAGAAAATAAGGTACGATAGATGAGAATATTTGGGTCGAATTGGTTCGTCCAGTGTTTTTCTAAATCGTACCACGCCTTTCCAAGACGGGTCCTTGTGCATAATTTGTTACTAACTTGAATTTCTAATGGTTTGCGGCTTATGGGACATATCTCCAAATTTTGCATCGTATAACGATGTAGCTTATCTAGCTATAGGTTGTTACTTGTAACTGATTCTTGATTTGTACGACTTCTTTGTTTGTTTCATGAATGAATCATGGACTAATGAATTGGACTTTCCTGATTTAATCCTTGAATAAGTGATTGATACCTCAACCTTACAGTGATTCCAATGGTGTAGTCAATAGGTTCATAAGCTAACTATTGTTGCAAAGAAACTTGTCGATGGAGAATGATTTGCCTAACCAGTTCTAGAAGGTCATACTGGCTTGAGCATATTATCTAATGTGGGAATTGCTCTCTCGCTCTAACCATTGAGCTGAGGATAGTAGGCGGTAATCATGTCCTAGTAGGTTTCATGGAAATCCTGAAATGACTGTCAGCAGTCTAAGGTGAATCGAATAGCTTATAATAGGTACAACTGGAATTAATACCACGTGTCTTGTGTTAGATTTCAAAATGTTAAATCTGTCGGAAAGGACCTTATTGAAAAGAATAGATTATAGGTAACAGTTGCGATCTCCTCGTGTTTCTAGTCCTATCGAATGTCATGACCTGAGTATTACTTGCCTAATGTGCTTAGTCTCTATGACTAAAATGTTTATTGTTTGATTATCGAAGTGTTTCCATGCTTCATGTTGTAAAGTCACAAACTTAAATATTTAAGTAAGGTGGTGTGATGGTTGATTTCCAAGATTTATTCCGATATTGAGTGTTTTGGTTGAAATCTTTTTTTTTTTTTTTTTTTTCCAAAATTGTGTAGTTATGCAAAATAGGACTGTTTATCAAAGATTGATGTTTATACGTTTCTTAACGTACAATGGTTTTGTTAAAGGTTGACCAAAAAGAATTTACTTGTTAAAACAGGTAATTCAGGAAAGAAAGAAAAAAAAAATATTTCCTACAAGGTATATGATTTGCATAAATACATTTTAAATAAAATCCATTTAAAATGAAAGCACTATAAAAGATGAAGTAGTCGGGTAGGTATGTCTGCATGAATGTTTATTTTCTGATGTTGGATAATATCTATAAGTCGAGGTTAGGTAAAATCTACAGGCATAGGTATTCAATCTTACTTGAGTGTTTCTAAAATAGTTCATCACTGAGATCGTTATCATGCCAGCAAGACAATAAATATCAGTTCATACTATGTCGAAGAATGTTTGTTCTAATTTCCCTTGTAGATGAAGAGTCATTGATTTTCCGATATGTTCAAACCTGTGGCATCTCTTGATATAGAAGTGAGGTTACTTGGAATTTCTAGAGAACACAATGCCTTAGGGGAAGTTTATATCAATAACCTTAATTTAACCAAATTTTCCTTTGAGGGATACTCATTGTAGGGAAGTTCACATATTGTTGAGGCTATGCTTAACAGAATGTTCTACAGTCTCAGTTAGAAGTCTTGGTATATCCCTATAGTGTTGCTTAGTGTGTATTCGATTAGTACTAAGTCTTGTAACTCGGTCTAGCTAGTACTTATGAAATGGCAGAATTTGGATTCTAATTCAAAATAGTGGTTCGGAATGTTTTAAGATTTTTGTTGAGTTTTGAATCATCCTACCACCTAGTTCTAGTCCTTGTTGGAAATTCCAAAATCCTTTCATTGTTTTCTTGTATCGAGGAATCCTCCTCACAGATGGTATAGGAAATCTTTCCTAAAAAGGTCACTCGTCAAATCCTAACTTATCGGTTGAGTGAGAGATAAATGGTGTAAGCCTCTATAGAGTGTTAACAGAAAGAAATGTTTATGCACGATATATCTGTTTATAAAACTTCGCTTTCAAACGAGAATAAATAGTTTGTAAGAAAATTACAGTAAAGTTTATGAAAAGGTTTGTAAAACCACTTTATTGAGTAAGAAAGAAACAATTTTATCATTTACAGTTTAATAATAAATCTTAGTTGTGGCTTGATGTTAAAGCAACAACTCGTTAGGGTGATTTTAAAACAGCTTATATAGTGATAGAAAACGGCTTAACAATAGTAGTGAAATATTTTGGTAAGACACAATTCAGATTATAACATAACCCGTGAAATGATTTGTAAATTAGCTTACAAGAAAACAATTTATCGTTTGTCAAATAATAGAAGATTTCGTAGTTTAATTAATATCAGGATGGTTTATAGGTTGGTAATATAATAGTCATTAAAGTAAAGGCGAATAGTCTGTGAGGTAAGCGTACCAAGTTTTATGATTTTTAAATCAGACAGTGGCTAAAATAGCTCACCAAAAGGGTAAAATAGTTTATAAGACCGCAATATTACTTGCAGGAAAAATTTGTAATATAGTTTGTAACTTGCTATTGCAATTGTTTGTTGTTTTATAAAATAATAGCAAATTAATCGGTTTATCATACTATGAGAAAATAGTTTGCAAAGTATCAGTAAGGTCATTGTTTATAAAGTATTATTAAAGTCGTAAATTTTGGTTTAATGGTACAGGAGTAAGATGAAATGGTCGGTAAAATAGTTGAAAGCAGTTTGTGTTAGATAACGATGAAGTTTATTATCTCATAAGAGGGAATGTAGGACAAATAGTTGGTATTCAACGTTTTGTTTTGTAAGATAATAGCTCGATGATTTTTCAGAGTAACATGAAAATCGTTTCGCATGAGGATATTAAATAGTTGATAAAATGACTGAAACCAATTTATAAGTTGGTAATAAAACAACTTGCGTTTAAACTTTATGAAACAACGTTTCCAAGATGATGATAAAATAGTTCGAAATAAAATCAAGTGAAATAATTTCATGAAATAGTAGCAGAATAATTTGGAATAAAATTTGTTGGATGGTTTGTAGGATACATGGGAGAACCTTATCGAGTAATAACAGTCTACTAGTTGGTCGAGAATAAAGTTGGCCTAACCCCTAGTATGATAGTGGTATATCGTCATGATATGATGGAAAATTGGGCAATTGGAGTAAGGAATGAAATAAACAAGGTGGTGATGATCGTAGAGATAATAAATGATAAAGATTACATTAGCTAGAAAGGTACTTATTATCTGTTCCTGTTGGTGGTCTAATCGTGTTTCAAGTGTAGGAGTAGTAAGCGGTCTAGCAACAATAGCCCTAGAACTCTCACAGTCCTCAAATCTATGAGGTGGTGTAGTGTCTATAGTCTTAGTAGTAGATGGTAATGGTGTGTCAAATCATGCACGCTTCCCAAGCTGCAAGTCAGGTGTATGAGTATCGGGTATGAGATGTGATGGTACGGATGGTGCTCGAAATGATAATGATGATGAAAATAATGACAATGATGATAATGGAATCCTTGTGGTGAGTTAAGAAAATAGGTTCATTAGGACTAAGCCTATAAGTTCTACCCAATGGTATGATCTGTCCCAACTGAGTGATAAAAATTGTCCTGAGCCTACAGTGAATCAATAGTGATTGTGATGGTGTAGGTGCAACTTCGTCCTCCTAAAAAGGTCTCAGTTTCATCATCTGATGTTATCGGTGTTGAGTCAACTGATGTTAACAATTATGATAGGGACTGACAAGGTATTCTCCATGTCAAAGTGATGTGAGTATAATGGGATGGGTATTTGAAGGCATTCATGTGACAATCGGGTTCGAAATGAAAGTAAATAACTCGTAAAATATGCGTATAAAACCGCATGTAGTGACTATGTATTTATGATGAAATGATGAGATGCTATGATAATGTAGTTATAGTCTAGGGTCAAGGATGCAACCTAGTTCTCTATAACTGTAGCTCTGGTACCAATCTGTCACACCCCCAATTTACCTGTTTTGCAGCGGAATGGAATTCCTGGGGGATTGACTGTCATAGCACCACAATCACAGTTATATTGAACGACCTAAAGTGTCGTTTTAAAAACACATCGTTTGATTTAATAAAATAATCAGAGTTACAACATAGGTCCCAAAAGTTTACAAAGATTGCGGAAATATAAATCTAATACAAGTCCAAACGATGGTTTTGAAAGAAAGTGCCATAATGTACAATGATGTAAGTCGACGCCGCGACTCAAAAGATAGGTCCCTAACCCATGCCATGCGAATGTCTTAGTTACCTGAAAATACATTGCTAAAACGGTCAACAATAATGTTGGTGAGAAATCATAGGTTTATGTAAATGTTTTATACGACTACACAAGTATAGATCAGGCATGACCCTCAAGTCACGTAAAAATGTTACAGGCATGACAATTATGTCACGTAAAAATGTTACAATTGCTTTAAGCCCATGACACCGAAACGAGACTGTTCATAATGTATGCCCCTGCAGAGTGTTTGCCAGACAACTCCGTAATGTTATCAAATGAAATGCATCCGTATGACAAGTTGGGATTCACCAACTCGGATGGAGGCGTCACCCTCGATAGATCTATCCACTCATCCTCGCTTCTAAGATTAACGGTTCATGTTCAGGTAATGGGGACTTTCAATTGGCAAATGTGGTAACTTAAGCAATGTAATGAATTTAATGTACTTGGTATCGTAATCAAAATGTTGTGCAATGTATTCTCCCCCGTAGATTTGAAAATAATTAAAAGCATGCGACGGGGCTATGAAAACTCACTTGGTAAACTGGAATGATTGGCAAAAGTGAGTACACCGAGGTATAATGTGATGCGTTAACCGGGACCTATTATCAATGATATGATATGTCATGAGTTGCAATGTAATGTTATGCATGCACTTCATATGTTATTTATACCATTTGCGGGTTTTGAAAATATTACTCATCGTCGAAAAATACTCTTTCGACGTCTTGACCCTTCAAAAATGACTTTACATGTTTTTACGTCAAAATGTCATCCTACAATAGTTTTATAACGATTTATGGTGAAATTTTCACTTTTCGTCGCAAAACAATGTCGTCGAAATTTTTCATGAAATTAACAAAAATGGCTTTGGAAAATAGTCGTAAAATGGTGTACGTCGATCGTTAGAGAACGAACTCGACGGTTTTGGAAAGTTTGTATCGATATCTAGAAGTTTCAGTTCAGGAGTTTTCGTCCAAAAGGTCTCGATCATAAAGATAATAAGGGCTAAAGATAGTGATTTTGGTTAATTGTTGTGCAGAAAATGAGTTTCGGCCAAGTTTGAACATCCGTAAATAATTTACTACAACTCCGCTATACAAACGGCTTGTCGTTTTGAAAAATATGGCCGGTGAACTTGATTTTATTAGAAGACAATTCGTTCCAAAAAGTTTCACAACCTCGTTAAAAACAGCCGCAAACATGGTCGTTACAGCTAATGTAACACTTGTAACGTAAAAATAATATAGTTTTTCAGAAAATAATAGTTACGGCAACTTTATGAAAACGTGCATATCTTTGTCGTTTCAAATCCGTTTTCTACGTATAATATGTCCTTAGCTTCGTATCGAAGTAAACTAATATATTTTTGATAAGTCGAAATAATTTGTGAAGCTTAGGACTCGTTTTTGACTCGAACGAAGTAAAAACTGCATGCTGAAATTTTCTGAAAATGTCCATTTCGTCGTCAAACTTTAAAAATCCCTAACTTCTTCGTTATAACTCCGTTTTTATCCGTTCAAAAGGCCACGGATTCGTTTTAAAGTATATTTTCTAAATATCAAGGCCAAAGTTTCGTACCAACTGTCGGTTTTTCCAGAAAATCGAAATAAGGACAGAACATAAATTATAGTTATCGAAAGTAGTTTTTCTCGGACAAAACCTATTCTAATCCCTTCAAATCAACTCCAAAGCTAATCTAATCCTACCATACACCTTCTTAGGGTGTCATGGGTTCCTAATCACCATCAAGACCAAAGAATACCAAGGGAATAATTATAGGATGACCAAATATATATATATAACTCTTAAAATCATAAAAATGGTATAAATCACATATGTCTTGCATGTTGCTCCAAGAATGAAAAGATACATATGAAATGATAAGAAAACATGAAAAATGAAAGAAACAAGCTTACAAATGAATATGATGAGGTGCAAGTAACAAGGTAAATCCTAAACACTCTTGGTTTTTATTTCAAAACCTTATAAAGAGTAATAACTAGATTGTAAATGACTTGTGCTTGATAAAAATTTTTGATCCCTTGTGAGCTTTGAATGTGGCCGGTTATGGAGAACCCAAAAGAAGAGAGAAAAGTTTTTGTTATCACTTGAATGAGATGCATGTATGAGAAAATAATAGAAGTATAAGACTTTTAAGTAGTGTGAAACATTTAATTAATGAACCATACCCAATTTATTGACCACCCCTCCCTTAGGCCGGATTTAGGGGGTGTTGTTTCTCCAAGATATATATATATATTTTTTTTTCAAATGTGTTGTGTATAAATAATTACTTGTACAAGTTGAAATAAAGTATAAGTAATTGTGAAAGAAAAAGGTATAAGTAAAGGTAAATGAGAATTTTTGGTACAAGTAAGTTTTTAATAGGTCAAAATAGAATGTAATGATATAATAAAAATTGTAAAAATACAATCCTTGCAAAAATTGAGTGATAAAATAATTATCGTATAATTTTTAAGAAACACAACGTAATAATTTAACTTTAATGATTTTTGTACCAAATAAGTTTAAAACATTAGGAAAACTCAAAATATAGTTTTTATAAACTAAATGTAAGTTTAAAAATACATCGGGATGATTTTTGAAAGTAACGGGTTAAATATTCAAAATAATAACTCACGCGATAACGTTTATTAAATATAAAAATTACGCGGTAAAGGTGAAATGAAATGTCATGAATGAATTAATATGATGCAAATGATGTTAATGAAATGTAGACTAATCTTAGTCCATATGAAATGTACGTGATGTTATGATCATGAATTCGCCGCTAAACCTTTAAGGTTACGCGAATTTGAAACAAGTAAACCAAGTTTACTATAAATGTTGAAATAGTGAGGCATGAATCGTGTCGAGAAATGACCTGAAAGTACGGGTTGTCACAATAGGTACTTAGGTGTACTTTTAAAGGTGAAGTATTACCCCCAACAACTTCTTTACTTTCATCTTGTGTTAATGTTTTGGTCTGTAGTGAGTGCCATCTTAAAGAATCTTCTATATGGAACCTCGATTTTCAGCCTAAAACCTGAAATGGAAAAAAAAACAAAGCAATTAGTTACCACATTTCTAGTATAAACATTGCTTTGAAAGTCTGCATATACAATATAACATACCTCCCCTCTCGATGGACTGTATTATGCTCAATCCTTAATATGCATCATGCCAACATCCGTATCAAGGCACACTGACGGACTTTATTTTCTGAAAGTAAATGGGGAAAAAAAGGGTGGGTCAGACATGTTAGGTAACATGTTCGATTGTAACCAAGATGTTTACGGGTTGGGTAAAAGAAACAAATGTTACTGCTCGGTTTGCCACCAAAACAAACTGAAAAACGAATCCAGAGGTTAGGTTATTTATTTGTTCGGATTTTCAGAAGCTGATTTATATTCCGGAAGCTGAGTTATATTCCAAAAAAAAAATCAGAAGCCTGGTTATATTCTAAAAACAACTAATTTATTGCACTAAAAGAAACTTAACATAACGAATGCAGAAGTTGATAAAAGCATGGACTGGAAAGAAATGTACCTGAGAATTGTTGATTACTCTGCCATAGTTTTATGGATGTTGAAAACTACAAATCTAGCATCTGCAGCCATAGCTGCAACGTCATCAATCCCGCAGGAACAGGTGTTCGTGTTGCAAGTACGCATGGAGCTATAGGTTTAGGTGCCACGGTGGCGGCAACTGGACTAACCGTAGCTGCAGTTGGTGCAGCCGTTGCTGGAGGTGTCCCTGCTAAAAAGAAGCTGGAAAAGGCGCTCCCGCTGCAAAATTATGAGACCAATATCAAAACTGAAATCAACATATGCAAAAGGCAAATAGTACAACGTGCCATGCAAAAACAATTACAAAAAGGCATAGAGCTTAAATGAAATTGAAATAAAAGTCAAGACAATTATAACTAAGTTAGCAAAACATTTTCAGTCTCAATCAACATCGACCCCGAAAGTCCGAAGCCATAACCCCCTCATCACTCCCTTCCTTCCTTCTTCTCCCCGTACTACTCCTAACTTTCGCCTTTCGTATTTTGCCCTTCCTCCTTCGCTCTACTGCCACGGATCGCGTTCGCTTATTTGCCCCTATAAAATCCAGGAACATTTCAAAATAAGATTGGTCAAACACCTGTTAGATGATAATTATTTGCTGATATACTCGTACCTGTATGACCACCATAATCGCGAAAGATTTGAATGTTAGCCTTTTAAGCTCCCTGGCACGTAACAGACTCGTCGTCCCTTTTTTTGGCATTGTTGGCCCTCTGGTATGATGTCGTTGTGCCTTCAGCCAAGTTCTCATAAGGGTCGCCTTATGTATCGATCTAAATGTCACGACAACAAACACATTTATTAAGCACACGCCAACCTTTTGCCAGCTTTTCAATAAGGAATGGCCATAAATTGGACATGGTGAATGTAAAGTTAAAGTTATCATTTATCAAAGCAACAAACATAGAGTAACTATGGAAATATATATATTCAAAGAAATACAGTGTGACAAAAAAACTGTATTCACCTTCAACCCCGGCACTGGTTGCTGGTACATGGTCACTTCCCATATCATGGATCAATAAAAGAGAATATGAACATTAACTCCCGTGGAACTATTTCAGAGATGATGCAGCTCGCTGCGTTGTTGTTGCTGCTATGAAACCAATAACAACATAATCATGAATCTAATTTAACTTTGATTTGTTATTTAACATCAGTAACTAAAAACATCAATGATTAAAAGCAAGTAAATACCTCCTCGACTTTTATACATTTAGTAAATACATCTCTATTTTTAACAACCTACCAACCGTAGTTCTTGTTTCCTGTCCCCATGGTTGTGAATCATAACCGTTTTTTCAAGTTGAACTTTAATGGAGATTTACTGACCTCCTTACATGCTCTCGCCAACGCTGTAAAAAACGTATCCACAACTTCAACATGATAAAACTTTAGCATATAACTGGTTTCTAAGACCAATTACAATATTTACCGAAAGTATAAAAAAACCAACTTTCAATTACCACCCGTAGCGCTGTGTGCAAGACCGGCGGCTTCTTGAACTCCCTGTGTAATTAAACATGAATCAAGCATTAACTTTTGTGCCCAAAACTAAGACCCCAAAATTGAAACATTAACTTTTGTACCCCAAAACTGAAACCATACCTAAAAGCTAATAATACACTATACTACTATCGAAAACCTAATAGATAGTAATACGTAAATAGCCAAAAGACGTAAAGGAAAACCACAATCATGTATAACTCACCCGAACCGCAGTGTAGGCACCTCGAGTTGTATCATCGACCTACTTCATATCTTCTCACTTCTAAGGTTGCTCCAAGCATGATAACCTTTGAAGTAGGACTGCTAAGGGTTGGTCTTACAGCAACATATCCCATAGAAACTGTAAGAATGATCAGGTCTGATACAGTACGCTTCACTGTGCCAAAGGTCTGCCCATACAGTATTCCCTGTTGGTCAAATAACACTCTTATTAAACTCTGCATAACCAAAATACCACAGGGCCACGCCAAACATCCCTAGATTTATAACTTATAACTGATGTTATGCAAATGAAGATCCTTTTTTCCAGAATCTTGCATACTGAGAGAACCAAAAGATCCCAAGTCTTAAAAACGCAAGCGACATGAACCCATAAAAGTTGGAACGTTGTGTCATTCGACCCGGAAGGTAACCATTAGGATTTTTCCATACGGTATTCATGTCTAACACCATATCACTTAGTCTCGGTTCCCAATGCGTGAAGTACAGATTATACATGCAAGTTCTTTTGATTTGAATAGACCTTGGTTGCATACTGGAAGATTCCTGATTGACGTCAAATGAGACACCAATTACTTCACGCCAACAAGGAATCTTTATATATCGGCAGTGAAATACACTTTAGTAAACGACACATAGTTTGACACCTTTACAAAAAATATTTTAAGAGGAAAACTCTACACATTTCTATAACACTAGCCAAACACACATTTCTATAACAGTAGCCAAACTAGCAAAGCAAAACTCAAACCCAAACCCAACGTGTATGTATATTGCATAAAAAATCCTAAATAAACTTCCGTTTTCTTCATCAAATTTACATAATCATATAAATTACTCATCAACATAACTAATAGCTAACATAAAACATATAAAGCACGGAACTTTTTTCATCTATCTATAATTAGTTAATAATCAAATTTCTTCACATGTGAGTGTATTTGATGCCTTATTTGTTCACATGCGAGGGCATTTGATACCTTATTTCTTCACATGTGAGGATATTTGATTCCTTATTTATAGCAAATCAAAACTCAATACATTATTTTAAGTCATCAACACAAATCGAGTTATAAGTAAAATTTTTCACATGTGAGGGTATTCGATACCTTATATCTTCACATGTGAAGATATTCAATACCTTATATCTTCACATGTGAGTGTATTCGATACCTTATATCTTCACATGTGAAGGTATTCGATACCTTATATCTTCACATGTGAAGGTATTCGATACCTTATATCCTCACATGTGAAGGTATTCGATACCTTACATCTTCACATGTGAAGGTATTCGATACCTTATATCTTCACATGTGAGGGTATTCGATACCTTATATATTCACACGTGAGGGTATTTGATACCCTATATTCATATGTGAAAACAACTCGCATTTCATCAAACACATAATGTACATTGACAAACCATCAGCATCAGACATGTTCATCTTTCATTTTCTTCATCTAGTTATCAACTTAACTAATAACTAAAATCAAACACACAAAACACAAGAAAGAACTTATCTATAATCATTGAATTAAAAAAATATATGAATCAAAAGTTTAATTCAGACTTACTCAATACCTTTGTATAATACATTCTTTGATAGTAGTTGTCATTCTCTAATGGTTAACTGTGTGATTTTTTTTAATGATGATGATCGTGATAAGATGATGATGATGATGATTATATATGGATGATTGGGGTGATCGGTGATGATTACTGCCATGGACGGAGGTGATGGCAATGATTGAGGTTGACAGTGGTGATCGGTGATGATTACGGTTGTAGATGGTGGTGATCGGTGATGATTATGGCGGTAGATGGTGGTGAAATGGTGAAGACTGTGATGGTTTCTCGGTGAGGTGTAATTTGGGAGAGTTTTGTCGGTTTTACACTTTAAAAATGAGGCGTGTGTGTGTTTTTATTTATTTATATGAAGTGTAAATATAGGGATTTATCATAGCCATTAGATCTAAAAAATGAGGGGATTAAAATGATGGAGGGATAGGATCTCTTCTCGCATTCTCACCAAAAATAGCCTTCTCACAAGAAACACCCCCTATATATATATATAGAGTTAGGATCAAATAAGAAGAAAAATTAAAATGAGAAGGATAAGAAGAAACCACAACCACACATTTCAGATGCACCTATTAAAATAGATGCATCTCCCCTTAAAAATCTCTCCCTTATTTGAAATGTGCGGCTAGAAATTCTTCTTATTCTTCTTATTTTAGTTTTTCTTCCTACCGGATCCCTTCCCTATATATATATATATATATATATATATATAGGGAAGGGATCCAGTAAGAAGAAAAACTAAAATAGGAAGAATAAGAAGAATTTCTAGCCACACATTTCAAATAGGAGGGAGAAATTTAAGGGGAGATGCATCTATTTTTATAGGTGCATCTGAAATGAGTGGTTGTGGTTTCTTCTTATCATTCCTATTTTAACTTTTCTTCTTATTTGATCCTAACTCTATATATATATATATATATATATATATATATATAGAGTTAGGATCAAATAAGAAGATAAATTAAAATAAGAATGATAAGAAGAAACCACAACCACTCATTTCAGATGCATCTACAAAAATAGATGCATCTCCCCTTAAAATTCTCCCTCTTATTTAAAATGTGTGGCTAGAAATCCTTCTTATTCTTCTCATTTTAATTTTACTTCTTACTGGATCCCTTCCCTATATATATATATATATATATATATATATATATATATATATATATATATATATATATATATATATATATATCTATATATTATATATAAGAGGAGGCATGTCACATAAAATGCCACTTGGCATCCCATAATGCCATGTCATATTTCCATGTCATCAATCTTTTGCCACCTAAGCAATGTTTTAGTGTACTGAAAATCGGATTAATTAAGCAATGTTTTAGTGTACCATGTCATATTTCCATGTCATCAATCTTTTGCCACCTAAGCAATGTTTTAGTGTACTGAAAATCGGATTAATTAAGCAATGTTTTAGTGTACTGAAAATCGGATTAATTAAATTAAAAAATGATTATGGAGAGGATCGAACCCTGGTTATTTGTAACAATAACAAACGTGTCCACCACTAGAGCAAGACAATATTTGTGATATAATTTGCAAGTCAAAAATGATAAAGTTGTCCAAGGATTGTTTTTCTTCAGTTTTTAGACCCATTAGCAAAGCCATAGATACGCCTCTCCTTTTTTAGAGTTTTCCAACCGCAGGTACGTTTACAGATCATGCGCACACACACACACACAACCTCTATTGATCATTCTGATTCTATAAAAAATTAATTTCTTTTCTGTTGATTTTCTGTTGATTTTCTTAAAACAATGATAATCAATTGTGGTTAATTTTTTCAAGCTGATTTTTGGTGAGTTTTATTTTGTTTCAAAATTGTATATGTTTTTGCATGTAATGAGGCTGTTTATGGTTTTGACAAAAGTATACAGGTTAGTGGTTGCTTCTAAGGTATGTATACAATCGCTTTTTTTATGATTACATGTATTATTATTTAATCTAAATGATGAGGTAATGTATGAAGATAGTTGTTATGCTAAATTCATTGTGTTTTTTGTTTCTTTAGTATCCCCACGTACTTTTTTATATTTATATGATGAATTTTGTATTCTTGGTGAAGTACTATATATTGTGGGTGATTTAATTAACCTTATTATGTATGATTGCTCATATGAGTTATTGGTCATAAACTTTTAGCAAGTTTTCTTATAAGAGAAAGCTTCAGCATTCTTCCACAACATGAGAGAAAGCTTTAGCATTCTTATGATTGGTCATATGAGTTATTGGTCATAAACTTTTACGTATAGGTATGTTATAAGTTACAAAATTTTCTTGATGAGAATTGGTTGTTAAAAGAACCAAAGAAAAAATTGCATGTTTAGGAGGATTTTATATAATGATGATTGTGTTTGGGCTATATATACTATGTTTATTAGTTAATGCTCAAACAAATGTATTGCAACTAATCAATAAACAATTTGCTACAGCTAAGGTTGAAGAAAGCAGTGAGGATGAAAGAAGTTTTGGTATGTTATAGTGAAAAAAGCTTTTTATTTTAGTTTAATGAATTATGTACTGCTTACCCCACTGAATGCATAACCACATTTGTGTCTTGCTGATTTGGATCTCATTATTACATATTTCTCATTGCATATGTAATGAGAGTGTGACCTACTTCTTGATGCTGATATTTAATATTGGCGATCGCTTCTCGATGGTTCAAGGTTTGACATCCATGTGGTGAGAGAGGAACACAAGCTTCCATTGGGCGCAATATGGGTAGTGATCACTTTTTAATCCATGTATGGTATAGTCTGAAGTTTATCAGTTTAGACTTTAGACTAATCCAAAAATCCTTTACGAATGCTCTATTTGCATTTTATTATTTGCTTTATCTATTGAATAAATGTTTATATTTGAGATTATAAATGATAATAAGCTCATAGGCCACTCATATAAGCACCTAAATAAGCAATCTTAAACACCCTCTGAATGTGGTTTTTAAATGATTTATTGCATTGTTTATGTATTTATTTACAAAAATTCCGTTATAGACATGTAAGATCGCAGTGTTGTGAATGCATGATCGTAATTACGACTTTATATGTGTTTTGCAAGGTATGTTTAGGTGTTTTTTGCTGACAAAACATGGAGTTTTTCGTTGATTCTCTTGCTGTAAAAACGTAGGTGTTTGGTCGTTGTTTTTACTTCTGAATAAGAGGTTTGGTTATTGTTTTTGACATCTGAATTAGGCATGACGTGGAAGACAAAGGAAACGTGCTACTAGGCAAGAAAAATTGGTGTTCCAAGATTTGAAATCAGATAAATAGTTCATTAGTTGACAAAAAGTTCTTCCGCTGAAGCCAACTTGACCCCTGTAAAAATTACCCATTCTGACCCGTTATCCAACCTGCCTCCTACGGTCCTACCCATACTGATACCTCTATTTACCATATTATTAAATGTTATTTTGCAGCTATCAGATTCGAGAAGATGGAGTTGTTGACAGCTATAGCAATATGATGCCTTATTGCAGCCTAGATAAACAAGAGAAGAAAACAAGGAAGAGAATTTCTCCAAGTAAACCATCCTTTCCAATATTCATTTATTTTAGAATTCTAAAAGCTACAGGAAGTATAGTTTTAGTGAATACATTTCTCATCCGTTTGATGGGATTAAATTCAATTTCACCAAAACTGGACAACCATAGAGTTTAAATATAGTGAAGAAGCTTAAGTCAACTCTACCCAAACACTCCTATTGATCTAGAAATTTTGCAGGCATGTTCTTATATTCTCCTATGAGTATTCACATATGTTGTGAGTTGTGGGTTATAAAAAGATGAAACAAATAGTTATAACTTATCATAGACGAGTACTTTGTAAAGTTTGTAACCGAGAACTGCTATTAACCACATTTACTTTTGTTAGCAATTGAATACCGAATTGTCAAAATACATTGACAAAAAGAACACACGTTTCTACAACAAACTTATTAACCTTTCAAATAAGTACAACAATATATAGTTTGTCATAAAGTGTCGTGCATTTTCAGCTGGCGAGTAGAAACTGCTTCAGTCTCATGCCTAATGGGATATTGGTTGCTTTGGGTATTAGGTGGGTGGCATTGAGTTTTGAAAATCGTAAATTTCCAAAAATTCAAACCCCTGATGTTTAGGTTTCATGTGACTACTGGAAATTTTCTGTGAAATGTAGCGGGGAGTTGAAGTATATATATAAGGTGCATCAGGATTTACCGCATGCGTCCTCAAACCGCTAAACTCATGCTATAATATGGAAAGGAGGGAAGGATTGGTCACTCGAGTTCCCATACAGGGTTCAGTGGATTCTTTTCAAGGAGATGCACGAGGAGTGCCACAATAGGAACATACGAGCATCATCAATAAATAAACATACTTATTCCTGGTGTTCGCCTGACGTGTGATGTTTTGAGTCCTTATAGAAGTTTGTTTATAATGTATTTAATATTCGAACATTTAAGATTTCACAGACCGTGATACACAAATATTGTATCATTATGATGTTTTTAGTCCTTATAGAAGCGTGATGACGACGTTCGAGAAGGTGGGTCATTCGAGTGGGTACAAAGAATAATTAGTTGAAGCTTTAAATTTGGCACTTGCCATTAAATAATATTAGGATAGCCTGGCTTTTGAAAGTGGCAATTTGTGCTACAAGTATACAACCAATGTAATACGTTTTACTATAAAAAAATGTTCAAACTCGGAATTCAGATTATTGATGCAGTAATATTCATTTGAATTTATTTGTTACTGACTTACTGCACATCAGTTATCTACACAAAATTTGTCACATGTCAAACTATTTTTAACCGGCAACCTGTTTGAACCTGAACTTATTTCAACCCGTTTGAACGAAACCCATTTTGATTGGTTTCAACCCAAACTCAGTTTGACGGTTTGACCTACCATATCTCCATCTCTATTATCCATTATATTACTGAATATTCTCATGCATAATTCTCGATGACATGAGAGAAAATACCAAACTAATTTTTTGAATTCTGTTATAGTTTTGTTGATATCATACCCTCTACAATCAACAGGTTTTTATCTTCCACATTGGTTACAATGTTCATATCTAGATAATTCATTATAGCCATATGAACTATAGGGCTTATATATCAGATCGGTGTAGTGTTTGTTTGGTTAATCGAAAATGTGTTTGTTGTTTTGGCAGGTATCTAAAGAGATAGACAAAAAAGGATGAGAAGTTTGAGAGGTATGGGGTGCAGCAGATTGAATACCTTTTACATTTTGGTGCCACTGATTCAACCAAACTTGTGGGAACAGGGGTTCCAAATGTCTCAATCTCCCATGGAGAAACCCTTTCCGGTCTCAAAATAGATGCCGGTTCATCCCATTGGACCTGAGATAGGCATGTGTATGTTTGCATTTGTTATTTTTTATTTTATTTTTTATATCTTTTACTCGATTTATCCATTTTTATTGAAAAATAAAACATATGTTAACCTTCAACGAAATGCTTTGTATTTCACCTTATGCAAAATAGTTACTAATGAAAGGTTAACCAAAGATCTGGTGTTCGTTAAGTGCATTAGAGTAAGCGTTGTTTGCACATTGATTAGGATTGTTTGTTACTTAATTCTTTATTAACAATTGTGTTTTGTCTGCAGATCTCTTTAAAGATAAACTGGGTAGGTTGAAAGAATTATATAGAAATTTGAAAGGTATTTATTCTCCCTTTGTTGTTAAATCTAATTCTTATTCCGCTAAACGTGTTATTCCTAAGCTTTAGATCTTTTTGCCAACTGGCATGTAATGGGTTTCTCACTTTGTATCACTACTACATAATTGGGTTTAGAGACCCCCTCATCAAGACCCATTATAAGAAAAAACAGTCTCAAAAGTTGTTTCACGCCCCAACCAAAAGTATCAAGACCAGTCTTAAAGAAAAACCCGGTTTTGATGTAAATAACAAAACAAGACCGGTTTTAAAACTAAAAACACGTCTCCATTAGGCCTTAATATAAACCGGTATCACTTTTGAAACCCGGCCTCTGTATATCTTTTGGAAGCAGACGTGTCTTTAACCAATTACCAGGTCTGGATTCCCAAATTTATAAGCGGGAGTTTTCCCCTCTTAACCTTTTCAAAAGTTTTCAATGTTTTTTAAACCAACCTTAGCTACACTTAGATTTTCTCTCTAATATGCACATCCACACCCACATCCAACACTGCTCCCACCGACACCACGGTCATACCACCTCTGCGACCGCTGGTGCCCATCAACTCGATAAAGATTCACATCGTACAAAGTAACAAGTGGCTAAAGGTAGCAAAATTGGCAGGTTGGGTGGGTCAGAAGTGGGTCAAAACGGGTACCATTTTGTACGTTGACCCAAACCCCTTTTTGTCCATAATTCTAAGAGTTACTGGTGTACGTTGACCCAAACCCCTTTTTGTCCAGAATTCCGTATTAAGTTATAATTTTGACTAAAATTGTAAAGGAGGTTTTATGCATATATAGTATAGTTTGGCAACTTTTGACCCATTCGACACATTTAACCCTGTTCCTTTTTACCTAACTTTTTTTTAACCCATTTAACCTATTAAAGGTTAAACATAAACAGATTGACACATTTATAAGGTAATGGGTCAAAATCGCCACCTTTCTAAGAAATCTTACCTCGGCTTGTAATAAACAACAAACAGGGTTTGGGTTGAAACAGCATGTGATGCAGTTGCAAGAACTCCGAGGTGCATACTCTGGCTTCAAATTACTGAAGTGGGCATGGAGCTTGGTTGACGAGCAAAACATTTAATGCCTACACGTAACTCACCATTCTCTCCCCTACTTATTCGTAAAAAATGGTATATCTGGAAACCAAGGATATAGTCTACTCATCAATATCATCTGAATGAAATAAACAAAAGGAATTCGGTTGGTAGTACCTTTATGTAGTGTCTACTCAGTTGGTAGTACTTATTCGTAAAGGCATTTACTGAAGGTGCATATTCGTAAAGGTACTACCAACTTATCTGGAAACTGAAAATTGGACACTACAAATGCCTTTACTTCAGTAACTCACCATTCTTTGAAAATGAAGAGATACTGAAAATGACTTTACGAATACCTTTACTTCAGTATCGTAATCTCTTCAGTAAATGAATTACTGAAGCCAGAGTATCACACTACAAATGCCTTTACTTCAGTAATTATTGAAGAAAATGAAGAGATACTGAAAATGATTACGATACTTTGAAAATGAAGAAAATGAAAATTTGAAGTAAATGAATTACTGAAGAAAATGAAGAATTATTACTGAAGCCAGAGTATCGTAATCTCTTCAGTAACTCACCATTCTTTGAAAATGCCTTTACGAATAAGAGATTACGATAAATGCCTTTACATGTGATGCAGTTGCAAGAACTCCGAGGTGCATACTCTGGCTTCAAATTACTGAAGTGGGCATGGAGCTTGGTTGACGAGAAAAATGTTTAATGCCTACACGTAACTCACCATTCTCACCCCTACTTATTTGTAAAAATGGTATATCTGGTAATTCATTTTCACTACAGTAATTCATTTTTTAGTTTGATGCATTTTCACTACAGTAATTCATTTACTTAAAAATGGTATATCTGGTAATTCATTTTTTAGTTTGATGCAGTTTAATGCCTACAGGTAATTCATTTTCAGTATACTGAAGAGATTACGATACTCTGGCTTCAGTCATTCAGATATACCATTTTACGTAATTCAGATATACCATTTTACGTAACTCACCATTCTCTCCCCTACTTATTCTCTTTACTACAACTGCATCACACTAAAAAAATGGTATATCGTAATTTGAAGTAAATGAGATACTGAAAATGATTACGATACTTTGAAAAGAGAATTACTGAAGAGATTACGATACTTTGAAACTGAAAATTTGAAGTAAATGAATTACTGAAGAAAATGAAGAGATACTGAAAATGATTACGATACTTTGAAAATGAAGAATGGTGAGTTACTGAAAATGAATCTCTTCTTTAACATTGAGTTCTTACTACCATACTCTGGCTTGAAAATGAATTCAGTTGGTAGTACTTATTCGTAAAGGCATTTATCGTAATCTCTTCTTTTTCCCACCATTCTTTGAAGTAATATACCATTTGTAGTGTCCAATTTTCAGTTTCCAGATAAGTTGGTAGTACCTTTATGTTTACAAAGTTGTCAACGTACTGTCTTTATTTTCTGTCTAAATGCCTTCAAGATCAATGGAAGTATATTTACTAACAGATAAACTATATTCAAACAAGTCTGAAAGAGATTACGATGATCAGATTTCTCATTTTTGCAATATGCTTAGGTTTGCTTTTCTTAAAGATGGGAATTCTTCAATTGCTATTGGAGGCATGTGGGAAACTACTGATGGCAATGATCCTTCAGTTGAAGTCAACTATGGTTAAGAGTTCAGACGGTTGTAAGGTCTGTTTATGAATGATAAGTTCTAATCGCATAAATTGTCTTACCATCACTTATCGGATTGTTTACCATCACTAGCTCCAGGTCATTAGATATGGTGCCATATATCCATTGAAGAACGATGGCATCCAAGGTGGACCATGTTTCAGGATCGACTTTCGAAGTTATTGTATTAAAAATGCTTGAATCTACAATGAGGTAACCAATGATATATTTAAACTCCTGTGGGGAACTTAGATTTTTTATACACAAATCATGTTGCTCTATATATTAAGAATCTTGAAATCTACTTTTTCATCTAAAATTTAAGACACATAAATACTTTGATGTAAAAGAAGCATGTACTGGACACCCTAACTACACCCCACATGTCCATGTACAACTCGGTTGTATCTGATATATAACCAACTTAAGTTTCCAATTGGGTCAATATGGATTTCGTTTGATTTCAAACCAGTGAAATAAAAGAATTTAGCTAATGGAACGGATTGATGTTGTTCAATACATTAATTATTACTATTTAGTTTCTTTTAATGTTCATAAAGACACCCCTTACCATTAGTACTTTTTTCATTACTTATTTTTTGATGCGTTTGGGAAAGGAAAGTCTCATGCGTGCTATACGCATTTTGTACCTTACTGATCAATATCAGTTGGCTTTAGTTCATTGCATTTTATAACTTCAGTGACCTGGGATAATTTTGATTAGTGAATTACAAGAAGTTGACATGTAATATATTGTGGAATACTCCGTACTTTGTAAAATACGATATTAAGTGTTTGGATTGGGTGCACGTTCTCTTGTCCAGGGTAAGCTTCTTTGGTCCAGAAGATGCCTCACATATGGAAAACATCAACGAGTACAGAAAGACTGCCAAAACTATCATGTGCAACCTCTTGACAAAATTTCCCTCAGCTACATGAAGTAGAACATAAGGTAATTTTTCCATTTGTTCCCACAATACAACACAACCAATAATTTTAAGAGCATTTATCAAAAGTTCCCAAAGTGTATTTCTTATGTACAGAAAACCGAGAATTTTGGACAAATTTTTTGGCTAATACGTAAATATATTACCTGTTAAGCTGGTATCGAATCGTTCCACCATATTGTACGTCTCATAAAAGGTGTTATTTTGATTTGGATAATGCAGGCGGTCTAAGATGGGTTAGAAAGTGGCATGCTTTGCACCAGTTACTTCTACTTCTTTAGTTGTTCTATTCAATTGCTACATGCTCTCATCCAAGACTTCAGCGCTTGAATGTTATTCAGAGACCTTTTCGCCATCAGATCTTAACCGTTACATTTAACTTTTAATTATTTTTTAGTATATATTTGTTGTACTAAATCCTAAAAATAAAAACCACAATTCATACCCGTCCATCGGACGGGTTTTGCCACTAGTATATATATATATATATATATATATATATATATAATCTAGATCAAATAAGATCAAGCTTAAAGTTGTTAAAATGAGATCCAACTAAAATTTGAGAAGCAACACTCTCCTTACAACAAAAATACATTTTTTATTAACTACAACTAACATTGTTAAAGTTTTGATAGATTTTCTTTTTAAATTTACGAAATCTAGGTGATACACTTTGATTAGAAGTGTAACGTGTATCAGGTTATTGTATATGTATCAGATTTTGTAATACTTATTAGTGTAATGTGTATCAGGTGTATCATTAATTCAAACTCATGTATCATTAAGTTATTAGTTGCTAAAATGTTATTTTGTATTAAAATATTATTTTTATGAGTATTATTGCTAAAATTTTTATTTATAAATGTTTTAGTGGTTTTTTAGACTTGATCTTATTTTTACAACTTTAAGTTTGATCTCATGTTAACTCTCATTTTGCACATCAACTTTAAGCTTGTATTCCTTAATTGCACTTAATCCTTTGCCCAATGGGCAGAGATTAGCAAAACCCATATATATATATATATATATATATATATATATATATATATATATATATATATATATATATATATATATATATATATATATATATAGGGAAGGGATCCGGTAAGAAGAAAAACTAAAATAAGAAGAATAAGAAAAATTTCTAGCCATACATTTCAAATAAGGGAGATATTTTCAAGGGGAGATGCATCTATTTTAATAGGTGCATCTGAAATGTGTGGTTGTGGTTTCTTCTTATCCTTCTCATTTTAATTTTTTTTCTTATTTGATCCTAACTATATATATATATATATATATATATATATATATATATATATATACACACACACATACACACACTAGTCGGATACCCGCGCACAGCGGCGGCGATAAGTATAGTTATATGTGTTTGCTTACCCGTTTAGTGAATTCGTTTCACAACACTTCGAATGTATTTGTGTTAGTTGTATGTGTTTGTTTGTGTTTCCCATAGCTTTCCCGTGACATCATTATTTCCGCATATATAAATACCCTTGCAATCCCTTACCCGTCAAACACTCCTCCAAAAGTATATGATTTTGACGAATCAAGATTATATTAATTGAAATAAATGTTAAAGTTATAAAATTTTGATTTAAAAAAATTAACCCACTAAAAATATAAAAACTAAAAACTTATAAAAATATATCAAAATGGATGTTGAATTAAAGAGCATAAAATTTTAAAAAATATGGTGAAAGTAAATTATAAAAAAAATAAGTAAATAAAAAGATATTTCAATTTAAAAATAAAGATGAACTTTTAGTTGAGAAGTGACACATATCACTTTATAATTGGAGATTATTATCTTAATTTTTAGTGGTTAAGAGTTAAGCTTGGAGTTTGTTAAAAAGTGACACATGTAATCTCTTGATTTGAGCTCCTTATCTTAATTTTTGGTTAACAGTTAGGCTTGAAATGAGGTTTGTATTCCTTAATTGCGCTTAATCCTTTGCCCAATGGGCAGAGATTAGCAAAACCCATATATATATATATATATATAGAGTTAGGATCAAATAAGAAGAAAAATTAAAATAGGAATGATAAGAAGAAACCACAACCACTCATTTCAGATGCACCTACAAAAATACATGCATCTCCCCTTAAATTTCTCCCTCCTATTTGAAATGTGTGGCTAGAAATTCTTCTTATTCTTCTTATTTTAGTTTTTCTTCTTACCGGATCTCTTCCCTATATATATATATATATATATATATATATATATATATATATATATATATATATATATATAGAATCCAGATCAAATAAGATCAAACTTAAAGTTGTTAAAATGAGATCGAACTAAAATTTGACAAGCGACACTCTCCTTACAACAAAAATAAATTTTTTATTAACTACAACTAAAATTGTTAAAGTTTCGATAGATTTCTTTTTAAAATTTACGAAAACTAGGTGATACACTTTGATTAGAAGTGTAATGTGTATCAGGTTTTTGTAGATGTATCAGGTTTTGGAATATTTATTATTGTAATGTGTATCAGGTGTATCACTAATCCAAACTCATCTATCATTTGGTTATTAGTTGCTGAAATGTTAATTTGTATTAAAATATTATTTTTATGTGTATTATTGCTAAAATTGTTATTTATAAATATTTTAGTGGTTTTTTAGACTTGATCTTATTTTTACAACTTTAAGTTTGATCTCACGTTAACTCTCCCCTATATATATATATATATATATATATATATATATATATATATATATATATATATATATATATATATATATATATATATATATATATATATATATATATATATATATATATATATATACTAGTGGCAAAACCCGTCCGATGGACGGGTATGACTTGTGGTTTTTATTTTTATGATTTAGTAGAACAAATATATACTAAAAAGTAATTAAAAGTTAAATGAAATGGTTAAAATCTATAACTGATGTTACCATATTCCATAAAACGGCTAAAGCAGGTAAGTGCTTTGATTTGTGGTTTTTATTTTTAGGATTTAGTTGAACAAATATATAGTAAAAGTTATTAAAAGTTAAATTAAACGGTTAAGAACTATAATTGATGTTACCATAATCCATAAAATGGCTAAAAGGAGGTAACTACTTTCTAACATTTTGTTCTAAACAATATTAATCATGAACATCTTTTACATTTGATAATATTATTAATATTTATTATTAGTATTTTATTTTTGTTTATTTTGTTTCTTTACTTATTGTATAGAGGTGCTTCAAGCTTTTTTTTTTTTTTTTTTTTTTTTTTTTTTTTTTTTTTTTTTTTTTTACCAAATTTAGATGATATTGATGAATTTGAAATATTTTTGAATGGATTTATCTTGAGGTTTGATGTTCGTTGTGATGAGAATATGTATGTATTGTCGGGTGACAGGAGTTTTGTTGTTGATATCCAGGTAACACAATGTTACATAAGTATACGTAAAGATGCAGACTTTTAACTAAGAAATTTTAACGATCATATGGTAAATTACATGATTATTATTTGGTTACATTTTTATATATAAATTTACCACATGCATATACTTCCTTTTGACTACTATCGACTTCTGCTTATTTTGGAAAATATTTGCATTCTAGAATCTATTAAAAATTTTGCATAGGATTGTGGGGCTCTAAATATTAGAAAAATAACATGTAAACTTTTTGTTTATGTAGACATTTATAGAAAAAGATGTGTAAAATTACCTCAATAGGTGCGGTTGTCTCATCATTTGCATCGTCATCTTCTATTTCCCACATGAATCTTTCAAGATTTGCAGCAGTTTTTAACTACAATATTGGTATAAAGGTTACAATAAACTTATCCAAACACCCCTTAAGTACTATAAGTTTTCGAGGCATAGATATAATAATACATTGAAAGGAGCAGTTACCTGCCAATCATTCTTCTTATGAGACTGATGATATGTTTCATTCCAGCTTCCTTATTCGTTGCGTTAACTTGTTCATAATCAAAGTAATCCTGGGGAACCTGTATGAGATCAAGCATAAGACATACTATAAAAATATTTTTAAAACTCTTTTCCTCTAAACATTGCAGGATCCGGTATATGACTCTACAACTCCATCAGTTGAAATCGATGAGGTTTGATCCATTTTTTTGATAAATACCTTTATAAAACATTTATGTTTCTATATGATGATTACTGTTCTTTCTATCCTTTTTTTATTTACGATACATAATATAGAAGATGATGTAACAAGTAATGACATAACAACTACAAATGAACAACCATCTGAAAATGGAAAAGTGTTCAAGGAATAAATTAAGTAACGGTTAATGATTAACGGACATCGTAAAATATTAACACAATGAATTAAAAAATGAATAATAATCAAATAAGAAGAAATAAAACTTAATAAATTATCCACCATTACAAAGTATATACTTTTAGTTCAAATCAGAAATAAAGCTTCTTTATACTCAACGTGTGTCGTTGTATGTGTATTTACCATACCTAAATTAGATGTTAGATATTCTTAGGGACCAAAAGTTAATAAATCTCTATCACAACATAGAATTTATAAACCCTTGGTATAACGTGTGTTATACATTTCTCAACCTTGTCCAAAATATATTTTCTACCCTGAGCCTCTTCTTTGGCTTTTACGATCCGGTACTTTTCCTTATAAGAACTTGAAGGACCATAAGAACTTTAACAACCACCACTGCCATCATGTAGAGTTGCACGATGAACTTGTGCTGTCTGAGTATACTATATATGAGACAGAAGATTGTCAGTAAGTTAATAATGTACCTAGAAGGTTAGAGTTTTGAAATGATTAATTAAGGGTCTTACTTGTGCCTTAACAAAATTTGTAAATAGATCTTCCATAGGTTTCCCCAACTCGCTTTCTATAGTTCTTCGAACCTTAGTAACATATTACCATTCTTTTACATAAAATTATTTCCAAGATAATAAATAATGAATGTTTGGCAAATGTCACTCCTTTCACCTAGACTAAACCACCCTGCAAATGGTTGTGCAAAAGGTGTTAAGATGACCTGAACCACTTAATCAGCGTGGTTGTTCAATTGTCTACTATCGCAAATGTAACAATTCGCATTTTCGGGTCACTATTCATTTTTACTATTCACTGTTACTATTCAATTTTCACTATTCATCCCGTAAAACTTTATTTCACATTCTCGTAGGATAAACTATTTTAGTAATGACATGAGAGTTCGACAATCGTTAGATCATTTTCGCAAAAGTTATTAAGAAAACACCGTTTTAAAGTTTTGTTTTGGACGGTCCACCGTTTAAACATCCCGCGCATAACGAAAACAGCCTCTGACAATTTTCCCCGCATTAGATTAATTTTTTTATCACTCATGACGAATTTGAGAATTTTTAAGATTTATTTTTATGTTACCAAATAAGCCCAGCGTAGTACGAAACTAAACTTACGTTTTAAACAATTCTACTTACATCCAGACTTAACGATTCCTGCACTGTATTTCCTAAGATTTTTAGAAACTTTTACATTTTTGGAAAAGTCAAACATATTTCCCTCCTCCTTTGACTATAAAGAAATTAACCTTGTACGTTCTACCTTTTTATTAAATCGCGTAATTTTTAAACTTCACGAATAACTGTTAAGTTATCCCGCGTACGAAGAAAACCAAAGTTTGACATCTCATATCACTTTTAGACTAATTTTAGTCTACTTTAAATAAATTCACGGTCGTTTCCCTGAAATTTCGTTCTTTTCTGATAAACTGCGAATTACGCGTTTTGACCCGTATTTCCAGTTTTAAGCAGCGTTTTTGCACCCAATAAGACTTATCACCCATTTTATATTTTTAGATGGAGTATAATGATGAGTTTCATCATTTCTGCAAGTTTCATATTTTTACGATACCCGATTTTACATTTTATGGCTTCGATTAGCATTTAACGGAACCAAAACTCACTCCGTAACCAAGATAATACCAAAACTATCCACCAAAGTCATCCTATCTTATCATGAACGAAATTTAGGGGGGGAGTCATCACCTCGGTGTCAAAATCCTAAGCATACTTCCTTTAGATCATTTACATGTGTAAATTTAACCATGGTTAGTTTTTAACCCAATATATAGTTAACCAAAACCACTAGCCTATAAATACCAAGCATAATCACTTCATTTATTCTGGCACCACCCTTTCTTATCATCTAAAGTCCTAAACCCTAAGGCATTTCTTATAGATCTTGTAAGAACATTCATGTGTTCTTGAAGAAAACTAGCGTTTGATCTTCGTTCTTGAAAGTTTTTAAGAAAAAGTCGTTATAATCTTCATTTCTTCTTCGGGTTCTCAAGAAGGCGTTGTTATAATCTTCTAATAGCCGTGGGTTTTCGAAGATTGCAAATTCTACGTCGAAGCTCCGTTAATATTTTATTTTTCCATAATACTCATGCATTCTATTTTAAGGTTATACGTAGAGACTTCCAGGCTTATCCATCGATTCCGTTATACGTTCTGATATCATTTTTAAGGTGAGTTTCATAGCCCCTACTTTTATACGTTTTGAATTACTTTTGGGGGAGATACATGCTCAAACTATTTTCATTTACTTTCATAAGTACTTTAAACTTTTAAGGATTACCGTGAGTTTCATAGCCCCTACTTTTATACGTTTTGAATTACTTTTGGGGGAGATACATGCTCAAACTATTTTCATTTACTTTCATAAGTACTTTAAACTTTTAAGGATTACCGTGAGTTTCATAGCCCCTACTTTTATACGTTTTGAATTACTTTTGGGGGAGATACATGCTCAAACTATTTTCATTTACTTTCATAAGTACTTTAAACTTTTAAGGATTACCGTGAGTTTCATAGCCCCTACTTTTATACGTTTTGAATTACTTTTGGGGGAGATACATGCTCAAACTATTTTCATTTACTTTCATAAGTACTTTAAACTTTTAAGGATTACCGTGAGTTTCATATCCCCTACTTTTAAACATTTTGAATTACTTTTGGGGAGATACATGCTCAACTATTTTCATTTACTTTCATAAGTACTCTAAACTTTTACTGATTACCGTGAGTTCGTAGCCCCACTTTTACTCGCTTAATTATTTTACAAACTCTTTGGGGGAGATACATGCTCAAACATTTGTTTTATACTTTTTACAAATACTCAAAGCATTATACTTGATTGCCTTATACTTGATTATGTTATATTGGATTGCATTATACTTGATTGCGTTATACTTGATTGCGTTATACTTGATTGTGTTATACTTAAGACGATGGTAAGTCTCCCTTGTTCGGATCAGTCCAATAGTAAACTTGATAAGTCGATGGTAAGTCTCCCAACATACACGGAGCAGTCCCCTCGTTAGCATGATAAGTCAATGGTAAGTCTCCTTTGTACGGAGCAGTCCACTAGTAAACTTGATAAGTCGATGATAAGTCTCCCAACATACACGGAGCAGTCCCCTAAGTGCAATAATGAGAACTATTATGACTGTATGTGTGCTTGACTATAAAATGTATTATATTTTAGCAGTGGGTTGTAAACACACAGGTTGCAAGTTTTGTATGGGCGGAACTTGGAACTGAGTGGATTTACAATGCATTTGCTGTGTGAACATTCTTTAAAGGCTTTACATGTTAAACAAACTCTATGAACTCACCAACCTTTGTGTTGACACTTTTTAGCATATTTATCTCAGGTCTTAAGGCGATAGCTAGAGTTTGAAGCATAGAGTCGCACGACATGTTTTGAAGACTTTATACATTCGTATTTACCATTCGAAACATTTATATATTATACTTTGGGACCGCATTGTTTGTAACTCTGATTTCATTAATCGAATGGTAACTTTTCAAAACGTCTCATTTAGAGGTCGTTTTCTATAACTTGTACTGTGTATTATGAAGTAGCACCCCAATGACACAATCTTCCGCTGCGATATTTTTGGGGGTGTTACAGATTGGTATCAGAGCATTGGTTATAGAGAACTAGGTTGCATTTAGAGCCTAGACTATAACTACTATATAAGTTACCTTCCTCCCTATCGCCTTGCACACTTTAGACTTTTTCGTAATTTTTGCACCTAAGAGAGATTTCTATGAACTGACTGAAAAACCAAACATCATATGAGTCGATTATTCCAAGCATTGCATAGTTACTCCTAAATTATACATAGCCTGATCACCTATGTCTAATTCAGGAAGAATCATGCAATGAAGGGAGTAGTAGTCTTATATGTGTAAGCAATTCCGTAATCGAGCCAAATTTTCAAAAGATTTTCTTCAAACCACTTGTTTCCAGTTTGATCCGAGTGACAGTTCTTGTTTGATGAGTTGCAAAGATCAAGCTAGAAACAAGTTGTTACTTAAACCGATTTTGCCTAATCGTATGACAGTTCTTGTTTGATGAGTTGTGGGATTAAGTAAAAATCGGTTACCTAAAAGTCTTTTGAGGGTTTTGCTCGAGAATGGGAAAGTTTGCCTCATCAAACCTAGCCATAAGAGAGTATGTCTTTAGAACGGGCAATAGTCGCGATAGTCACAAGAACGTACCTAAGTAGATAAGAACCCCATATACATGAGCTTTGACGTAATCCCTTAGACTATGCACACTGTAAGTAGTGAACATCAACAAAACTTCGGGACGAAGTTCCTTTTAAGGGGTAGAGACTGTAACAATTCGCATTTTCGGGTCACTATTCATTTTTACTATTCACTGTTACTATTCAATTTTCACTATTCATCCCGTAAAATTTTATTTCACATTCTCGTAGGATAAACTATTTTAGTAATGACCTGAGAGTTCGACAATCGTTAGATCATTTTCGCAAAAGTTATTAAGAAAACACCGTTTTAAAGTTTTGTTTTGGACGGTCCACCGTTTAAACATCCCGCGCATAACGAAAACTGCCTCTGACAATTTTCCCCGCATTAGATTAATTTTTTTATCACTCATGACGAATTTGAGAATTTTTAAGATTTATTTTTATGTTACCAAATAAGCCCAGCGCAGTACGAAACTAAACTTACGTTTTAAACAATTCTACTTACATCCAGACTTAACGATTCCTGCACTGTATTTCCTAAGATTTTTAGAAACTTTTACATTTTTGGAAAAGTCAAACATATTTCTCTCCTCCTTTGACTATAAAGAAATTAACCTTGTACGTTCTACCTTTTTATTAAATCGCGTAATTTTTAAACTTCACGAATAACTGTTAAGTTATCCCGCGTACGAAGAAAACCAAAGTTTGACATCTCATATCACTTTTAGACTAATTTTAGTCTACTTTAAATAAATTCACGGTCGTTTCCCTGAAATTTCGTTCTTTTCTGATAAACTGCGAATTACGCGTTTTGACCCGTATTTCCAGTTTTAAGCAGCGTTTTTGCACCCAATAAGACTTATCACCCATTTTATGTTTTTATATGGAGTATAATGATGAGTTTCATCATTCCTGCAAGTTTCATATTTTTACGATACCCGGTTTTACATTTTATGGCTTCGATTAGCATTTAACGGAACCAAAACTCACTCCGTAACCAAGATAATACCAAAACTATCCACCAAAGTCATCCTATCTTATCATGAACGAAATTTAGGGGGGGAGTCATCACCTTGGTGTCAAAATCCTAAGCATACTTCCTTTAGATCATTTACATGTGTAAATTTAACCATGGTTAGTTTTTAACCCAATATATAGTTAACCAAAACCACTAGCCTATAAATACCAAGCATAATCACTTCATTTATTCTGGCACCACCCTTTCTTATCATCTAAAGTCCTAAACCCTAAGTCATTTCTTATAGATCTTGTAAGAACATTCATGTGTTCTTGAAGAAAACTAGCGTTTGATCTTCGTTCTTGAAAGTTTTCAAGAAAAAGTCGTTATAATCTTCATTTCTTCTTCGGGTTCTCAAGAAGGCGTTGTTATAATCTTCTAATAGCCGTGGGTTTTCGAAGATTGCAAATTCTACGTCGAAGCTCCGTTAATATTTTATTTTTCCATAATACTCATGCATTCTATTTTAAGGTTATACGTAGAGACTTCCAGGCTTATCCATCGATTCCGTTATACGTTCTGATATCATTTTTAAGGTGAGTTTCATAGCCCCTACTTTTATACGTTTTGAATTACTTTTGGGGGAGATACATGCTCAAACTATTTTCATTTACTTTCATAAGTACTTTAAACTTTTAAGGATTACCGTGAGTTTCATAGCCCCTACTTTTATACGTTTTGAATTACTTTTGGGGGAGATACATGCTCAAACTATTTTCATTTACTTTCATAAGTACTTTAAACTTTTAAGGATTACCGTGAGTTTCATAGCCCCTACTTTTATACGTTTTGAATTACTTTTGGGGGAGATACATGCTCAAACTATTTTCATTTACTTTCATAAGTACTTTAAACTTTTAAGGATTACCGTGAGTTTCATAGCCCCTACTTTTATACGTTTTGAATTACTTTTGGGGGAGATACATGCTCAAACTATTTTCATTTACTTTCATAAGTACTTTAAACTTTTAAGGATTACCGTGAGTTTCATATCCCCTACTTTTAAACATTTTGAATTAATTTTGGGGAGATACATGCTCAACTATTTTCATTTACTTTCATAAGTACTCTAAACTTTTACTGATTACCGTGAGTTCGTAGCCCCACTTTTATTCGCTTAATTATTTTACAAACTCTTTGGGGGAGATACATGCTCAAACATTTGTTTTATACTTTTTACAAATACTCAAAGCATTATACTTGATTGCCTTATACTTGATTATGTTATACTGGATTGCATTATACTTGATTGCGTTATACTTGATTGCGTTATACTTGATTGTGTTATACTTAAGACGATGGTAAGTCTCCCTTGTTCGGAGCAGTCCAATAGTAAACTTGATAAGTCGATGGTAAGTCTCCCAACATACACGGAGCAGTCCCCTCGTTAGCATGATAAGTCGATGGTAAGTCTCCTTTGTACGGAGCAGTCCACTAGTAAACTTGATAAGTCGATGATAAGTCTCCCAACATACACGGAGCAGTCCCCTAAGTGCAATAATGAGAACTATTATGACTGTATGTGTGCTTGACTATAAAATGTATTATATTTTAGCAGTGGGTTGTAAACACACAGGTTGCAAGTTTTGTATGGGCGGAACTTGGAACTGAGTGGATTTACAATGCCTTTGCTGTGTGAACATTCTTTAAAGGCTTTACATGTTAAACAAACTCTATGAACTCACCAACCTTTGTGTTGACACTTTTTAGCATGTTTATCTCAGGTCTTAAGGCGATAGCTAGAGTTTGAAGCATAGAGTCGCACGACATGTTTTGAAGACTTTATACATTTGTATTTACCATTCGAAACATTTATATATTATACTTTGGGACCGCATTGTTTGTAACTCTGATTTCATTAATCGAATGGTAACTTTTCAAAACGTCTCATTTAGAGGTCGTTTTCTATAACTTGTACTGTGTATTATGAAGTAGCACCCCAATGACACAATCTTCCGCTGCAATATTTTTGGGGGTGTTACAGCAAAATTCTTCTCTTATTAATGTTTATGCAAAAATCTGTCATTATATGCAAAAATCTGTCATTATATGCAAACGGGTCAAATGGGTATGATTTAGGCATTTTTCTGTGAACTTATTTTACGTGTTACCCAATCTGACCAAATGATTATCTCGATTTGATTTGACCGAAAGTTCTACCCATTACCAAACTCGTTAGACCAGTAATTTGCCAATAGTCACTTTGCTTGTATTAAAGATGAAGATCGAGTTATTTACCTTCCATGTCTTTATTCTAACTCAAGTAATTGTGCCATGAATCTTTGTATCACGAACAGTTATATTCGGAACACAAACTATTGTACTATCTTTCCCAAGGCTTCTGATGCTTATCCCATAACCCAGTCCACATTCCACGTATTGTATGTTTACTCCTAAGCATCCAGTTTGTATTGAAACACAATCATCTCCTGTTGAAAGAAGACAATCGTAGTTATATAAAGATCTGGACCTCTCATGTAACAAAAAGAAATTGAAAATTTTATTTCAGAATTTCAAATACCACAAGCAAGCTTGCTGCTTTGGATCGAAACATCTTGAGAGTTTTGCAAGTGAATTCCATCTTTATTTGGGCTGTCCCCTGGGGATGAAACACTAATACCAATAACCTGAACGGATTGACAATTGTCGAACTTGAGGTTAGTTCTATTATATGTCACATAAACAGCCTTGGAGTTATCGTAATAGAACTGATTCTTGCCATCCAATTACCTAAGGATCAGTTTCTTTATATGTAATAACGCAAAGAAGTTTGGTCTTTCTTTGTTTTACTGCAATGCATAGCATATCAGTATACTCCAGATACATGCGATACAGATTGTATAATAAGAGAAACTATAACGACTTATAAATCATTAAAGGCTTGGATATTTTTAAAAGTGATAAATAAAAAGAAACCTATTGTTTAAGAGCATACATATACGGAGTATATGTTTGTATCATTTATGAGTAAAAAGACTTAAAAATGAACCATAAACATCACTATTACAATTATACCTAAAGAAGAAGCTGTATAAAAAATATTATAATGCAAGAAGGTCATGAAACTTTGATATACTATGTGAACCTGTAACTGTATACGAAGTAATGGAGACAGGTACAAAGTTTAACTAACTCAGGTAGTTTGCCCTATTCAATGATCAGATAGTATAAATATACGAAACGGCTGCGCAATATTTATACGAAGAGGGTTTTCAAAGGAGCAGCAAACTTTTGAATATCCTTGGAAAAAATAAGTTAATGATAAATAAGCTATAAATAGACCATTTTTTTTTAATTATATTATTCATATCTACAACATAAGCATAGCCCGCCCGATGGGCAAGCCATGAAGAAGTGAATAGAAAATGTATACCATGTCTCATCTCTACATCCATTAAAGATGTCAACTCACACGTGCAGTCCAATCTTCGACCAGAGCTTCCAAATTTCCAACCTAAATTTAATAACGTAACCATACATACATAGTAAGATTGACATACAAACATCTATATTTAAGAACGATGAATATATATAAACGATTTACAGATAAAAGAAGTTTTGAAAGCCAACCGAGAAAAGTAGTAGGTTATCCGTTAGAAAAATATTGCATTCATATCATTATAAACACACAAAATAATTTACTCTGTAGTATATAATATAACGGGAGTTTGTGCGTTCAACCATATACATCAATGAATTATAAAAGAACCCAAACTTAACTTTCATCAGGAGGAACCTTCTCAAAACTTGTAAAAGATAATGTAGCTGAAGTAAGCATTCTACCGCAAGTTGGGACTCAATAATTTAGAAAATAATTGAAGTTACTAACTGAATTTAGATAGTGAATATAATTACCTCAAACTTGAATGGGATTGTGGCTCCATTTAAAGAAAACGTAATATGTATAGATGAAATGAGCATGAGACTGCCTGCACCGTTAATATGACACCCTGGTGTAAAACTCCACCAAGCCATAATTCAAAATAAGGTCTGCACATTTTACAGAGCGTAATAAGATAAAATCGATTCTAAGTCCCAGAAATTAGCTAACAAAAGAAATCTTTCCAAATTAACATTGTTAACCTGCTTGTCGAGCATTCTTGAGAAATCCCAGACAACGTATGTTCCTTAGACTACAGTCGATATTTGTATCTGATATTTCTTCTTTTACATTCAGAAAGATGTAAATTAAACATCAATATAATAGAGTGTATAGAGTTAATAAGTTAGAGCATTTAGTAATAGTTAATTAACAACTTGATCATGCAAAAAGCATATGGTGTATACAATGACCAGCTGGTTGTCCTTCATCTAGTATCTTCACGAATAAAAATAACCAGAAATCCACAAAATCTCAGTCAACTTCGCATAATATGCAACCATAAAATTTGATATAAATTACTTACATTTACATCAAGGTCATTACTCAAATTATTCAACTTCCCCTTCATATCAGGACCTGCATGTAACACTATAAAATGCTCCAATTTTAGGCACTCACCCGTCCCTTATATTGCATGGTTGAGGTGTTCACTTCTAAAGCTTTGGTTCATAGGAACTACCTTATGGTTTCTGTTAGTTCACTTCCTTGTGTCGCGTCCTCTTGATTGATTATGGGTATCTGAGAAAGTGTGAGTAATGGGTAAAAATGGGTAAAGTGATTAATGGGTCAAAATGGGTAGTTTTACTTTTTTTTCAATACCTTACAATGGGGGCATAGCATAACGCATTAAAAATTCGACTCATTAATTTTTATATTTTTCCAAAAGTCTTCAGCAAATGGTTCACAGCCATCGACAAAGATGCTGCATAAGTTCAGTAAGCTCCAATGTAACATACTTTCAACACATGTTTTTCAATGTACTTTTTAGAGATTGAGAGAGTTAATAAAGTGCTCATTACTGAAATAAAGTTTGCAAATCTCAACCTGTTTATAGATGGCTGCAAGATAAGGTTCAGGGAATTGAACAAACAATTTTAAGAAAATAAGCTAAAGCTCCTCCATCCATATATTCCAAGATTATAGACACAACATCGTTGTTATAAAAAGATTGGTAACAGGCGATGAAATTTGTACTGAGATGATTGGTTGATTTTAAAATCTTGTGCAATTTTCTTGCGGACTGACACTTCTACATTCATTTGCATCACCTGAATATCAAACAAACATGTTACAGAAAACAATCCTTAGAAAAGTGTTATCATGAACCATTAAATGAAAATAATTAACCTAGTACAACTTTAATGTCATCAATCTGGGGAAGTCTTGGTACTCGATTACAACCCATTTTAATCCTAGTATACTCTCACTAATCTTATTATAACTTATATAGCTAGTTACCTTATGATTTAAAACCCTTTTAAAAAATGAAAGTTGAATCAATAAGGCAAAATCACTTTTCATAACAAACCTGATATAATGTTATTGATTATCTTCATTTTCAAATTCATACACTTAATCATAAACCAAAAAGAATGCCTCATGAGATCGGTCATTATTAATCATAGGTGTACCGAGTTTACTGTAATATTTGCACCTTCCTCATGCATTTCATTTCCAAAGAGATATGAGCATTTTTCTTAATTACTGAACATTTGGTTAACAAAATTAGTACCTTTAAGCATCGAGAGAGCTCATTCGCATGTAAAATATTTGCTTACTTGGACCGGCCATCTTTTTTTCTGAAGAACTGGTTTTTGAAAAACATTGAGATCAAATATGATCCCTTTTTCATAAGTGTACACATGAGCTACCATTGACAAATTTTAAAAATCTACCCTCGATTCACGTACTTGCAGTTGTTATCTTCATCTTATCGAGTAGTAGATGACCATCAATTTAGCAAAAAAGAGAGTGATAGATGTACTTAATAAAGAAGCACCAATATGTGTTTTTCATATAGTAGTTATTATCACGAAATTACTTTACATCATTTCCCAAACATAGAGCAAATTCGGGAACACGGTCCATGTTAGGTCTGTGCTGGTCAAGTATGAAAGGAAGCCTTAACAAATTGCCTTGTAGATCCACATATATACCAAAATACTCATCAAGCAATTCAGTATTCTCTATAAGAAGTTTTGTGTTCATGTACAGAAAGCAAGCATATTCTCGATAAACCCTGATTCTTCTGAGGTAGATAACATCATTAAGCAACGGATTTGGGTTCAAAATCATGCTCTGAATATTGACAAGAAGCTGGAGGAGTGTCGAACTGCCACGGACCCACATCTCATCTTCTTCGTCTAAGTTGCCAGTTGTTCCTGGGAGCCTCAAGCATAATAGCCAGACTTGTGCAGATTTGGATTGATGTAAAGACCACCAGAGTGATACCTTATAAGCTGAATAAAATTAAGATAAATAGATAAAATCAGTGAATATAAAGAACATAAGAGATCCATTATCATGCAAGAAGAATACAAAAAATCAGATAGATAGATAAATAAAGAAAAACAGGAGGATGACATACAGGTGGGGTAAGAGGATATTTGCTTGGAAAACACACATCAAAAAAGAAGAGACCATCATGATACGGAGTCCCCTCTTTTCCGATAATCACAGCCTTCAGTAGATCCATCCTTGGTTCATAAATCCTCACAAATATTGAATATCTGTAACCAAATTTAGATTAGAATTACAAAAGTGCTAGCATTTGCATGCGACATTCAATTCTGTCTCGAATAAATTGGACGTACCGGGCAAGCCTTTCTGGAGAATCTTCCGCTCTCTCTTTATGGTTTCAATCCAATCTTTTGGTGGCTGAAACAATTATGCATATCAAAGTACACCAAGGCATATCAACTCCTTCTCTGTAGCTTCACTTTTAACATTCATTATCACTGAGATCAACTCCTTTTGTTGTGAGGGAGACAGTAGAAATGGTAACTTGATTCCAATTGTGAGGGAGCCTATTCTATCCATAGTTTAAAAAAGTGAGTTAAAATTGGTAAAATGAGCCTGAGCGGGTAGGTAATGGGTTCGGGTCAATATGAGTGTATGAGTAAGTTGTTGACACCAGCCGACTTTTCGCCCAAATTTTAAAATTTTCAGATACTTGGTGTTTGAAATCCCACTATAAATTTTAAGTATTTCAATTGTAATCTGGCTTTTTGAAGAAAAATATGATTACGGATGTTTTATCCATTAACAATACAAGATGGGTAGCTTTTGACTAATTTCCTTTTGAGCTAGATATTTAAAATTTATCGGTTTAATCTGCAAGATACAAAACATGAACCGAACTGGCACATGCAAATGTAGATGGGTCGAAAGTCGAAACTGCCACCTAATTTCTATGCTTGGATCATATTGGGACTACGGAGGTCTTGTGATGATTAAAAAAAAAAAAAAAAAAAAAAAAAAAAAAAAAAAAAAAAAAAAAAAAACTGATCATCTCATCAGAGTTCAGTTTCAACAATATTGAAAGTTCTTAGCGGCTGAAGACTTGAAGAAAATGCAAAAAACAGACCTGCGGAGGGGTGTGGCCAAGAAGTTCACGTAGTGGTCTGCTCTCAGCCAAGGGATGTTCAGCCGGAAGTTCATATACAATTTGATTCAGAACCTGCGATTTTGTGAATTTTTAACCATTTATTGACAGGAACACATAAAATTGTTATGGTGACATGAGGCGGTGTGTAGGGGATCAAACCTCTGCCTGGCGTCCAACTTGTAATCGTACACCAGTAGCATCATACATTACCTGTCACACGCCACTTTTCATAAGATATAACAGATTGTTACAGCATCATTTACGCAAAGTCTATCAATTCATATTGGCATCTTCCTAAGCACACATATTTTATCAAATGGTTGTTGAGATTATATCCGAGGTATGTATACTTTTCAAATGATAATAACAGACAAAAAGATGAGCGACGAACATAAATATAAATTTTCTTAAAGAAAACATTTATCTGCTTCCAAAAATTGGGAATTTTGACCCTAGAAAAAAGTAAAGTAAAGTAACTCCCAATACCGTCTTTTTTGTGTATCTTAAAGCTAAAAAAAACTAATATATTTTACAAGATGTATCCTAAGCAGAAGTAGATGATGAAAGGAGCTTCAAATCATAGACAGGTTAAAGAGAGAAAGAGATAATACAACATAAGCTAATATGAGTGCAGTTGCAAACGTAGTCCTGCCAATGCCATCATAAAAGCCAACAGCAACTGCAAGAGTAGTGACGGTTGCAGAATGAGACGATGGCATGCCACCTGATCCCATGAGTTGCTTTAGATCCCAACGTTTTTCCTTATACCTGCATGTCTACGACAGTTTCAACATTCTTAGACATAAAAGATACAAGTAATGTAGCCACAATAGCAAATAGAGAGAAGAACATATAGTAGTTGAGCTATTTAATAAGTACTTTAACAAGTTATTTACGATATAATTCTGATCACCTTCTATATAAACTATCCTTAAATCGAAAACATATCACAAACCGTTTGAAAAGAATACATACATAAACTGAAATGTCCTTAATCAAAACATCTGACATGACATAATCATAAACTTGAATATATAAAATGTCAACCTAGATATTACATTCTATACATAATGACATATAGGAAACATAAACAAACAAAATAATTTTAAAATTCAAAACGTGTAACTAAAGCAAAAATTTAATAACGTTAGAAATGATCGAGGATGAAAGAAACAAAGAACATACTAGGTTGTGACGACCTTAATAGATTGAGCGAGAGCGAACGCAAGAAGAGCGGAAAGAAGAGGATAATTCATATGATAATCTGGCGACGATGAATTCTGGTCAGACGATGCTCCTCCCTCGTTTCAGCCATCATTCTCATTTTTCCTTCCTTTTGTTGTACGTTTAAGATAAACAAATGCGCGCGTTTTTTGCTGGATGAGCATAGTAAGGGTATCAAATTTATTTAATGGCATGGTTGCTCTAATAAACATTTAGTTTCAATCAGAAAATTCTTAAAGAAGGTTTGGAAACAGGTTTGGGTCTGTTGCTCTAATAAACATTTAGTTCAATCAGAAAAATCTTAAAGAAGGTTTGGAAACAGGTTTTTGAGATACATATGTTGGGCGACGAACAAATTGGCTACGCAATATGCAAAACAGTGCTATGTCAAGTCTCTGACAAACGGTACTCCACAATGGAATGAATTCTTGGCCAAACAGAAAGTAAGGTTTCCAATTGCCGGTACTCCACAATGGTGTATTGGTGTTTGAAACTTTGAATTCTTTTTGGCTGTTTGTGTTCGGAATAATCACATAATTAGTTTTGCAATGCACTAATTATAGTGAAGTCAATATTATAACATACCTGGGCTCAAGCCTAGATATAATCAATAAGTAGAAGCAGCCCGATCCCTCCTTATAAAGCATTGCATCGGTTCATCTCTTGGTCCGGGCTGAAGTATAAGCATCAAGTAAAACAATTAATATATCAAAGTTTGTCAAGTAGTAAGGAGGATTCTAAAAGGATTTAGCATGAACTACCTGTTTCAATGATATGGGAAATATGATCAAGCCACATTGCTCTGGCGTTTCAACAACCTGTTTCATAGTATCCCTCCATAACCAGCACACCGCATCACAAGCAACCACATCTTGTCTAGGAGGCTAGGAGCTCCCGCCAGCCTCAACTCTTTAGATTTAAAAACCTTTTTATAAATATATTCATAAGATTAGTATATGTATGTTTTAATAATTAATCCAAGATATCGGGAAAACAATTTATAATATTAAATCAATATATTTACACATATATGTTTTATAAATATATGTTTTATAAAAAGCTTTTAGTATATTTTGGCACCAGGTATGTTTTATGCCATATTTTGAAAGGATTATTGTAGTCCTTTGGCCTTAATCATAAGTTTCAACAATGGAAATATCGAGTAAAAAATACAATACCACTTTCCCGGAATCACTATCATCTTTAGAAATCTCTTCAGAAGAACTGTCTGGTTTGTTTCTGTTCTTAGCAGGAGCTGGTGCCGGCTTCTTTGCAGCATGCTTGGCTTCCTCTTGTATATTAACATAAATTAGTAAACAGCCAAAATAGACAAACATAAACCTTTACAAAATAAAAGTAACAAAATATTACCTCTTCAGAACTGTCATCTGAATCAGATTCAGAACTTGAATCTTTCTTTTTAGCAGCAGTTGAAAAACTTTCTGGTCTCTTCATCATGAGTATTCATTAATCCAGCCTCCATCAATTTTTTGATCACCACAAATAGCAATCATCATTGCGTAATCATCGCAAGTGAATTTGAAACTTTGCTATCTCACCGTTTTAACAAAGATATGTTTTCCACGAAGATGTGTCAATACCAGGTTCAATGGAAACATAACAATAACTTGAACCTCAATAGCCTATGATCGAAGTTAGAAAATGCATGGGTTTTTCTAAGAACAGATATATATATATATATATATATATATATATATATATATATATATATATATATATATATATATATATATGTATATATATATATATATCATAATAAAATATTTTTAACATCAAATTATAAGAAAAAAAAATAACTTTATGCAGAATACGAATGAGAAAAGAGGTTTTTTGTGTGTTTGTAATTGTAAACGTGAATTTTCATAATGAGATGGATTAGGTTAAAGTTTATAATTAAGGAATGGATATGTGCTATATAATTTTTTTTAGATAAATACATTCCTTTTTAAACTAATAAAAATTGTCAATAATTCGTTGTGTAGGTTTATATATTTGGTTTTGCAAGATATAATCAAAAAATATGTTGGTCTAGTGGTTATCATGCTTGTTAATGATACAAACACCTTAGGTTCAATCCTTGCAAGTGGCAAAATTTCTTAAAAAATCCGAATTTTTTAGTAAAATTAATTATTCCGAAAATTTAATTAAATAATTTTATTAAAACAAAATTAATGAACAAAGTGTGCTTAGGTGGAATTATGATGACATGGAAATATGATGACATGGAAATATGACATGGCATTATGGGATGCCAAGTGGCATTTTATGTGGCATGCCTCCTCTTATATATAATGTATATATATATATATATATATATATATATATATATATATATATATATATATATATATATATATATATATATATGATATCATTAAGAAATCTTAATGAACTTTTTTAGCTATTTGAAGTAGTGTATCAGTTTACGCCACTATTTGATTCATTTTGGAAGAATACGCACATAATTCCATCACAAAAACAAAGTTCTTCTGTTTATTAAATCTGAAATAAAAATTTTAGTTAGTTATTACTTGGTGTTAGTATTGAACTATAGTAGCGTTTGATCATGATGTTCATTTCACATCCTTAGTTTATAAGATGAGTGGTTGTCTTTATTCCTTCCGATTAAACAAGGGCGGATCCAAAATTTCAAGTTAAGGAAGGCTAGTTTTTTTTGTCTTTTTTATATAATCACAACATAGTTGGAAGAAATACAACAAGGCATGGTAATATAGAAAAGTAGACGAATAACCAAATAGGTAATAAATTTAAGAAACCCTTATTTTTAAACTAAATTAACTGGTACAAGAGATATAATTAGCTAAATTAAGGGGTGCTTGGTTGGGGGTAATGGGGTGGGGAATGAGAAAGGTAATGTTTAAACATGTCTCATTAGGAGTAGTTAATGAGAGGTATGATAATGATTACCCACCACCACCACCACCACCATCAGTAGCCACCACCACCACCACCACTAGCCACCACCACTAGCAACCACCACCATCGCCATCAGCCACCACCACCACCATCCACCACCACCAGCCACCACCACCACCACCAGCCACCACCACCACCACCAGCAACCACCACCACCACTACCATCAGCCACCACCACCACCACCACTTTGGAGGTTGATGTGTTTTTCTTAAGCCAAGCACTATCAAAGATAATGATAATCTTCATTCCACTCCTTTGCATTCCCTTTGCCTTTCCTTTTCCTATTTCCCGTTTTGAACCAAGCGCACCCTAAATGGTACAAGAGAAATAATTAGTCAACATATGAATTCTAATGACCTTGAGCAATGAGCACTTTGAGCTTTAATTCTTTGTCATGAACTAAATAAGACTTCTAATGACTTTGAGCACTTGAGCTTCAATCCTTTGTCATGCATGAACTCACCTCCAAATGACGCAAAATAGTTAATATATAAAAGTATAAACATCAAGTAAATGATAATAATCATTTTAAAAGTAACAAGAAATTGTACCTTGTGTTTCTTCATCATCTAGACATGTCATTGTGCTTTGGTACAAAGGGTACCAACAATCTCCTTTTCAATGATAAGAATAAAGTAACTATTAAGGAAGTCATCACTCATGGGACTATGAAGTCTTTTTTCTCACAAGTTTCATCTTTGGAAAAGCTTTCACATGTTGCAGTTGAAACAGGGAGAGTTAATATGAGACGAATTAATCTATCAATAAAAGGATACAATTCCGACTTATCGGTTTTCCGCAATCCTCTTGATAACATCAAATTAGCCTGATATTTTATATGTCAAATTCCCGTGTTTATGGCCTCATTTGTATTAATATGGTACTTAATTCGTTCATATTCTTTCATATTTACATTTCAGGATAAATGAGGCGTTGGAGCGGAAAAGATGTGACAAAAGGCCAATTATATGTTCTAGAGATGAATTCACGGGGGCCTTTGGATTCTATGTGAAGATTACGCCGTAACTAGCTAATAAGGTTATGACGTAAATATGAGCTTTGAAGGATACGGCGTAACATATTCTTATGGTTACGTCGTAATTATTTTTGTGAAGGTTACGGCGTAACGTTGCAATTTAGTTACGTCGTAGAGATAATTTCGGAACGGATAATCATGTGTGGACGAAGGGTTACGGCGTAACTCGGATAATTAGTTACGCCGTAATTTATTTCTTGGGCGCAAAGTTTCGAGCTCTAGGGATTAAAAGTGACAAGTTAATTCGAAGTTTATTAAGTTCAAGGACTTGTTATAAAAGTAACAAGTGCGATGAGGGGCCAATAGTGTCAACAAGAGCAAAATAGTTTCATGATATTTGGATGACATTAGAAAGTACGAACTTGAGATTTCTATAAGTAGTTACGGCGTAACTAAGTTAAGACGTAACTATTTATTTTAGTTACGACGTAACTATTCGAGATCCAGAATTCTTTACGCAGTCTTTAGTTATGGCGTAATTTGCACTTAAGGTTACGCCGTAACCATGTCGGGGCCTATAAATACAGCCCTAAATCTGCATTTTTAAGCATCTCTCTTCACCCCTCTCCCAGGGGTCGATTAGGGCACCACTCCAGGGTATTTTCCAGCAGTCTGAAGCCAGTTTTGAAGGAAGAATTCACTCTCAATCATCATCATTATTAGCTCTACATCAAGTAATTTGTATCGAACATTATGTTCAATTCAATTTATGATTTATTCATTTTTGTTGGTATGATTTATTATATGTTTGGCTAAGCACCCTGGTGCTGGCCTAGTTATGATTCCTTAATTGTTTTGTTTGCATTTACTTTACTTCCGTACAATTATTTCTAAGTGTATGCATGCATAGTTTATTGGTAGCCACCCTTGGTTCGGTAGTTTTGAATGGCGGTAGAGGCCAATTTCCTAGGAGATATGACCAACTGACCCTAGGTGAGCGGACTGAGACGGGAAGGGTAAGATATGACCAACTGACGACCCTTTCTACTTGTGCGATTTGACCAACTAATCACCTATTGTTTGGATGAACTTAAGAATTAAGGGGTGAGTGTCTAAGTTCCTAAAGGTCGGGCACTCACTATTATAAATCTAGCATGTAGCGGTACTTAATGACTCGGCTTAGGGTACCAGGAACAACAGGACTTATGACGGTGCGCCTGATTTCTCCTGTGGTGGCATCTTTGCTGATAGGTTAGGGCGAATTGACCAAATGTTGTCCTCTCGACTTTGACCCCACCTGAAGTAATTGGAAGTAAGTAGACGTAGACATTACTAGCTAGGAGGAATAACTAGGTTAGCACCACTCTCCTTCATTGGTCTCATCTCTTGCCTTTATCTGCTTTCTTGTCTTATTAGTTAATTTATTATTTCAATCTTATAAGAAATTAAAATCGTGACATAGACTTAAGTTAATTTCCAATCCATGTAGCTCTTGGGACGACCTCGGTTTTACCGAATACTACACTACACACGACCGGGTACACTGCCCGTTAGTGCATTAGGGTAGACCATAGGTATAACGAGTAATTACAAATATTAAAACCTGGTCAGTAAAACCTGCATCAAGTTTTTGGCGCCATTGCCGGGGAGCTATTTAGGATTTTAATTTAAGTTTTTCTTTTATTTTCTGTTATTTTTGTTTTTAGTTTTCTTTTTCTCTTCTTTTCTGTTTTTGTTTGTTTTTGATATTTCAGGTTATGGAGAATTCAGATTTTGACATGCTCACTATGGAAGAATATATTGCGTTGACTCGAGATAACCAAAGATCGGGCGTGGTATGCCCCGAATTGAATGATGACATCGAGTTTGAGATCAGCTGCCAGTTCATGAGGGAACTTAGACAAAAGCTTTTCGCGGGAACTAATGATGAAGATGCCCACCTGCATGTGCGAAGAGTATTGGAGATCGCAGATCTTTTCCACACTCCAGGAGTCTCTCAAGATGCATTAATGCTTAGAGTGTTCCCAATTACACTCACTGGTGCAGCCAGAAGATGGATGAAGATGCTTCCTGCTAGGTCGATCAATACATGGAATCTTTTGGAGAAAGCATTTATTAGAAGATATTATCCACCTTCAAATATTGCCAAGAAGATAGAAGAAATAAGGAGTTTCAGACAGAAGATGGATGAAATGCTAGATGAAGCTTGGGAAAGATATAATGACCTTCTTTACAGATGCCCAACGCATGATATCAGCAACCATCAGATGGTCCTTATTTTCTACAAAGGTTTAAACATATCGTCCCGCCAAATGCTCGAGTCTCAAGGACCTATTCCTACAATGCCACCTGCACAAGCCCTTAGATCAATTGAAATGATGGCTGACCATTCACGAAATTGGTATGATGGAGCAACCACTTGGGCCATAAATAGCAACAACTTGGATGACATTGGCGACATCACCAAGCAGCTAGATGGACTTGGATGTGATATGAATATGGTTAAGGAAGACATTCATGCTATACAAGAGCATTCTATCCAAGACGAACGCAAAGAATAAGAGCAGGTCAGGTATGTGGAATCGTTGGAGGAAGTCGTCAATAAATTCTTGGATAATTTAAAAAGGATGGACGACTCGAATGACGAAATGATTAGGAAATTCAAGGAGGGCGCGGACTTGAATTTAAAGAAGCTTGACGCTAAGAGGAAAAGCTTGAAGAATTAAACCAAAAGGTCCTGGAAAGTAAAAAGAATGCAGTTGGAACTATCAAAGCAACAGTAGGAAAGATGAAAGAAGTCAACAAGGAGCCGGTTCCTCGTGATTTACCTTATATCAGACCCTATGTACCACCTATCCCATTTCCAGGACGTTTGAAGACTGTGAGAAAAGAAGAAACAAGCGACGATCAATTAAAGAAAATGGAAGCAAAGAACTTACAGAGTGATGAAGCAACGCCACAAGCTAATGAGGAATCAACCACAACACAAAACGGTATTACTTCTAACTCTTCTTTTATTCCTAACAATCTTGCTTGTTTTTCTATTCAGGATGCTGAAATTATGGATGAAATCGTGCAACCTATCACATCACCCGATAATGGTTATGTAGCTTCGGCTACTGAACCAATTCTAGTTGATCTTGCAAAGGAATTAGAGGAAAAGATCTTGGACACTTCAGTGATTAACGAGAAGACATACGAGCCTATTAATCAGCCACGTCACGAAGTGATCCAATCATTAATTCCATCAACTAAAACGGGTAAGGTATGGAGGGAAATGACATCTCCTTTCAGGTATGATCATAATTTATCATTTCCCCATCCCGTAGCAAATTCACACCCTCTTGGTGTTTATTGCTATTTTCACCCACACTTGATTTCAAGTGAGGGGATGAACACCCTTTTACGTAGTAAATAAGGGTGGAGTCAAGCTCGTGACTTAAATAAAAACAAGCGCTTCGTGGGAGGCACCCCATGCCTATCTTTTCTTTTGCATTTTATTAGTATAGTTGGGTTTTGTGTTTTCTAACCATTTTTGCAGGAAATGAGGAAGTAATTGCTGTTGTAGTTTGCTGATCTGACCAGAGTTACGGCGTAACTCATCTATATGATTACGCCGTAACCAACTTTTTGCAGCAGAATTCTTGACGCATTAGCAACTACGGCGTAATACCATCTCTGTGGTTACGCCGTAACCACTCGCTTTGCAGCTTATGTCAGGTTTTGCCAGTTACGACGTAACTCCCTAATAAGAGTTATGACGTAACCTTCCTCTGCTTTAATTCTTTCATTTTAAAACACAATAACCTTGTATTAGTATTTTAAATGAACTTTGTGGGTGTGTTCCCTGTAAACCCTCACGAGACTTCACTCGTCCACTTGGGACACCAAGTGGTTTAAAAGGCTTATTGCATACGCTAAATGCAACCGTGATTCCTACAAAAGTGAGTTAGGTTTTTCATTTTCTTTTTATACTTGTTGTTTTTCTAGTATGATGCGTTTGGTTGTCTTAAGTGAATTCAGGTTATTAAAGTTTGCTCATAAATCTCAAGGCGGGACACGTTAACTCATGTGTCTTCGATCATGCCGAGCAAATCCAGGGGAGTTTTCTGTTCCAATTCTAACCCTTCTTATCTTTCATTTATATGCTTAAGTATGACCCAACTGGGGGGAAGGGATTAAACATAGACACCCGCTTGATTTTACTTGCCCTTATTTTTCTAGTTTTTGATGAAAAGTGTTTCATTAATAAATTTTGACATGTTTTTCATTACTTAACTGGATTAATCTAGACTGAGCACACCTACCCTATATTTCCATTGTGTGAGGATAAGCCTTTCCGTTTTCCCCTTATACATAAATCCAAAACAATAAGTGTGCCGGTGGCTGTAGTAGACTTTAGAACTTGGCCTTGTATATCTTTTCGAGACCATTATCATGAGCATTACACTGAGGTAACTTGGTGTGATCGGTGCAACTAGGATATAAGGCAATTTTAGGATTAAACCCAAATAGCCCATATATGTATTGTGTATATTGACTTTTCACATCGATTAGTCAATCCCCCTATGAAACCCTTTTTGTTGCACTCACCATTAGTGCAGATACCCCTAGATACACCCTTCAGAGCCATCCCTTTCATTTTTTCACCCAATATATGTTGTTTCGTTACACCTATCGCCTAGCCTACCCTGTAGTTTCCTTATGTCCATTGTCCGGGCGCTATTGGTTAATTTTGGTTCCACTAGTGAAAGTCGCGGGTTTTGAATAAAGGGTTGTGAAAGAAAATCGGGTTTAGATGATAGTTGATCTCAAGTGGGGGGGATGCTTTATATGTTCGTATTATTTTTATTTTATTCATGTATACCTTGTCTTGCATCAAAAAAAATGATGAGAATGCAAGCAAGAGTTTGTTAGTTTATAGTTGGTGCTATTAATCAGCTTATGTGTCGTATTGTGTTAAGTATTCTCGCCTTGTTTCAGCTGGCGCAAATTTTTACAAATCCGTTTTGTCTTACGGATAAAATTAGAAGCCCGTACATTTCTATCCCTCCTTTCAAATTTTAATCAATATTCGTACAATGGGGGCATTGTACATTTCAAGTGGGGGGGTGGGAGATATAAATGGTTGATTTTGATAGAAATATGTGCTAAATTGACCCAAATTTAAATTTTTTGTATATAGCACATTCTTTTTTCATTGATGATGAAGGCCGAGTTAATGCATCTTATTTCCCTAGATTATGGAGTTTATGAGGCACCACAATACATTTCCTATGCATTAACTCGTGTATTGGATTATTGAAGACCCCTTGACTCTTGACCCTCGATTTTTGCTATGGGATTAAATGCGACTAGTGGTGGGGTGATTGTGGACTTAGGAATCTATTTGTTTCATGTCTTTTTATTTACACCCATTTAAAATTTCCCATGTCTTATCCTACCCTTAGTCATGAATCGAGCTTGGGTGAGGAAGCGAGCAATCATTGGTGTCTTGGCCATGGATTTGGTCATGTATCATTGGTTTTGTCCCCCTCGCCGTAGCTCGTTAGTAATGACAAAATAACCCCATAAGCCTATGTTGTGTCAACCCATTGCCTTTTAGAATAGTTGCATCTATAGACTCTAGTGGTGGAGATTAGTATCTTTGCCAAGCCTATGATAGAATACTCGCCATGACTGAGTAGTTGAGTGATCACCCAAAAAATATTAAACACGTGAATTATGAGAGAGAGAGTGTGATTTCAATTCCCTTTTCGTGAGGTGCTCGGTTTGGAATGTTCTAGCTTAGGTGATTTTTAGACTCATATCTTCCAATTAATCCTGTGAGATATCTTTTTAAGAATTATTTAAAGTGTCTACTTGAGGACAAGTAGGATTCAAGTGGGGGGATATTTGATAACATCAAATTAGCCTGATATTTTATATGTCAAATTCCCGTGTTTATGGCCTCATTTGTATTAATATGGTACTTAATTCGTTCATATTCTTTCATATTTACATTTCAGGATAAATGAGGCGTTGGAGCGGAAAAGATGTGAGAAAAGGCCAAATATATGTTCTAGAGATGAATTCACGAGGGCCTTTGGATTCTATGTGAAGATTACGCCGTAACTAGCTAATAAGGTTACGACGTAAATATGAGCTTTGAAGGATACGGCGTAACCTATTCTTATGGTTACGTCGTAATTTTTTTTGTGAAGGTTACGGCGTAACGTTGCAATTTAGTTACGTCGTAGAGATAATTTCGGAACGGATAATCATGTGTGGACGAAGGGTTACGGCGTAACTCGGATAATTAGTTACGCCGTAATTTATTTCTTGGGCGCAAAGTTTCGAGGTCCAGGGATTAAAAGTGACAAGTTAATTCAAAGTTTATTAAGTTCAAGGACTTGTTATAAAAGTAACAAGTGCGATGAGGGGCCAATAGTGTCAACAAGAGCAAAATAGTTTCATGATATTTGGATGACATTAGAAAGTACGAAGTTGAGATTTCTATAAGTAGTTACGGCGTAACTTAGTTACGACGTAACTATTTATTTTAGTTATTCGAGATCCATAATTCTTTACGCAGTCTTTAGTTACGGCGTAATTTGCACTTAAGGTTACGCCGTAACCATGTCGGGGCCTATAAATACAGCCCTAAATCTGCATTTTTAAGCATCTCTCTTCACCCCTCTCCCAGGGGTCGATTAGGGCACCACTCCAGGGTATTTTCCAGCAGTCCGAAGCCAGTTTTGAAGGAAGAATTCACTCTCAATCATCATCATTAATAGCTATACATCAAGTAATTTGTATCAAACATTTTGTTCAATTCAATTTATGATTTATTCATTTTTGTTGGTATGATTTATTATATGTTTGGCTAAGCACCCTGGTGCTGGCCTAGTTATGATTCCTTAATTGTTTTGTTTGCATTTACTTTACTTCCGTACAATTATTTCTAAGTGTATGCATACATAGTTTATTGGTAGCCACCCTTGGTTCGGTAGTTTTGAATGGCGGTAGAGGCCAATTGCCTAGGAGATATGACCAACTGACCCTAGGTGAGCGGACTGAGACGGGAAGGGTAAGATATGACCAACTGACGACCCTTTCTACTTGTGCGATTTGACCAACTGATCACCTATTGTTTGGATGAACTTAAGAATTAGGGGGTGAGTGTCTAAGTTCCTAACGGTCGGGCACTCACTATTATAAATCTAGCATGTAGCGGTACTTAATGACTCGACTTAGGGGACCAGGAACAACAGGACTTATGACGGTGCGCCTGATTTCTCCTGTGATGGCATCTTTGCTGATAGGTTAGGGCGAATTGACCAAATGTTGTCCTCTCGACTTTGACCCCACCTGAAGTAATTGGAAGTAAGTAGACGTAGACATTACTAGCTAGGAGGAATAACTAGGTTAGCACCACTCTCCTTCATTGATCTCATCTCTTGCCTTTATCTGCTTTCTTGTCTTATTAGTTTGAATTCAGATACAGTGCTAAAATTAACGAATATTCTAACTTTATTATTTAATTGATTATTCTGTTCTTTCGTCTATTTCCGTTCTCTACTCTAGTTACTTCCTCTCACCACGATTGGATCAATAAGGAGGATCGATCATTACAGATGCAGATGAATGAAGGTTAATGAAGTCCACC
>BPTQ01000001.1:180262077-180287077 GCA_019973895.1 Chrysanthemum seticuspe | reverse complement strand
CTGGGATGACTGATTTTATGTCAGGGCGTGCGATCATTGATGCTGCACGACGTAAACGAGTCAAATACGATGCTAAATGTGCGGATATTGGATATGGGTTTCTCCACTTCTCCTTTTCTTCTTTTGGCGAACTTGAGAAGGACGCTGTAACCTTGCTTAAGCGTATTCGACGTTTCTCTATGACTCAAGACATTGGAGCGCGTGTTGCAGTTCATATTTTTAATAGGATTGGTTTTGCTATTGCTAGAGGTGTGGGGGCTCAGTTAGTTTCCCGGCTTCCCACTAATTTTTTGTAAATCCTATGAGTTTCTAATAAAAGTGTTGTTTAAAAAAAAATAAATAAATAATATATATAATAATAATAATATATATAATAATAATAATAAAGTGTCGATCCAGAAATTACATGTTCTTCCCAATCCTCAAGCGTCTTGTTCGCCGGACGCTTATTCTTGATATCGTCTACTTTCTCAACCCCACCTTGCTATGTAAGATTCTTCAATTTGAATTTGTATATGTTGTCATCGTATCGCTTTTTGAGATAAGCTTCGATATTGTCGACAATGTGCTCTCCATGCTGATCGGCAAGGTGTTCGTCGAGATCAAAGTAATGCTGCAATAAAATTTAATTTAAATAAACATACAAATTTAAATAAATAAAAAAATTTAAAATAAATAAACACAATAATTAAAAAATAAAAGATAAAAAAACTAATGTGTAGCTGGTCATGTTGGAGAACCACGAAGCGTGAGGGCCCACATGCTTATACAACCCTTTGGCATTGAGCTAGAATCTGATCGATACCGGACGACCTGTATCAGACACCGTATTCTTGAGTTTCGTGTTCTTTTTAGACCACGCACCACCTTCCCGCCTTTACCAATTTTGGCATTGGGCTTGGGAGCTTTAGATTTAGAGACTACAAGTAATCAAATTCAAGTGATGATGACATAAAATAACAAGTTATCAATTTCAAATAATGATCAAGTTTAATTAAAATAATCGAGAAATTCTTAGGCTGACAATTAGTACCTAGCCTCCTCGAGGGACCACGGGGTGGCTCATTACCTCTATCGCCACTGTGGCTCCTAGCAACAACATCTGTCATCTGTAAACGTACTAGTACAAGAACGTAGAAATTAGTGAAGAAACACATATACACACATTCAAATAAATAACAATATACACCAAAAGAAATAATAATAAATAATTAAATAAATAAACAAATAAACACATTTAACCACTCGATAACAATTTTATTCAAATAAGTGTCATTTAACAAATTACAATTTGAGATCAATCTTCCACATCACTAAGATAAAAACCCTCATTATTAGTGTCAGCTTCATCTTCACAATCGACGTGGTCTTCACCATCAGATGCTAAATCATGAGGAACGTGGTCATCAAAAACAATATCATCATCCTCGACGACATCAGTGATAATTGGTGGTGGCGGTGCCTTAATTTCCGCTTGTTGAACATCTATATTTATGGTGTTATAATTCAACCTATCCAACTCAGCAGAGAGTGTGACATGTGATGAGTTGTTGTCATGTACAACATCCTGATTGTCTTCTACGACGATGACATCCGGGTTCCAAATCTTTCGATGATAAGAATCTTGGACGGCCTTGTAATTACCACGTTTACCCGGGAAATCAAGGTAAAAGACTTGTGTTGCTTGTGTTACAAGAGTGTATGGTTCATTTCTAAACGATACACGATCTGTCATAATTTGTGTAATGTTGTTTCTATAGGTACAACGTTTTATACGACCCTCGTTATTAGTGTCAAACCATTTGAATTTGAACAATACAACCTTGAACGGAATATACGAAAACTCAAGAATTTCTTCTAGCTGGCCATAATGCATTCCTCCTTTAGGATTAGGATTTGAAATTCTGTTGTTTTGAGTTGAACGACGTAAATCACGGTCGTGTACGATAAACTTTACACCGTTAACTACGCAAGAGTCGACTGAGACTGCAGTACATGATGGTCTACAAGCCAAAGCGAATAACTCTGAAGTACAACGTGGGGTCCTTCTTTACTTTTAATTCAAGAATCTATGAAAAAGTTAAGAATATATATTGATGAGTAATAGTCGTTATTTTTACAGGGTAATACATACAATAAGTTTACATTCTTCTCAAACCAGCGAGGAAATCCTTCTTGTATGTCATTGCCAGGAAATTCCATGTAAATGTTCATGATATTAGAATAAGTCGTCGAATAATAACTTACGTAAAACAAATTTTGAAATAAAATGCATACCTCTTGTACTCGTTCATGTACGGGTCGATTTCATGACTGTTGTGTAGTATATACCATACTACTTTCTGCATTGTGTTTTGTTGAAGCCAAATTAATGATTGTTTACCATTCTTTTTACAGAGTGATCGAAACACTTGAAATCGACTTGTTGGGCTTGGACCGTCCTCATTCTAGTCAAGATGATTAAATCTTGTCTCAACACCCCAAAAATAATGCGAACAGAAAGTTAATGCTTCATCAGCAATATATCCCTTCGCTATTGAACCTTCAGGCTTAGCTTTATTTCTGACATAATTTTTGAGCTTTTTCATGTATCTTTTAAATGGATACATCCGCCTCATGTAAACAGGCTCGCCTTCAATAGCCTCTTCGGGTAGATGAATAACAAAGTGAATCGTAATGTCAAAAAAGCAAGAGGATATATTTGCTCGAAACTGCACAAAATAATGATCAGTTGTTCTTTAGCTTTCAACATGTCATCCACCATCAAAGTTCGAGGGCATATTTGTTTGAAGAATTAACAAAGCTCGATTATTGGTGTTGCGGTGGTTTGGTCCTTCAAGTAATTTTGAAGTCCAACATGAAGTAACCGCTTCATCATTATATGACAGTCATGAGCATTCAAGCCTATTATGTTGCTATCATTGTCGGTTACTTTATGCTTGAAGTTAGATCATAATCTATCAGGTAATTTAACACCTTTGATGAATTGACAAAAAAAATCATGATATTAGAATAGTTCTCGAAATGAATACACGAATTGAATTGAAACAAATAAATTTGAAATAAAACGCGTACCTTTGATGAATTGACAAAAAGTTTTCTTTCTTCAGTTGTGAAAGAGTATGTGGGATGACGCTTAGAGAACTTCCCGTTTCCATTTTTGACGAGCCACAACTCCTCACGAATTTTCAAATTTTGTAAGTTTTGTCTTGTCTAGTTGGTGTCTTTTGATTTGACATTCATTAACAAAGTACCCAACACACTCTCACACACATTGTTTTCGATATGCATGACATCTAAATTGTGTTTTAGTGTAAGAAAAGACCAATACTCTAGCTCGTAGAAATTCTACTTTGGTCCAATTCAATTCACGATCAGGATCACGTTTTTTCTTCGCACCCCCAAAATTTGAATGTTTCCTCGGGATACGTTTAGGCAATCTCCTAAGTTGAGTAAAGATGTCATCATTGGTAAATTTTTGAGGAGGTTCTCTATCATCGACCGGATTATAGAATGCCCTTTTGTTCTTTCGCCATTTATTGGCCGCGTTTAAGAATCTTCTGTGACCAACATAAGCGGTTTTGCTTAACACACGAATAGCTGGAGTGTCTACATTACAAGTCGAACATGCCCTGTAACCTTGCCCACTCCACCCATACAAACTACTTTGAGCGAGAAAGTCATTGATAGTCCATAAAAGCGTTGCTTTCATACAGAATTCAGTTCTTGTAACATCATCCGTAATCATGACTCCATTTTTCCATGAAATCTTTAGGTATACAATCAAAGGCCTCAAGTAAATATCTATGTCCTTCCCGGGTGATTTAGGGCCCGGAAATAACAACTTCAACAAAATAGAAGTCTCTCTCATACATATCCAGGGAGGCATATTGTATGTTGTCAATATGACCGACCACATGCTGTAAGACTAACTAGGGTTTCCATACGGATTGAAACCATCAGCAGCCAACCATAATCGGACGTTTCTTTTTTCATAAGAAAATTCTTTCGAATACTTGAAGTCAAATTTATTCCATGATTGACCATAAACCAGGTGTTGCATCTTACCATTCTCTGCAGACTGCCCAAAAGCATGCCAAGTCATATGCTTTGCAGTGTGTTTAGACTTGTACAAACGTTGTAGTCTAGGAATGATTTGAATGTAACGCAACACCTTGTTAGGAACTTTCTTCCCTAGTGTGTTCTTGTCTTTCCATCTACTAGCATCGCAGATGGGACAATTCTGCAAATCTTCGTTACACACCCCCCGATATATAAAACAATCATTTACATAAGCATGTATGCATTCGTATCCTAACCCGATCATTTTATATATCTTCTTTATTTCATGGTATGACGATGGGATTTTTTATCCTATAATGGACGAGAAACATTCTTGGATAAATTTTAGTGTTTCTTTAAATGTGGTGTCACTCATTTTACCTTTAACCTTGATGTTCGTAAACTTTGCCATAATGTCCAATGAAGACACCCAATTACAGCCTGGGTATAGTCGGTCGTTGGCAGTGGCAAGTAACTCTTCAAACTCGTTATGTTGAGGAAGTGTCGTTGCTTTAGTTTGCTCATTACTTGTCTCGCAATATTTCCTTGAGTTGGCTCATTTTGTTCGTTATTCGGAAAAATATCATGAAGGAACTCAACCATGTCACTCATACTAGGATGATTTGTGTTGTGTACTACTGTCCGGGCATCCGGTTCACCGTGATTATACCATTTCGTATAACTTTGCTCCCAATCATTTATGTGTATGTGATCAAACAAATGTTCGTGCTTTATCCAGCCAACGTCAAAACAACGAGCACATGGACATTTTATATTCCCATCAATATTCACTAAGGACTTGCAATACTCACAAAAATCTTTAAGACCAACTAAAAATTATCTGCTAGCAAGAGATAATGAGAACCAACTCTTATCAATTGGCATAACTGCATTTTAATGATGCAACAAATATATATAGAATTAAACATGTTTATAAAAATCTACACGTAAACACATAAAGGTGAAATTATGAGTTGTGCGTTTTGTTCACGTAATCCAACTATGGAAGGCAATCCTAACCCACTCTTTGAATGTTTCGTCTCATATATGAGTGCGTATAACTGAATTTACTATTTGATAAAATTTCGGCAGCATTTCCCCTCAACTCCCCAAATATGTGCATTAAAGACATATTCGTAGGAGTAAAGGGGAAACACTTTTGAAATTTTCACAAATAGTAAATTAACTATACGCATTCATATCCTAAATGAGACAAAACATTCAAAAAGCAGTTCCAAATAGGGGACTTTCCGAAATTAATCTCTAATAAATTAATTTCGGACGGGTTTTCTATGGGATGATTAACTTCGGATGGGGACTTTCCGAAATTAATCACTAAAGTCCTATAATAATTTACAACAGTCTAACACAATCAAATACCGTAAAATACAAACAAATTACAATTCTATGCAAGTAATTAACCAAACAAAAACAAAAAAACGTACTGATTATGGTCTTGACTCTCGGCTAGCTGGTCTTGACAGAAGGCTGGTCTCAGCTCTCGGCTGGTCTGGACAGGGAAAAAAAATCAAAAACACTAATAAAAATCAACAAATGAAAACAATTAACACAAATTAATAACAAAATTAACCAAACGCACCCTTTCGGGGCTGAAAGGTTTTGTACAATCCAAACACCCCTTTGAAAAAAATAAGCAATCCAAGCAATCCCCGGCATGTTACCCCTTGTGGGTTGAAACAAACCAAACATCCCTTATGGGGCTGCTGTTAACCAAACGCACCCTTTTGGGCTGCTGTTAAGCAAACGCACCCTTATGGGGTTGCTGTTCACCAAACACACCCTTATAACACTGGTGTTAACCAGTCCTGTATGAGGTTTTGTGGTCGACTGATCAAAACTACAACGCATTATGCTAAGTTGACTGAAGCAAACTAACTATGACGCACCCTAGGTGACTGATCAAAACTACAACGCATCCTATGTGACTGAATCAAACAACCAGCCCCGTATGGGATTTTGTGGTCGACTCAGGACCAAAACAAACTAACTCAGCCCCGCAAGACAACATTATGATAAGTTGTTAACGCAAAAACAACAATAAGGTTTATAGACTTAACAAATAAAAAAACCAAAAACTTACGGTTGAAAAAAAAAACAAAAACTTACTGTGGTCAAGGCTGCGGTCTCGGTCTCAAAAGGGAGCAAAAAAACAACATAAACACAAATTAATCACTATAAACTTTTGGCGGCGACATGTCCCCGCTAACACATAAACACAAAAAAAAGAAGAAAACCTCGATTGTGGTCTTGATAGCAGGCACGTTGTGCTCTTGGCTTCGGTTCTTGGCTTTGGTTCTCAGCTTTGGTTCTCAGTTTGGTCTCGATAGCAGATTGTACAGAAAATTTAACAAAAAATTAAAAAAAATATAACAAAAATCAGAAAACACATGTATAACAAGTTAACATATTGCAAAAATTAACAAATAACAAAAAGTTAACAAATTATAAAAAAATAACGAAAATCAATAATTAAAAAAAATTAATACCCACACTCACCTGGGTTTGTAAACGAGAGGGAGCAAGGAAGAAAGGAGATGAGAAAAAGAAATAATTAAATGAGGAGAGGGGTTGAGGAAAGAATTATACGAGAAGAGGGGTTGAGGAGGGGTATCGTGCACAGTGGTGCGAGTGTGGGTGTATGTGATGGAGATGGTGGTACGGGGAAGTAGTGGTGGTGTAGTAGTGGTGTTGTCGTGGTGAAGTGGTGGTGCTGTCGTGGTGTGTTGGAACGAGCGAGAGGAAGACGAAGGTAGAGATGAGTTTGTTTATTTTTTTTTTTCTAAGTGTAAAAGCAGATTTGTTAATAATTGGGGTGTATTTTTAGTGATTACATTTGGCCGCGACATGTCCATGCTAAAAGATATTTTGTCTCTTAGCCAGCCTTTTGGCGAGGACATGTCCCTGCTAAAAATATTTATCAATATCCAAAATTTTTGGCGGGATAAAGTAAATGTGAGGAGGGAATTACAAAAAATTCGTGAAATCTTCTAGCGGGGACATGTCCCCGCCAAAAGTATTTAATAATGAAAAAAAACTTTTAAATCATTTTATTTATGTTAGATTACTTTTAAATCATTTAAATTTTATTTAAATATTTTCTAAATCTTATTTAATTAATTTAAATTTTTTCAAAATTAGTTACATCATTTTTTAACTAATTTAAATCATTTATACTTAATTTAAATCAAGTAAAATTATTTTTAAATCATTTTAATTAAGTTAAATCAATATTAAATCATTTAAATTTAATTTAAATTTTTTCTAAATCATCTTTAATTAATTAATTTTTTTTTTAATATTATTTACATCATTTTTAACTAAGTTAAATCATTTATACTTAATTTAAATCATTTTAAACGAATGAGCCGAGATGATATGGTTATACATGAGATGTTAAACGAATTAGGCGAGATGATATGGTTATACATGAGATGTTGAACGAATAAGCCGAGATGATATGGTTATACATGAAATGTTAAACGAATGAGCCAAGATGATATGGTTATACATAAGATGTTAAACGAATGAGCCGAGATGATATGGTTATACATGAGATGTTAAACGAATTAGGCGAGATGATATGGTTATACATGAGATGTTAAACGAATGAGTCGAGATGATATGGTTATACATGAGAAGTTAAAAGAATGAATCGAGATGATATGGTTATACATGAGATGTTAAACGAATGAGACGAGATGATATGGTTATACATGAGATGTTAAACGAATGAGTCGAGATGATATGGTTATACATGAGATGTTAAACGAATGAGTCGAGATGATATAGTTATACATGAGATGTTAAACGAATGAGTCGAGATGATATGGTTATACATGAGATGTTAAACGAATGAGTCGAGATGATATGGTTATACATGAGATGTTAAACGAATGAGTCGAGATGATATGGTCATACAAGAGATGTTAAACGAATGAGTCAAGATGATATGTTTATACATGAGATATTAAACGAATGAGTCGAGATGATATGGTTATACATGAAATGTTAAACGAATATGCCGAGATGATATGGTTATACATGAAATGTTAAACGAATGAGTCGAGATGATATGGTTATACATGAGATGTTAAACGAATGAGTCGAGATGATATGGTTATACATGAGATGTTAAACGAATTAGTCAAGATATGGTTATACATGAGATGTTAAACGAATTAGTCAAAATGATATGGTTATACAAACGAATGAGTCAAGATAATATGGTTATACATGAGATGTTAAACGGATGAGTCGATATGATATCTATTTCTCGCCAAAATTTTGGTGCCAACACTTCCCACCAAAAGCTCTATTTTTTACCATATATATGATAGCATATTTGCTCTTATCCACACAAACTCATTAATATCTTATTCTCACAACCACCAACACATTATTCAATCTATTTATCACAACCACCAATATACGCACGGTTATCATGCCTAGATTGTCGCAATTTGAAGCTTTTGCTTGTCGTTGTGGACAAGGAGATGTAGTTCTGCGAAAATCGCATAAAGGTGACACCTTTGGTAATCTATACTTTGCATGTCCCCGATCAAAGGTGAACAATTACATATTTTTTTGTGTAATATATAAATAATTTGGTTAGTTGTTAAATATATATATATATATATATATATATATATATATATATATATATATATATATATATATATATATATATGTATATATATATATATATGTATATATATATATATGTATATATATATATATATATATATATATATATATATATTACTATTTAACAGTCTAGGACAAAGGATTTTGGATGTGGTTTTTTTTATGAAAGGAGGAACGACTCCGTTTAATGACCGGTTATCCTGCTCCTTCAACGCCTCCAACTCATTCCGGTGGACCTTCATGAACTGCAACATACTATGCAGGACCTTTAACATCGAGTCCTGGAAATGCAAAGTGCTCAAACTGCATCAAATTGAATCACAAGATAAAGGTACTCGAGAAAATGCTAGAAGTGTATATGCATCCCAACAAGCAAACGGTTGATTTAGCTTCCCTATTCATGACCTTTATAATGACATGGACAATCTTATTTTTGAGTAATTCGTATGCTTTAATGTTCAAACTTTTACCGATCTGCAATGTAATTCATACACTTTAATGTTTGAACTTTTATTGATATGTAATGTAATTTCGTATGCTTTAATTAATATCTAAACTTTTATCGATTATCTTGTAACAGCGTAATTCGTACGCTTTAATGTTTGAATTTTTATCGATTTGTAATATAATCCGTACGTATTTTACATATCCAAACACCTCTTTAAATTGACTCAATCATCTGCTTGAAATGTATTTCTATTTGTAATGTAATCCGCTTTCTAATGTAATTCGTATGTATTTTACACTTGGTATTTGACATTAATCATCTGCTTGTTAAATCCATATCCAAACACCTCTTTAAATAGCAGGGCATTTCAAATATACAATTTTCCAATACTAAATTACATATGCATAAAGACTGGAACTGAAGGAACAATATCACAATTAACAAACACGAAGGCAAATCTTTTATTCAAAACACACAAGAGTTCTCAACCACATAAATTTCATACAGACTCAAACGAAACTACTAGACAAACAAACGAAACAGCTCAAATGAAACAACTCGATAAGCAAACGAAACAACTCAAACAAAAAAAAATCGACAAGCAAACGAAACACACGACATAGACCATAACAAACATCGCCCATTCATTTTTTTTTGCTACTACTTCCCACTTTGCTAGAACCTGCACCACTCCCTTGCATTCTTTTGCTTGATGAAATGTTCAAACAAAGCTTCAAGATTTGTTATCCTCATTCCCGGTTTATCTACTTTTTCCTCCATTCTTTCACTATCAGCTTCGGCCAACATCTGTCTGTAGTATGGCTTTTTCATCAACCACTTCAGAATGACATCTCTCATCCACATGCTAATGTTCTTATAAGAACCATATTCCTCAATAATTTCATTGCCATATGTATTAAGAACTTCATCAAAGAGTGGTAGGTTCGATAAAACCTTTGACCACTCCTCTTCCAGCGTGTAACCAACCATTGTTATGTGTGTTTTATGAGAATTAACGATTGGGTTATTGGTGTTTTGCCGAATTGAGGATGATCGGTTAGGTTATATATAGATAAAAATTTGGCGGTATAAAGTTGCAACATGGCGGGATAAATTGGCGCCAACACTTTTGGCGGGGACATGTTCACGCCAAAAGCTGCTATCATTAACAGAAAATTTTGGCAGGATAAAGTAATTGCAAGGAGGGAAAAATGGATAACACTTTTAGAGGGACAAGTCCCCGCCAAAAGGTTAAATATATAGTACTAACCTTTTGGTGGGGACATGTCCCCTCTATAAGTAGTGGCGGAAAAAAAACCGAGAACAATTAATATTTACAACTTTGGTCAAATTTTGCCAAATATCAAATCTACTTTTGGCGGGGACATGTCCTCGCCAAAAGTGTGCGTTGAAAATTCACTAAACAGTCAGCGAGTTTGTGTACCAGCTCTGTTGGAATTATATATCATGACAATCAATAATAAAACACAAAACATCAAAGAATACATGCGGAAGCGTATATGAAAGATTAATGAATAATTAATTAACATAAACAAAAATATGCGTACCTTTCTTGATTCTAGCCGAACAAGAATCAAATCCACAAAACTAGCAATTGGATGAACCCTAATTAGGGTTTATAGGATTATGTGAATTACCCCTTACCGATTTTGTAATTCAATCCAAGAATACTAACAATAATGTGTTGATACCACTTTCTTGTACACACGTACTATAACGAATTAAAGCAATGCTAGTTTTAATTAAACAAAATAATTTGGTTTTGGAAAAGCAATGGTTCGACACCCTTGGGAGGTGGTCGACCGGTTTCAAACACAAAAAACACACAAACACTTTTTGGTTTTAGGTTATGAGTACAAGAGATACAAATCCAAGACCCCTAGCCTTGTATATATACTCAACTAAACTTGGAGAACAAGTTGAGTTTGAGATGGGTTGGGATACCCCTTGGGCCGATCGGTGGTGTGTCCCCCAAGTAGGGGTGTTCACGGATTGGGTAATATCCACAGTAACCGAAAACCGAAACCGAACCGAACCGAAAATAACTGAACTGAATTTGTGACCGAACCGAATTGGTCAAAACCGAACCGAACTAAATATTTGGTTATCGGGTTGGATATGGTTTTGGCAATGAAAACCGAAAACCGAATTCATATAAAATATATATTTTTTCTATGTATATATATGAAAAAAAATCACTAAAACTCTTTTTTAGTATAAATATAACATGATTTAAGCTTGAAAAAAATATTTTGTGCTAAAAATATATATAATTAAATAAAAAAATAATTAAAATTATGTAATTCGGGTTATTCGGTTCGGTTTTCGGTTATAGGGGTTCGGTTTTCGGTTATTCGGTTCGGTTTTCGGTTCGGTTGAATCAAATTTAATTTCGGTTCGGTTCGGTTTTCGGTTATACCCAGAAAAAAATTAACCGAACTAACCGAACCGAATAAACCGAATAACCCGATAACCGAACCGATGAACACCCCTACCCCCAAGGGATTCCGGAACCTTCCCAATATTAATTTGCAATCTAGTCCTTTCCAATTACATTTAACGACTGTTAGTCCATTACACTTAATTACTTAACGTCCGTTATAATTATTTCGTTTAATTAATAAATAAATAAAACATTTATATTTAATTATTAACTTTAATCCTCATACGCAAAGTGTGCAATCCCGTGGTCTCGAGTTCGATCCTAACTCATGAGCCCGTTTTTTACTAAAACCGGGCTCTATTAAGGGGGCTCTATTCACAAATCTCTAGTAGTGTCACGTCTACTAATTTATATCTATAAAACCAACAAGCTCAGCACGGTTTTTGTCGTTTAGTGACTTTCGGCGAGGACATGGGCGTCCCTCCAAAAGTCTCCTCGCCCATCCTCATGATTGTTGTAGTGATTATTCACACTTAAGTATGAATATTTTTAGAAAAAGTTCACGGCAAGTGCGAAGAAAAAAACTTAAAAAAATGGCAAATTTGTTGCAGTGTATACAGCATACACAACAATGCAATGAATGGGAATGAAGACACAACAATGGCGGATTCTACAAAGAGAAATAAACGACCTTAATAATAATAATAATGTAAATTTAACATCATGCATGTTGTCTTTTTCTTTGACATGCATATGCACAAAATTCCATTACAGAAACTAGAAATTAATTCGCATATTATACGACTGCTTATATGTTTCTTTAGAAAAAAGTTGTTCTGAATTATTAACTCCAGCATGGTTGCTCCATCTGATTCAGTACCACAAAACAAACAGGTAACTAATGTTTTTGTGGTAGCATGTCAGTTGTTGTTGTTTTTTGTACTACATAGGCCAAAGGCCCATTGGTTTGTTCGTGTTGTTTTTACATGTTATCGAGTAATATATCGTGATCAATCCCACTAAGTGGGTCATTTTTACGATGTCTAGCTAGTTTTAAAGTTTGTATCTTTCTCGTGATTTGCGATGTTCTTGGTCATAATATACATACCTTAGATGATCAAGTTCTTTTAAGCAGGGGAAATATGTTCGTGCTCGTGAGAATCCATTTTTTAATGGACTGACAAAAGGTAATACATCTATGATCAACCGGGCATCTCCATTTGACTTTATGGCAAAAAGCAGTAACCAGAGAATTTCTCGTTCGGCCTCAGTGAACAATCATAAGGGGTTTGAAAATGATGTTCCCGAAAATGTGTCATACATTCCATCAAAAGGTTCACAGTTAGACACTGGAAATGAGCCTCTGGGGATGTCTTTATCTGGAGGTGTTGATTTAAGTTCATCTCAGATGGCAGACAATATTTATAGTGATCGCGATGAGCACGTAGTTGAAAAGTCATCAAGTGTTAGTAAGAGGAAACAAAACCTTTCGGGAGTTTCTCTTCCTCCATGTGCTGCATCTTTTTATTATAGTAACTCACCACAGATAGACACTGTGGTATCGTGTCAAAGCATTCAGATGCTAAATTTGTATTTAAAAGAAAGTAAGGATGCTGTGAATGCTGGTGTTCCGGGAAGGTTTTTTCGTGCAGTGCTGGGACACATCTCAGGTATACTATGTTAACTGAATTAACAGTTTTTGTAGGTCGTCATACATCTTATCCTATTCTAATTATCAATAGACGCGGCAATTTTTACCCAATTCTGCAAACATGGATCAATATGTATCATGCTTTATTGCTAACGGGTTTAAGAAAATTTAACTAGGTTGGTATTTTCGCTACCCAATAGACTGGCCGACCCCCCATCTTTCAGCAATATGCATCATGATATATTAAAGACTTACGTAAAAATATTGTAAGAGATGTCTGATTTACTAATGAAAATTAGTTAATTTGCCTTAACTATAGGTCAAGTAAAAGTACCCCTAGGCTTTCGGTTAGCTGTAAACAAACCCTTAAAGTTAACTTAATAACGAAATACTCATGTAACTATTCAGTACAAGAAACAGTCCCTCAACATGTAGGTATTACCAACTTCTTACACATGAACATATATTGATCGGGAAGGTGTTTAAGCATGTGAGAGTCTAGCGCCTAATAATAAGCCATGAGTTATGAGCTGCCAGTAACTTCCTCCTTTGATTTTAAGACTGGTCCTCCTGAAATTTCAAATGTCAATTTGGCTGCCAATGATTAACCTGATAGTTACTTCTGTATGTTTCACAATAGTGTCAACGCCTGTTAATAGGCAATATGAAAATGTGGAAGATAGAACTTAAGTCAGAAATGTTTCACAATATTGTTTATCTTGGTCTTTTTATGTACTTATTCACAGGATCACAATAAACACGTAAATTATTGTTGCAATAATATGCAGATGCTGGATCATTTATTTCAACAATCATGTATTCCTACTACTTGAACGAAACTGATACCAGCTCTCAGTTTTGTACCGTGCCCGTTATGATCAACAATAAGAGGACAGACCTTAACACTCATGCTGAGCTCAAATGGCTACTTAATACGTGTAATATTGATCAGTCATCACTTCTATTTGTTGATGAAGTACGGCTTATTACTTTCATATATTCATAATTAGTGTGATCACATCTTTAAAAAGATCATTTTGTAATCACATTTTGTTTTTTAAAAAAGAAGTATCCTCAACTAAAATTATTGACATTGCAGTTTAATGGTTGTTATTTGAGCAGGTTGATCTTTCATATTATGATCTATTTGGCAGTCTTAAGATAGTTTTGATGAATGCTGATAAACTCCCAGAAAAACTAGAGGTAAAACTTATTTCAACTTCTATTGTCATTTATTATTGGTAGTAATTCCGACCATATATTGATAAATGGGTCAATTTGGATTGTGTCTTATCTCAAACGGGTCAAATAAATGAAAAATAGCTAAAGTGGAATGCTTTAAACATGTTGAAAGTTGTCTGAAGTCTAAAATGCATACATTCTAAATTGTTTTCTTTGAAGTTAGATTATTATCCATGTTTCATTGGGTATATATGTAATTGCCCCATATTTTTTTGTAACCGAATTATCATATTAACTACATATAGTTTCTTTTCATTACAAATATATGTTTCTGGTCAAGCCAAACCCGGCTGGCTCTTTTTTACCAGTACTAAAACTTGCCTTGTTTCATCCTAAACTTGTCTTGACCTGCGGCTTTATCATTTATACCAACTCGCGTCTTAATGGATCAGGCCCTGAAGGAGTCAGTAGTGGAAACTTTCAATTACCAAAAGGTTAGGTTCCCCTTGATTATAATGGCCGAGTTGTACTGGTGTTGTATGCTTTTGAAGCTCATCCGTGAATTTTGATATGTTTTGCAGGGTGGTTTTGCTTATCCTTCAGATGATACTGTTGACAAACAGGTGATCAGCAGCACATATAATTTACATAGAAAACTTAAATATTCGCATAATGAAATGGTGTTTTTTTAATCATAAGTGAATTATGTACATATGTGCATTTGAATATATCTTACACTGATAAAATCAAACGCGTCTATGACTCTATCATAAATAAATCATATACAAATAGCATTTCTAAATGTATAAAACTTAGGGAAACATGTAAACAGTAGAATATATATGAGTAAGTTTACGCATAGAGCTTAATATCTGATGAGATTTGAGAAATATAGTCTTTTTGCCAATACAGGACTCTTCATGCTGTGCCCTTATTGCTGAAAAGTTTGCATTGACAGCGCCTAAGTTGTTGGTGGGAAAAGGTGTATCTCGCCTTCTGGTATGCATGACTTATATCATATTGAATCATTCATTTACATTTCCTTATATTATTTTCTGTCCTTTGACTGTTCGCTGCTAACTAATACTTTTTAAAATTAAGCAGTGTGTCACACGAAATTCATTTATGGGTGTTTGGACATATGTTTTCAAAGTGATTCTTCCTATTTTAATGAATATAATCAGAATCCAATAAATTACTTTGGATCTTAATTACACCATATTAAAGAAGTAACATAACAATTCTTGCAATGTCCCATATGCGGATTATAAATTCTCGAGGATTATTCCAAGTTTTATGTGTTTTTGGTTAATTTATATATACATGTTCTTGCAGCTAGCAGGCATCCTCTTGGACACTGAAAATTTGACTAGTCCTCAGTGTACATCCGCAGATAGATACATGTCAACATTATTACTTGACGGGGCTGGTCGATTTGGATGCAATGGTCTTTATCAAATATGTAAGCTTAGTATATTCATTTATGATTGTCTTTAACTTTTAAGGATATGAGGACTATTTCTAATGCAATTTTGGATTATTTTATTTTATTTTTTAATATTTTCAGTGAGATCTAAAATGCAGAATGTATACCAACTTAGTGTTGGACAAATTCTAAAAAAAGACTTCAGAAAGTGGACAAGAACAGGTAGGAACATATTCTTATCTTTCTTATTATATTATCAAGGTAACATGGTTAACGCAGGTTCTTATAAACCAATACGATTACCAAACTTATGCAATAAAGATGATGCCATGATTATTCATCACGTTATAAACCTGAAGAATTGTAGAAATAAGTTTTTCAGTGAGTAGAATCATTAGAAAAAGATAGTATAATTTCCATTGTTGGGATGTTTATGATTGTGTGATTTTGTGGCGGCTACTTTTTGACGCAGGTAAAGCTAAGAGTCGAGGCTCAAGATTGGTTGTATCCGATGTAGGGTTGAGTGCAATTGAAATATCTATTCCTCAGCTTCTGTCCAATGATGAAACTTCAATTCAAGAAATTGTTCTTTTCCAGCGTGAGTATAATCTAAAAATGTTTTTATGTTAGACATAAATGATCATTTTTGGACGAATACAACCTGGAAGAGTAAATGCTAATTGTATAAACTATACTCAATATTTTTGTGAGCTAACTTGATAACCTTGAATGATAGTGATATGACCGATATGATTGTTAAGAGTGCAAATATTTTTACATTTCTCTACACTGGCATCCTTTGTTCTACGCCCACTAGGGACGGAAAATCGAACATCCAGATGATCTATTGTTTTTTTTTTCTTGTGTGCAGAGTTGGAGAAACTTAGGTTGCTTATTATTGTCTTGGGTTGTGATCATCGTAAGAACATAAAGGTTAGGAGTGACTTTTCATGTTCCTATCTTTACATCTCAGTAAGAGATGCCTTAGCAATCCAATTTCATATTATCGATTAATACAATAACATTTTCTTTTTTCCTCTTCTATTCTGTTTTTATATATGTAAGGAAATGCTGATCTCGGCTGAATCAGAGGATCTCCTGAAGGACCTGCTTCTTTTCCTTGATACGCATGCTCCACATTTAAAACGTCATGCCATGTATCAACCAGGTCTGATTACTTTTCGTCATTATTATTATTGGAATACATTATTCAGTCATCATCGTTCTTTTCTCTGCTGCAAAAAGAATGTGGACAAAACATAACAGTCCCGGTTCTGTTTTTACGTTTTCTTAATCATGTTTTACACAACCCTATAATTGTTTCATTGGGGAAGATCCTGTTTTATTAGCAGTTTACAAGTGGTGTCATAAAATATAAGGCTATTTTATATTTGACAAACATGGAAGATTGAATACTCTTATGCAGGTCTAAGTGATGAGATGAGAGCATTTACCTTGGATGATGTTGCATCAAAGACGATCATGGAGCAGCTGCTACAAGACTTTTGTAGAACTTGATTGGCAAGTTTCAAAACTGTTGACAATTATAAGTTTGTTGTCTTGTTGCTCTACATTAGAGATGGTAATTTCAAAACTCTTACGTATGAATGCGTCAAATAGCATAAATTTAGCTCAACTGGGTCAAATGTGCTGAAAGCCACCCAAAGTCTATTTTTCCAGATTCAACACTGGACAAACCAATGAATCACTAGTAAATTGCACACAATACTTGTTCTTGTTATGTATACTACTTATAAAGCATTTATCACACTCTCTCCTAATAAATTTTAAGACTTCTTAAAATAGAGTTTAACCAAAAACAACTAGCTAAGCTATTAGTACAACAATTTAATTCAACTAGGCGAGTACCCGCGCTTAGCGACAACGGTTTCTATACGATAACTAAAGTCTAGACAAAATTCTTAACATCTATACGATAACTAAAGACTTCTTAAAATAGAACGTAAACCGATGAAAATGCAATTGCAAACGGTTGTACTATACGATAACTAAAGTCTAGACAAAATTCTTAACATCTATCAAACAACATATAAAAGCATTCAATGAAAATGAAAGTAAACATTACATCCGTTATAAGATAAAAACTAACAACACACGTTACTTGTCGCGTAAAAACTAACAAGAATGGGATTAATGGTGACGTTGTTAAGAAAAACGCAAGTACCAAAATTAGCATGAATGCGATTAGCCTAAAATAAAAAAATGGGCTAATTTTGGATATTTTGTAAAAGATTTGGGCACATTTAGCCCCATCTTTTTTTTTGAAATTGGCGTATTTAGCCTATTGAAAAGTGAAATGTGCACTAACGGGCACATAGTTTCTCTTAATTGTAAAACATTATAATCGTTTTTGAAGAAAAACTTATATTTATTTAATATATTTATATAGCGACAAATCGTTTTGTGTTAAAAAAAAGTTTATGGGTTCTAAATGAAAAATAATAAAAGTTTGAAGATTTGAGGATTAAACATAATGTTTTGAAACCCGGTTCGACCCGGGTGGTTCAGCCGGTTGAACCGTTCCCGTCGAAAAACGGGTCAATTTAAACCAAGCCAACCAGACAGGTTGGCTCAAAACAGGACAAATTAAACAGGGTCAACTCACCGGGTTTGAAGCGTCCCGAGTCAACCCGGTTTTCGATATGTATTAATAGTTTCAAATTTTCACTTTTTACTTTTTGGTTTTTTCCTTTATATATAGTATAACAGGGTACCCTTGCGTTGCGGCGGTGGGTACCCTGTGACGATTAACCGGAGAAATAGATCTCGATGAGACCTGATTCATCAGTTTGTATCGGTTTCAATGGGTCATCTCTAGTTCGTTTTCGGATGCCTGTTATTGGTTAGCCGAACCGGTGGCGACACCGGTTTCCGGTTGAACCCGTTGGCCCGGTTCGATTTTCAAAACTATGTGTACCATCAACTTGTTAGCTTGTATGAAGCTTTGTGTGTTTTATTAATTTGTATAATGTGTATAATAACATGTACTTTTCATTTTAGGGTGTTTTAAAAATAACATTAATTTGTGTGTTTAATTATTTTATATTTAGAATTATGTTGTAGCTTGTTTAAATTGTACATTGTGAAATTTTTATTGTAATTTTTAGTAAGGGGTGTTTTAATTGGTTGTTTTTAATTTGGTATATATGCTTTTAATTGGTTGTACAATGTGAATAAATAATTATACTTTTAAGTAATGGGGTGTTTTAATAAGAGTATTAATTACACAACAGATTTCTCTCACTTTTGACTTTCAACTTTTCACTTATCAGTGTTTGACCGTTTTTCTATTATATGTAGTATAGATAAATATTCAACTATTAGACTTTTCAACTCCTATTTAATGTTAAAAAAAACACCCCCAAGTTGGGTTCGGGTTCGGGTTGAATTATTTATGTTGTCGGGTTATTGTTTTACTTTGATTTTACTGCATATTGCATAGTTTAGTCGATCCATTCATGTCACAACAAAGCTAAACCCTCACAACTGAGTCCATTCATTCTTTTTTAGTTTCCCTCACAGACTAAATGTTGTACACCTAAATATGTTGATTAACTGATCAGTCAAAAATGTACATCTATTACCTCTGTTCACAAAATCCCAACTAAAAAGAATATAACATGTATCCTTAATCCATATTATAATTTCTCATGAAAAAACATGTAAGGCATAGTGTAATAATTTTTAATTTGGTTTCTTGTTTTTAATATAAAAATGTAACACATATATTTTTTGTTGTTTGATTTTGTCATATATGTTACTGGCAAAAAAGAATCATGAAATACTCCTAACAGTTCGTGTGACACATTTTCATTAACACTTATTAGACCTTTTTTATGTTACTAATATTTCTTTTGTTGACGTTACTTGCACCTTTTTTCTCCATGAAGTAGGCTGGCCTCCTGTTATTGTTAGGCTGTTCATTTTTAGGAATTCTACCTCTTTTCGAGTGGATTATTGTAACCCGACAAACCCGAATCACCCGACCCGTTAACAACCGAACCCAATAACCCGATTATTAATCGGGTCGGGTTACGGGTCACTTTTTAAAAATTCAAAACCCGATGCAACCCGACCCGATAACCCTGATAACCCGACCCGATAACACCCCTACCCCCAACATAAAAGGTACATGTTAATATACTTATTGTATAAGCTAATCAAATATAAAAACTTCATACAATTAATATAACTTTTCTTTTTATCTTGTATACATGATTTTTAAAACTAGATCGTACAACGAGCTACTTTTTCAAACGTTCCCGATTTTTGATGGTTTTTGTGGTTTTGTGTTCAGCCGACCAGTTCTCGACCAACTGGTTCCCGAATGAACTGTCCAGTCCGATATCAAAACATTAGTTGTATATACAGCTTTCTGATGAGTGTGTAAATACTCATCATTTTTAGTCAAATCTGAACTGCAAAACGTTTAAAAATGCTCAGAAATGCATCAAAATACTGAAAATATCTCAAAATTGCATTTTATATGTTTCAGATGCAAAATGTTTAAAATCAGATGAAAAATGAGTAAAGTTTTCATAATTGGCAGTTTCAGTCCCCCAAGTTTCTAAAATTGTCAAAAATAGTCCCTGAGTCAAAATTTCAAAAGAAAAGTCACCAAAGGTCCTTTTAAAATCATAACTTGTCAAATTTAGTCCTTTGGTGAAAAATGTCAAAAGTTTGAGAAAATTACAAGAATGGTCCTTCAAGTTTGAAAATTGGCAAAATTGGCCCCTGGAAAATTGGAAAATGGCAAGTTTGGTCCTTGTACTTTTTGAGATTGTCATTTTCAGCCCTTGGATCAACTTTGAGGAAATGGCAGCAATGGTCCTTTGATTTTCAGAATTTACACTTTAGTCCCTTGTCATTTAAACCTTTGTGGCCTAGTCATATTACATTTTGGACCCTGCCTTTCATTTTGGGCCCCTGTCAAAATGCATTTTGGACCCCTTCTATTATTAATACCCAGTCAACGAAGATAGTCAAACCACCAGTTGGCGCCTTTTTCCCTTCTTCTCAACCACTGTCTGCAAACAAGTTACCACCCATCCCCCCTCCTCACTCCCACTCATCCATGTTCCCCCCACCTCAACTAACTTCCAAGGAGCATTAAATGTTCCTTTTCCCCCCTCACTCAACCTCTCCAGCTGTTACTCCAATTTTGGCGCCAAAACTGATTTTAATTGCCAAGATGAATTTTAAGCCATCCAATGGCTGAGAAATGGTGGGAACTAATCAGAAGAAAGATAGAAAGACTTTGGGTATAAAGAGGAAGCAAGAGAAGAAGCAAGTAGTAGTTTTTTAGTTCTTTAAATTTTCATTAATGTCGACTTTAATATAAAGTTTTAGTTAAGCTCAAAAATCTGTAACCTTTTGTTATAATGTACTCAGTTTAAGTTATTGTATCAATATAAATCATTTTCATGTCTCAGTTTAAGTAAAATTACCATTTTACATTGTTAAGCTTACTGTTGCAATTCTCATTTTCAAACCCATGTATCAAAGCTCTTCTTAGCTTATCTTTAAGCTTAAACAAGCTTGTATAAGCTTATGATAGCTTTGTATAAGCTCACATTCAAGATTTAAGTAATTTTGGGACTTGGTCAACAAAAGTCAAACGGGGGCAAATATGATGCAGATTTGGTCAATGGGTGAAGCAGCCATGGAATTGGGTTGATATTGAGCTAGGGTAGGGGTTTGGATAGGTTAGTGGTACTTTGGTTCATTGTTTCAAGCCATAGTGGCTAGGACCCTTTGTAAGTGCAAATTTCAAGTTCATAAGCTTAATCTGTTTTTGTAATTTTAAGTAGTTAAAACCTGTTTCATTAGCTGTATTTAGGACTTATAGACTTAGTTTGATCATTAATCATAGCTTAATCAGTGTTTGTCTCATTAAATTAGCAAAACAGTCATACAAAAGGGTGTTTGGATTGACTGCTTAAAATATGGTTTAGGTTTATTCAGTGCTAAGTTCCTGGTATTTCATGTTTGTTTAGTCATTTGAGACTCATTTGAGTCATTTACTTGTGTCTGCAAAGCTCTATAGTCAACTTTCACTTTGAATCTGTCTTATAGCTCAACTGTTGGATTTTTGGAGAAACAAAATCTTATTTTGTGTTTGAATTACATAAACATAGATTACAGTAGTTTTATTTCATGTATTTACATCAATGTCAGTACACAAATCATGATCAAAATTCATTTTGGTCAACTTTCCATTACTGTTTCAAAAAGTCAAATTGCAAAATCTCAGTTTTGGCCAATCTAAGATGATTTTTCTTGGGCTCATTTCTGAGTCAATACCAATGGAAATTGTAGTTTTAGAAAGCCCTACTGGTCTAGTTTCTTATGTCCATTTTAGCATAATTTTGTGAATTTTCTTTAAGCTCTTAAATGGCTTGTCAAAATGGTGCTAAATACCCTGTGCAGGGCACTAAGCCTGCACAGGTGTTATGCAGGTTTTGCAGAGTTGGCATTAGGTTCATTTGAGCTTATCTAGGTCTCAGCTTAGGCTTATAGATAGTCAACCAGGTCTAGTTTAGGTTCCATTTGTTAGCTTTTAGTTTCCAGCTTATTCATGTGCTTATTTTCTTGTTCCAAGTAGGTACCCAAAACTGTTTTTAGCCTTAATCTCAAATCAACCAAATCTTGGTAATCTTGCATATCAGAGGTTAAGGCTTGTTATTATTTGTTGCATTTTAGTTCTATTAGCAGTTTATATCTTCTGTTTTGGTTTGGTGGCTTTTGGATTCCATTTGCTTATCTAAAGTGCTTATTCTTAAGCACTTGACATATCAGTTTCAAATTCCTCCACATAACCCCATGTTTTTCCATTTTTCCTAGCTTCCTTATATTATTTTAGAGTTTTCCTGAAATTTTCATATTTTTCCAAGTTAGTTTGCTATTTTTTTAATTTAAATTAGTTTTTAAGCATTTTTAAATAGAATTTAATACAAAAAATTAAGAAAAGGTTCAAAAAAATAATTTTTCATTTTTCTTAAGTTAAGATAAATACAAAAAGACAAAAAAATATTTTTCTAGATTTTTCTTAGTTAAATTTGTATTTTTAATAATTTAATTAGTTTTTAATAGTTTTTAATTCCTAGAAAATTCAAAAATATTCAGAAAAATATAAAAATAGTTTTGAAAATTCTATTTTGATATTTTAGAGTTTTCTAAGTCTTAATTTTATTTTTCTAGCTTTATTTCCTAATTTCTTGTATTTTAGGCTAATATTTAATAGTTAAAAATAGTTTTTAATTAATAATAATTAATTTAATAGTTATAAAAATAATTTTCTTTTTCTATAAATTTTCTTTTATCATTAGGTTTGTAAAAATATTATTTTCATATTTTTAGGACTTTTATTTCTTAGATTTCACTTTTTATTTTGTACGTTTACGTAATTTTATTTTAAACGTAAGTTTTAAGTTTTAAGTTTTAAACGTTCATCAATTTTAAAATAGTGATAGCGTTTATTTAATATTTTTTATCTTTTTAACTTTCTTTAATTTGCATTTAAGCCGTTGTAATTTGTTGGCTTTTTCTGTAGTTATAATCAATTCAGATCTCCTTTTTCGTTCAAATCTCTCGATCACTATTCGTTGGGTGATCCATTGCACAGCTCGCTGGGACATAACGACCCGGGGAAACACTATACTCCCCAGATCTTCATTGCATTCGTGCTTGAGCCGTTTTAAGTTTGTTACGGTCTGCCATTCACAAGTGGCAGACTTGAGTGATAAAACTTGACGGTTTGGCACGCATCACTTTCTCATATTCATATTTTTATTTCATTAAATGCTCCTTCATATGTGTATCATCGTAAGAAATAATAGGTGAATACCTCTTGACTCTCTAATATTATCATCATTCGTCACGAAGAATACAACAACAACAACAACAACAACAAACCCAATCCCGCCAGGGCAGGGTATGGGGGAGGTAAAATGTAGACAGCTCCTACCCCTACACCAGGGTAAACCCGTGTGTAGAGAGACTGCTTCCAACGAGACCTCCGGCAAGTGCATGTGTGCTAGTGCGAAAGGATAGATAAAGCATACGACAGCAACAAAAGGCAAAAGAGGATTAAAAAACAAACAAACAAGCAAACATGGCATACAGGAAAAGGGACCACGCCAAGCACACCGAAAAAGAAGCTAAAAGCAAAGTGCAAACAGAAAAAAAACACAAAGCCCAGGCACACCAAAAGCAGACCAACAAAGGGGGCAACCCAAAGCAAAAACAATGGAGCACACGAGGCAAAAAGCTAAAGTAGGAGACACGGAGCACCAAAACCAAACGCAAGGGTCCAGACAAAGCAGGCAAAAACCTAGGGGGGCAACAACAGAGCAACACAAACCACGCGCAGGGCTTAAGACTACGGCAAAGCAAAAGAGTCTACAAAACAGAACAAGCAAAGAGGCAAAAGGGGACACCTAAAAGCCAAGCACCTAGCACCACTACCCGCAAAACAGTCAAGCTCCTAGCACCACTACCCGCAAAAGCCTAACCTCTAAAGAAGACAAAAGCCACAGATCCCTACCCTAAGACAACTACCCACTACCCGCAGATCCTAATTCTATCTCTCCACGTCTTCCTATCTGAGATCATGTCCTCGGACAAGAGAAGCTCCTTCATGTCAAGCTTAATTCTGTCTTCCCATCTGAGTTTGGGTCTACCCCTTCTTCTCAAACCATCCACCAGGAGCTCTTCAACTCTTCTAACTGGTGCTGTTTGTGGCCTTCTCCTGACATGTCCGAACCACCTCAACCACCAAGCCTGTACAGTCCTCTTCCGGTGTTTGTCGTGGTCAATCTTCTCAACTTCTCGAGGACCACCTACCAAACTCTTCTTCCCCATCTGGGTTTGAGTCTACCCTTCTGTCTTAATTCGAACTGTACTTCCTCGAAGAGAACAGGCTCCTGTACTAGAGTCTATCCTTCTGCACCTCTCTATCTTAATCCTAGACGCCCATCACCCATCAACAGAATCCCATCCCTAGACACCGAAAACAGAAGAAATCTCCAATCCGAAAACGCCCATCACCACGATCCTCGAACTGACAAAACGCCCATCACCACGATCCACGAACCGAAAATCCACAGGGGAAAACGGAGAAACGAACAAGACAAAACATCT
>BPTQ01000001.1:180161737-180224154 GCA_019973895.1 Chrysanthemum seticuspe | reverse complement strand
GCAGATGATAGTTTACTTAATAATGGTCAACCTGTGTTAAGAAGAACTGGTAGAACTACAAATTTTCCTAACAAATACAATGATTATATTGTTGATTCAAAAGTTAAATTTGGTCTTGAAAAATTTGTGACTTATGCTAAACTCAAAAAAGATGCTTTATGCTTTGTTATTGAATTGAATAAAAGTTTTGAGCCTAAAAATTATTGGGAGGCTTGCATGTATCAGCACTGGGTAGATGCAATGAATAATGAGATGGAAGCTTTGTATAAAAATGACACTTTTGAAATTGTTAAATTACCTGAAGGCAGAAAGGCTATAGGTTGTAAGTGGATTTTTAAGATAAAATATAAGTCCAATGGTGAGGTAGATAGATATAAAGCTAGACTTGTTGCTAAGGGCTATAGTCAAAAGGAAGGGGTTGACTTTGATGAAACTTTCTCACCTGTTGTGAAGATTGTTACTGTTAGATGTCTTATTAATTTAGCTGTTCAACAAAGTTGGCCTATATTTCAGCTTGATATCAATAATGCCTTTCTTTATGGTGATTTACATGAAACTGTCTATATGTCTTTGCCTGATGGTTTTTTTGATGTTAATGATAAAAGAGTTTGTAGACTTAAAAAGTCTTTGTATGGTTTGAAACAAGCACCCAGGCAGTGGAATGCTAAGTTAACCAGTGCTTTGCTTGAAAATGGGTTTATACAGAGTAAGAGTGACTATTCCTTGTTTGTCAAAAATGATTCAGGTAATATTGTTGCTTTACTTGTGTATGTTGATGACATTATTGTTACTGGTAATAACTTGGCTGAGATTGAAAGTTTTAAAGAATTTCTTAAGTCTAAATTCCAAATTACGGATTTAGGAAAACTTAAGTATTTTTTGGGTATTGAAGTAATTGAAACTGATAAGGGTTTATGTTTAACTCAAAGAAAATATTGCTTAGATCTGCTTTCTGAGTTTGGTTTACTGGCTTGTAAGCCATCTGCTTTTCGTTTGGAACAAAGTGTTTCTATTACTAATGAACCTACTTCTACTGATCCTGTTTTGGACAATATAACTGAGTATCAAAAACTTATTGGGAAACTGATTTACTTAACACATACTAGGCCTGATATATCATATGCTGTACATTGTTTGAGCCAGTTTATGCATAAACCACTCAAGTCTCATCTTAAAATTGCGCTAAAGGTTTTAAGATACTTAAAGAGTTCTCCTGGAAGAGGAATTCACATTGTTAAAAACTCTTTTGAAAATCTTGAGACTTATGTGGATGCAGACTGGGCCAAGTGTGTTGTTACTAGAAGATCAGTTACATGATTCTGTTTATTTCTTAATGGTTCACTGGTTTCTTGGAAAAGTAAAAAACAAAACACCCTTTCTAAGTCTAGTGCAGAGGCTGAGTATAGAGCAATGGCCTCTGCTACTTCAGAAATTGTTTGGGTCTTGAAAGTTTTAAAAGATCTAAACTGTGAACAATTTTTGCCTGTAAAGCTGTTTTGTGATAGTCAGGCTGCAATTAAAATTGCAGCTAATCCTGTTTTTCATGAGAGAACAAAACATTTGGAAATTGATCTACATTTTGTGAGAGAAAAAATTTTGGCTGGAGTTATTAAAACTGAAAAAGTTCAGTCTATTAATCAGATAGCTGATATTTTTACAAAAGGTCTTGATAAACTTCAACATGAGAAACTGGTTTCTAATCTTGGTTTGTATGATGTGTTTCAGGTTTGAGTTAAGGGGGGATGTTAAAATATAACTCAAATACTGAAACATATATTCTAGGGACTAATGTTGTACTTTTACATTTTCAGTTTATAGCATATTTGAAGTTTGGCTCTATGTGGATGTTTGGTGAAAGATGAAGGACTTAAGGTGCTATATCTGGAAAGGTGAAAGTCAGCTTTGGTCAAGGCTATTTATAGTCTCATTCTTGCTAGGGTTTGAGATAATTCATTCTCTCTAAAAGTTGAAGATTGCAGTCGATCTTCTCTCAACCAAAACTACTTTCTGATTGTTCTAATATTGCTTAAGAGTGATTGTGAGGTTTCTTATATTGTAAAACTATTGATAAGTAGTCAATAGCCTTTCACATGTGAATCAGTGGAAAGGATTGTGTTGGTATTCAGTTGTTTGTGATTCATGTGATGTTTCTGGGTTGTTCTGATTAAGATCAATTGCTTATTGATCTGGATAGTTTTGGTTGAATAAAAGAAGTTGATCTTGAATTTAAATTCAAGATCTGTTGTTGGTTTATATTGTGTTTTCCTACATTTTCCTTTTCTTTCCTTGGCCAACTGTTAACGTGAGGGAGTGATTGTTTTTGTATCTTAGAGAATTTTTGAAGTGAAAATGTGGTAGAATGAGTGTATATGGGTCGTATACATAGAGATGGGGGTGAGTGAGTAGGTTAAGTCCCTTTCTTATTTGTACTATTGTACTAGCAAATGAAATTTATGTGAAGTGTTTGTTTTGGCTTGCGTGTGACAGTGAACAAGAAAGATGAAAATACCAAGCATGATATCCTTGTGGTCCTTGCTTAATTTACATTAAACGCAAGAAAACAAATAAAGGCATGTGTTGCTTGTATTTGTACTAGATATGAACCCGTGTTCAACACGGGCAGTAAAAATAAACAGCCAAGTTGAATAAAACAATATTATGTTTACTTAGTTCCTACAAAGGTATTAGAAAAAAGTAGATTAGGTAAACTGCACTAACCAAAGATAAAGGATATTGATATACAGAGAGGTCTTAGCCATATGATAATTTGGTTTTTACAAAACTAATAAGAAAAAGAACTACTGTAACATGCAAAAAATGCAAAACTGTAATAAATATCAGTCTAGCACAATTTAAAGGGTATCGCCGTATCGCGGGTTAAAAAATCTAATTGCTAAACCATATATATTGTGATAATTTCAATGAATAACAGAGCCGGAAAAAATAAAACAATTTACATAATGCCTCAACAGCATTAGCAACGATTGTTGCCATGTCGTATGCTATTTCTTCGAAAGTTTCATCCAAGAAAAACACAATAGTCGTCAGCCTTTTCCCAATCAATAGAGCTTCAATCTCTTCACGGCCAGGAATAGTATGTCATGGTCCAGCCTGCACAGAACATTTCAATGCATTTAGTGTGCTCGTTGCAAAAGCTTGCACATCAGGATCGGTGTTCACATTGTGAGCAACATCGTGAATGTACTCTGATAAATATCCGCCAATATCCTTGCTAGGGGGCATGCACGATGCACATAAATACATGAGTTCCCACGCTCTAATCAATAACATATGCGGTGAAAAAGTTGTGCCCACCAAATTATGATGCTTTACCAAATGCTTTGCATACCTATCAGGACAATTCCTTGTTTGTTTTGAAATTTGTGCAAAAATCTCATCTCGAAGCTCAGAACGTTTCAACGCCTGCTTGAATAATTTTCCAACAAGTTCAATTCTTTCCTTGTAGAAATACATGATAAGCAGCACCAAACACTTTTATATAACTCGTACACTACAGAGTTCAGCAGCGGAACATCAATGATCACAAACGATCACAACAGGAATACTTTTACAGGAGTTGAAATAAAGTATAGAAATAATCTTGAGAGGATGACTCTCGATCTTGTACAGATTTAGAGAGATATCTTGTTAGCGGCTGAAGAATGAATCCGCTCCTCTAACCCTAGATGAGGAGATAGCAGCTTCTTTATACTTGAGCTGCAATGGTCATGAGATATTAGGGTATAAAGATGGGCTTGGACTTTGGGCTTGACTTTGAGAAGATGGGCTTGGACAACCTGAAACATAACAAGCAAACACAACAACAAAATGGAATATTGGGTTATATATTTTAACATCCCCCCTTAATCCGATATTCCAAAGAGGTCAATCATTCCAAGTTTTTCAACAAGACACTGATGTTGAGAGATGTCCAACCCTTTGGTAAAGATATCAGCAACTTGCTTTGCTGAATCTACCTTGACAGTTTTAACAACACCATTTAAGATTTTTTCTCTCACAAAGTCGAGATCAATCTCAAGGTGTTTAGTCCTTTCATGAAATACAGGGTTGGCAGCTATTTTGATAGCTGAGTTACTGTCACAGTGCAGATCAACTGGCAGCAGGTTTGTACATTGCAAATCCTGAAGAATTTTTAAAATCCAAATGATCTCACTGGTTAAAGATGCTAGGGCTCTATACTCAGACTCAGCAGAAGATTTGGAGAGAGTATTTTGTTTCTTACTCTTCCAAGAAATGAGATTCTCATTCATAAAGACACAATAACCTGTAACTGACTTTCTAGTGACAATGCATTTAGCCTAGTCAGCATCTGAGTACCCTTTAAGAGACACTCCAGGATTCTTAGTAATATGAATGCCAAGACCAGGAGATCCTTTAAGATATCTCAGAATTTTAAAAGCAATTTTGAGGTGAGAAGTTAAAGGAGAATGCATGAATTGACTAAGACAATGCACAACATAGGATATATCAGGTCTGGTATTGGTCAAATATATGAGTTTTCCCATAAGCTTTTGATAATCAACAACATTCACAAGAGCAGGATCAGCAACAGTGGGAATATTAGATATAGAAAGTTTTGACATTAGAGGAGTCTTAGAAGGTTTGCAGGAAAGCATACCATATTCAGACAACAAATCTAGAACATATTTCCTTTGATTCAGGCAAATCCCCTTATCAGAATCAACAACTTCTATACCAAGGAAGTATTTAAGCTTTCCCAAATCCTTTATCTTGAATTTACTTTTCAAAAACATTTTAAATTTCTCAATTTCACCAAGATTGTTTCCAGTCACAATTATATCATCAACATAAACAAGGAGAGCAAGAAACACACCATTATCTGATTTAGTAAACAAAGAGTAATCAGATTTACTTTGACTAAATCCATTTTCATTGAACACAGAGGTGAGTTTAGCATTCCATTGTCTAGGAGCCTGTTTAAGACCATAGATGGACTTCTTAAGTTTGCAAACAAGGTTCTTATCACCAACATAGAACCCTTGAGGAGGTCTCATGTAAACAGATTCATCAAGTTCACCATATAAAAAAGCATTATTAACATCTAGTTGAAAAATGGGCCAGGAATTCACAACAACAATATTAAGCACACATCTCACAGTAACCATTTTAACAACAGGAGAGAAAGTTTCCTCATAATCAACCCCTTCTCTTTGGGCACAGCCCATGGCAACAAGTCTAGCCTTGTACCTCTCAATTTCACCATTGGATTTATATTTAAGTTTCCACAGCCATTTGGAGTTCAAGGCTTTTCTACCAATGGGTAATTCAACAACCTCCCAAGTATCATTTTCAAGTAAAGCAGCTATTTCTAAGTTCATAGCATCAACCCATAAGGGGTTTTGAGATGCTTCAAAGAAGGACTTGGGTTCACAGTTCTTATTCAGTTGAGTTACAAAACACAAGTTTTCACCATTTAAGTTAGAATACCCAACATATTTTTCAATCCCATATTTCACATTGTTTTTAACAACAAAGTCATTATAGTTTTTTGGAAAAACAGAAGTTCTAGAAGATCTTCTTAAGGTCTGAGTACCCTGAGCATTTATGTTGGAATCAACATTTCCTTCAGAAACAGATTTTTCAGCAAGTGTAGCAGCCTCAACATCATGCAATCTGGCATCAATGTTATCACTGGATGATTCAGATGGGGAATCACCAGTGTGCACATTGTCACCAAGAGTTGCAGAGGGGCTGCCTTCACTTAGAGACTCATGGTCACTATTATGATTAGATACAGCTCTCTCATCATCATCAGGAAGCTCAGGGTTATTTAGATCAAAAACATTCAACAGGTTATTTTCATGAAAGATATCAGATTCAATATGCTTATTCTTAGTACCATTTGAAATGGATTCCTTAAAAGGAAATATGGACTCAAAGAATTTAACATCTCTAGACACAAAAAATTGACATCTATCAAGACTATAGAGCCTGTATCCTTTTTGAGAACTAGAATAACCCATCATAACACATTTTTCTTTTGATAAGAGAGAGATTAGGACTGCAATTATAAATCATATGGTAGGGGGATTTTCCATTTAGCACAGAAGATGGCAATCTGTTAATAAGATAGGTAGCAGTTAGCACACACTCATTCCAAAATCTTAAGGGTATTCCCCCTGAAACATAAGACATCTAGCTACATTTAGGAGATGTCTGTGTTTCCTTTCAACCACCCCATTTTGCTGTGGGGTGTAAGCAACAGAAGTTTGATGTGTAATCCCCATGTTATCACAAAACTTGTTAAAGATTTGATTTTGAAATTCAGTTCCATTGTCACTTCTGAACACTTTAACAGTCTTTTTGAACTGGTTTTTAATCAGATTGTAAAAGATCTTAATAGACTCAAAAACTTCATCTTTGGATTTAATGAGATACACCCACACAGCTCTAGTATAATCATCAACTATGGTAAGAAAGTATCTATGGCCAGAGTGACTCACCATCTTATATGGACCCCACAGATCAAGATGAACAATATCATCAAGCATTTTAGATTTATGATCACTTAACGGGAAGGGTTTTCTAGTTTCTTTAGCTCTTTGACAAATTTCACAAACCTCATATTTATCATTTTTTCCAATTTTCAAATAATTTTTTAGAACATCAAGGGCAGGGTCACCAGGGTGGCCAAGTCTACAGTGCCAATCATAGAGAGATAAAGAACACTTATACTCAGTATCATTATTATCACATTTAGTACCTTCAGTATCTAAATAGTATAAACCACCACATTGTTTACCAATCCCCAGAATGTTTTTCAGATTCAAATCCTGATTCACAAAGAAACATTTACTTTCATCAAACACAACTAAGATCTTATTATCTTTAGCAAGTTTATGAACAGAAATCAAAGTCACACAATAATCAGGAATAACAAGCACATCAATCAGAACAAGACCATTACCAAGTCTAAGGTTTCCAATTTTAGAGATGATGGCATTAGTGCCATTTGGGTGAGAGACTTTGATATTAAGATGAGATATATCATAAACATTTTCTAACTCTTTCTCACTATTGGTCATGTGCTGATTAGCACCAGAGTCCACAACTTTACCAACATAATTCATTTTTGTCATAGAACTAGAACTGGACCAAAAAAATTTATCAAAATTGTCATTGAACAGTTTACTAGAATTAAAGTAAGTACCTGCCATGTTGGCTTGGAAATTTTTCTCAGACATTTTGTTCTCCTTAATGAGGGAGACCAAAGTGGCAAGTTGCTCATCAGTGAACCCTGAGGATCCAGAGGGGCTATCATGCCCAGAGGACCCAATAGAGTTATATGCAACATTTTTACCCTTACCACCTTGTCCCCCTTTCCTTTTTCCAAAATCAGCAGGATACCCTATGATTTTAAAGCATCTGTCTATAGTATGACCAATATAACCACAATGTTCACACACAACTTCAGAGTTAACATTCACATTAGGTCTTGTCACATTAATGCCACCAGGTTTGTACCCAGTGTTGGAATTAGGTTTGAAAGCAGAAGAGTTATGTCTAGCATTAGTGTAAGAGTTCTGATTTTTTTGAAAATTGTTTCTAGGAGGACCACTGGCTAAGAAGGCAGAGGTCTGACCCCTTTGAGAGGCACCATAATTGGTTCCAGATGCCACTATGTGAGATTCCTCACTAGAGATAATGGCATAAGCCCCTTTAACATCAGGTAAGGTCTCTCTAGACAAAATAGAACTTCTAATACTCATGTAAGACTCATCAAGACCCATCAAAAATTGCATAAGTTTCAGCAGTTGGTTATGTTTTTTAATTAGAAGCAGTGCACACACAATTAGGCAACTCAACCATGGCATCATACTGTTTCCACAAAGCATTCAACTTATGATAATAGTCAGACAGATTACAACCATTTTGTTTCAAAGAACTGATTTTATGATGTAGGTTGAATATCACAGAACCATCAACTTTATGATATGTTTCTTTTAACTCATTCCAAACATGTTTAGCCTTTTTTGAGAAAATTTGCCCAAGGAATAATTCCTCAGAGATAGAATTCAAAATCCATCCTAAAACAACAGCATTAACTCTATCCCATTGCTTAGCTAGAACCTCATCAGTAATTGACCTTTTACAAGACCCATCAATAAAGCCAATTTTATTCTTACCCTCTAGGGCAAGAAGCATAACATTAGCCCAAATTTGATAATTTTCAGTCCCTCTAAGTTTGACAGAGATAACAGTAAGCACAGCAGAATCATTAGGATGCAAATGAAGAGGATTACTAACATCAAGTTTACCAATAAGAGTGACAGGATCACTGACACTCTCATTGTCAGAATTATCATGTTCAGACATAATACCAAACAAAAAACAAACGAACAGCCAAGAACAATGATAAATAGAAGCAGGAACACCTTATACCTCCATAAACAACAATCAATCTCCAACAACCAATCAAAACAACTTCTCAAATGTCCCTCAACCTATCCTCCAGCATTCTAAACAGAAAGATAAAGGACAAAAATAAAAAAGAGAGAGACTAGAGGTGTTACAGCGCTATCTCCGCAGCACAATCGAACTGTCCAAGGTCGAACCAACAACTATTAACCAGCAACGAACCACTCCTTTTTTTTTTTTTTTTTTTTTAAATAAATCAACCTTTACCAAATCTGTTAACCAGGTGCGATTATTGACCAACAATAACAACACCTTTACGATTAACAAAGATTAACCAGGAGAAACCAAAGATTAACCAGGTGTGATTAACCACCAACAACGATTAACCAATCTTCACCAACAAAGATAACCAGAAGAGATTAACTATCACCGATTACCAATCCTTCACCGAAACCAAGATCCCGGAACAATAGAGATCTGTTTTTTTTTTTTTTTTTTTTTTTTTTTTTAAAACAACCTTCGCTCTGATACCATGTAGAAATACATGATAAGCAGCACCAAACACTTTTATATAACTCGTACACTACAGAGTTCAGCAGCGGAACATCAATGATCACAAACGATCACAACAGGAATACTTTTACAGGAGTTGAAATAAAGTATAGAAATAATCTTGAGAGGATGACTCTCGATCTTGTACAGATTTAGAGAGATATCTTGTTAGCGGCTGAAGAATGAATCCGATCCTCTAACCCTAGATGAGGAGATAGCAGCTTCTTTATACTTGAGCTGCAACGGTCATGAGATATTAGGTTATAAAGATGGGCTTGGACTTTGGGCTTGACTTTGAGAAGATGGGCTTGGACAACCTGAAACATAACAAGCAAACACAACAACAAAATGGAATATTGGGTTATATATTTTAACATTCCTCTATGCTAATCTAATTTGCTTTCTCAGATGAGTCTATTCCCGTGTACTTCAAAATGGTCTGGAACAGCTTTACTGCCCGGCTTACCAAATCACCATTTATCTTCAGTAAATAAGTCGGAATAGGATCCTGTAACAGTCACCAAATCACAAAAACTATTTACACAAAAACATAATATAATGCGAAGAAACTTGTCAAGAAGATCAGATTACCCTCTGGAAACACATCATATCTTCAACCGTAAACTTCTCACAATCTTGTGGACCCACAGATCTTTTCGAGAAAAAACCACGTTTTCCAGCCGAATTTATCTGCTTCTGCATTGCCTGTAAAAATCCCTCAACCTAAACGAACCAAATCAACATAAAGCAACAATCTTTAGCCAATCCTCGACAAAGCTCATTTCTATTTCAATACAAATCAAAAAGTCTTCCAACCTGAAATTTATCAATCAAAGGTATAGCACCAGCAAGCTCAGCTGGAACCGTATTCGACAGTGTCATCGGGGTACTAAAAATAGCAAGAAAACATCATTAAACCAACAAATAAAGACATCTCACCCATAAAAATCATTACGTTTTCAAATTTTAACAATTTTTTTTTTCACATAAGATTTTTGTACGTAGCTTAAATTTGGATATACACTTTCTTTTTTCACATAAGATTTAATATTTCTTTTGGACGTATACCTATGTTGCATTCTTTTTTTCTCGAAAGTTTTTTGTACGTAGCTTAAATATATGCCTTTTCATAAAGAAATTTGATATATCAATTATGAATGAAGTAACAAAATCATCTAAAGACCCTCTGCTAATATGATGCGTCAAGGTATATATTTTGGTGATCTTTATCAACAAACTTTTTTGAGAATATAAAATAAATTTTGTATCAAGCTTAATCAAACTGACATGTTCCTAAATTGAAAAACTACCCTTTAAATTTTAGAAGAACCTCAAAAACATAGAAAATTAAACAAAAAGAACTTTTAACAAAGATCTATAAAAAAGTAAAACTATGCACTTTTTGATATCAAAGTTCTTGTTTTATCAAAAAGTTGAGATGGATTTACCATTGGGTTTACCCCTTGTTTACAACCAAGAAACAACTAACACTCAAATATACATGACGGAGTGGCTGTGATCAACTTGATGTTGGAATTATATAACATGACATTCAATAAATAATCACAAAACATCAAAGTATACATGCGGAAGCGTATAGGATTTATTAACGAATAATTAATTAACATAAGAAGAATATGCGTACCTTACTTGATTCTAGCCGAACAAGAATCAAATCCACAAACTAGCAATGGAAGAACCTTAATTTGGTTTAATTAGGATTATGTAAATTACCCCTTACCGTTTTGTAATTCAATCTAAGAATACTAACAATATTGTGTTAGTACCACTTTCTTCTACACACGTACTAAACCGAATTAAAGTAATGCTAGTTTTATCAAACCAAATAACTTGATGTGGAAAAGAAGTGGATCGACACCTATGAAGGGGTGTACGATCGTTTGAAGCAAGAAACACACAAAAACAATTTAGGTTTAAGCTTATGAGTACAAGAGATGCAAAACACAAGATCCCTAGCCTTGTATATATACTAAACTAAACTTGGTGAACAAGTTTGAGTTTGAGTTGGGTTGGGTTTCCATTCCTCTTGGCCGATCGGTTGTAGGTATCCCCAAGGGATTCCGGAACCTTCCCAAACTTTGCAATCTAGTCCTTTTCCAAATTCATTTAACGTCCGTTAGTCCATTACATTAATTACTTAACGTCCGTTAGTTATTTCGTTTAATTAATAAATAAACACAACGTTTATATTTAATTATTTAACTTTAATTCTCATACGTAAAGTGTGCAATCCCGTGGTCTCGAGTTCGATCCTAACTCACGTCTACTAATTTATATCCATAAAACCAACAGCTCCCACTTGGATATATCTTAATAGAGTGATCACATCGGTTAGCGTCTAGCAACACTTCGATGCCTCTAGTACGACTCGAGTAAGGCTCCTGAAAAACCTTTTAATGATTTCTCATTATTATTATCCTTTTGTTTCTAATACCACGTTAAATAAAGATATGAAATTAAGTCATTCTTTATTAAATTATTTTGTTTCTCGTTGTAAGTGATTGACCAAGATTACCAAATATTCTAAACATATTTAAGGGAGATTTTGGGTACGGCTGCACAAACATCTTGTCAACCCTACGAGGGGCCCAGCAGTATTAAACTCCAAATAAATTTGAAGGAACAAATTCTATCTTGACTACGAGATTAACCCACAAACTTTGTAACATTTCTGAAAACAACCCTTATGACTACCAGTTACGTATAGCGTTAAGTTGCTCCACAGAAATGCACTACATTCATGACACTTATTTGGTATCTCAAGTCTGAGGATAACTATTCATAATTTACTTATAACAATATCCACAAAGTAAATTATGTAGTTGGGATAAGTCCTATATTCAATTCATTGAATATCATCCGAAATTGGTATGCATTCTCATCAATATACTTTCAAGTATATTCTACCACATCTCTCAGATTTGTCTTAATTTAATGATACTCCCATATCATTAATTGACAACGGACATTTAGAATAACTTAGTTACTCACGGATTAAACATGCAAATATAGAACAACAATATTATAAATGAAAGTAAACATAATCCAAACTTTATTTCATCAAAATAATAAATGTTTTACAATATCCTTTATCAAAATACTAATCACAGATATGCATGAAACTATTAGCTAAACGAAGTCCAATTCCATTGGCATGTCCAATAAGCTTGTCTTTAGCTAAAGCCTTAGTGAAAGGATCGGCTAAGTTATCATCTGTGTGAACTTTCAATAGATTAATTTCACCTTCACGGACTTGTTCCCGAACATAGTGATACTTCCGTAGAAAATGTTTGGTGCCCTTCATGACTCCAGGTTCATTGGAAAATATGATTGCAACAGAATTGTCACAATACATATCAATAGGTGATTCAATTGAAGGCATAACACCAAGCCCTGAAATGAATTTCCTAATCCAAACAGCCTCCATTGCAGCTTCCGAAGCAGCTATGTATTCGGCTTCTGTCGCAGACATCGCAATCGTACTCTGCTTCTTGCTCTTCCAGTCAACTGCTCCTCCATTGATGACAAAGACATAACCCGTCTGAGACTTCGTATCATCTTTATCACACTGCCAGGACACATCACAGTAACCTATAACACCAAGCTCTGTGTCTGGATTTCCACCATACACTAAAAACATATCTTTCGTATTCCTAAGATACTTTAGAATATGTTTAACAACAGTCCAGTAAAGTTCACCTGGATTCTGTTGATATCGACTGGTCATGTTTTGAGCGAACGCCACATCTGGCCTTGTGCATCTCATAGCATACATAATAGATCCTACAGCCGAAGCATAAGGAACTTTCTGCATGCGTGCCACCTCAGCAGGTGTTGAAGCACACATATCGCTATATAAGCCATGCTTTACATCCATCGGCAAATATCCTTTCTTGGAATTTTGCATATCGAATCTCTTCAATATTTTATCAATGTAAGCGCTTTGACTTAAACCAATTAACCGCTTTGACCTATCTCGGTAGATCTTGATTCCCAGAATGTATGTAGCTTCTCCTAAATCCTTCATGGAAAAACACTTCCCAAGATATGCCTTAACACTTTGCAAACTTGGAATGTCTTTTCCCATAATTAATATGTCATCGACATAAAGAATTAGGAAAATTACATCACTCCCACTAACTTTGTGATATACACATGGCTCATCAAGATTTTGAACAAATCCATACCTTTTGATTTCTTCATCAAATCTCCTATTCTGTTGCCTTGATGCTTGCTTCAATCCATAAATGGACCTTTGAAGTTTGCATACACGGTTTGGAAATTGTGGATTCACGAACCCCTCAGGTTGCTTCATATAGATGTCTTATTCTAAGCGACCATTTAAGAAGGCGGTTTTGACATCCATTTTCCATATCTCATAGTCATAGTATGCTGCTATAGCTATGAGAATTCTAATAGCTCTAATGTCCGCTACAGGAGAAAAAGTCTCCTCGTAATCAATGCCATAAGTTTGAGTAAAACCTTGGGCAACTAGACGAGCTTTATAGACGTGTATATTGCCATCCATGTCAGTCTTAATTTTATAGAGCCACTTACTTCCAACCACCTTGGCGTTTGGAGGTAAGTCAACCTCTTCCCAGACTTCATTTTCTCTCATGGATTGCATTTCCCCATTCATTGCAACTTGCCATTTTTCCTTATCAGTACTTGCCATGGCAGCTTTATAACTAGTAGGCTCTCCAAGATCTCCTAACATAGTTTCCTCAACCTCTATGTTTAGACATAGACGTTCAGGTGCACGCGTAGTCCTTACGGATCTACGAACGGGAATCACTTCAACTTCTGGTGGAGGACCCAGACTATCAGGTTCTATCGGAAGTACGTTAGTGTTTTCAGAAGGTAATGCATCTTTTTGATCATCTTCCAGATCATAAACTCTCCCACTGAATTCTTGAGATACGAGATTACTTTCAAGAAAATCTCCATACCTAGCAACAGTTACTTTATTTTCAGTTGGATAGTAGAAGTAGTAACCCATAGTTTCCTTAGGGTATCCTACGAAGATACACTTTACAGATCTTTGTTGGAGTTTATGTGCTGAGTCACGTCTAACATACGCCTCGCAACCCCAGACCTTTAAATAAGACATGTTAGGAGCTTTACCATGTCATATTTCATATGGTGTCTTATCAACCTTCTTTGTGGGAACCATATTTAGAATGCGAACAGCTTATTCTAAAGCATAATCCCAAAAGGATAAATGTAGAGTGGTAAGATTAAACATAGATCGTATCATGTCCAACAATGTACAATTTCTTCTCTCAGATACACCATTTTGTTGTGGAGTATATGGAGAAGTGAGATTATGGATAATTCCATTCTCAGCTAAGTAATCTTTAAACTCTTGGCTTAGATACTCGCCTCCTCTATCGGATCGAAGAGCTTTAATCTTCTTTCCCAATTGCAGTTCTACTTCAGCTTTGAAAACCTTAAATGTTTCAAACACCTCATGTTTATGCTTAAGTAAATAAACATAACCATAACGGCTGAAATCATCAGTAAAGGTTAAGAAGTAGCTAGCACCTCTCTTTGACACATGTCTAAGTGGTCGACACACATCAGTATGAATAAGACCAAGTAGATCAGAAGCCCTCTCCATATTGCTATGAAAAGGTTTCTTCGTCATCTTCCCAGATATGCATGACTCACATTTATCAAATGATTCATCATTGATATTTTGCAAAAGCCCTTCTTGTTGCAGCTTATGCATGCGAGCCTTGCCTATATGAGCAAGTCTACAATGCCAAAGATAAGAAGAATTCAAGTCCAACTTTATCTTCTTATTGATGCTAAACATCGAATTTTTATATTTGTTAGATTCATTTCCAATCACATCAATTTCAAACACACCATTCACAGTAATCGCATTAAAATAAAATACACCATTTAAAGAAACAGAAATTCCATTATGTGAAATAGTATGAGTAAAACCATCATCCAACAAAACTGAAAAGGAAACAACACCTCTAATTATAGAAGGTGCGTAATGATAATTGTTCAATAACAGTACTAAGCCCGAAGGCAATACTAAACTAAACGTTCCTATGGCTTCAACAGCTGCATGTGCGCCATTTCCCACGTGCAGATATTGCTCCCCATAGGCCAACTTCCTTTCCACTCTAAACCCCTGTAGTGTATTACAAATGTGAATACCACATCCAGTATCATATACCCAGGAATTTTTATGATTTAGAGTAAATAATTCAATGACAAATAAATTACCTGAAGAACCGGCGCCCAAGGACCTTTCGTACTTCATTTTATTTTCCCGCAATTCATCAAGATAGAGAGCACATTTTCTCTTCCAATTCCCAACGCTCTTACAGTGGTGGCATGCTTGATTCTTTTTAGGATTTTCCTTCCTAGGAGTAGGGTACTTCTTGGGTTGTGGTTGATAGGCCATAACTTGTTTACCCTTATCAACTTTCCCTTTTCCCTTCACCTTCTTGTTGTTCGTACGCTGCGGTTTTGGCTTATTAATCCTTCCACCCTGAATAGCAAGTACCTGGGAAGTAGGAACCTTTTGAGGTAACCCTTTTTCATAATCAATAAGCAATGCGTGTAGGTCAGTAATTGTCTTCCCCACGCAGTGCATATTGAAGTTTCTAACAAAACCATTAAAATCCTTGTTAAGAGATCTATTAATCAGATTCACAGCCATGTCATCATCATAAGTTTTGCCAAGTGCCTTTAATTGGTCCATGTAACCTTTCATTTCCAATACATGAGCACTTACGGGTTTACCCTCTCCCTGCCTACAGCTGTGTAATGCGTCGGTCAAGTCATAAATCTCGACAGCAACTGGTTTCTCAAACATAGTTCGAAGTTCATTGAGCATATTATATGGGAAATAGTTTTCTAACTGCTTTTGAAGAGCAGATTCCATCGTTCCCAACATAAGACAAGCCACATCATTATGACGCTTATACTCAATATGCCAAGCGTCATTTTCAGCTTGAGTAGCTGTAGGTCCGGTTGGTTCAGCAGGACAAGGTTCATAAAGGTATTTCAACCGGTCAGCAACTCTACAGACAATTCTCAAAGAGCGGTGCCAATCATTGAAATTCTTAGAGCCAGTCAACTTTTCTCGATCAAAAACGTTTTTGAACGCAGAACTTAGTGCAGTGTTAGTGTTATCGTTATTTTGAGCCATTTCTACAGAAAAAAGTTCAAGTATTAGTATTTTCGATAATACAACTTTTCAAGAAAATAAAATATACCCAAGGTAATATAAACATATAACCATATAATTTTCTCGAAAACTAGGATCCAAATTATCATAGGTTCATTACATCAGTTGATCTGCTAGTAACGAAAGCATATAATAAGGTAACCTGTCGAACAATAATTGGCAAACAATTTCCAACTCCTAGATCATTATGGGATTTATATTTTCCAACGCTATTGCAAATATAAACATGTTTCATCCCATCTTATGCCTTGAGTCCATGTCTCACTTCCTACTCAACTTAAGTGTCTAACTTAAAGAACTGCAAATATGTTCATGTAAGGTCTGACTTTACATAAAGATTTACCTCTCCATCACAATCTTGCCAAGTTCTGACATGACGTAAATTGCAACTTCAAGTGTTCCTTTTAATTAGATGGCACATAACTTAATTTAAAAGGGTACTAGTTTTGATTTTATGTGGTCAAATCAAATATGTACAAAGATGTCATGCTTTCATCTTGTAGCATAAATTTAATAAAAAACTTTTTATTACCAATTCATAAAGATCAAATTATCAAAGTTTTGATTTGAGGTATTGGGTTCACCAATCAAGGAATTTAGCGTTAATTATCGTCCATTATACCGTACTTTTGCATAAGTGTAAACACTTAGTGTTTCGGGTAATTACCACCGAAGTTGCGCATGGAATTAAAACTAATTCGCCCTTAAGATGAGTTTGTACATTTATGGCTTACTAAGTAGCTCCAATCGAACTCACAGGGGGCAGAGGACCAGGTAAGCGCAAAAGCATAACCTTAGACATCCTTTCAGTGTGACTGTGCGCACTTCTTTATTAACCCCTTTATAGTTTGTTCTAGTAGGTGAGCCGTTCTAACCATTTGTACCAAAATCATCAATCAATTAAACTATTGAAAACTTAACTCTTCCAAAACAAATCAAATTTCACCATTGTTTAGTCCGTATTATTTTTCTATTCAAAATTACCCTTTGCTTAAAGCTGTCTAACATAATAAACAAACAAGTAAACAAATAAAAAATAAACAACTAAAAAACAATGCGCACATAATAAACAATTTAATACGTGTAAACAAGTAGCCACATGCAACTTATTCGATAAAACCCTATTAATAATCAATGTCTAGGTTAAATTAATGTACATATTAATTAGGGCTTTCACTCTCTCAATTGAAAGTGAGCCATATACATCGATGAATCGATTGCGTAAACTCATAATTAATAATATACCAAATTTCACATAATTGATTCATTAATATATATAATTGGAGTCTTCTCCAATTCAAGATTTACCGTAAATAAATATATCTTAACAATTTAAACAATTATCAAAGCAACAATTCATGACAAACATGCATGTATCATCATGGATATATCATAACAATTATACAAATAGTCACAAGATCGCATATCAATAATCCCATGTCACATAACAATTATTCATGAATTAATCACATAACACATATATTAATTATAGGTTTCGATAAGGTTAGCAAAAAGTTTTCAAGACCCAAAAATTTTTTTACATGTCGACTTAAAAAAAATAATGGGGTATGCCCCAATTAAAATTAAATCGACCAAAAAAAATTAAAACATAAACCCTAGATTAACCATATCAAACAACATACAATTATTTATTTTATTACGCGTTTATGTAATTAATTACTCATTAAAAACCAATGACTCGTGATGCCACTGTTGGAATTATATAACATGACATTCAATAAATAATCACAAAACATCAAAATATACATGCGGAAGCGTATAAGATTTATTAACGAATAATTAATTAACATAAGAAGAATATGCGTACCTTACTTGATTCTAGCCGAACAAGAATCAAATCCACAAACTAGCAATGGAAGAACCCTAATTTGATTTAATTAGGATTATGTGAATTACCCCTTACCGTTTTGTAATTCAATCCAAGAATACTAACAATATTGCGTTAGTACCACTTTCTTGTTACTAAACCGAATTAAAGTAATGCTAGTTTTATCAAACCAAATAACTTGATGTGGAAAAAGAAGTGGATCGACACCTATGAAGGGGTGTACGATCGTTTGAAGCAAGAAACACACAAAAACAATTTAGGTTTAAGCTTATGAGTACAAGAGATGCAAAACACAAGACCCCTAGCCTTGTATATATACTAAACTAAACTTGGTGAACAAGTTTGAGTTTGAGTTTGAGTTGGGTTGGGTTTCCATTCCTCTTGGCTGATCGGTTGTAGGTATCCCCAAGGGATTCCGGAACCTTCCCAAACTTTGCAATCTAGTCCTTTTCCAAATACATTTAACGCCCGTTAGTCCATTACATTAATTACTTAACGTCCGTTAGTTATTTCGTTTAATTAATAAATAAACACAACGTTTATATTTAATTATTTAACTTTAATTCTCATACGTAAAGTGTGCAATCCCGTGGTCTCGAGTTCGATCCTAACTCACGTCTACTAATTTATATCCATAAAACCAACACTTGACACGTCTTGGAGTCTCCAAATCTTGTAACACAAATCATCATTAAGAGTTAAATACAACACATGAACATAAGCACAAAATCAGTTCATAAACTGACAAACATAAGTAAATAAACACATAAACCATCAACTTTGTTTTAAAATTTCATAATTATTTTTAGAAACATCTGCTTTAGGACCATCTTATTTGGTTGAGCTTAAGCTGTTCCAAATAGCTGATCCAAACACCTCTTAAACAAAAATGCAGATTTATCAAAAGGGTGTTTGGTAATGCTGATTAGAAATGGAGTTGTGTGCATGTAAGTTTACATGAAACCTTAAACATAAAAAACTAACCTGAGTAAAAACCTAGTTAGAGCTTATTTTATCAAACCACAAATACCATAAACGAACTCAGCATTCCTAAAAACCAAAACTGTCAATTGATAACTTTGTACCTCTTGGATTGGTATATTCTGACCAGGAGCAAGGCCGGAAATCAAAGCTTGGTAGGCTCGGCATAACCTGAAAATAAATCCAGCAACAAATCCAAACTTTCTCAGAATTCTTCACACAAGCTTCTCATTTGGTGTAACATCAATGTGCTAAGTTTAACAACAAAACATTAACATTGGCATTTTCACAAACATTTGGAGTGCATTAAAGATTAATTAAACCTGTTACACATACCTGTAAATCTGTAAGAATATAGGCGAAGCTTAAGAAGTACAACCAACAACAGCAAACTCATTCATTCATTGTATATCCAATTCGATAGCAAATTTCTGCAACGATCAATTTAAAAAAAAAAAAAAAAAAAAAAAAAAACAGAGAATCATGAAACGGACAAAAGAAAAGAAAGCTGTTTAAGGATATCAATGTGACAAAAAAAGTAACAAATCTCGTTTTCTGATTATATGACTTTTGAGACATGAGCTCAATTTCAAATAAGATGTATATGAAGAAGATCAGATATCAAGAATTTGAATTTGAAATCTTGAATGTAGAGAAATCAGTAAAAGAGAAAGGGTCTGCAAAAATGTAGTTCCCAACGTATATGTGTACATCTGTATATCATGAAGAAGTAATATGGAATATATAATTTTAAAGAATATATAATTGAATTATGACATCACATATTCCAAATCAAAACACAATGGATGCCCTAACTGAGTGACACGTAGAAAATTTTTCACTTTAATGATCTCAGCAAAAACTGCTTTTTAATAGTATGTATAGATAGATGATAGTTAGTCAAAAGGACAAAAAGTGAAAAGATGGAGCAGTGGTGTTCGACTATTTGAAAGCAAGAAAGGAGAAATGAGATGTGGTCCTAGGTACTTGTTGTCATAGAAAACTTTGGACACCATGCTGGTATTAGATCAATATAATCAAAACCAAGTGATTTTTACATGTGTGTCTCGTTTGTGTGTAAACAAAAAGAGGAAGGAAGGGATCATTTGTACTTGTATTTTGTCCAAGAAAAACGATTTTGTGTGTTCACATAGAATGTGTATGTATAATAATGAAACTCGTATTTAATTGCAAAAGTCGCGGTACAATAAGTTAAAAAATAGAGTTGTGTAAGTGAAATCATTTTAGTGTATAGTAGTTTAGTGAAGTTGGTATGTATCTTTATTTCATTTAGGCTTAGAAAATAGAGTTTGTGTGTCTAGTGTTAATTTGTATTTCATTTACGTTTTAAACGCGAGTTGAAATATTTCAGTTACACGTTGAAAAATGTTTAACGTGTAAAATATGTTTTCGAGTGTGTTTTTATAAAAGAAATATAAAAACATTAGTATTATTTCCGAAATGTGTTTATTAGACTTATTACCATACTTTCTTTTGGTCGGTTCGTGTGCGAGCTCGTGTTTTCAATACAGTGAGATAAATTCTCGTTGTTGAGTTTGAAACTCAAAGTTGGGTAGAAAATAGAGAAATATGCATTTTCTGATAATGTTTGATAGTTCGAAATGTTCCAGTGTACGGGATAACTTACCTTATTTGTCTCAAGTGAGCTAATGCTTGCTCAAAATCGTTCAGGTAATAATAAATAATAATTTATTATTAAATTTAAAATGTAGAAATTTACCGATTGTCACACGGCCTCTTTAAGATGATCACATTTTCTTGCCCTAAATAATAGCATGTTCATGGTATTTTTTATACCAATTTGATTAAAATCTTTGTTTTCAATGCTTTTAGTGAGAAACGGATATTATTGCATGAACATTTTTGGAAAATTTTGTTTTGAAATACTCCACCGCAAAACTTGCATTGGTTTTGAGAATTGTAAACTATTTCAAAAGTTAGAGGGAAAGACTCTTCTTGAAGCAAAATTTTGAAAGATTTAAAAAATATTGAAAAATTCTTGATCAAATTTTGCTTCAAGGAATATGATAGCTTTTTGTGGATGTTAAAAATCAGTTTGAAGGTATTATCAGAAGATATATGAAATCTTATCTTCTCAAAATTGAAAGAAGTTTATTCAAATTATTTTGAGATTTTAGCTTTGAGAAAAACTTCTTTGTTTCGAACTACTCCCCCTCAAAACTTGGAAATTATTTTAAAGTTCGAGGGATGGAGTCTTCTTAAGTAAAATTTTGAAAGATTTTGAAAATTAAGTTTGAAAATTTCTCAAACCAAGTTTGCTTAAGGTCTTTATAATCACATGTAAGATATGAAACTTTAGAACATTAAAACAAAGTTTCTTTTGCAATAATGATTTGGAAATTGAGTTTGAGAAATCTTTGTTTTTGTTAAAAAGAAAATTTCTTTTCTTTTTCATTAGGAATGTTGCACTGAAGCGTACAACATGGTCCTTTTAGGATAAGTGTACTAAGTTGATAAAATCATTTTACATAACACTTTCATTTCTTTGAAAATCGAGTTGTGCACAAGTCATTAAGAAGAATTTAGAGACGACATATTTTGAAAAAAATTGAATGAACTCTCACTCAAGCATATTTATATCTCCGTATCATTGTTGAATGACATTTCTAGAGACGTAAATAATATCGATTATAGGAGAGACATGCCGTAGAAGAATATTTTTGAATTTTTGTATTATTCAATTTTGTATTTGCTTTTATAGATTTATATTTTTCTATTTTGCTTTTTTTGGCTTTTCAACTTTTGTATTTTGTTTTTCGAAAATTATTTTACATGCGAAGCTTTGTTTTGAAAGTTTTCAAGGAAGTTCAAGAAGACGGTCTAACTCTTCGGGATTTAGGCTTCGCATACCAATTCGGCGAGCTAAGTACAGCTCAACTGTACCCTTTTTCACGTGCTCTTTGATGAAATGACATTGAACTGTGATATACTTGGTACGCGAATATGAAACTGTGTTGCAAGAGATGGCGATGGCACTATTTGAATCGCAATAGATTGGGATTTGGTTAAAGAGAAAGCCATAATCTTATAATTTCATGCGCATCCAAAGAACTTGTGCACAACATGCAGATAAAGATATATACTCAGCTTTCGCAGTCGACATCGTTGTGCATTCTTACGTCTTGGACGACCAACTTACTAACTTATCACCAAGAAATTAAACTCCGCCAGATGTGCTTTTTGCTGTAACTTGGCAACCTGCATGATCAGCATCTGAAAAATCCATGAGTTCTATTCCGGAATCCTTCGGGGTACCAAAGTACCAAGTGAATGGTGATTTTGAGATACCAAAAGATCCATTTAACCTCTTTGAGGTGCTTCTCAGTAGGCCTTCCTTGAAATCAAGAACATACACAAAAGGCAAACATAATATTTGGGCGACTAGCTATCAGATACATGACAAACCCGATCATACTACGATATTTTCTAGGATCGACAGGTGTCCCTTGTAAATCAAGACCTAGCTTGTGTCAGCAGAAAGTGGTTTACTAACACTATCACAATTTTCCATTCCATGTTTTTCAAAAATTTCCAAGGTATACTTTGACTGATTAATAAAGATACCACGAGGGGACTGATGTACTTGTAAACCGAGAAAAAGTTTTAGTGGTCCCATCATCAACATTTAAAATTTCTAGACATTAGGTTTGCAAACTTTTGTGTATATTTAGGATTTGAAGAGCCAAATATTATGTCATCCACGTAAATATGTACCAGCAAAATGTCTTTATGGTATTTTCTAATAAACAAAGTTGGGTCAACGATACCTTTGGTGAAATTATTGGCTAAAAGAATTTTGAGTGTTCTTCATACCATGCCCTTGGTGCTTGTTTAAGACCATAAAGAGCCTTCTTTAGTCTGTAGACACGATCAGGATATTCTGGATCTTCGAATCCTTCTAGTTGGCTGACGTGCACTTCCTCTTTGAGAGTTCCGTGGAGAAAAGCTGTTTCCGCATCCATTTGGCAGACTGTGATGTACTTGTGTGTCGCATATGCCGAGAATATCTTTACTGCTTCTATCCTAGCAACCGAGGCGAATGACTCTTTGAAATCAATTCCTTCGTCTTGTTTGTAACCCTTTGTCATGAGGCGAGATTTGTTTCGGATGACAACATTTTATTCATCAAATTTGCTCTTCCAGATCCACTTCAAACTAATGACGAGTTTGTTAGTAGGTCTGTCAACTAGTTCTCCAACTCCTAGTGTGTGAAACTGGCTGATCTCTTCTTGCATCGCCTCAATCCAACAGTTTTCAGCCATAGCTTCCATGATGTTTTTCGGTTCTTGTTTTGTACATACAGTGAATGCATAGACGCACATCTCTGGATCTGTGGCTAATTATTTTCTTGTCTGTACGGGTTTGGGAGGGTTCGCCAAGTATTTTTTCAAGTGGGCGATCTTTAGTCCACTGGTACTTTGAAGGGTATTTTGGGTAGAATGTATGCATGTTAGAAGGATCTCTGTAATGATTTGATGATTCTATTGACTCTATCAATGGAGGTGTGTTGAACGAGTTAACAAAGACTTCTTCATCCTCCAACATTGCATCAATTCCATTTTGAGCTATGATTTGTTGAACGTGTGTGGTTTGCTCATTATCAACATTCTATGAGGTAATTAAAATATCTATAGTCGTTCTCGATGTATTCGTTGTGAACGATGATAGTGTTTCAGATTCAACTGTTGTAGATTGAGTTTATGTCTGTTGATATTGAGTTATAGGTGCAGCGGGATTTGTTGAGGGAGCATCACGTTGATGATTTACAAAGTACTCATCATCGGGATTTTCACAATTTTTTTGACTTCTTTCAAAGGGGAATGAAGACTTTCCTTAGAAGTTGTAGTCATTTCTAGAGGAGTGGGTCATGGAAGACTAAGAGAAGAGAACTTGAAATGAAAGGTCAGATAGTGAAAGATGAACAAGAAGCCACAACTCCAAGGCTAATTCATACTTTACCAATGAGTGATGTTATTTTACTTAATATCCCAAGTTAGGAATAAGATCACAGCTTATCCCGCCACAAAGCGATTCAAATTACGTTGACTCAAACAAAATATTCAAGTCATGCTATGTTGGTGTAATAACTTGTGTTGTTGGCTGAGCAGGGTTAGGAACGAGTCCTGAACTGATGTGTTCAGAAGTCATTGGGTTAAGCGCGGGTTCTGACGTAAGTCATTCAGAAGCCATTGTCGAGATCTCATCAAACTTTATGTTCATCGTCACCATGATCCTATTTGTCCGTCGATTGTACACTTTGTAAGCCTTTGAATTGTCAAAATAACCGATGAAGATACCAATATCCCCTTTTGCCTTGAGCTTTCCTAGATTTTCTCGGTCATTCAACGGGTAACATAAAGCGCCGAAGACATGTAGATGCGAGATATCTTGTTTACGTTTGTTAAGGAGCTCTTAAGGTGCTTTGTTGAATCTTGGATGAATAAGAGAACGATTTTGAGTATAACACGCGGTGTTCATTGCTTCTGCCCATAGAAACTATGGTGCATTTGAAAAAATTAACATTGTACGAGCAGCTTCTACCAATGTGCAGTTTCTTCTTTCAATGACTCCATTCTGTTGTAGTGTTCAGACAACGGATGTTTGATGTGTTATGCCAACATCATCAAAATAAGCATTTAGTTGCTGGTTTGTGAATTCAGTGCCATTTTCAGTTCTTACAATTCTTACGGGAACTTGTAGACAAACTTCCACACGCTTCAGAAAGGTTTTGATGATGGCCGGTGCTTCATCCTTTGATCGAAGAAATTGTACCCATGTAAATCTCGAATAATCATTGACAGTTACCAAGATATACGTCTTCCCGTTTATGCTTTCTACTTTCATCGTTCCTCATAAATGCATGTGTAATAGGTGTAACCGTTCCTCTAAACTTGGTGTATTTTTTGGTTTGTATGATTCCTTCTTACTCTTACCTAATTCACATGATGGACAAAGGTGTTCTTTTTCATATTTGAGTTTTGGTAGACCGATGACAAGGTTATCTTTTGCATGCTTGTTGATGGTATTGAATTTTACATGTGATAAACGACGATACCACAACCAAGACTTAGTTGATGAGGCCTTGGTCATGAGACATATTGGTTATGTGGAAATGAGTTCAAAGAGGTTGACTGTGTAGAGTGTAGAACTGTGGTTGCCGCGAGATCCTTTTATTAGATCAACACCTTCCAAATTTTTGATGAAGCAAGTGTCTTTTTTGAATACAACCTCGAGATCTGAATAACATAAATTCCCTACAAAAAATAGTTAATTTCCCAGACCCTCGACTTAATATACCAATGTAATCAAGTAGTTCCATGTTGTAAATCCCCGTAACCTAGAATCGGTGCAAAGTTATCATTGCCGAATCGAAAGGTGCCAAAAAAACGTCTATACAAAGTTCTTTAGAAGATCTTTCTTGCCAGTCATGTGTTTGGAGCAACCAGAATCGACGTACCAAAGACAAATTTGAATCACTTGCAATGAAAGTAGGAAAGGGCTATGGAAGATGAGAAAACATGGATCCCCATCTTTCAATGGGTTCTGAGATGTTAGAAGCATAAGTTTCGAGTGTCAATTATCTTCTTAACACTCGAAGTCACAATTTCAACTATTTTCTTCCTAGCCTCTTATATTGGTGCAGTGGGGGTCACTTTCTCAGATATTTTCTTAATTACCCACCTATAGCATGGTGGAGGTAGACTATGTGACAACCATGGTTTAGTCAAATACGCACTACTTTGCTTAAGTTTCCTAGAGGGAGACACATTCTTGGTTGTTTCTAATTTGGGATTTGGAGCACTAGTTTTTACAACATGCGTTTTCTTGACACTATTTTTTGATGCTTTTTCAACACTAGTTTTTGGAACACTAGGTTTCCTAGGTCGTCTAGGTGCAGGTGCCCTACTAGTGGATGGTTTGGAATTTCCATGCAAAGCATTTAAATATTAAGAAACACAAATATCATGATTTCCCGAAACAACACATTCACCACAAGCAACACAAACAGAATCAATATCTTTAGATAAAACATTAACATTTTCATTACACGCAGTTGAAAACTGTTTCTTATTCGAAAGCATAAAATTCCTAAGGTGTTCTTATACTTTTTATTTATTCTTCGTGCTGCTACTCTTAGATGTTTGCTGGGCCCTGTTCTTCATTTCAGTGCTCTTAAGCTGTGGTCTGCTAACACTAGGAGTGCACTCTAGTCCTGTAGAAGGCAACACATTTTTGTTAGGAATCTTAGTCTCAATTTTTTGTTCAGTTTGTGCTTTGGTGTATGGTGCTTCTTTCCTAGTTCCTTCATAGTACATGTCGTTAGTGCCATATGGTTCTTTATCTTTTTGTTTTGACACTTCCATTTTGTACATTCTAGGAGCAATTATATTTTTGTTTCTCAAAACATTTGGTTTACTTGGAGGCATAGTTTATGGAGTGACTAGTTTTGATAAAACATTTTGCTTATCCTTCTTGGTTGAGAACTGAGATTTGCAAAATTGGTGCAATGGTGGTTCATAAAATATAGATATTTTAATAAACTTCGTATCCACAGACGACCTTTTGAAACGTGACAATTCAGCTCTCATTGGCTTGATTGAGTCATAAATATTTTTGTACGTTTGCATTAGATGCTCTGATAATGATTTAAAACGTATATTTTTAAGAGGTCATTTAAGCCCTAAACTCGTGTATTTGTGATCAAATATTTCCTAAATTCATTCCTTTTAACTTTTTAGGTACATTGGAAGCAAAATCTGGAAATCATGCATATTTGTACGAAAAGGAATGAAAATATGAAGAAAATGACCAAGTCGTGAAAAAGAGCTCCAAATGGCGTCACAACCTATAAGGTGACGCGTCACTTGCAAGCGAAGACATCAAGACAACCCAAATTTTACTAGAGACGGCTTAGTGAAAATTTGAAGAAGTAACAAGTTTCACTTGTTAGAAGATCTGGAAGTTTCTGCCAAATTTATAACGTGACGGTCCAAGATAATTAAAGAGGGACGGCTTCAGAGGTTTCTGGACGGCGTCTGAGACATAAAGCGACCCTATCACAATGCTGACTTCGAAAATACAAAAACTAATGGCGGCGATCTGACGGCGTCACAAATATAGTGACGCCATTGCAACTATAATTCTATATATAGTTTTAGAATTTTCTGCATTAGTGTGCAACATTGGAGAGTAACTTTGGTGTACGACTTTATTCATTTTTCACAGTATTTTTAGGGTTTTAACACCCTCTATCCTTAAGAGATAAATTTCTTAATCTCTTCTATCATTATGTTTGATTTATGCTTGATTATGTCTACTTGTTTCTCTATCTTTAACATGTCTAACTAAATCAACATAGTGTTTTCTTAGATGTAATGAAACCTAGTTGTTAACTTTTGATTTCCGTCTCTTGTTTAAGTGGTTGTTACACGTTAGGTTAGGAAAACTTTCTTGTTCCTTTAGTGTTGCGAGCTTGAACGTCCTAAAAAACATATTTATGTCCTAGAGTGCTGATAAGGATTTAAAACATACGTCTTTAGGGGGTCACTTAAGCCCTAAATCATTACATTTTATATTCGTTACTGCTTAAAATCGTTCCTTTTTCACATTTTAGGTCTTTTGGAAGCAAATTGATGGAATGAAGCATATTTGGACAAAAAGGAGCGAAAACATGAAGAAAATGACAAAGTCAAGAAAACAAGGAAAATTCAGAAGCCGAACGGCGTCCTAACATCAAGGGCGACGTCGTCGCTTACATGGTGTTCCAAATATTCTCAAGCGACGGCTCAGTACATATTTAGATCCTAACAAGAGACGGCGACACGCCTAATTTAATCAGGCCGTCACTCTTTCATTCTACACGAGACGGCCAAGGTTTTCCCAAGACAACGTCCAGAGCAACCAAGATGGCGTCACTACTTTCTTCTCGATGTCGTCTCATTGATGACTTGGCAAAGACGAAACCATAATTACGGCGATCAGATGGCGTCACCATCAAAAGGCGACGCCGTCGCAGTTGTAAATTCTATATATAAACCTCAAATTTTCTACATTATATGTGTATTATTTTGGAGAGCAAACCCTAGTTCATTTTAGGTCCGACTTGGATTATATTTTAGGGTTCCAAACCTTCTTTTACACTTCAAGATAAGTTTGTTTATCCAATCTATCACCATGTTTCATTTATGTTTGATTATTTGTTTGTGTTCTTGCTTATCTATCATGCGCAAATAAATTAGTTTGTGTTTCTTAGATCTAATGAAACCTAGTTATTGATTAATGTTAGGTTGTCTCTTGTTCTAATTGGTAGACGCTAGATTAAGGAAAACTGGCTTCTTCTTTCATTGTTGCAAGCTTGAACGTCCTAAATAGCATAAAGCCTTGGAGTGCACTATAGGCTCTCGTTGTGTTTATTGTGTGAGTTGTAGGTTAAGGATAATAAGATATTCAGGGGAGATACCTCGGTACTTGGTGATCCCGGGTGTTCTAGATGAGACTTACAATTCATAGAATTAGGGATGAGGCACCGCCCTATGACTAAAACATGGAATACAACGCATCAATTAGGGAAGGGTGTGACAATTCAACCGACCAATAAAAGATAACTAGGGAGTAAGAAAATCTAAATAAACACATTTTTAATTATCATAAGAACACACTCCTACAATCCATAGCTTATACTTTTATTTAGTTTAATTAGTTTTAATTTAATTTGTTAAGTAGTTTAATTGGTAAAATTACCAAACCCCCCCCCCCCACTCCTTCAACCCGAGATTTTTATTGCTCTCTATTAAATATAAAAGATTAAAAAGAATCACCCTCACCCGTGCCTTTTTGTCATACATCTCGACTAGCATCTTTATTCCCCTAGAGAACGGTCAACCCTCTGGGCTTACCAATACTTCACTGCAACGATTAGGTACACTACCTAGTGGGTTGTAAAACTTGCTCTTTGGAATTGCGATTGTTGTTAATAGGATATTTGGGGGAGATAACTTAGGTTACTTGGCGATCCCGGTTTTCTAGAGGAGATCAATACATTCATAGAGTTAGGGCATTAGGAACCTCCTTACGACTAATGGAATACAATGCGCCAGTTAAATAAGCATGTGACAATTCTACTAATCAATAGAAGATAACTAGGGATTAGTGAAATCTAAGTAAACACATCTTTACCTATCATTCGAATCCCTTGTTTACTTTATTTGCAATTTAGTTTAATTTTAGTTTTAATTAGTAGTTTTAAGTAGTTGATAATCAAAACTTCTAATCCAAATACCGAGATTTTACTTTGATTTCATAAAATGTAAAATGATAAAAAGAATCATCCCTCACCTTAGACCTATTCATCATACATCTCGACCTTCCCAACACTATTCCCCTAGAGAACGATCAATCCCCTGTGTCTTACCTATACTACACTACAACGGTTAGGTACACTGCCTAGGAGGATCGTAAAACTTCTTCGGAGGGTTACATCCACCACATCATGTTTTGGGTGCCGCTGCCGGGGAATAGTTTAGTTTCATCTTCTATCTCGTCTAGGTCTACTCACTAGATTCCTATCGAGCAAGATTTTGTTTTTCTTTGTAGCTTTCTAGTAATCTATCTCCTTCTTTGTGCCCTTTTGTTCGTAAATACTATCATTAACCATCATGGTGGATGATAACATCGTCTATCCCCAACTACGACAACACAACCAACCACCACAACATGACCAACCACCATAAGGCTTACCCACTCACAACCAACAAGACCCGCCAAGAGCCCATACTCTTGGTGAATACTCTAGACCGAGCCATCAAGGCTATAGGACACATCAAGCTCAAACTATGGCCCTGCGATCCGACACCATCCAGTTGGTGCAAAACGGATGTGCATTCCATGGAATTCGTTCCGAAGATCCAAATCAACATCTCAAGGATTTCCATAAAATTGTCGATTCAATTGACCTTGATGTTGCTACTCGGGAGACAACGTGACTGCGTCACTTCCAATTCTCTCTATGTGATCAAGCTAGCTTTTGGCTTGAGCGTCTATCCGCGGGATCTATCTCTAGTTGGGATGATCTTACTACCCGTTTCCTCACTCAATTCTTCCCCCCGGGAAAGACTACTAAACTTAGGAATGATATCTTGATGTTCCAACAATGTCAAGGTGAAACTCTCTATGAAGCGTGTACTCATATAAAGGACTTACTCCATAAATTCCCTCACCATGGTATTGATCTTTGGCATCAAATCCAAATTTACTATGATCATGTCAATCTCTCCACAAGGAAAACCATTGACCAAGCGACCGATGGTAAGCTTCATGATATAACCGAGGAAGAATCATGGGGAATAATAGAGGATCTTGCCCTCTATGAAAACGAATGTTGGAACGAACCCCGTGAGTTGAGCAAAACCATCAAGGCAATTGATAACATCAAATAATCCTGACTTTTAAGTGTCAATTTCCCCCGATTATTCCCATATATTATGTCATTTATATGGATATATACTCTTATTCCTTTATATTTTGTTTCCAGGTAAAATATGAGCATTGGAGCTTAGAGATGCGGATTCGGAGAGTTTGCTAACAGTTTTATCTTAGTATGCTATCATTGAAGAAGCTACGGCATAACTCATATTCTCAATTATGCCGTAGCTGGGATTTTGTTACAGAGACCAACTCAACTGCAGTTATGGCGTAACTCTCAACTCAAGTTACGTCATAACCATATAGGCCATGGAGAATTTCGTGCCTCCGTCAACTACTCCGTAACCTCCTAACATGCATTTCAATGTAACCAACACTATGATACTTCTGTTTAGAAGGTATTCAAGTTACGACATAACTCTCTATGAAATTACGGCGGAGCTACAAGTATAGCGTAACTATTCCTTAGGTTACGCCGTAATCACCTATACGAGCTTTCTGTTGAGAAGATACTTAAGTTACGCATAACTCCCAACTTACGTTACGCCGTAACTATGATCGGGCCTATAAATACAAACTATAAAATCTGCATTTTACATCATTCACTCACAACACAAAGTCATAGAACATGAAAAGGGTTCCAAGGGCAGATCGTACCAAGCATACGAAGCCATCTCCAAGGGAGGAATCACACCATATCGATAAGATTTAGCGATCACTACTCTTTTACACTTTAATTCATGTCTTTTTTTAATCATGTTAAACATTGAATTTATTGTGTCTTTTAATATGATCGGCTAAGCACCTTTGGTGCTAGCCTAGTTATGATTCCTTGAGTGTATTGTTTATGTTTTCATGCTTCTATAATTTTTTCTAGCATATGCATGCATATTTCGATCGTAGTTACCCTAGCTTCGGTAGTTTTGAATTACGGTCGTATCTAATTGCTTAGGAGAATTGACCAACTGGCCCTAAGTAAGTAGGTAGAGAGTCTTGGTAAGAATTGATGTTAGGATTTAGTAAATCCGTAAGTGAAAGACTAGGTCACCTCAAGTATTTGTAAGCATTAAAAAGCTCGTAGTCTTATTCGTTTAGTTATTATACGTGGTTAGTTAAGTAACACCGTGTAGGAAGGATGGGTCTTTACCCATTGTATACCGGATCCACAGCCCGTAGGTGGCGTATATCGTAAACAAGTATAAATACCTTCTACCTCCCAAGGTAGAAGGTTGGAGTTTCATAATATACATTTACTTTCTCTCACTAGAAGTTTCCATTCTCTCTACTTTCTCTCTCTAAACTCATATCAACTTCGATTCATAGATTGTTTTCTTTGTGTGTTTATGATAACTAATAACTTAGAATTAGTATCAAGAGCCATGGTTTGATCATCTACTTTGTGTGTTCTTGGATTCTTGATTGGTTATTCATAATTTTATGGTTAGAATTAGTTTAGAGACTTTTTCTCTTTTGATCTTATTTAGTGGTTAAGTTTGCATTTTGGTTGTACTTTTGTGTTTATGATCATCATATTAGTTTAGTTTTGGGTTTGGAAGGATTGTTTCATCTTGTTTGTGGTTGATTTTGATTGAAAAAGCAAAGTTTCTTGACTGCGTTTTGAATCTTGGACACTATTTCTTGGGTGCGATTTGTCTCACTTTGATTGCGTTTTGGTTGGTCCTCGTTGCGACTTATATTGTTTTAGGTTGCGATTTGGTTGATTCTGGCCTGCGATTTGATTATTATATTATTGTTGGGTTGCGTTTGTTAACTAAAGGACAAAAGGACAATAGTTCTTGTACTATTGAAAGCGACCTGCGATTTATCTCCGCGTTTTGGTATCTTGCATTTTGACAGGTTGCGTTTTGTATTTTGAGTGACTTGATTGTTACGTTTTGGATAGTGCTGCGATTTGTTCCTGCGTTTTGTCAAGTGCTGAGATTTGTCCCTGCATTTTGTCAAGAGCTGCGATTTGTCCCTGCGTTTTTTCAAGTGATGCGATTTGTGTTATGCGTTTTGGTACTTTTGCGACTTGACAAGTGCTGCAATTTGTGTGTTGCGATTTGTCTCTTGAGATTTGACACTTGTGATTTGAGTTCTACGGTTTCCTCTTGTTTTTGTAAAATCCCGCGAACGATTCTATTTCTCGGTTAAATCAAATAGTAAAATCCTGTGTACTTAGAAATCATGTCTACTGTTTCTGATGACGTTCAAGCTGTTGGGTCCGATACCCGCCCTCCTATGCTGGATAGAACTGATTATGACTCTTGGGAACAGAGAATCAGATTGTATTGCTCGGGCAAAGAGAATGGTCTTAACATTCTTCAGTCAATTGATGAAGGACCCTTCCAAATAGGCACCACCAGAGATCAACTTGAACCTGGCGAAGATGGAAGTGTCACTCTGGGTTTGGATAGACCAAGGACTTATGATGATCTCAATGAGAAGGAAAAGAAAAGATACGATGCTGACATTAGAGCTTCAAACATCATACTTCAAGGTCTACCCAAGGACATCTACAAGCTGATTAATCATAAAACTCGGGCCAAAGAAGTTTGGGATAATGTCAAGATGCTTCTCTATGGCTCAGAACTGACTAAGGAAGATCGAGAGTCTCAGCTTTATGATGACTTTGAGAACTTCAAGATGAACCCAAGGGAGAGCATTATAGAGTATCATGTGAGGTTTCACAAACTTGTGAATGATATGAGGAATATCAATATGACTATGCCAAATATCCAACTCAATTCCAAGTTCGTAAACAAGATGAACCTTGAATGGCACAGATTTGTCACCGCAGTGAAGTTGAACAAAGGATTGAGGAACACTAACTATGAGCAGTTGTATGCCTACTTACATCAACATGAGAAGCATGCTACATGCGGGTACCTTATTATATGTTTTTCAGATCCATGCTACTACGTATTTCATTCTCATATAGTGGATATTATGCTACCTTGCGTAATTACTCTAGTTTGCTTTGGATTTGTCGCATGGAAGTTGATTGGAAATACTATAATGGCTATGGCTCAGATGTTAGCATTCACTTCATAGTTTTATATCTCTTAGTATAGTCATTGTAGTTGTAAGTTATAAGACTGGCCTGTCAGTCTTATATAGTGGTTACATGTAAGTTAAACGTGTTGTGCATTTTTTGTCGCCCTGATCGGGCTGAGGGCATGGGATTCACCCATGTCATTTGTATTCAATGTTTTTGGTGTAATTGAATTTTACCGGGGTGAATTAACCCTTTTACCCAAAAAAAAGAAGCATGCTACATTTGAGCGTTTGATCTTGGAAAACTTTAATATTACTACAGCAACAAACCCAACAAATGACTCAGTTTCATTTGTTTCAAATGTGAGGCTAAACAATCGAACATCACAAGTCATACCATCTTCTCAAAATCAGAATCAGATTACCATACCAGACTCAGGATTTACCCCAACAGACATGTTGATTGAAAACTTCGCAAATCAAGTGGCTCTATTGGTTCAACAGTTCAGATCCTCACTTCCCCAAACCAACAACCAACTTAGGACCTCATATAACCCACACAATCAAGCTACAGTGGAAGATGGAAGGGTTGTGGTTTAGAATATGCAAGGAAGGCAAAATGTGAATCTAAGGAATGTTGCCCGGGGAAATGTTACAGCTGGTTATGCGGGAGCTCAGAACAGAGGAGGGTTTGTATTTCAGGGTCAAGGTAAACTGATTAAGTGTTACAACTGTGGAGGTGAGGGACATATTGCTAGGAACTGCACTCAACCCAAGCGTCCACAAAATGCTGAGTACTTCAGGGATAAGATGTTGTTGATGCAGGCTCAAGACAGTGGAGCATTATTAGATGAGGAGGAGTTGTTGTTTCTTGGTGATGGGAATGCCAAAACATTTGATGCTAACGTGGATGAACAACCACTATATGATTTGGCACAGAACAATCCCAATGTCTTCCAGGTTGCTGACTGTGATGCCTTCGACTCTAATGTTGATGTTGAACCAACGACAAAGACTATATTCATGGCTAATATTTCTCCCATGGTTTCATCACCTCAACAAGCTGGTCCCTCCAATGCTTCAGTCATATCAAAGGTACTAAAGCTATATGATATGGTTGATGTGCAAAAGATTCCCAACAAAGTACAACCAACAGAAGTTGTTGAGTCAAATATTGTAAATATGGGTAATAGCAATGTTGTCCCATATGATCAATATGTGAAGCACGATGAAAGTCTTGTTGTACCAAGTGGTGCATCTTCTTCCATTAATGATGAATATGTGTTTAATGAGTACACTGAATATGTGCCTGATGACCCCATGACCACTAAGCTAAATATATATAAGGATCAAGTTGCCATCTATGAACAGCGTGCTAAATTTGAGCTGACCACACGTGAGCAGGAAATGGATATCCAAATGCGTACATTGATTACTAAAAGTAATTTAAGGGAAGAAAAATTAAAACAAGAGTTAAATTCCTTACAAGAGAAACTTAATAAAACTGTTAAGCAAAAACAAGAACTTCAAGAAAATGTGAAATCGCTTTAAAGAAAAGGAATCAAAACTCCTAAATGATTTTTCTGTAGGATCGTATATTTTGTTAATAATATGGTTCAGGAGGTCGGGGATTATGGAAGAACAAGTTAGCCATGGTTAGAGAGAGAAAAAGTAGAGAGGGGAAGTTTCTAGTGAGAGAAAAACACTTAGTGTGTGTAATATTATGAGAAACAACCAACCCTCTCCCTTAGTGGGAAAAGGGTATTTATACAACTTACTAAACGCCCCTTATGGGCTGTGGATTAGGTATACAATGGGTAAAGACCCGTTTGTCCTCCATGGTGTTACTTAAACTAACTAATAACTAATAAATAACGATAAGTCTACGAGTTCACATATGCTAGACTATAGTTGGGGTGACCGACTCTTCTATATGGATATTCAAAATCCTAACAATCTCCCCCTAAGGGAGGTAACCCCATAAATTACACTTTGCATCCTAGCATTCATTCATGAAGTTCAATTCCGAGCTCGTAGACTTTGATTCTTCAAATTCCGCAATCTTTGTGCTTTAGTAGTGATTCTTCAAAGTCCGCATACTTTGTACTTTCAGTGGAGGTCTTTGAATGTTCCGTGACTTGGTGATCGTTGAGCTTTCTTTGAGATCATCAGCCACAGTAAATCTCTGGATAATCTATTGTTGTAACGCCACCATTTGATATTGTGACTTCTGGACCGACATGCTCACACTTACTGGATCATGACATCTTTTCATCAGAGAAGCGGAAGCATTGTTGTACGTTTTTTATTGTCATGATTTTCTTCAATTATGAGTGTGTGATGTGAGCATGTGGTTATGAATTGACTTCTCAATATCGATCAGCTGCAACTGTCAAATGTTCCTGCAAACAACAGTTAGCAATAAAACACACGAAAGTGTCTTTGTTCACTTTCGTTGAATAGGTTTGCAAGAACTATGGTTCCCCGTTGATCAGAAAAGAATTGTAGAGCACATCGAAAGGTTTTTCAAAAGTATCCGTCAATCCATTTCCTGGACCAAGGTTGATTCAAGAATGAATCACCCCATGGTTTCTATCCAGTTGTCATAGGTTTTGATCCATGAGGGATCTCACATGTCACCCACCAAGAGCTTGTTTGATGTTGGCTCTAGAAGGATTTCCATCTTCATCGTGAATATTATACATATCACTCGGATATTCTGGCAATACCACAAGGATAATGCGTAGGACACTCAGTATATATTCTTACTTTCCACATTGTGTGAAACAACAAGTCTTCATGAATTGTGTGTCCTAATGAGATTTATTGATGATCTCTTGGCTCTATAATCAATAGTGCACTTTGGTTTCCTATTCGGAGACTAGGCAGAGGGTCTCCTTTTTCAATATCAACCATCCCTAAGAGAAAGTCGATAGATTACATCGTTTCCCCGTGAGAATGAAACAAGTCATTTTAAGAAAAATTGAGTAGCTTGGGAAGTTTAGTGCAGTGCGTCACTAGGTCCATGACATCTTGTCTTCAAAACCGGCATTAACTTAGTAATTACCAGTAGCATATGTATTGAACCCAGTTTCTGCCCTAAGGTTGAATTATTGGAGGGCTATTTCTTTTCACCATTTTTCTATTCATTTCTTTTTCATTCTTCAACCCCTTCAGTGCTTACCGAGACTTCATTACTAGAACCTTATGGGTTTGTTCCATTCCTAGCTCTATCTTAGTCGGCACTCTACCCTTATTCTCACTTTTCTCCTTTTTTCATCATTCCCAAGAACTTCTACACTATCTAGTGGATTTTCCCTGGGTAGATCCCTCTGGCTCTGGCGGGATCATGGGAACTAATACCTAACCTTCCCATCCTTATAACTCTAATGCATAAAGTAAAATGGTCGATCTTGTGGTACTGTTCTTTCCTCCTTGAAACCAAATGAAAAACAATTTAAAAAGCCAATCAAGGTACCTGTGATATAAAATCAAAGCATTTTATACCTCAATTGTTTTTTATCATTTGTAAATGCTCCCCCTCAACATGTGCATTGGTTTTTGAAATCATTTAGCACATGGAGGAATGAGGTCTTTGAAGCACTTCCATGATTTCCATCAGTAACCATTCGCTCCTCCTCAATATGTGCATCGATATACGAAAGTGTTTAGCAGAGAGAGCCTACACTTTGAGTCAAAATAATCACATTTTATCAGATCTCATATTTAAATCGTATTCTCTCCCTCGATAAAAAATTTCAAACCTTTTGAGGTTTCGGATCCCAATTGATTTAAATACTTTAGAAAATTTTAGGGAAAGATGTGATCTGGTTTTAATATTTATTGATAAGGAACATAACAATGCTCCCCATCAATTTATGAGGGAGTTTGTTAGTGTCAGGTATGATAATTTTGAAAGATCTTTAAGTAAAAGAAAATTTTCATTTTGAAAGATCATTGAATTTTAGAAAGATCATACCCTGACACTTATCTCAAAGAATTTATTTACCACTTATTTAGTACAAATGGACTCGTTTGATGATACCAATTGTTCTGAAAATGTGAAATAATTTGAAATCACTCTTCCCCTCAATCGATGACCCAAGTCTTAGATTGAGTGATAAATAGTTTGACAAAACGGAGTCCTGTTGATTTTTTTAAAAAAATCATCCGATTCATTTTCAAACAATGTCACCACCACGAGAGATACAAATATGGTATCAACTACTACTTGTCCTGCACAAAGAAACGTTAGGTGGTGGAAATGCAGAAGCTGTTTCAGTTATTACATTAAGAGTGGAAGAAACATTTGCCAATGCAGTGAGACCTCTGAAGTTGGATATATCATGCAGACTATTCACATAGATCTGAAATATTAGGTTCCTTTTCTTCTTTTGTCGACCCGAGATATAGTTGCCCATTCCTATCGGCACCCAGTCATAAACTGGCAAACTCTAATCATCCAATTTTGTTGGAGCAGGAGCGGGAACATTCTCATAAACTGTGTTATCTTCATGCGTTAGTCAACATGGATAGACATACATACAGATATACGGTGTTCGACAACACCCAAACAACAATCGACTAATAAAAGTCAATCCAACATCGAAACTCATTCAATCAGATCATACAAAGGCATGGGGATTAAATAACAATCATATACTAGCAATTCTAACAATCATATACTAGCAATTCAAAGTTGGCAAAAACCTTTTTCCGTTAAGTATAGGATGATTAAATAAGCCCGTTAGATGATATAAATTTGAAATCATTCTCCCCCCTCAATCAATGACCCATTTTATGAAAAGTTTAAAAACGCTGAAGTCATTGATTGAGTTTCTAAATTTATGAAAACTCCAAGTCTGATTGATTTTTCAAACAGCTCATTTTCCACCATTTTGAAAAATAAATATTTTTCCTGAAGAATCTTAGAAAGAAAAACACTTTTGTAGGAACAACCGTCTTTTTGGCGACGTACTTTCCTCATTTAGTTTTAGGATAAGTGCTCGATATTTATGAAAATCGATTTTGCGTGGCACTTTCCCTTTTGATAAGCGGGTTGCATATCTGAAATAATAGTAAACCATTGTTTTGAAGAGCGGGTTAAAGTCTAAAATAACTGCAAGCCATAAGTTTGAGACGTGTTTTGAAAATATTTACACCTTCTTCTCGAACTTCATCTAAAGTCCCGTGCCATTATTGAATGAAATTTCAAAGACCGTAGATGTTATCGATACTAGAAGACATGCCTTGATGTGACAACCGGCAATTTAGGGAGTCTAATTTAGGTAACCGCATTACGTTAAATTAAACTGAGTTTTGCCTTTAACACTATTTTATAAACCGTGACTTGATTTTATATCGTCGATTGGTTTTTACGGTTTATTTCATTATTAAATGAGTTAACGTATGAGTTTTAACTCTATTTGGTAGGCACTATTCGATTCGGCACTAGAAAAGCCTAAAACAAGAGTTATTGTAACTTTTAGATCGTAACTCAAAAATTGACAAATAAATAGTCAAAACTTGTGGAAAAACGTGAGTAACGAGGTTGGGAAGTTAAATAAATATGTGAGCTCGGGAATGGGTAAACGAGATAGATACAAAAAGTTACAACTCGAACCCTCCCTTTTAAGTTGTAGCCGGCGCCCCCCCCCCTCCTAAAATATTTATTTTGAGGTCCTTAGTTCATGAGTATATATACCCAACCCAAGCCTCACTTCCACCTTTCATTTCTCTCACTAGAAAACACACACGTCACCTCCCTCTCTCTTGTTTCTCTCTCTAAAAACCCTAATTCACCACCACCACCACCGCCGGCCATAAATCCGGCCACCATCGTCGCACGGCGGCGCGTCCACCACCACCTCCACTACCAAAAGATAGATCTCTTTCTCCTCTTTCCAACCATATATCATACACTCAATTTGGACTTCATTAACACCTCCAAATTCAAGAATTAAGATTCGTACTTTTAGGGTTTCTAAAGATTTCAAAGGGCTTTTGTAATTGGTGATTAGAGAAGGTAAATAGAATATGTTTTGAGCTTGTTTGAACAATAAAAAGCCACGAATTGGATTTAGGGTTTCGACCCATGAACAATTTTTGGGGCTTTTGGGTGGAACATGAGATTAAAGCTAATTAGTGATGAAATAAACAAGTAATTAGTGTTTGGTACATGTGTGGTGCATTAATTTGATGGGTTTTGCTTTTTAGGGTTTAGTTGCATGTTCTTGGTTAATGAAAGTTGATGGGTTTTGTGTTTAGATAGTGTTTGAAGCTTGAATGATTGGATTTGAGTGTTGTGGATTGGATTTGGTTGTGCTTGGTTGTGTGATATGGGACGTACGAGCCAAGAAGCCCACGTATGGGTCTTGGTTGGTTTCGTACGTGACCCACTTGGGTCTTGGGTCCGAGTCGGGTCAATTTGGTAGCTTATTGATTGGTTTAGTTGAGGTTTGGATGAGACGCGTGGAGCCGAAAAGCTTTTAGAAGCTTGTTTGGTTCACGTGGTCTTGACCGCGACCGTGTCATGACCATTAGGGTCATAACATTGGTTTCGAGTATAATTGGTTGATTGATTGGTTGGCGAGGTTGTTTTGAGTTAGTTTGGGATTGAATTGCGACGTTATGACTTTTAATTATGGACTTGATATATATATTGTGACTTTGAGCTACGTCGGCGTCTCTTTGACTTTTTAGTTAATAGTTGACTCCGACAAAGCCGTAACATGGACTTTAGTATAATTTGGACAATTGATTGATTAAAAGCCGAGAAGTTATGACTCGTGCTTGTGGACTTGAAACGAATAACGTTATGAAACTAATAATGGGATTTGACGAAATATATTTATATATGGAAATGATAATAGAACTATGAAATGTAAATAATAATGGGCTTTTGTATCAAAAATATCAATAACAAGATTTATCTTGTTATTTACTAGTTTTAAATGAAACTAACGACTAAATTGGAGAGGTTTTGTAATAAATAAATAATTAACGTTTTGAGTACATGTTTATCAATAAATGTCAATTGTGGACATTTAATTTTGGATAAGTAATTATTTATTTGCGTTATGTGTGCATGGGTTACGGATAACCTAACGTTAATATTGTTGATCCACGTGGGTAGCGGACTTATTAGGTTGACGAATCTAATAAGAGCCTGCTATGTATGTTGGGTAACCTTATTAATGGGTGAATTATCCTTATGACTCTTTAAGGATACGATTGATTTATGGGATAATAAGCGACACGAGTAAATAAATGAGTTTATCAAGTTGACGAATTCGATAAGGTCTACTATTTATTCCGAAACTTATTGAACTATGGAGCTTATCGTTTAAAGGTCTCATTGTGTCGCATTGAGTTATATATTAGTTGTTTGAGTGCATTCATGGCATCATATTGGATCGATACACCCACATGAGGATACCAAACACTAGGATTAAATGGTGAAACGAGACGTTTTTAGGAAATAAAGGAATGGAATATATTGGGGTAGTTAACGTTGATTTTGAGGAATATGTATATTAAGTTGGTCTACATTAATAGGTTGTGCCGAGTCGATAGTTGCTGTGCTGTGATTTCTATTATCTTCTGCTAGTGATATTTGTGCGTTGATTGTGCGTTGATTTCTTGAGGTGAATTTCATAGCCCCACTTTTATATATACGTTTTAACTACGTTCTGAACTATTTTGGGGTGAGAATCATGCTACTGTTTTTGGACCGTTAAAACTATTTGGATTTGCTTATATGCTGACTGAGTAGATAGATGTGCGATAGTTGTTGCCTTAGTCTAGTTTTTACCGTGCCTAACTAAGAATAGACTTCTATCTCGACCTAGCCCGGGGTTGGCAACTGTTCTAGAGGTTGCCACGGCAGTGCTGGACTAGAGTCGCAGGGGCCCGAGTAAGTAATTATATGATTGGAGATCCGGGTAGGATCAGTGTGTGAAACGGTATTTACCTATCTAGGTCTTGCATAGCAAATCAACTCTTACATGTCCACTACGATTTTGTTGAACTTAAACCTATGAATTCACCAGCGTAAGCTGACCTTTTAGCATGATTTCTCAGGTATTTGAGAGATGTTTTGATTATTTGACGTGTGGAAGCTTGGCATGGAGGCGTGGTTCAAGGATCATTTTCTGACTCTGATAAATAATGGGGACCTATTTTGTTAAACTATGTTTTGGTCCTAAAATTTATATCTTCGGATTAAATGTTTGAATATTTGATTTGGGATTGGTTTTAATTGGTTAATTGGTTATCTTTTATTTTACTTGTGTGCGATACCAATCCAAAATGTAACGCCCCGAAAACATGATTAAGTCTTCCTCTGTACCGAGATTTGGGAGTGTTACAGATTGGTATCAGAGCTCAAGGTTATAGAGAACTAGGTATTTTATAAACCCTAAACTATAACCGCTTTTAAAAAAAATTGATCCTCGACCGACGCACGCCCGCTTGCCAAGCCGAAGCTTCTTATTTGATTATGGTATGAGATGCGACTTGAATTATGAGATGATATGTTAGAAGATATTGTGAACTGATTATGAAAACGTTATGATTTAGAGATTGGAGTTATGATGTGGATATGTTTAGGGGTATTCCTAAACGTTTTGGAAATGAGATATGATTATTGGTTTTGGAAATGAGATATGATTATTAGTTTTGGAAATGAGATATGATTGTTGGTTTTGGAAATTAGATATGGTTATTTGTTTTGGGAAAATGGGATGCGATTATCGAAATATTACGGAAATTGATTTGAGTAAACGGTATATTACAATTTTGGAATTTGAACTCGATTGCTTTGATATGTGATTATGTGATGGAACGGAACTTATGTGTGTTACTTAAAGGCATGTTTTGAGTAATGCGGTACCTACACTTTTAAAGCTTACATTATGTGATATGTGTTTTGGTTAAGCTGTTGCGCTTATTAAAAACTAGTTGTTTCCAACACTTATACCTACCCTATGCCGTTGTCATAGACTATGCCTTCACTAGCTTTTGATGTGTCTGAGGAAGTACTTGTTGTTGCTAGTTCGCCAGCATTGACTCTCATGACGGTTGCGCAAGGTGATCCTTATGAGATCGCCCGTCACTCTAGTTCATCATCAGATCGCCCTAGCTCGTCTAGGCAGCTCACTTTGCACCAGGTTTTAGCAAGAGCACAAACTGCTAGGCTTGCTTATAGCACTGCCCGCATGTCCATGGGACCACCATCATCACTTATTCATTTAGCAGCATCACCATGTCTTAGGAGGCCTAGATCTCCTAGTGTACCACCTCAGGATTTACCTGCACAGAGACTCCGACTCATGGACTCTCCCCTTATGGATGAGGGCGAGGAAGAGCATGAGGTCGAGGAGGAGGATGAGATTGAGGAGCAGTATGTTGATGAGGATGAGGATCCTCAGGAGGAGGATGATGAGGATATCCCAGAAGGGGGTACTCCTCCTTTGCAGAGTCGTGCACATTCTCCTGGACCAGGTTCTCCTTTGCCTGAGCCTGAGTCCCCTGGACAGCCTTTAGACATCGATTCACCACCTTACTCACCTTATATAGGTAGCCCGTTAGGATCGGAGGTACCATCGGAGATTGCGTCTGAGCCCGAGGCGTATGGTGAGACGGGTCTGATGTGGGAGAGGATTACCTCTCAGGGTACTAGACTTAGTCAGTTGACGGAGCGTTTGGTTGGAGTGTCTAGAGCTAGTATTGAGGATCTTAGAGCTGATATGGGTATTGTATTCAGGAGGACTAGGGTTTTGCATGATGGTATGTCGGAGCTCCAGGAGCAGGTTGGGGACCTGCTTAGAGGGTTCGCGACAGCACGTGATGCTGATAGAGCGATTTGGCGTAGGATTGGTGAGTTGGAGAGAGAGGTCGGAGAGCTTAAGAGCGATCGCGACGCTCGACGTGTTGAGTTAGCCTCTTGGTGGAGAGAGGTTGACGATGTTAGGAGATCAGTGAGTGATATTCGTAGATGTGGCTAGACGGTATTAGATTTATGGTTTTGTGCCGTCTTGAAACTAAGTAGTACTTAGTTTGAGATGTAGGATTATCCTAGTTATTTATAGTTATTGTTGTTAGGATCGTTTTTTATTTCTTCGAATCCTTCCATGTATTCCCACTTGTGAAACCTATGAGTTATGGTTATTGGAACGTGCATCCTTAGCTATGATGCTGTATTTGATTGTTTCGCTTTAGGGTAGCGTTATCTTTGTTAGCCTTGAGTATGTATTCAGGCGTTATGTAGTGACCCTTGGAACCCAACTCTACTTTAGAGCGTAAATTGTGAACTTATGAAACTGTTCTTCTTGCCTCCAGAATGGTGGCAACAAGACGAAACTTGATTAGGAACAACCGAGCAGCTCCTGCTGCTGTTGTTACCCCTGGTCGTCACGGTCGTCGTCCGACCCCGACTGCACCACATGTTGAGAACCCGAATATTGATAACCCAGCTGTAGGGAACCTGAATGTGGATGACCGTGCTGAGCATGGTCCTGTTCGACAAAACCCTCCACCTGTGAACCCAACCCACATTGACCAGCTAGTATCGCAGCGTGTCGCTGAACTGCTAGCTGAGGCTAATCTTTCTAACACTTCTAGTGGAACCCCAGTACTGAATCGAACTAGAGGTTTTACCTATAAGGAGTTCCGATTCTGTGGTCCCATTGAGTTTGGAGGAACTGAGGGAGTAGTTTACCCAACTAGGTGGTTGGAGAAAACTGAATCCGTGTTTGCTGTGAGTAACTGTGATGAGGATTGTAAGGTTAAGTATGCAACATTTACCTTGAAGGACGAGGAGTTGACCTGGTGGAATAACCACCACAGAGCAGTAGGAATTGATGTAGCTTATAGTATGTCTTGGACTCAATTTAAGGCTCTCCTGATTAAGACTTACTGTCCTAGGAATGAAGTTAAGAAGTTAGAAAGTGAGTTCTGGAACCATAAGGTTAAGGGTACTGACATGGCGACTTACACTCGTCGTTTCCAAGAGTTATCCTTGCTTTGCCCTGAGTAGGTTCGTACCGAAGAACTTAAGATTGAAAGGTATACTGATGGATTACCTTTAGCTACTCGAAATGATGTCATCGCTGCAAAGCCAGTCAATTTGCATGAGGCAATTGCTGTGGCTCAGAGTCTGATGGACTCTTGTGTGTTAGAATTAGGAGATAAGGGTAAGAGTAATAGGAACGATAAGAGGAAGAGGAATGAAGTTGTGAAAGGAAATGGCAACAAACGGCAAGAGACAGCCAGAGTGTTCGCCATAGGAAATGGAGATAAGAAAGGTTACGAAGGTAGTAAACCTGTGGGTGGTCGTTGTAACCGACACCACCATGGACCGTGCCCGATTGTGCGCAGGAAGTGCTCTAAGGTAGGACACATGGCCAAAGACTGTAGGTCCCGACCACTTGCTGCAGCTTAAACTGCACAAGGAGCGGATTGGAAGGCCATTGTCACCTGTTTTGGATGTGGAAAGAAGGGACACTTTAAGAATGAGTGCCGAGAGCCGTGAATTAGAGGAAATCCCGGTAATGTAGGAGGATTTGCTAACCGAGGTGTAGGAGGTAATGGCTTAAACCCTGTGAAGCGTGAGGTTGTGGAAAACCAGGGAAACAATGGTGTTAGGAATCAGCAGAGAGACATGGGAACAACACGTGTTTACGCTATTGGGAAGGAAACTGGTGAGGACCCTAACGTAGTTATGGGTACATTCCTTCTCAATAATCGCTATGCTTCCATACTGTTTGATACTGGTGCGGATATGAGTTTCGTATCCACCCACTTTATGCCATTACTTGGAATCTCCCAAACACCTCTAGGGTTTAGTTACGATGTGGAATTAGCGAATGGGAATAGAGAGAAGATAGACACCGTAGTTCGAGGTTGTACCTTAAGTTTCCTAGACCGCCCGTTTAGTATAGATTTGTTGCCAGTTACCTTAGGAAGTTTTGACGTCATTATCGGAATGGATTGGTTATCGAAGAACGGTGCACACATCATTTGTGATGAGAAGATTGTGCGTTTACCGTATGGAGGAAAAGTTCTGAGCATACAAGGAGATCGGAGCGACCGTGGAAGTCCTTCCCGGTTGGGCATCATCTCTTGTATTAAGGCTCAGAAGTACATCGATAGAGGAGGTTGTCTTTTCTTAGCTTGAATTTCTGAAAAGAAAAGCGAGGAGAAGAATGAAAGAAACCTTAATGATGTACCCGTCGTTAGAGAATTTCCGGATGTGTTTCCCAACGATCTACTAGGGATTCCACCTGTTCGACAAGTGGAATTCCAAATAGAGTTGATACCCGGTGTGGCACCCGTAGCCCGGGCACCTTATCGACTTGCTCCAAGAGAATTGGAGGAAATGTCTAAACAGTTGGCTGAATTGTCAGAGAAGGGATTCATTCGACCAAGTTTGTCGCCGTGGGGAGCACCAGTGTTGTTTGTGAAGAAGAAGGATGGATTGTTTAGGATGTGTATTGATTATAGGGAATTGAATAAGTTGACCGTGAAGAACCCATATCCGCTACCTAGAATAGATGATCTATTCGACCAAATCCAAGGAGCTAGTATATTTTCTAAGATCGATTTACGATCTGGTTATCACCAGCTTAGAGTTCGAGAAGAGGATATCCCTAAGACTGCGTTTAGGACTTGTTATGGACACTATGAATTCCAAGTGATGTCGTTTGGCTTAACCAACGCACCAGCGGTTTTCATGGATCTCATGAACTGAGTGTGTAAGCCATACCTGGATAAGTTTGTGATAGTATTCATAGACGATATCTTGATATACTCTAAGAGTAGTGAAGAGCACGAAGAGCATTTGAGGCTCATTTTAGGATTACTGAGAGAGGAGAAGCTGTATGCCAAATTCTCTAAGTGTGAATTTTGGTTTCCGTCTGTACAATTCTTAGGTCATGTGATAGATAGTCAAGGTGTTCATGTTGACCCAGCTAAGATTAAGGCCATTAAGGAATGGGCAGCTCCTAAGAACTCATCGGAAATCCGACAGTTTCTAGGTTTAGCAGGCTATTAAAGGAGATTCATTGAGGGATTTTCCAAGATAGCTAAACCGCTAACCAAACTAACCCAGAAGGATGTTAAGTATGAATGGGGAGAAAAGGAAGAAGAAGCATTCCAACTTCTGAAGGGGAAGTTGTGTAGTGCGCCCATCCTAGCTTTTCCTGAAGGAAGCGAAGACTTTGTCGTGTACTGCGACGCTTCGCATAAAGGATTAGGTGCTGTTTTGATGCAACGTCAGAAGGTGATTGCTTATGCATCCCGACAACTTAAGAAGCATGAGAAAAACTACACCACCCATGACCTTGAGTTAGGTGCTGTAGTGTTTGCTCTTAGGATCTGGAGACATTACTTGTATGGAACCAAGTGTGTAGTATTTATCGACCATAAGAGTTTGAAGCATATCTTAGATCAGAAGGAACTAAACATGAGACAACGTCGTTGGTTAGAATTGCTTAGTGATTATGACTGTGAGATTCGTTATCATCCTGGTAAGGCTAACGTTGTGGCTGATGCCCTTAGTCGTAAGGAGGACATTCCACCCCTACTTGTTAGATCCTTAGGAATGATCATTGTTTCGCCCTTACCATCTCAAATTTTAGCCGCCCAAGTAGAGGCATTGACGGAAGAGAACTGTCCTTATGAGAATCTTCATGGAATGGTAGAAAGTGAAAACGGCTTCTTGAAGCGTTCCGATGGAACATTATGCTTCAGAGACAGAAGCTGGATACCATTTTATGGTGGAATCCGTGAGTTGATTATGCATGAGTCGCATAAATCAAAATACTCTATTCATCCCGGAGCCGATAAGATGTATCAGGATCTTAAGAAATTATACTGGTGGCCCAATATGAAAGCCGAGATAGCTCAGTATATTAGTAGGTGCCTGACTTGTTCTAAAGTTAAGGCCGAACATCAGAAACCATCAGGACTTTTAGTTCAACCCGAACTTCCAGAATGGAAATGGGAGCGAATAACCATGGACTTTATCACTAAATTACCGAGAACAGTTAGCGGCAATGACGCTATCTGGGTAATAGTTGATCGTTTAACTAAGTCTGCTCACTTCTTAGCTATTAGTGAAACCGATAGTCTTGATAAGCTTGCTCGATTGTATCTTAAGGAGATAGTATCGCGTCATGGAGTACCGATATCTATCATTTCTGATAGGGATAGTCGTTTTACATCCCACTTTTGGAAGTCTTTACAGACAGCGTTAGGAACGAATTTGGATATGAGTACTGCTTACCATCCACAGACTGATGGTCAAAGCGAGAGAACCATTCAGACTTTAGAGGATATGCTTAGAGCATGTGTTATTGATTTCGGAAAAGGCTGGGAGAGACACCTCCCTTTGGCCGAATTCTCTTACAACAAGTTACCACTCTAGTATTAAGGCCGCCCCATTTAAGGCACTGTATGGCCGAAAATGTCGTTCTCCTGTTTGTTGGGCTGAAGTTGGCGAGAGTCAACTTACAGGTCCCAAACTGGTCTTAGAAACCACTGAGAAGATAGTACAGATTAGAAACCGGTTGCAAACCGCTCATGATATACAAAAGAGTTATGCCGATAAGAGGCGGAAACCTTTAGAATTTCAGGTTGGAGATCCTGTTATGTTGAAAGTTTCTCCTTGGAAAGGAGTGATTCGTTTTGGAAAGCGTGGAAAACTCAATCCCCGATATATTGGTCCCTTTCCAATCCTGGAAAGAATCGGACCGGTAGCATACCGCTTGGTGCTACCATCGGAACTGAGTAGTGTACACAATGTCTTTCATGTTAGTAATCTTAAGAGATGTCTTTCGGAGGAAAACATAGTTGTGCCATTAAGAGATATTCATATTGATGAGAAATTGAATTTTGTTGAGGAACCGATTGAGATTATGGATCATGAGATTAAGAGGCTGAAGAATAGCCGTATTCCGATTGTTAAGGTTCGTTGGAACTCCCGGCATGGACCGGAGTTCACTTGGGAACGTGAGGACGTTTTCCGTAGGAAGTATCCTAAACTGTTTATGACACCAAGCAACTCGGAGTGAAACCCGTCTGAGGCTGGGAGGTTGTGACAACCGGCAATTTAGGGAGTCTAATTTAGGTAACCGCATTACGTTAAATTAAACTGAGTTTTGCCTTTAACACTATTTTATAAACCGTGACTTGATTTTATATCGTCGATTGGTTTTTACGGTTTATTTCATTATTAAATGAGTTAACGTATGAGTTTTAACTCTATTTGGTAGGCACTATTCGATTCTGCACTAGAAAAGCCTAAAACAAGAGTTATTGTAACTTTTAGACCGTAACTCGAAAATTGACAAATAAATAGTCAAAACTTGTGGAAAAACGTGAGTAACGAGGTTGGGAAGTTAAATAAATGTAGTGGGACACTCGGGGGACGATATGTGAGCTCGGGAATGGGTAAACGAGATAGATACAAAAAGTTACAACCCGAACCCTCCCTTTTTAGTTGTAGCCGCCCCCCCCCCCCTCCTAAAATATTTATTTTGAGGTTCCTAGTTCATGAGTATATATACCCAACCCAAGCCTCACTTCCACCTTTCGTTTCTCTCACTAGAAAACACACACATCACCTCCCTCTCTCTTGTTTCTCTCTCTAAAAACCCTAATTCACCACCACCACCGCCGCCAGCCATAAATCCGGCCACCACCATCGTACGGCGGCGCGTCCACCAACACCTCCACCACCAAAAGATAGATCTCTTTCTCCTCTTTCCAACCATATATCATACACTCAATTTGGACATGTTTTGAGCTTGTTTGAACAATAAAAATCCACGAATTGGATTTTAGGGTTTCGACCCATGAACAATTTTTGGGGCTTTTGGGTGGAACATGAGATTAAAGCTAATTAGTGATGAAATAAATAAGTAATTAGTGTTTGGTTCATGTGTGGTGCATTAATTTGATGAGTTTTGCATTTTAGGGTTTAGTTGCATGTTCTTGGTTAATGAAAGTTGATGGGTTTTGTGTTTAGATAGTGTTTGAAGCTTGAATGATTGGATTTGAGTGTTGTGGATTAGATTTGATTGTGTTTGGTTGTGTGATATGGGACGTACGAGCCAAGAAGCCCACGTATGGGTCTTGGTTGGTTTCGTACGTGACCCACTTGGGTCTTGGGTGTCCGAGTCGGGTCAATTTGGTAGCTTATTGATTGGTTTAGTTGAGGTTTGGATGAGACGCGTGGAGCCGAAAAGTTTTTAGAAGCTTGTTTGGTTCACGTGGTCTTGACCGCGACCGTGTCATGACCATTAGGGTTATAACATTGGTTTCGAGTATAATTGGTTGATTGATTGGTTGGCGAGGTTGTTTTGAGTTAGTTTGGGATTGAATTGCGATGTTATGACTTTTAATTATGGACTTGATATATATATTGTGACTTTGAGCTACGTCGGCGTCACTTTGACTTTTTAGTTAATAGTTGACTCCGACAAAGCCGTAACATGGACTTTAGTATAATTTGGACAATTGATTGATTAAAAGCCGAGAAGTTATGACTCGTGCTTGTGGACTCGAAACGAATAACGTTATGAAACTAATAATGGGATTTGACGAAATATATTTATATATGGAAATGATAATAGAACTATGAAATGTAAATAATAATGGGCTTTTGTATCAAAAATATCAATAACAAGATTCATCTTGTTATTTACTAGTTTTAAATGAAACTAACGACTAAATTGGAGAGGTTTTGTAATAAATAAATAATTAACGTTTCGAGTACACGTTTATCAATAAATGTCAATTGTGGACATTTAATGTTGGATAAGTAATTATTTATTTGCGTTATGTGTGCATGGGTTACGGATAACCTAACGTTAATATTATTGATCCACGTGGGTAGCGGACTTATTAGGTTGACGAATCTAATAAGAGCCCGCTAGGTACGTTGGGTAACCTTATTAATGGGTGAATTATCCTTATGACTCTTTAAGGATACGATTGATTTATGGGATAATAAGCGACACGAGTAAATAAATGAGTTTATCGAGTTGACGAATTCGATAAGGTCTACTATTTATTCCGAAACTTATTGAACTATGGAGCTTATCGTTTAAAGATCTCATTGTGTCGCATTGAGTTATATATTGGTTGTTTGAGTGCATTCATGGCATCATATTGAGTCGATACACCCACATGAGGATACCAAACACTAGGATTAAATGGTGAAACGAGACGTTTTTAGGAAATAAAGGAATGGAATATATTGGGGTAGTTAACGTTGATTTTGAGGAATATGTATATTAAGTTGGTCTACATTAATAGGTTGTACCGAGTCGATAGTTGCTGTGCTGTGATTTCTGTTATCTTCTGCTAGTGATATTTGTGCGTTGATTGTGCGTTGAATGCTTGAGGTGAGTTTCGTAGCCCCACTTTTATATATACGTTTTAACTACGTTTTGAACTATTTTGGGGTGAGAATCATGCTACTGTTTTTGGACCATTAAAACTATTTGGATTTGCTTATATGTTGACTGAGTAGATAGATGTGCGATAGTTGTTGCCTTAGTCTAGGTTTTACCGTGCCTAACTAAGAATAGACTTCTATCTCGACCTAGCCCGGGGTTGGCAACTGTTCTAGAGGTTGCCACGGCAGTGCTGGACTAGAGTCGCAGGGGCCCGAGTAAGTAATTATATGATTGGAGATCCGGGTAGGATCAGTGTGTGAAGCGGTATTTACCTATCTAGGTCTTGCATAGCAAATCAACTCTTACAGGTCCACTATGATTTTGTTGAACTTAAACCTATGAACTCACCAGCGTAAGCTGACCTTTTAGCATGATTTCTCAGGTATTTGAGATGTTGGAATCACTCCTAAACCTAAATCAAGTGTTAGTGATTCATATGTAATAGTTAGCTTAATATGGCCTTTATGTTTGTTATTAGCTTAAGCTTATGTAGAAGGCCCATAAGCTTAGGCCCATGTCCATTAAGGAAAGGAAGGGAGTAGGAGTGTTGCCCTAGCTCCCCTTCCTATAAATACCTTGTAATAACCCTCACTTGAGGGTTGGTTGTTCAATTTCATTCTCTCTCACTCTACGCCTAACCTTTCACATAGTATATCGTATGTGTGCTTGTTATTGTTCAACCGGTCTTCTCTCTATCTCTTTCTATTGTGCTTGTGTTGTAAACTTAGTGACCTAACAGTGGTATCAATCGGCAAATAGTTGGGTGAACGTATTGTTTTTGAAGTGGGTTTTGGTCCTACGCGTAAGACATACGGTTCGAAGTTGATACTTTGGTTCGCTTAAAAACACATTTTTTACACTTTTTAATCCAAGATTCTTGTACTTTCAACGTTTTAAGGTGTTAAAATAACTGTTTTTGGCAAAAAGTTTCAAACTTTACGCGTGGATCATTGTTTTCTTGCTTGGTTTTGTACGTGGGTTTATTCCTACGCGTAACGTGGTTTTTAAGCTTTGGTTCATCAAGTTTCACACTTTTGTGTTATTTTGGTGATATTGAAGCTATTTCATCACTAAAATCTTGTTTGGAAACATCGGTTGGAAGAAATCATTTTTGGCTAAATCTTACGCGTAAGTGAAACCCTAAACTTACGCGTAACGTGTCCTTGGTTTGATCTTCAGTTTTCGTGGTTTACTCCGTGTTTTCTTGCTTGGATAAGCCTGAGAATACGTCGACTTTGGATATCTTTTGCACTGTGATAGTGTAAAAGATCATTTGGGCAAAAACCCTAAAATTACGCATAAGCATAAGCTTACACGTAGAAATTTTTACGCCTAAGATTCATCTTACGCCTAAGATCTGTCTTACGCATAAGGTAATCCTACGCCTAACTTTTTGTTTACGCATAACTTTAACGTTTTATCCTTACTTATGCGTAAGCTAATCCTACGCGTAACTTATTGTTATGCGTAACTTTGGTGTTTTTACGCATAAGTGGTACTTGGCTTTTCTGTGATTTCTACGCCTAAGGACTCTTCATAAACAAAGGTTCATTCGACTACAAAGATCCATTTAACAACACAAGTTTTTCAACATGTCACAACCACCATACTCTAACTATTTCCCTTACACTTATACTCAACGACAACAATAACTAAGTCCACAACATCAACAATGGAATCAACAACAAGCAATTTATCAACAACAATTTAATCAACAACATACTCCACAACTTGCAGAAATTCCACAACCTCAAATGGTTCAACCACCACCAAGTCTTCAAGTTCAACCCTACACAAATGATTTCAATCAACATCCATCAAGGAACACTATGAAGGAACCCACTTGGTTTGCAAAGATGTGTGAAGCTTTAAGCAGCCAACAATCAATTCATGAGGCTGGATCACTTGATAGACCTCCAATGCTCACTCCAGGAAACTACGATCAATGGGTGATTAGGTTCTTTAGGTTTTGTGATCTGAAGAAGCCACATGGAAAGTTCTTAAAGAAGGTTATCTTGGAAGGTCCATTTCAGATGCCTACTGTCATTGTACCCGGAGATCCAAATGCTACTCCACCAAGAGATGAACAATCAAACATTGCTACTGTTGCAGACCTGAATGCAGAAGAACTTCTACAATATGAAGCTGATGAGCTTGCAATGCAATATATCCTTTTAGGATTACCAAACCCAATTCTTCGAAGTGTTGATGCTCAAAAGACTGCAAAGGCGATGTGGGAACATATTCATCTTCTTATGGAAGGATCTGCACTCAATCAGGAGGATATGGAATCCAAAATTTACTTGGCTTATGAACACTTCATGATTGAACCTAGAGAGACACTATAGTCTTATCATCATCGATTCTCAGACATCATAAATGATTTGGATAAACACAACATCATCATGCCAAGAATTGCAGTTAATAATAAGTTCCTAAGTAGTCTTGGTCCTGAATGGGAGAAGTATGTCATTTTTCTCCGTCAAGCGAAGAATATGCATCAATCCACATACGGATTGTTGTACGATTACTTGAAGCCTCATCAAAAGGAAGTTGATAGGGAAAGGATTCTCCGTGCTCAAATTGCTTCACCGTCACATCCGGAAAATCAACAACTTGCTTTGTATGCTCAAAACAGTTATTCTCCTCAACCAGCAACTCAACCAACTGCTACAATCACACCATATGATCCTTCACAGCAACAATCTCAACAAACTCAATTGGTTCCATACAACAACAACAATGCTCAAGCATTTGTCAGTGAAGCTAATGAGGAATCCGATCCGTTCGAAGCATTGCAACAAGGATTTGTTATGATTGCTAATGCTTTTGGCCGTTATACCAACAAATCCAACAATCGTATTCGTTCCTCATCTAACACACGGTATCAAGCTGCTGTGAACAATGGACGAGTTGAAGTTCAGAATCGTGGTTATGGTCGTCAGATGGGCGGTGGTCAAGGGTTTAATGCTATGGGTAGGAATAACAACAGAGCTCAAGTGGTGGAACAGGGAAATGCTCAGAATGGGTTGAATGGTCTTCGATGCTACAACTGCAATGAGAAGGGACACCTGGCTAATGCATGCCCAAAGCCGAGGACTAGGGGCAGTGCTTATCACAAGGAGGCTCTACTTTTGGCTCTTAAGGATGAAGCTGGTGGAACTCTCACAGACAAAGAACAGAGTTTCATGGCAGATGCAGACTCAGATGATGATATGGAGGACTTGCAGGCCAATGCAACTGTTATGTTGATGGCTAATATGCATGAGTTACACATGAGTGACACAGGCCCAGTGTATGACACTGATGGCTTGTCTCATGTACCCGAACAAACCATATTTATCTCTGATCTAATATCTCCGCCAACATCTGAATCCGGCAAGGCTCAAAATGTTCAAAATGAGTCGTCCACATCTCATTCCGACGATTTTCAACTAGACCCCGTAGTTACATTTGACGATCAAGATGACCTTATGGTTTCCTTTGAGAATCAAATTGACTCCGTGGTTATACTTGAGGATCTAAATAATGATCATGTTGTGACTCACGTTGAACACACCGAACTTTTGCCTCGTCCAGATGTTGATCTGTTGCTTAAAAACCAACAATCCATAGTGGAAGAATGTCGTGCAGTAAATCAGGACTTGAAAAGTAAAAATGCACTGTTAACCAAGGATTTTGAATGTTTACAAAAGCAACTCAACTTTTTCAAAACTCAAGAAAACCGTGAAAAAGGTTTTGAAGCCGCCTTTACTAAATCTCATCAAAACGCAAAATATTTAGAGAGACAGATGCGTGATCTAGCCGCTTCGAAGAATGCTTTGTTGTCTGAAATAGAACAACTGAAACATGAACATAAAAAGCAAATTAACGCTCTCACCTTGGAAAATCAAAAAGCTAAGGCCGAGTTGTTAACTTGTCAAAAACAGTTCTCTGCATACAAAAAGCATTCAACGAAACGAATAGATGATCATCTTGAAGAAATTATCGGCTTGCAAAACAAACTTAAAGAGTTTAAAACTATTGTTTACAAACATGGTGAGTCGGTCACAACTATTGAAAAGTTTACTTTAAAACCCAATCCAAATGGATATGGACCGAATCTTGCTGATTACAAACCTAAGCTTTCAACCAAAGCATTCAAACCAAATCCTGAAGTTTCCAGTGCAGAATATAAAATTGATAATTCTGTTATGAGTGTTGTTGAATATCATCGTCGAGAGGAATTAGATGCCGAAGACAAGAGTCGATCAAAATTAGCAACTGTTGTTTACAACAAACCTTTTAACTATTCAAAAGCGGTCACTTTCGTCACACCAACGGATTCTTCTAACACACCAAGGATTATCATAAAAACGTCTGAGTCTTCTAATGTTAATCCCAAACATGATTATGCACAAACTTATGGTCCTTTACCTTCCATCAGTGAAGTAAACTCAAAACCTAAAAATCGTAAAATTCTTAGATATTTTGACCTTTTCATGGCTGACCTCAAAACTTTACAACATGAGATAGAATATCATTCTAAAATCAAAGTTCAACATTTTCAATCGCCTCTGGCGTGAGAACAAAGAGACATTTTTTAGAAAAATCTTTTACCAAATGTTAAAAATTTGAAAAATTGTGCATTGTCTTGGGAACGGGACTTTCATAAGGAACTAGGATTGATGAAGGTCGTTTTCGAGAAAACAGAAACATCTATTTCTAATACCAAACGTAAAAAGAAAATGTTGAGAAAAGATGTTGATCGACTCTTGGAAGATGTCATCTGTGCTGATGTCCATAATGCTGTGTTATTGAATTCTTTGTCATATGCATCTGATTATATCTCTGCTGATACTGTTGATTCTGTGGTAACTGTTGAGAACACTGATAATGTGCTTCAGATCGAGTCTTTAAAAGCTGATAATGAACGATTGTCAAACGAACTTTATAATGCAAAACGTCGTCTTGATTGGTGTCAAAAAGATATTCACGATCAACAACTTGCTTATCAAAACAAAATCGCCCAGTTGCGTGAAAAATCTTCTGATCCAAAAATTGAGCAACTGGATGATCAAAACGTGTCTTTTAAATGTCAAATCTCAAAATATGAACAAGAACTTGCAAAAGTTAAAAAGGAATATGGTGTCATATTTGATTTACTCAAACAGACTCGTGAAGAAGCATCTAACGAACTTGATCATTATCTTGCACACACTAAAGAAGTTATGCATTTTACTGGAAATCTTCGATCTGAAAATCAAGATCTGATTCACACTATCTTTAAGTTAAGAGAAATGTTAGGAAAGTATGAACAACTTCCGCCTATCGTGATTAAGAGAATAGCACCACTAACACTTAGTAATCATGAACCTAGAATCCCTACTGCCAAATCACAAGTTGCTAACGTGCTTCCTTCTACTGAAACATGAATAGTTGCCTCTTTTTCAAACGTCCGCACTTCACAGCCTAGGAGCAATACAAGGAAGAATAGCAAGTTGCGACCTACGAAAAGAACAATAAAGAATGCTGAAGTAGAAGAACACCCTAGGACTATGAATAAGACTCAAGTTGCTTCCACTATAAATATTGCGTCTGGAAAATGTAATAGAAATAGTGATGTAACGAATGCTAAACCTTTAAGTACTTTCGATATTCAGTCTGATGCACCTTGTGTTATTTGTCGTAAAAGTATGAATTCTGATTGTCATAACAAATGAGTTGCTAAAGCTATCATCTCTCGTTTACGGAATCCTAAGAATCGGAATACCTCTAGGCCCAATAATCTTTCTAAGTCTGTGCTTGGTAAACCGCCCTCTTTAGATTCTAGAAAACGCATTACTGTCCCTGTAGCTCCAGTTTCACCTCCTAGGAATGTAGTACCACCTAGTGCATTCACTAAGACTAAAGCAAATACTAGTTGGAGATGGCAGAAATGGATATATAACACACTAGGATTTAAATGGATGCCTAAAGTTATTGATGTGTGTATGTCTACTATAACTGCTCTGGAACCCTCAAACATTTCGGGTTCCACATCTACTTCTATTCCATCTGTGTCATCTGTGTGTAATGCAGGTGATACAGATCATTCTCTGGATTGTTGATAGCGGATGTTCCCGACACATGACATGCAATCTTAAACTGTTATCAAACTTTATTGCAAAGTTCATTGGCACTGTCAGATTCGGGAATGATCACTTCGCAGCTATCATGGGCTACGGAGACTATATCAATGGCAACATCGAAATTAGCAGGGTTTATTATGTGGAAGGCCTCGGTCACAATCTGTTTTCAGTAGGTCAGTTCTATGATGGAGATTTGGAGGTTGCTTTCAGGGAGAAATCGTGTTTCATTCGTGATACACAAGGAAATGACCTTATGCCTGGCTCGCGTAATTCTAGTCTTTACACTATCTCTATGCAAGACATGGTTGCTTCATCTCCCATCTGCTTACTTTCAAAGGCAACATCAACAAAATCCTGGCTATGGCACCGTCGTCTCTCACATTTAAACTTTCAAACTATAACCAATCTTACTCGACACAAACTAGTTGAAGGACTCCCACGATTTCGGTATTCTAAAGATCACCTTTGCTCAGCTTGTGAACAAGGGAAAAGCACTCGTGCTCATTTTCCTTCAAAGGTGGAACACAGCTCTCAGCATGTGCTTCATCTTCTTCACATGGACTTGTGTGGCCCGATGCGCGTGCAAACAATCAATGGCAAACGCTACATCTTAGTAATTGTTGATGACTATTCACGCTGGACTTGGGTCTACTTTCTTCAAAGGAAAGACCAAGCTCCACAGATGATCATCACCTTTCTCACGAAAATACAGGTTCAGCTCCGAAACACCGTGAGACAAATTAGAACAGACAAAGGAACTGAATTTGTTAACAAAACTCTTTGTGAATTTTATGAGAAAGTGGGAATTCAGCATCAGACATCTATTGCACGTACACCAGAACAAAACGGAGTTGTTGAAAGACGAAACCGAACGTTAGTGGAAGCTGCAAGAACAATGTTAATCAATGCTAAACTCCCAGACTACTTGTGGGCAGAAGCTGTATCTACTGCATGCTATACTCAAAACCGTTCTATGATTACAAAACGCCACAACAAAACGCCTTTTGAGCTTGTCCACAACAGAAAACCGAATCTCAAACACTTTCATGTATTTGGATCTCTTTGCTATCCGAATAATGATCGTGATGACTTTGGAAAGCTCAAAGCCAAAGCTGACATTGGAGTCTTTATTAGATATTGTGATAATTCTAAAGGTTTCCGAATCTGGAATCGTCGAACAAAGGAGGTTATGGAAACGATTCATGCTCATTTTGATGAACTTACGGAAATGGCTTCTGAGTATAACAGCTTGGAACCCGGTCTCAACCGCTTAAACTTCCCTCAAACCCCATCATCAGCTGAACAAAGCCCTCAGCTAACTCGTCAACAAATGGAACGACTCTTTGCTCCGCTGTTCAGTGACGATATTGATGAATGTGCTCCAGGTGTATCCGCTGTTTCCGCTGCTCAACCTGATACTACTCCTATACCTGATACACCTGCTACAACAACTACTGTTGAAGAAGCACCACCAGTTGACTCCACCACAACAGTTGAACAAACCGCTTCCAACAATGATGAACCGGCTGATGATGTTCTAAACAACGAAGTACCCCCACCTGCAGATTTTGATCCAAATGCGTTCTTTAACCCGTTTGCTAATGAGACTGCTGCACCAGATGTCGCGGAATCTTCAACAAGCCATTTGAATCCTCAAAATCTGCACAATGTATACCAACATCAACCCTCTACACATCGATGGACAAAAGACCATCCTCTGGAAAATATTATTGGCAACCCAAATCAACCAGTCGTTACGAGACAACTTCTTCACACAGATGGTGAACATTGCATTTATGCACTCACTGTCTGCCAATCTGAGCCTAAAAACATTAAAGACGCAATGACAAAAGACAACTGGATTAAATCCATGCAAGAAGAACTCAACCAATTCAAACGTCTTGAAGTATGGGAACTGGTTGAAAGACCAACAGGGGTCTACGTCATTGGTCTCAAATGGATTTGGAAGAACAAATTGGATGCTGAAGGAAACGTAATCAGAAACAAGTCACGTCTGGTGGCTAAGGGTTATCGACGGGAGGAGGGAATTGACTTTGAAGAATCCTTTGCTCCGGTTGCTCGTCTTGAGGCTGTTCGGATATTTCTTGCGTTCGCGGCTCATATGAATACGATGGTCTTTCAGATGGATGTCAAAATTGCGTTTCTCAATGGACAACTTAAAGAAACGGTTTATGTCAGCCAACCAGAAGGATTCGTTGATCCCGAGTTCCCGAACCATGTCTACAAACTGAACAAAGCTCTGTATGGTCTCAAACAAGCTCCTCGGGCATGGTACGATAAGCTATCATCTTTCCTCATTGCCAATAATTTCACCAAAGGTTCGGTCGACCCTACTCTCTTTATACAGTATCACGGGGCACATATCTTAATTGTTTAAATTTACGTGGATGACATCATTTTTGGGTCTACACATAAAAAGTACTCAATCGCTTTTGCAAAACTAATGAAGAAAAATTTTGAAATGTCCATGATGGGTGAACTTACGTTCTTTCTAGGATTACAAGTTCATCAATCACCCCGTGGTATTTTTTTAGTCAGTCCAAATATGCCCTTGAATTGTTACACAAATTTGGAATGCAAAACTGTGACACCTACGCCACACCAATGGCTCATACCAAGAAGCTAGACGCTGATTTACATGGGAAATTGGTGGACCCTTGATTTCTCCCGAACTACCCATCTTTTATTTCTCCGTCACACTTATCAACCGCTTGTGAACGGTCAACCGTAACAGATGATAAAAGGGCGACAGCCCGGGAGAAAATGCAAGTTTACCAAGGATTTAAAATATCCTTGGATCGTTTATGTCCTGGTGAGGCGTGACGTTCTGGTACAATGACTTGTGAATTGTTGAAATAATATAAGTATAGGAAAACAGGAATCTGATTGACTAACACTAAGAATGTGAATAGTAATAGCTCTGTCACAGCTACGTTGTTAAAAACGTACAATCAGAAATCTAAAAATAAAAGATATACAAACGTACGTTTAACTAAAACGTAAACGTATAAAAACAAAACGATTTATAACTATAGTATGGATTTGCATGTCTTAGCGACTTAAATGCAAATTAAAAGAGATTAAAAAGTTAAAATCTATTAAATAAACGATATCACTATTTTTAAAGTGATGAACGTTTAAAACCTAAAACGTACGTTTAAATAAAATTACGTAAACGTACAAAAATAAAAAGTGAGTTTTAAGAAATAAAAAGCCTACAAATATAAAAATGTCATTTTTACAATCCTAATAATAAAATAAATTTATTAGAAAAATAAAATTATTTTTACAACTATTTATCTAATTATTATTAATTAAAAACTATTTTAACTATTTAATAAATACTCTAAAATAGAAGAAAATACAAAATAAGGCTAGAAAAATAAACTTATGATTCTGAAAAATCTAAAATACTATAAAACTAATTTTAAAATTAAAAATATATTTTTCACACTTTTTATTTAATTTTTACTAATTAATTATTATTTAAAATACACTTAAATACTAGAAAATATAAAATAAACTTGGAAAAATAAAATTTAAACTTTGAAAAATCTAAAATATGATAAAACTAATTTTAAAACAGAAAAGATATTTTTTATGCTTTTTATATATTTATTATTAATTATTTACTATTATTAATTACTAAAAACTATAACTGATTTATTAAAAATACTAAATGATTAAAGAAAAATCTGAAACTTTTTACAAAATTCTAAAATAAATAAAAGAAGCTAGGAAAAATAGAAAAACTATATGCTATTAACATAAATAAGTTAATAAGCAAATAAGCTTTTAAGTAAAAGCTTTTACTTAGCTTAAAAATGATTCTTTTTGGTTTTTTTTCTTTTTATGGAACTAAATATATACTGATATTATACATGTATACTGAAAACAAATCTTTACAAACTTGAAAATAAGCAAAGCATGAGCTTATGAGCCCAACAGTTAAGCTTTTGGCTTGACTGTTGGAGCTCAAGCTAGAATTAAGCTCTAAATAAGCTATACAGAAGAAACAAAAGCTAACCTAAGATGTACATAAGTCCAATAGATAAGTATGAACAAGAAAAATGGACTGAATTGGTGTGAGCTTATGGTTTAGACAATCAAGCTAAAAGCTTGACTTGGATGGAATTGAAGCTTGTTAAAGCTTGGTATAAGCTCCACACAGATAAACAAAAGAAAAATTATATGCATACAAGTATAGACAAGCTAATGCACTGGTATCCACCTATAAACTAGTTATAAGCTCATAAGCTCATACAATGCACTGTATTACCAAACAGACCTGCAGTCTCAAATAAGGACCAAAAGAACTTATCAAATAAGCTCAAAAGCCCAATCTAAAATTTGTAGTAGCAAGAACATCTGGTTGGCTTTCCAAAAAGTCACACCTAACCTAGTGGGGTCCACTAGGTAGCTTATGAGAAGCTTATGAAAAATCTTCCATTTGAATACATGTGACTGTGTATCAGCACACAAACCAAAATGGGACACAAAAGAAGCTACTTGCAAGCTCTTGTAAAGAAGCTGCAAGCTTGGTATTAAACTTGGATCATGGAAACTAGTGGATAAGCTCCACATAGAACCAGATTGCACAAGCTGAGGCCAAGTACTAAGCTTCTTGTGAGCTTATGAAATTGAGTGAGTGGAAATAAGTATACTGATTAACAGTATACTTATCTCTATGGTGATAGGTTTAAGCTGATTGCAGCTTATGCAAATAAGCTACAATCTTGACTTAATGCACTGGATCTTGAATTTTGGTGGCTTATCTTCAATAAAAGCTAAGCCATACAAACTTTAGACCAAAAATAAGCTTATGAGACATGATGGAAATGGTGTAAGATAACTGAGTGATCAGTCATCTGTTATGAGAGGGCAAACATCAAGCCTCATTTGAACCTATCAAATAAGCTCGGTAGAGTTACGGAGTTATACTCAACTCGAATAATCTCGAATAAACTATCCAAGTTTACTCCGAACTACAAACGGGAGAGTATTGTCTACTGACTAGTGAGTCAATAGAATGTGGTAAAGGTAGTACAGAGTATTCGAATAAAAACCAGATTTCAAACATACCGAATCGAAAATAACTTCTATTCGGTGGTTTTAAGTTCTAGGTCACGTAATTCAGTTCTAACATCGAATAAACGTATTCGACGTTAGTCGAATTTGGATAGTGGTATCTCTATTCATATGACAATTAGTCATATGAATAAAGGTGAGTGAGTTAAAGTATTCGAGTGTTCTTCGAATCATGAACCGGAGTCGAACACGTTAGACCAAGATACACCTCGAATAGGTGATCAAAGGTACTAGGTTCAAATTATGGTTCGAACGTC
>BPTQ01000001.1:180139716-180161727 GCA_019973895.1 Chrysanthemum seticuspe | reverse complement strand
ACTCCCACGATTCCGGTATTCTAAAGATCACCTTTGCTCAGCTTGTGAACAAGGGAAAAGCACTCGTGCTCATTTTCCTTCAAAGGTGGAACACAGCTCTCAGCATGTGCTTCATCTTCTTCACATGTACTTGTGTGGCCCGATGCGCGTGCAAACAATCAATGGCAAACGCTACATCTTAGTAATTGTTGATGACTATTCACGCTGGACTTGGGTCTACTTTCTTCGAAGGAAAGACCAAGCTCCACAGATGATCATCACCTTTCTCATGAAAATACAGGTTCAGCTCCGAAACACCGTGAGACAAATTAGAACAGACAAAGGAACTGAATTTGTTAACAAAACTCTTCGTGAATTTTATGAGAAAGTGGGAATTCAGCATCAGACATCTATTGCACGTACACCAGAACAAAACGGAGTTGTTGAAAGACGAAACCGAACGTTAGTGGAAGCTGCAAGAACAATGTTAATCAATGCTAAACTCCCAGACTACTTGTGGGCAGAAGCTGTATCTACTGCATGCTATACTCAAAACCGTTCTATGATTACAAAACGCCACAACAAAACGCCTTTTGAGCTTGTCCACTGATGAGTGTCTAAATACTCATCATTTTTATACTGTTAGAATGCCAAAAACATCTGAAAACACTCAGAAACACATCAAAATGATAAAAATATCACAAACAAGTGTTTTATATGTTTTAAATGCAAAAACATCAAAATCTGATGAAAAACGTATCAAGTTTGCATAATTGGCAGTTTTAGTCCCTCAAGTTACAAAAGTTGTCAAAAACAGTCCCTGGTAATTCAAAAACTTGTAAAATATCATTTTAGGTCCTTGAGATTCAAAAGTTGTCAAAATAAACCCTTTTAAGTTTAAAAATCACAAAATGACAACTTTGGTCCCTCAACTTTGAAAATTGTCAAAAATAGTCCTTGGTTAATTTAAAAAGTGAAAATTATCAAGTTTTAACCTTGTTCTATTTATAAATGACAAAAATGGTCCTTATGATAAACTTTGGAGAAAATTACAATATTGGTCCTTATAGTTTCTAAATTGACAGTTTTGGTCCCTGGATTTGTAAAAATGGAAATTTTCAATTAAGGTCCTTGTACTAATCTTACTTGGAAGGTTTTACCCTTGTGATAAAGTTTGGAAACTTGTAAAAATCAGATCCTCAACTTTGGCTAAATTGCAAAAGTAGTCCTTGTGGTTACTTAGCTTCTAAACCAAACGGATCCAATATACATATAAGCCCAATCCAACCCAAACTTGACCCGGCCCAAATTTTAAACGGATAAACCGCGCTCACTGTTCACCTTCTTCACCCACCCCTGTAACTCAAAACCAGAGGTGGTTTTATCACCTCCACCTCACCATTTCCACCTCATCCACCATTTCCAGCTCATCCCCCCTCCTCTCATTAGCCCACCTTGCATTTAATGCATCCCCACCATTGAACCTTTACTGTTTATCTCACAATCTCTGTTTTCTCTGAAAAATCACCCTAAACCCATGCCTACTTCACAAATTGTCTCCTACACCTCACATAACACTCCAAACTTCTTTAATTGGTTTGAAATTATCTCAGGCTACCTTATCTCAATTTTGGCGCCAAAAGTAAGTTTGATGGCTGAGATACATTTGACTGAATCAATGGTTGATATTGTTGATGGGATATGTTCAGAATCAAGTGGAGAGTTCAGAAAAGCTATAAAGAAAGCAGAAGAGGCAAGGGAAGAACATATCTAGTATAATTTTAATTTTCATTGTCGTTTTAGCTTAAACTTTAATATCAGTGTATTTTAAAGCTTTTAAATCTTGTATTTCATGTTTCCAGTGTAACATAAACCTTTTGATATCATCAATTTCAGTATTAAAGTTCTAATCTCAGTTTGTTAATTTTCAAATTTCAAAGAAATCTCAATATGTTGCAATGTTGTTAGAAGTTGTTATTTTGGACTTAGAAGCTCATATAAGCTCCTTATAAAGCTTATAAAAGCTTTTAGATATCTTAAAAAGCAGTTTATTAGCCAAAGTCAAAAATTCACAAAAATACCAATTAAATAGCTTAAAAATAAAAAATCCATGGTTCAAGGTTCTAGCAGGCTGGAGCAAGGTAGCTTTTGGATTGCCTTGGTTTAGAGCTCTGTGGAGAGCATTTAGGATTGGTTCTTAGTCCTTGGTTCTAAATTTTCAGTTGGAATCAGTTGTAAGCCCTTTTTAATCATTTTGGTGTTTCACTGTTTAAGCTGTTCTCTAGCTTGCATCTTTGTGTTTCCATGTTCAGTAGTCACAGTTAAGTCTATTTAACCAATATAATCAGTCACTTGTTCTTTTAAATCTGTAGTTAGCAAGAATTTTATTTTGACAGTTAAATTAGCATAATTGTTATTTCTTAGTTTTAAGTTGTTAATGTTGTTGTTTTATGATTATTCAGTCTTCATATATGATAATATAAGCTCTGTAATTCAACTCATGATCTAGATCAGTGATACTCTTTGAAAAAACTCAAAACTGTCATTTTAAAGGGTGTTTGGATTTGTGTAGTTCACTGTGTAATAGGTTGTTGCAGACTTTGTTCTTGATTGTTACATGTCATACTAGTTCTTAATAACTCAGTACAAGTAAGAAAACCAGTGGTTATTAGTTTAAAAGTCAACAATCCTTTTAATTTCATTTTATGCATTAACTGTTGGATTTTTAGGTTTTGTGATTATGATTTTGTGTTAAAAAGTTGTTACCTTACATCAAACAAGTCTTAATATACCTCAATACATCAATATCAGTGTTTTAGATCAATCACAAGTTCATTAAAGTCAAACCTTCAGTTTTATCAAAAAGTCAAAATTTGCCCTGTGCATCAGTTTTGATAGCCAAATCAAAAGCTCCTACAGAGCTTATTAGTTGACCTTTATCTGTGATTTTTGTTTCTTTGGATAGCTAACCTGGTCCTTTTCAAGTTCCAAGTTTTAAAATTCCATTTGCAGCTTATTAAATAAGCCTGCATGTGCTTATCAGTTGGTCCCAACTCACTCAGCATTCACTGAGTTTTACTCAGTGTTTTGTCAGGTTTTGCAAAAGCTTCTCACAAGCTCATAAGAGCTTATCATTAACTGAGTTTTGGTATAATTGGTCTCACCCAGGTCTAGTACAAGTTCCAATTTCTACTTTTCAGTTTTAGCTTATTTTGTGTTCTGTGCATAAGCTTAAAGTAACCCACCAAAATCTGTTTTGCTTATCAAGCTCATTCTTCAAATCTGTGTTAACTTGTAATTCAGAGGTTCAAGCTTGTTGTTTTTGGTTGCAATTGAGTCATTATAGCATATTTTAGCTTCTGTATCAAGTTGGTAGTCTTTGGTTATCATTTGGCTTTTTCTAGTGCTTATTAATAAGCAGTTACAACTGCAGTTGCTTATTTCTCCACACAAGCCTATGTTTTTCTATTTTTCCTAGATTCAGGATATTAAAATAGACTTTTCCTGAAATTTTCATAATTTTTCATAACTGTTTGCTATTTTTCTTAATTAAAAACAGTTTTTAGGTATTTTTAAATAGCTTTTAATACAAATAAATTATAAAAAGTCCAAAAAAATGATTTTTCAATTTTCTTAGGTTAAGATAAATATAAAAGTAATAAAAAGTATTTTTCCATAATTTTCTTAGTTTAAAAAGTATTTTTTAGCATTTTAATTAGTTTTAAATAGTTTTAAATTAATAATAAATACATAATAAGTCTTAAAAATATATTCTTAGTTTTAAAATAAGTTTTATCATATTTTAGATTTTTCTAAGTTATAATTTCATTTTTCTAGGTTAATTTTGTATTTTCTTGTATTTTAGTGCAATTTAAATACTTAATAAATAGTTTTTAATTAATAATAATTAAATAAATAGTTGTAAAAATAATTTTCTTTTTCTAATAATTTTCTTTTATTATTAGGATTGTTAAAATATCATTTTCATATTTGTAGGCTCTTTTATTTCTTTAAAACTCACATTTTATTTTGTACGTAGACGTAATTTTATTTTAAACGTAAGTTTTAAGTTTTAGGTTTTAAACGTTCATCGCCTTTAAAAATAGTGATAGCGTTTATTTAATAGATTTTATCTTTTAATTCTTTTAATTTGCATTTAAGTCGCTTTAATTTGTAGATCTTTCTCTTTAGGTATAATTTTCCATCGAAAACCTTATCGATCACTATCCTTAGTGATCATTCTACCATCTGATTAAGTGTTTTAACACCAATTCATCCTCCGTGGGACTTAACGACCCAGGAATTCCCTATATTCCTCTGATCTTAATTGCATTTGTGTTTAAGCTGTTTTAAGTCTTTTAGACTTGACTGTTTAGCACCAATCAAATTTTGGCGCCGCTGCCGGGGAGGCTGTAAGCGTGTTTCTAGCATTTTCAGACCCGTACTTGCACATATACCACAGTTTGTAAAAAGTTTTCTGTAAAGTTAATATAAATCAAAAAGTTCATTAACACTTTTCCTAAAGTGTTAAAAACCCAAAAACAATATAAAACAACAAAACAATCGTAACGTTTTCTAGTCTTGTGTTTCTTTTAAGGTGATTCTTAAAGAGATACGATTTGGTTAAACGGGACGATACCAAAAATATTTTCCAAAAGTTTTTAAACCCCATCAGCACAAATCATACCTACGTCTTTTCAGTGGTACTTAATATACATAAAAATCAACCACCGCAAATCAAGGCAGTGCACTACCTAACTGGGGGTGCGACCATTAATAAGTTCCCGAACATCAGATTTAAAACTTGCCTTTGTGTCACTTGTGATTTGGTGTACCTTTTTCAAAGAAGCCATTTCATTTGTGATTATTGGTTAAGTTCACTTGTGTTTTGCCTCATTTGTTTTGAAAATTGATTTTTATACTTAGTGCATGCGCACTCGTTCTTCCAGTTCTACAAGTCCACTTTCCGAACTTGGAAACATTCCTCGCAGACGTAGAGGACGTTCAGCTCCTTCAGCCGTGACTGAGGAACGTCTACCACCACCACCACCTGTCGAAATGGCAGAAGACAAACCTATGAATGAGCTTCTCCAAGCACCCATCGAGGGTTACGGAGATGCCATTGTTGTCCCAGCCATTGTGGCTGATACCTTCGAGCTCAAAACCGGGTTGCTTAATCTGGTAACCCAAAGCCAATTCTATGGTTTTGAGCGGGATGATCCTCATGCACACATTCGATGGTTCAATAAGATTGCATCAACCATCAAGTACAAGAATGTCCCACACGACGCTATCAAGCTTCTTCTGTTCCCATTTTCTCTAGAGGGACAAGCCCGGAATTGGCTTGAGAAACAACCCCCTCGTTCTATAGAGACATGGGAAGATCTAGTTACCAAGTTTGTTAACGAGTTCTATCCTCCATCTCGAACCACAAGTCTTAAGAATGAGATAATGAAATTTTCTCAGAGATTTGATGAATCATTCGGGGAGGCATGGGATCGTTACAAAGAATTGCTCCGCAAGTGTCCACATCATGGTTTTACCGAGTTAATGCAAATGGATACTTTCTATAATGGTCTGAGACCAGCTGACCAAGACTCTCTGAATGCCTCCGCGGGAGGTAATTTCCTTAGCAAAACCACCAAAGAAGCCTTACAAATCATTGAAAACAAGTCCCAGGTCCGTCCTTTCCGCACTAAGACATATCAAAATCAGTCTAATGCTGGACCTTCTACTTCATCTCCTGTGAGTACATCTAGCACCGATGCTAAGATTGATAAACTCACAGACATTGTTCAGGCTTTGGTTCTTGCTAACCAAAAGAAAGTCACCTTCACTCAAACACCATCACATGGTGAAGTGAAGAAAGTTGAAGTTTGTGTCACTTGTGGTGGTCCTCATGCATACTACAACTGTACTGCCACCGATGGTAGTCCGTTTGAAGCAAATGCTATAGCCGGTACTTCAAATCAAGGAGGTAATCAATACCGTCCTCAGAATGATCCAAGCTACCGTGCTAACACTTATCAGGCACCACCCGGTTTTAACCAGAATCCTAACCGGAATCAGAATCAACCTAGAATGAACCAAGGTTATCAAAACCAAGGTAATTTCTATCCTGGACCCAATCAAGGTTTCCAACAACAAGGGAACCTTCATCAAAACAATTTCAATCGTGGGAATCAATTTCATGGGAATGTGAATCCTAATCAAGGGAATTTTCAACAACAAGGTCATAATCAAAACATCCGACCTCAAAATTTCCCTCCTAATCCACCTCCCATCATTACTCCTCCAGGACCATCATCTGATGAGTTACTGAAGCAGTTCATGAAATCCCAAGATGAGATGAACAGATTGTTGGTCAGTCAGATCGCTGATCTCAAGAAGTCTTTAAATGATCAACCCTCGGGCTCAGGAAAACTTCCGAGCAACACGATCGCTAACCCGAGGGGCGATGCTAAGGCGATCACGACCAGAAGTGGTGTTTCATACAATGGACCCGCTATTCCTACTACCTCTTCTTCTTCTTCTCTTCCAAAGGTAGTGGAAAGTGAACCTCCGACTCACAATGGACCTACGACTCCAATGCCCCCTCCTCCTGTGGCAATGAGTCAAGTTACCAAGGAAACAACGGACAAGGTGCATTATTCTAGCCCAAGTAATACCGCACAAGTCCCACCTTCGGTAGTCCATCCTCAAGTTGTCCAGAAACCCAAGTCTAATCCAGGAGTTGTTTTTGAACCACCTGTAGCTCCCGTTGAAAATATCAAATCCAAATCTTCTATTCCATATCCATCACGTTTGAATGAGCAAAAGCTCCGTGAAAAAGCTAGTCATCAAATGGACAAATTTTTCCAAATTTTCCAAGAATTACATTTTGACATAAGCTTTGCGGATGCTATCATGCTGATGCCCAAGTTTGCATCAACTCTCAAACACATGTTAAGCAACAAGGAAAAGCTGTTTGAAATGGCTAAAACTCCTCTTAACGAGAACTGCTCTGCAGTTATCCTGAAAGAAGCTTCCAGAAAAGCTTGGAGATCCTGGGAAATTTCTCTTACCTTGTGTATTCCCAGGAATGGTTGAATGCTTTGCCCTAGCAGATCTTGGTGCAAGCATTAATCTTATGCCATATTCAGTATGGAAGAAACTTTCTCTTCCGGAACTCACTCCTACATGCATGACTCTCGAGCTTGCAGATCGTACAATATCCCGTCCTCTTGGCATTGCCGAGGACGTATTTGTGAAAGTAGGAAAGTTCCATTTCCCAGCTGACTTCGTGGTTGTTGATTTTGATGCCGATCATCGGGTTCCTCTCATTGTTGGTCGAGGATTCCTGAGAACGGGCCGTGCTCTCATAGATGTATTTGAGCAAGAAATCACATTACGTGTTGGTAATGAAGCTGTCACTTTTAACCTTGATCAAACTTCGAGGTACTCCGCAAATTATGATTCTGAATCGGTTAACCGAATAGATATCATTGATGTTGCTTCTGAAGAGTACTCGCAAGAAGTTCTTGGTTATGATCATAATTCTTCGAGTGATAATCTCACTCATTCATCTCAACCTATCATCGCCAATTCTACTCCTTCTCTCACCCCATTTGAGGAAAGTGACTTCATCTTAGAAGAGATTGAAGCCTACTTATCCAGTGATTCTGTTCCATGGGAAATTGATCACGCTCCAATTGACATTGAGGGAGACATACTTCTCATTGAGAAGTTGCTTAATGATGATCCATCATCCACCCCTCACTCTAGTGATTCAATTCCTGATGAGATTAATCAAAATGAGATTAATCTGGAGGGAGGTATTCTTCTTGAGAAATTGTTAAATCATGACATTTCTTCTCCTCTCCCTCCCATCAAACTTCATAACAAGGAAGTCAAGTCAGTTGAGAAGACTGAAGAATTTCCTGAGGTTGAGCTTAAGGACTTACCACCTCATCTCGAGTATGCATTTCTTGAAGGTGATGATAAATTACCAGTCATTATTGCTAGAGATTTGAGTAAAGATGAAAAAGCTGCTCTCATAAAAATCTTGAAGTCACACAAGCAAGCAATTGCTTGGAAACTCTCCGACATCAAAGGTATAAACCCTGAGTTTTGTACTCACAAAATCTTGATGGAGGATGACTTTAAGCCAGCAGTTCAACATCAGAGAAGAGTAAATCCAAAAATCCATGATGTTATCAAACAGGAGGTTATCAAACTTCTTGATGCAGGATTGATTTACCCGATCTCAGATAGTCCTTGGGTTAGCCCAATTCATTGTGTTCCGAAAAAGGGTGGCATAACTGTTATCACAAATGAAGATAACGAGTTAATTCCAACTCGATCTGGTTACGGGATGGCGTGTTTGCATTGACTATCGTAAGTTGAATGACGCCACTCGTAAAGACCATTTTCCTCTGCCCTTTATGGACCAAATGCTTGAGAGATTAGCAGGGAATGAATACTATTGTTTCCTTGATGGTTTCTCGGGGTACTTTCAGATTCCCATTGATCCAAAGGATCAAGATAAAACCACATTCACCTGCCCATACGGAACTTTTGCCTATAGACGTATGCCTTTTGGCTTATGTAATGCTCCTGGCACGTTCCAACGATGTATGATGGCCATTTTCCACGACATGATCGGGGAAACAATGGAGGTGTTTATGGATGACTTCTCGGTCATTGGGGATTCATTTCAAATCATGTCTCTCCCATCTAGATAAAATGCTTCAAAGGTGTGAAGACACCAATCTTTGTCTAAACTGGGAGAAAAGTCACTTTATGGTCAAAGAAGGCATAGTCCTTGGCCATAAGATTTCAAAGAACGGGATTGAGGTAGATAGAGCAAAAGTTGATGTTATTGCTAAATTACCTCATCCTACTACCGTCAAAGGTATTAGGAGTTTTTTAGGTCATGCCGGTTTCTATCGTAGATTCATTCAAGATTTTTCCAAAATCGCCCGGCCAATGACCCATCTTCTTGAAAAGGATGCTCCTTTTATCTTTTCACCCGAGTGCATCGTAGCTTTTGAAACATTGAAGAAAAAGCTTACTGAAGCACCCATTCTCGTTGCTCCTGACTGGGATTTACCCTTTGAGCTTATGTGCGATGCAAGTGATTTTGCTATCGGCGCAGTCTTAGGGCAACGAAGAAATAAGCATTTTCAGCCTATTCACTACGCAAGTAAGACTATGACTGAAGCTCAAACTCATTACACCACCACAGAAAAAGAGCTATTAGCCGTGGTGTATGCATTTGAAAAGTTTCGGCCGTACTTAATCTTGACCAAATGTGTAGTGTATACGGATCACTCGGCTCTTAAATATCTCTTTGCAAAACAAGATGCAAAGCCGAGATTGCTCCGTTGGGTTCTCCTCCTCCAAGAATTTGATATTATCATACGTGATAAAAAGGGAGCTGAGAACCTGGCTGCTGATCATCTGTCCAGATTAGAAAACCCTCACCAAGATGTTTTCGAGAAAAAGGATATAAATGAAACATTTCCTCTCGAGACACTCAATGCGGTTTCTTTTCGTGGAAACTCTTCTACCCCATGGTTTGCTGACTTTGCAAATTACCATGCGGGTAACTTCATTGTGAAAGGGATGTCGACCCAGCAGAAGAATAAATTCTTCAAGGATGTTAAACACTATTTCTGGGACGACCCTTTCTTATTCAAAATCTGTGCGGATCAAGTCATCCGACGGTGTGTTTATGGACAAGAAGCTCTTGACATTCTCAAAGCTTGCCATGCTGGACCCACCGGGGGCCATCATAGTCCAAACTACACCGCCAAAAAGGTGTTTGATTCCGGGTTCTATTGGCCCACAATCTATAAAGATGCCCACGATTATGTCAAAACTTGTGACGCTTGTCAGCGTCATGGAAATATATCTCAAAGGAATGAAATGCCACAAAATGCCATTCAAGTTTGTGAGATATTTGACATCTGGGGTATTGATTTTATGGGGCCATTTCCATCTTCTCGTGGTAACAAGTACATACTCGTGGCTGTTGACTATTTGTCGAAATGGGTTGAAGCAAAAGCTTTACCTACAAATGATGCCCGAGTAGTTGTGAAATTTTTGAAAGCTCTCTTTGCCAGATTTGGAACTCCTCGTGCAATAATCAGTGATCGTGGTACACATTTTTGTAATGACCAATTTGATCGTGTCATGCAAAAGTATGGTGTTACCCACCGTCTATCTACTGCATACCACCCCCAAACAAGTGGGCAGGTGGAAGTTTCAAATCGTGGTATTAAAAGAATACTTGAAAGGACAGTAGGTGAAAATCGTGCATCCTGGTCGGATAAACTGGATGACGCACTCTGGGCTTTTCGTACAGCTTACAAAACACCAATTGGGTGTACTCCATACAAGCTAGTGTACGGAAAAGCATGTCATCTTCCGATTGAACTAGAGCACAAGGCTTACTGGGCCTTAAAGCATGCAAACTTCGATATACAGACAGCCGGCGATCACAGAAAAGTTCAAATGAATGAACTAAATGAACTTCGTGATCAAGCTTATGAGAACTCTTTGATCTATAAACAAAAGACAAAGAAGATTCATGACTCTAAAATCAAGAACCGCGTTTTCAACGTTGGTGATCGAGTCCTTCTTTTCAACTCTAGATTGAAGATTTTCTCGGGAAAGCTTAAGTCCCGCTGGTCTGGTCCATTTACTATCACTAAGGTTTATCCTTATGGCACCATTGAGTTATCTCAACCTGATGGTCCTAATTTTAAAGTGAATGGTCATCGATTAAAGCATTACTTTGGAGAGGACATTCCCCCTGTGGTTGTCCCGGATTTACAAACATTCCCCATGAACCAATGAATGCGGGGATCGAGTCAAGCTAGTGACTCGGGAATCAAAAATAGTAGCACACACAATATGGATTTTCATCCATATTTCCGTTTTCTTATCCCCTTTCTATCACCCTAGTGTGGGGGAGTTTTTCCCACGCTGTTGTATATATCAGTATATAAAAAAAAAAAAAAAAAAAAAAAATGTGTATATATCAAAAACAAAATAATGGCCGTAGTATTTCCCTTTTATGTTCTATGTTTCGGCATAACCGCCGGTACTTTGAATATTGAGGGCAATATTCATTTCTAAGTGTGGGGGGGAATTCTCACGAATTTCATGTAATTATTTCACCCAATTCCCCCGTTTTTGGCCAAAATTTTTTTTTTGGAGTAAGTGTTTTTCACTTACTCAGCAAATGGTAATCAGTCCGCCATGTCTAACCCACATAAGGATTGGCTAATCCAGGAGCAAACGGCTCTTGGTAAAGATATCTCAAATCCGTTTATGGCTTGCAATTTGCCTAAAATTGTATGGTGTTCAACTCACCATATCTTAAACAGTGAAAAGTTGGCTAGCCCGCAAGTTTATGGCTTGTGGTAAAGGCAGTTGAAAATCCATAATTGGTAATCGACTCACCAAAGATAATATTGATAATTTATCTAAGAGTTGGCTAGTCCAGAAGGGTACGGCTTCTGGTAAAGACAAATCAAATCCGTTGACAGCTTATGATTTGCTCAAAATCATTTGGTTATCGTTGTGCCAAGGTTCTTACTTGAACTGAAACAATTGGCTACTCCAGAAGTAATGGCTTTTGGTAAAGAGATTAAAATCCATTAATTTTCTCAAATCATTGCTAGGGACTAGCAATATCTTAGTGTGGGGGATTGATGAGTGTCTAAATACTCATCATTTTTATACTGATTAGAATGCCAAAAACATCTGAAAACACTCAGAAACACATCAAAATGATAAAAATATCACAAACAAGTGTTTTATATGTTTTAAATGCAAAAACATCAAAATCTGATGAAAAACGTATCAAGTTTGCATAATTGGCAGTTTTAGTCCCCCAAGTTACAAAAGTTGTCAAAACAGTCCCTGGTAATTCAAAAACTTGTAAAATATCATTTTAGGTCCTTGAGATTCAAAAGTTGTCAAAATAAACCCTTCCAAGTTTAAAAATCACAAATTGACAACTTTAGTCCCTGAACTTTGGAAAAATGTCAAAAATAGTCCTTGGTTAATTTAAAAAGTGAAAATTATCAAGTTTTAACCTTGTTCTATTAATCAATGACAAAAATGGTCCTTATGATAAACTTTGGATAAAATTACAATATTGGTCCTTATAGTTTCTAAATTGACAGTTTTGGTCCCTGGATTTGTAAAAATGGAAATTTTCAATTAAGGTCCTTGTACTAATCTTACTTGGCAGGTTTTACCCTTGTGATAAAGTTTGGAAACTTGTAAAAATCAGATCCTCAACTTTGGCTAAATTGCAAAAGTAGTCCTTGTGGTTACTTAGCTTCTAAACCAAACGGATCCAATATACATATAAGCCCAATCCAACCCAAACTTGACCCGGCCCAAATTTTAAAAACGGATAAACCGCGCTCACTGTTCACCTTCTTCACCCACCCCTGTAACTCAAAACCAGAGGTGGTTTTACCACCTCCACCTCACCAATTCCACCTCATCCACCATATCCAGCTCATCCCCCCTCCTCTCATTAGCCCACCTTGCATTTAATGCATCCCCACCATTGAACCTTTACTGTTTATCTCACAATCTCTGTTTTCTCTGAAAAATCACCCTAAACCCATGCCTACTTCACAAATTGTCTCCTACACCTCACATAACACTCCAAACTTCTTTAATTGGTTTAAAAATGTCTCAAGCTACCTTATCTCAATTTTGGCGCCAAAAGTAAGTTTGATGGCTGAGATACATTTGACTGAATCAATGGTTGATATTGTTGATGGGATATGTTCAGAATCAAGTGGAGAGTTCAGAAAAGCTATAAAGAAAGCAGAAGAGGCAATGGAAGAAGATATCTAGTGTAATTTTCAATTTTAATGTCGTTTTAGTTTAACTGTTAAAATTCAGTGTTTGTTTAAGCTTCAAGCTTTGTAATTTATGTTTTCAAGTTGAAATAAAACTTTTGTAAGCAACTAATTTCAGTTTCAAGCCTTATATCAGTTTATGCAAATTTTCCTTATTATTCAAAAATCTCAATAAGTTGAAATGTTGTTAGAAATTGTTAGTTTGGACTTAGAAGCTCATATAAGCTCCTTAATAAAGCTTATCAAAGCTTTTAGATACTCTAAAAAGCAGTTTATTAGTGAAAAATCAGAAATTCACAAAAATATCAAATAAATAACTTAAAAATAAAAATCATGGTGCAATGTTCAAAAAGGCTGGAGCGGATATATAATGGATGGTCTTGGGTATAGTGCTTATTGGGAGATATAGGATTGTGTTATTGAATCCTAGTTCTCAGTTTGTGACCTCAAGCCATTTGTAAGCATCTTAATCTCATTTTGGTATTTACTGTGTAAGACAGTTTTTAGCTCATTTCTGTTTGATCATATTTCATATAGTTATAATTAGTGTTTCTCAAAACCATAAACCAGTAGTTTGTTATTTTAAATCATAAGTTATAAAAATCTCATCTTAACAGTTTTTATTAGCATAGTTTGTAATTTCTCAGTTCTATGTGGTTAATGTTGTTGTTTTATGATTATTCAGTCTTCATATATGATAATATAAGCTCTGTAATTCAACTCATGATCTAGATCAGTGATACTCTTTGAAAAAACTCAAAACTGTCATTTTAAAGGGTGTTTGGATTTGTGTAGTTCACTGTGTAATAGGTTGTTGCAGACTTTGTTCTTGATTGTTACATGTCATACTAGTTCTTAATAACTCAGTACAAGCAAGAAAACCAGTGGTTATTAGTTTAAAAGTCAACAATCCTTTTAATCTCCTTTTATGCATTAACTGTTGGATTTTTAGGTTTTGTGATTATGATTTTGTGTTAAAAAGTTGTTACCTTACATCAAACAAGTCTTAATATACCTCAATACATCAATATCAGTGTTTTAGATCAATCACAAGTTCATTAAAGTCAAACCTTCAGTTTTATCAAAAAGTCAAAATTTGCCCTGTGCATCAGTTTTGATAGCCAAATCAAAAGCTCCTACAGAGCTTATTAGTTGACCTTAATAAGTGATTTTTGTTTCTTTGGATAGTTAACCTGGTCCTTTTCAAGTTCCAAGTTAAAAATCTCATTTTGCAACTTATTTACTAGGCCTGCATGAGCTTATCAATCTGTCCCAACTCACTCAGTATTAACTGAGTTTTAACTCAGTAGTTTGACAGGTTTTGAAAAAGCTTCTCACAAGCTCATTTTAGCTTGTTTTGATCTCATCTTTTGTTTCTAGGTAACCAACCAGGTCTAATACAAGTTCCAATAATTGCTTTTCAGTTTTAGCTTATTGTGTGTTCTGTGGTTAAGCTCAAAGTAGTATACCAAAAATCTGTTTTGCTTATTTAGCTTAAACTTCAAATCTGTGTTAACTTGTAATCCAGAGGTTCAAGCTTGTTGTTTTTGGTTGAAATTGAGTCATTATAGCATATTTTAGCTTCTGTATCAAGTTGGTAGTCTTTGGTTATAATTTGGCTTTTTCAAGTGCTTAATAATAAGCAGTTACAACTGCAGTTGCTTATTTCTCCACACAAGCCTATGTTTTTCTATTTTTCCTAGATTCAGGATATTAAAATAGACTTTTCCTGAAATTTTCATAATATTTCATAACTGTTTGCTATTTTTCTTAATTAAAAACAGTTTTTAGGTATTTTTAAATAGCTTTTAATACAAATAAATTATAAAAAGTCCAAAAAAATGATTTTTCAATTTTCTTAGGTTAAGATAAATATAAAAGTAATAAAAAGTATTTTTCCATAATTTTCTTAGTTTAAAAAGTATTTTTTAGCATTTTAATTAGTTTTAAATAGATTTAAATTAATAATAAATACATAATAAGTCTAAAAAATATATTTTAGTTTTAAAATAAGTTTTATCATATTTTAGATTTTTCTAAGTTATAATTTCATTTTTCTAGGTTAATTTTGTATTTTCTTGTATTTTAGTGACATTTAAATACTTAATAAATAGTTTTTAATTAATAATAATTAGATAAATAGTTGTAAAAATAATTTTCTTTTTCTAATAATTTTCTTTTATTATTAGGATTGTTAAAATATCATTTTCATATTTATAGGCCTTTTATTTCTTAAAATTCACGTTTTATTTTATACGTAGACGTAATTTTATTTTAAACGTAAGTTTTAAGTTGTAGGTTTTAAACGTTCATCGCCTTTAAAAATAGTGATAGCGTTTATTTAATAGATTTTAACTTTTTAATCTTTTTAATTTGCATTTAAGTCGCTTTAATTTGTAAATCTTTTCTCTTTAGTATAATTTTCCATCGAAAACCTTATCGATCACTATCCTTAGTGATCATTCTACAATCTGATTAAGTGTTTTAACACCAATTCATCCTCCGTGGGACTTAACGACCCAGGAATTCCCTATATTCCTCTGATCTTAATTGCATTTGTGTTTAAGCTGTTTTAAGTCTTTTAGACTTGACTGTTTAGCACCAATCATCCCACAACCGTGACAATTCAACCATCAATAGGAGATAACTAAGGAGTAATAAAGCCTAAGCAAATATATTTGTAACTATCATACGAGCACACAACAATAGACATAGACTACCCTCACCTTAGTTTAGATAATTAGATAAGTAGAAGTAATCGGTAGAAACACCAAACCCCCCAAATTCAAACCCCGAGATTTGTACCGTTCCATTTCCTAAAATCTTCCTCAACCCCAACCTTAGCATAGTAACTTCTCACTAGCATTCCTATTCCCCTAGAGAACGATATCAATTCCCGTGGCTTACCCTAATACTACACTACAACGATTAGGTTCACTGCCTAGGGTGTTGAAAAACTTGCTCGACGAAAAGGAAGATCCTTTGACCCCGAACGTGCTGTGTAATCGTATTAGTACTATAATTAATTCGAATTTTGCCACTATTTGCAAAACATGTAATGAATATTTGGTTTTTGGTATTTATCATAAATGTGTTGTGAATGAGTTAAAAAATGTTGCTAAATCCCTAGTAAAAAATGTAAGAAATGCCAAACAGGTTAAGGATGCCAGAAAGCCAATTTTGAAAAAGGTTAGAAATTATTAGAAACCTACAAGAGAAAGTTCAATAATGTGGGTTATCAATGGAAACCCACTGGCCGCACATTCAAAGTTAATGAATTTTGTCCTAATAGGAATAGATCTATGTCCACTAAGGAATGGAAACTGATAAGGTTTTAAAATGTACCTTTTTAAGGGGTCGTTTAAGCTCTTATTTGATTACTTTTGTATCCGTTATTACTTAATATCGTTCCTTTTCACTTTTTAGGTCTATTGAAGGTAAATTGCTGGAATGGCACTTATTTGGACGAAAAGGCGCGGATATACGAAGAAAATGGCCAAAGTCAAGAATCGAGACACTCAAGCTGCTGAAATACAAGGGGACGGCGTCAGGTGTTAATTGCGACGCCGTCAGAGCACTTCTGTGACGGCTCAGTAGCCAAATTGCTTATTTTCAAGTGACGGTGTCAGGCTTTAAAAGAGTAGGCCGTCGCAACTCAGACGGCCTAGATTTGATCCAGACGGCGTCAGATACTGAAGGGGACGGCGTCACAAGCATAAGGTGACGCCGTCGTAAGATTAACGTGGCCAAGACGAAACCCTAATGACGGCGACCCGACGGCGTCACAAATCATAAGGTGACGCCGTCGCGATTGTAATCTTATATATAGAATCCGAATTTTTCTGTTTTATTGGGTAGTCTTTTGGAGTAAAAACCTAAACCGAACCAAGGCTGTCTTGTACAGTATTTTAGGGTTCTAAACCCTATCTTACCACAAGATAAGTATTTTACTTCATTAATTCAATTATGTCTTCAATTATTTGTGTGTATGCTTACATGTTCTCCATGTCCGGCTAATTTACTTATGTGTTTGCTTAGGGAATATGAAACTTAATTATTGAATATTGATTGGTTGTCTCTTATCTTAATTGTTAATGATCTAGTAATGCGATAGGTCATTCGTTGTGTAGTTAATGCTTGATTAATCTTTGTGAACCTTCGACTATACCACCTAGAGTAGTTGTAGGCTAAACCATCCAAAGAGTAGCTTAGAGTTAGAGTTTATAATTCCTAGATATTTTGTAGACGAGACCCTTTGGTAGCTTCAAAGAGTTAGGGACAAACGCATACCCTACGACTTTAGACACACAACGCGATTAAGAATAAAGACGTGACAATTCAACCATCAATAGGAGATAATTAAGGAGTAATAAAACCTAAGTAAACACATCTTTAAACTATCATACGAGCACACAATAATTAGACATAGACTACATACACCTTAGATTAGATAATTAGACAAGTAGAGTAATCGGTAGAAATACCACCCTCCAAATCCAAACCCAGAGATTCGTACCTTTCTAATTCCTAAAAAACATAAAAAGATAAAAAATTAATCTTCCTTAACCCCAACCTTAGCGTAGTAACTTCTCACTAGCATTCCTATTCCCCTAGAGAACGATATCAATACCCGTGGCTTACCCTAATACTACACTACAACGATTAGGTTCACTGCCTAGGGTGTTATAAAACTTGCTCGAAGAAAAGGAAGTTCCTTTGACCCCGAATGACGCGTGTAGCGTTATCAAGTTTTTGGCGCCGCTGCCAGGGAATAGAATAGCTAGTTAGTAGTCCACCTCGTTTAGGTTTCTTTGCTTGATTCCTATCAAGTAAATGTTTCTCATTTTTAGCTTTCTCATAGTCTATCCCCCTTCTTCGTGACCTTTGTTCGTAATCTCATCACTTTTCATCATGGAAGGTGATAACCAACCACCATTCATCAACCTACCTCCAAATGACCCGCCAAGAGCCCGTACTCTTGGTGAATACTCGAGACCAAGCCACCTAGGCTATAGAAACACCATTGAGCTTCCTGATCAAGCCCAAACTACGGCCCTGCGATCCGAAACCATCCGGTTGGTGCAAAACGGATGTGCATTCCATGGACTTTGTTCCGAAGATCCTAATCAGCATCTTAGGGATTTCCTTAAAATTGTCGATTCCATTGACCTTGATGCTACTACTCGGGAGACCACGCGTCTGCGTCTCTTCCAATTCTCTCTACGAGACCAAGCTAGTAATTGGTTGAGCTACTTCCCGCCAGCTCCATCTCAAGTTGGGATGATCTCACCTCTCGCTTCCTTGCCCAATTTTTCCCACCGGGGAGAACCACTAAACTTAGACGAGACATCTTAACATTTCAACAACTTCAAGGTGAGTCTCTCTACAAAGCATGCACTTGATTCAAGGACCTACTCCGTAAACTCCCTCATCATGGCATTGATCTTTGGCTGCAAATCCAAATCTTCTATGACCATATCGATTTCATCACTCGACGATCCATTGATCAAGCCGCCGGTGGAAGGCTCAGCGACTTTGATGCAGAGAAATCTTGGGATATTATAGAAGAGCTTGCTGATCAAAGCTACGAAGATTGGAATGAATCTCTTGAAACCACTGTTAACGTGGTTAATACCATATCAACTCCTCTTGAATCTTCTGACATCACCGAGGAGCAAATGAGTGCTATTGAGAGGAGGATTGATTATCTTATGGAAAGGCATAAAAGAACTCCCGTGCAAATCCCTCGAGAAGCAGTCAATTTCGCCAATTCCACCAACCACCCAACACCTTTTTCGGAATCCCCAAGTCGTGAGCAAAACCCCAATTTCGAAAGGAGCTTCCGTTCTACTTCCCCAATACCACTCTCACCAAGCTTTAAGGAACAAATGAGGGAGTACATGGCAGCTCATACGGAGAGATTAGCCAAATTTGAAGAGGAGGTTTATAGGCAGAGAGAGGAAATGCAAGCAAAAATGACGGAAATGATGAACCTGGTAAAAGAATATACCAAAACAAAGGTTCCCGAAAAGGTACTAGTAAGAAGTAACGATTGTCCTCCCACTTCGTTTCTTAACGCCATTTCCATTATGCCTGAGGATGGAAAGGTTGAGGTGAAGAAAACTGAGGAAAGCAAGAGGGAGGATTCTGAACCTAATAATGAGCCCGAGACCATTGAGTACTACCTTAAGCACGAAATTAACAGAAAAACCATTGCAAACCAAGTAAACAACTTTAGGTACAATGAGGTTCTTAGGGAAGACCTAGAAGGAAAAATAACAGAAGAAGAGTATGACGCCCTGCCTATGGGACCTCTGTATGAGTTGGTTCTAAAAAAACCATTAACAAAAAAACGAGACACCACAGGGAATTTCGTGATACCATGTAGCATAGGTGATATTGATTATATAAATGCCTTAGCTGATCAGGGGACTGATGTGAACATAATGCCATTATCAATTTATAATAAGTTAACTAGGGAGAAGCCAGCCAAGACCGATCTTAGACTGTTGATCCGTGCCAAACCGTCAAGTTTTCTCACGCAAGCTGGCCACTTGTGAATGGCCAACCGTAACAAACTTAAAACAGTTCAAACACAGAATGCAATGAAGATCAGGAGAGTATAGTGTTTCCCCAGGTCGTTAAGTCCCAACGAGCTGTGCGAGAATAATCAAACGTGTAGTGATCGCGAAGATTTGAACGGATAAGGAGATATGATTGATTATACTAAAAGGGAAAGTATATAAACTACAGGGGCTTCAATGCAAATTAAAGGAAATTAAAATCATAAATTATATTAAATAAACGCTATCACTATTTTTAAAATCTGATGTTTTTGATTTTTCTTTTATAAAACTTAAATTAAAAACTACGTGACGTACAAAATAAAATGTGAAACTGGAACAATATTAATCCTAAAAATATGAAAATGACATTTTTACAATCCTAATGATAAAAGAAAATTTTTAGAAAAAGAAAATTATTTTTATAACTATTTAATTAATTATTATTAATTAAAAACTAATTTTAACTATTTAATAATAACCTAAAACACAAGAAAATATGAAATAAAGCTAGAAAAATAAAATTATGACTTGAAAAAATCTAAAATAACTAAAAAGAATTTTCAAAACTATTTTTGTATTTTTCTGATTATTTTTGTATTTTTTATGAATTAAAAACTACTTAAAACTAATTAAATTGCTTAAAAATACAAATTTAACTAAGAAAAATCTGGAAAAATATTTTTTTGTCTTTTTATATTTATCTTAACCTAGGAAAAATGAAAAATTATTTTTTTGAACTTTTTCTGAATTAATTGTATTAAAAGCTAATTAAAATGGCCTAAAAACTGTTTTTAATTAAGAAAAATAGCAAACTGTCCTAGAAAAATATGAAAAATTCAGGAAAAGTCTAATTTAATATACTGAATCTAATAAAAATAGAAAAACATGGGCTTGTGTGAAGGAAAATGAAACTGCAGTTGTAAGTGCTTATAAATAAGCACTTTTGAATAAGCCAAAGGCTACAAACAAGCACCAAACTGATACAGAAGCTTTAAAATGCTAAAACTACTCAAAATGAACTAAATACAACAAGTCTTGATCTCTGAAATCCAAACTACCATGATTTGATGCTTAGAAAACCAAGTGCTAAAAACAGTTTAAGTCACCACTTTGCAGCCTAAGAATCAGCTACCAAATAAGCTGGAAATCAAAGAACAAAAGTTGGATCCTGTACTAAACCTGGCTAGCTATCTATAAGCCAAAGACAAGATCAAGAGAAGCTCAATTGAGCTCTGTGCAAGGGCCGCACAAACCCTGTGCAGACTCAGTATTAGCTGAGTCAGTGCACAGGGCATTTTTGCCCTCTTTGACAAGACATTTTAGACCTTTTACAAAATTGCTAAAAATTTATAAAAATCATAATAAGGAACTAGACCAATTGAAGTTTATAAACCCTAAGTTTCACTGGATTTGACCCATAAATGAAGCAATGAAAAATCTCTCTAGTTGGGCTCAAAATGAGATTTTCAACATTTTTGACTTTTGACAGAATTGAAATGTTGACTTTAATGAACTTTAATCTTGATTTAATGACTGGATATGATGTATTAAGATGAATGAAACCTAATGCAAGCTATACCTAAGATTTCTAAACATAAAACAGCCCTTTGAATTTCCAAAATCTCCAACAGTTAAGATTAAGACAGATTAAAGATGAAATTTTGACTTTTGTTAATGCAGGCACAGTTAACTGACTCAAATGAGTCAAATAGAGCTACACAAGCATAAAACAACAAGATTCTACCACTGAGCAAACCTCTAATACAGATTTGCTACAATATCCAAACACTCCTTTATTTCACTGATATGCCATTAAAATTAAACCAACTGTTACACTAGCTCTTGCAGACACTTAAACTGAATTCAATTATACTAAGTACCACTAGATAAACAGATTTAAACTATTCTTAACCACAGATACAACTTATGCAATGGCTTTGAAAATACACTTACATTTGGTCCTATCCACAGTGGATTGCCAAAGAACACAGGATCCATTTATCTATTCTAAACCATAAAACAATTCAATACCAACCCAAATCCATCTCTGCAACAACCCCATTCCATTTCCAAACCTGTTTGAGCTAATATCTCTACACAGTTGACTTTTGTTGACCATATATCAAATTTTCTTGAAACTGAAATGTAAGCTTATAAGAAGCTATAAGCAGCTTATATAAGCTTATTTAAACTTGGAAAGAAGCTATTTGAAGCTTGACTGTAGGAGATTGAAACTGAACTTTTGCAACAGTAAACTTGTAATCATGAAACTTGAATGAAGCTTGAATTAAGACTTGAAATGAAGTACAATGATTAAGTTGCTTAGTTTGAATACAATAAAACTTAGAATTACATTTTTAAAACACTAATTAATCTGATTTAATAAAAAACGACATACAAATGAAACTAAAACTAACTACTTAGCTATTCCTTGCTTATCTTCCTCTTTTTATACTTCAAATGGCTTACTCTCTCTCTTTTGATCACTTCCCATCAATAATTAGGACCATTGGATTACTAGAGCCATTTTTGGCCGTTTGATCAATTTGGCGGGAAAAGCTGTATTTGACTATAGGCTCTGAATTTGCAAG
>BPTQ01000001.1:179917438-180124422 GCA_019973895.1 Chrysanthemum seticuspe | reverse complement strand
ACCTTCACCTTATCCCTGCCTCACCTTATCTTCCCCCCTCCTCCATAATCATTACACCTACCTCCACCCCCCTAGTTGCAGTCTAAAAGCCCAGAGGTCAAATACCATTTTTCCCGCCAAAACCATCCAGTGGCCAATATCATTTCTACGCATCCAATGGCTACAAATTTTTGATGGGATGTGCTCAGAAGAGAGAGAGTAAACCATTTGGGTATAAAAGAAGGAAGAAGAAACAAGAATAAAGCAGTAGTTTTAGTTTTATTTTCTTTGTATGTCGTTTTTGTTTAGTAATTTTAATTAGAGTGCTAAAATGTAATTTTAAGCTTTAAATGTGTTAAACTTAAGTCATTATATCATTGTAAGTCACTTTTAAGTATCAATCTCAAGTTTTTATCTAAATTCTAAATCTCATGTTCACTGTTGAAAATTTGAGTCTCAACCTCTTGTATTAAAGCTGCTATTAGCTTATTTTTAAGTTCAATCAGGGTTACTTAAGCTCCATATAGCTTTTGGTAAGCCTGGAGATCAGTTTCAAGCAAATTAGGTTCATGGTCAACAAAAGTCAACTGGGGTGTTAAACTGGAAAATGGTGATCTTGGGTTGATGCAGTGGTTGAAATGGGTTGGAAATGGATTAGAATAGTGATTTTGGTTTTGGTTTAAGCTGCAATATCAGCTGGAACACTTGTGAGTGACATTCTCAATTTCATTTCTTTATTCAAGTTTGCAGATTGTCCTTGAATTTGTATCTGTTGTCTTTGAGCATCTTTTACCTATTCAGTAGTTGTAATTAGACTATCTAAATTAAATTTCAATGATTGTTTAAGCCATTTTAGTAGTTAACTTAGTTTGAATTGTCAAAACAGTTTCTAAAGAGTGTTTGGATCATATGTGTAAATTGAGCTTTAGCTTTGGTTTATGTTTAAACTCTGTCCACTCAGTTTTATTTAGTCATAGTAAACTCATTTTAGTCTTAATTTTGCATCTACAAACAACAAAAGTCAAATTCTTATTGAATCTGCCTTAATTACTTTACTGTTGTGAGTTTGGAAATTCAGAAGTTTGTTTTGTGTTTATAATACATAGATATAACTAGCATTAAGCTTATTTTAGTATAATACATCAATCTCAGTCTTTGAATTGGTTACAAATCTCATTAAAGTCAAACTTGCATAATTGCTTCAAAAGTCAAAGTGCAAAAGTCAGTTTATGCCCAAATGGGATGATTTTTCTTGGGCTCATTTCTGAACCAAATCAAATGAAACTCTGGGTTTTAGAAGTTAAGTTGGTCTAGTTTCTTATTAGGAATTTTATAGATTTTTAGCAATTTTTCTTAAGCTCCAAATGAGCTTGTCAAACAGGGCTTAAGTGCCCTGTTCATAAGCTCAGTCAGAGCTGAGTTTTCTCAGCTTCTTGCAGCCATTGCACCAAGCTCATCAGAGCTCTTCCAGGTCTATTTTTTGGTTTAGAGGTTCTTAGCCAGGTCTCCTACTAGTTCCAACTTTTGGTTTTGGTTTTTTGGCTTATTGGTTAACTTATTCTTAAGCTCAAAGTAGGCACCCTAAACCTGTTTTTAGCACTAAAATCAAATAAGCCAAATCTTTGCAAGTTGCAATCCAGAGGTTAAAAGCAGTTAAGACTTGTTGCATTTTGGTAATTTTATCATTTTATAACTTCTGTATACAGTTGGTGCTCCTTGGTGTTCTTTTGGCTTATTTAGAATGCTTATTTATAAGCAGTTCCATTGCAGCCTCAAATTCCTACACACAAGCACCTGTTTTTCCATTTTTCTTAGATTCCTTATAATATTTTAGAGTTTTCCTGAATTTTTCAGATTTTTCCAAGTCAGTTTAGTATTTTTCTTGATTTAATTCAGTTTTAAGCATTTTTAATTAGCATTTAATCCAATTAATTCAGAAAAGTCTCAAAAAAATAATTTTTCATTTTTCTTAAGTTAAGATAAATATAAAAAGACAAAAAAATATTTTTCTAGATTTTTCTTAGTTAAATTTGTATTTTTAAGTAATTTAATTAGTTTTAAATAGTTTAAAATTCATAAAGAAATAGAAAAATAATCAGAAAAATATAAAAATAGTTTTGAAAATTCTCTTTTGATATTTTAGATTTTTCTAAGTCATAGTTTTATTTTTCTAGCTTTATTTCATATTTTCTTGTATTTTAGGTTATTATTAAATAGTTAAAAATAGTTTTTAATTAATAATAATTAATTAAATAGTTATAAAAAATAATTTTCTTTTTCTATAAATTTTCTTTTATCATTAGGTTTGTAAAAACATCATTTTCATATTTTTAGGATTTATATTGTGTAAGTTTCACGTTTTCATTTGTACGTTACGTAGTTTTTAATTTCAGTTTTGTAAAAACATAAAAACAAAAACATCATTTTAAATATAGTGATAGCGTTTATTTAATATTTTTTATCTTTTTAATTTTCTTTAATTTGCATTTAAGCCCCTGTAGTTTATGGGCTTTCTCTTTAGTTATAATTATCACAAATCCTTCTTTTCCGTTCAAATCCCTCGATCACTATACGTTTGGCTATTCTCGCACAGCTCGTTGGGACTTAACGACCTGGGGAAACACTATACTCTCCTGGACTTCATTGCATTTGTGCTTAAACTGTTTTAAGTTTGTTACGGTCGGCCATTCACAAGTGGCTGGCTCGCGTGATAAAACTTGACGGTTTTGCACGGACCAATGACATTCCTCAAAAAGCTTGGCTCAAAGATTCCTTATATCTGATATACAAAACTGTTGATTCAAAGAGCACTTGGGTATAACCCAGATATCCCTAAAAGAATCAATGACCCCGACAATCTCGACATGTTGTCTGAACCCACTCTAACAGTCAGATTTAAGGAGTCAACTACCAAGAAACAAGGTGTTGTGTTGCCAGATCACCTTCTCTCAGATGAACTCAAACAACTCAACTCTTACAAAAGGTATCTGAAAGCTGTGGAAGAGAACAAAGTTGGTTTTCTCGATGAAAAATCTTCTGGTACACCTACAAGGAGAACCAGAAGAGGGAGTGCAGGGAGTACTGCAAGCACTGAGAGTCAGAGGAAGTTCCCCAAGAGGAATCCTCCACGTAAAAGGACTGTTCCTTCTAAGGAAGTTGCTCCCATTCCCGTGCCAAAGCCTGAATCGCCAAGAAAGCTAGTGGACGAAAGCTCTGAAGATACACAATCAGACGAAGAGATCTTCTACTCTGAAACTGCAACCGATACTAATCCTTCAGCAGTCAAACCTCCCAGTCCTATAGCTGAACACGGCAAAGGGAAGACTCCAGTTATTGAGCCTGAAGATGAAAGCTCAGATGAAGAGCAACTGGATACAACATACAGGAAGAAGTTCAAAATCATTAGGCTCCAACACGTTGCGAAAGAATTTGCTAAGGATCAAATGGGTGGCCCCGGAGGGTCAAGTGGTGATGTTCAATCCACACCAATTCCTGATGCGGTTAATCAACCCGATAAGGGAACTGGTGCCACCACTCTTGAGCAACAAAAAAAGCAACAGGAGGATTCTATTGAGTTTGATATTGAGGAACCAGAAAAGGATAAGACTGAGAAAACTCCTGCTGATGAAATGAAGACTGATGATAAGACTATGTCTGGAAATGAAGAAGAAACCGCTTATGATAAATTTCTTCTAGACAGTCCCACTCGTTCTAAGGAGGAAACTTCTGAACCACCAAAAGACCTCGAGTCTCCTCATGACTCATGATCATCAGATTCGTCTTCTCACTCCTCACCACCACCATCAAAAAGATCAACCAAATCCACATCCAAATCAGTGAAGAAGCCAACTGCATCTTGGATCTCTCAAGCTAAGACACGAATCGTTATAGCTGTCAAACAGGTCAGAAAGAAAGACATGCTTCACAAGAAGCTGAATTTTCTCGCTGATCAGATACAGTATCTTCATGACGAGAATGAAAAGATGCAAGCTGAAAGGGAACACGTCCAGAAGTTTATCAGTGGAGATTTCCAAAAGGAATTGGAGAGGATGGCAAGAGAAGACACTCACAAATTACTTCTCGACAACATTCCTAAAGTAACAAGGGAGTTATATTCCAAACTTCTTACTCCAAACATCGTTACATTGGTCAAACATATAATGGCCAAAGAATCTGATTACTCTGAAGATGAATTGATTTCTAAATTAGTGATGCAAATGTCAAAAAGAGCTGGAACCTTCACTTCGGATGAAGCTAAGTTTTTTGAGACTCTATTAGACTATCAACTCAAGTCTTCATGCAAAGAATCAACAAGTCAACCAAAACGACCAAGAGATGACGATGATCAGGACAAGGATTCTGCACCTAAATGTTCAAAGAAGTCTGGTGAATCTTCCTCAATGCCACCTCCACCCCAAAGGCCCTCTCCATCAAGACGATCTCCTCCTCGCTCTTCTACTGAAAAACCTCAGGATTCTGAGTTACCACCCCAGACTCAGAAAATTGGTGATCACTTAGAGTATACGGGTGGTGACGATGAGGAAATCTCTGAGCCCCAACAACAACCCATCTCTCCTGACATAGCCAAGAAACCAGAATCCTCCTCTAGGCCAAAGAAAAAGAAGAAGAAGGCGCCTATGATTGACGTCTTATCATGGCTAGACGAGGATGAAACTGAATTCGATTGGTTCTCAAAGCTTGTTGATTCTACTCCCTTCCCACCTGAAGGTCAAGATGCGGTAGAAGGTCGTACATTGGAGCATGCTAAGTTCTTGCAAGAAAAATTCCGTGTGAAAAAGATGACGAAATCCGAGTTGAAGCGAATCAAGAATGAAGCATTTCAACTGCTCAAAGACAGCTCGGAAAGTGCTATTGAAGTCGAGTATCACCTTGATAATATAGCACGAGCCATGTCTAACAATATGGATTGGCTCAACCCAGAAGCAAACATCGACTTCACTCAACGGGACAATCCTCCATATCACACCGACTGGTCTAAACCTCTACCAACAATTGGCCAACCAGATCAGCCTAGGATTCCATTCCGATATTTCTTCAACAAGGACTTGGAATTTCTTCTTCACGGTGGCGATGGTTCAAGGAAATACGCTACATCACTGACACTTCCATTCCCGGCAGCCATATACTCTAACTACATAGCCATCGAGGAAAGAGCTAACCACATGTTCTCCAACAATGTGGAAGAGTATGACCGTGATGCACTGTATGGGATTCACCATTGGCCAGAACGCCGACGAATCTACTACAGAAGCTGCCAGGTTCAGAAGTATCAACATGAAGTGTTCAGTACTAAGAATATCCTTGCCATCAAACATGTTGATCTTTCGTCTAATTGGGACTACACTTTTCTCAAGAATATCGTAGTCAAAAGACAAGACGAAAGGGATTATGCATTCTCTGAAGCGGACTTTGAGAATTTGTCTATTAACGACATTGAAGACATGTACCTTGCCAAAGTACAGGGTCGCATGAGACAATTTTCAACTGAAGTACAACGTGAATTCATCAAGTCCTTGCTTATCTTCATCAGACGTATAGTCATCAAAGAACGTGTAGAAGATCTCCAGCTTGTAGTTGAATCATATCAGACCCGTGTCAACTTCACTCCACCTCAGCTAGATCTTCCCGACATTAACCAGCTTTCACAATACACTCTCATCAGCCAACCATTCGGAGTGGTTTACCTTAGTGAAACACTACGCAACTGCTTGATGGCGTGTAGAGATCTTCACAACTTTGGGGATCACACATTGAAAAAGGTTAGGGACGGATTGGCTTATAGGTTGAAGGATATACATGAAGGAATTGGGTCACAAAAGCGATGGAATTCTAAGGAAAGACGGGATGTGAAGAGGATCATTACCAGGATTGATGAAAGGTTGTATCGAAGGGATCAGTTCAGAACTCTGGAGAGCTTTGTAGGTAGTCGTCCCAGGATTGTTCTCGCCGGCTATCGCCCAGTTCGCATTCCTGGAAACATTGATGGACTTCCTGGTACCCCTTGAACTTTCATATAATTTGGATGTGTGATTATGTATAAAAATGGCCTGTGCACACATAACAGTGTATGACCCGTACTTGTCAAGAAAGGACCCTGTGGTACGCTTCAGTGCCACAATCCTTATAAAAGGAGCGAAAGCTTCTTACTTTTGAGTAAAAACTATCAAACCTTTCACTTTTCAAGGTTTTGCTCAAAAGAACAAGTACTTCCCCTTATGATTTTCAAAACCTCAACCGTTTATATCACTAGTTGAGGGGGAGTATTTGACTTTAAAACTTTGTTCAAAAATTGTTCACAGTGTTCATCTTCCCACAAAACTCAAAATGGTCATATTTATTCTCAACATTTCTTCAAAAATAACACTTATATGCCATTTTTGAGGGGGAGAAAATTTATGTGATGAGAAATATGTTGTGTAACTGTAAATGAATCTTTGTACGATAGACTTAACCAACGAACTGACGAGATCTTAACTGTTAGTAACTCGAAAACACTTGTCCGGGACGGGTAATAATTTTAAGCTAGTTCGCTAGTGATGTAAACGTGTCTCGCAAAGGACTTGTCCGAGTAGAATGTACCATTCGAGAAACTCTTGGTAGACATGATCTTTAACGGGTTTGACAACCTTTCGAGGTTTGTCCACACCTTCAAGATAGTTATTAGAGCTAGTTGTCATCTAAAATTTGACAATGTAACTCTTTAACTATTCAACGTAACCGTGTCTCGCGGGGGATTGTCTATCTTGAGTCGATCAATTCAAAAGTGCGCGCTTTTCTCTCACCGTGCAGATTTCTGTCTTAACACTTAAGCACGTGTGGAGGGGGAGTATTTCTGCTAAAAGATAAAACTCTCACAGTGGTACAAAATGTTTTTCATTCACAAACACTATGAGAGATTTTCTTGAAAATGGTTTTATGGCAATGGAGTTATAAGGAGATTAAGGTTAGGAATAACCGTCCTATGATCCGCCAGAGCCGGAGGAATCTACCCAAGGACACTACCAATAGTTAGAATTAGAAGTCCTTAGGTTTGATCATAAAAAGGAGAAAATGAGAATCGGAGAAAGAAGGAGTTGAAGAATTAAAAAGAAATGCAAAGAAAAGGGTGAAAAGAAATAGCCCTCCTGATTATTCAACTTAGGGCAGACACCGGGTTCAATTCATATGCTACTGGTTGTCACTCGATGACACTGGTATTGAAGATTAAAAGTCGTCATGGACCCAGTGACGCATGCACTAAACCTTCTTAGCCACTCAAGTTTCTCTCAACAGAAGCTTGTTTCATTCTCACAGGGAACCCTACATAATCTATCGGCTTTCTCTTAGAGATTGCTGATATTGAAAAAGGAGACCCTCTCCCTAGTCTCCACTCAGGAAAACCAAAACGCACTATTGAGTCTAGAGCCACGAGATTCAACAAAAGATCTCTTAAGTACACTTGACATTTCATCACTTGATATTCAACAATAAGAACATCAGTGGTACGTTATCGAGTCCTTCACAGATCTTAGCAATCTGTCGAGAACATTTATGAGAGGTTCACAATTGTGATCCTCAGTGATTGAATGGAAACTCCTACCAGGGTCAACATCAAACAACCCTGAAAGCAGGTCATTTCGGTAACTCCCCGTGGATTACGCTTAGTGTGTCTCAAACGGTCTACAGTCGTGAGGTGATGCTTCGGTGTACCTCAGCGACTCATCTGAACTGTAGGTGTACTTCGGTACATCGTGTTATCTCACTTGTGGGACTCCAGTTCAGGAACGGCCTTTGTGAGAATTAGAGTTGTGTTTTCACACTATGCTGTTAACACTCTCGAAGTTCAAACTTGTAAGTGCCGGAATCCGCTTATTACTAACCGTTTTCATGTTTTCTTCTTATGGATGCTCTGGAGCGGAATGATCGTGCACATTCTTCACATGCTCATGACAACATCATCACTAATGGAAGTTCTATCTAAAAGCAACACAAAAGTTAGAATGATTCTTCGTCAAGCCAAAGAATCTACAAAGTTAAAGACTTAAAGAACTTCATCAGTACTGAAATCCAACGTTAAAGAGCGTGTGAGCATGTTGAAGAATGACGTAGAGACACTGGAGCAACGAAGCAGACCTGAGGCAGACTTGATGCAGAGTGCAACATACTATCACTATCATCACAAAGATAATTATGACGTCAAAGCAGAACTGTTCAAAGAAGACAGTTTCTCTACACTGGGGAGATTGTTCGAATCAAGACAATTCTTCTCACAAGAAAGAAGAATGTCAGAAGATGTCAAAGCTGCTATTACATCAACGCCATCACCGTTCATATTCATTCATCACCAACACTTAGGGGGAGATTGTTGGAATCACTCCTAAACCTAAATCAAGTGTTAGTGATTCATATGTAATAGTTAGCTTAATATGGCCTTTATGTTTGTTATTAGCTTAAGCTTATGTAGAAGGCCCATAAGCTTAGGCCCATGTCCATTAAGGAAAGGAAGGGAGTAGGAGTGTTTCCCTAGCTCCCCTTCCTATAAATACCTTGTAATAACCCTCACTTGAGGGTTGGTTGTTCAATTTCATTCTCTCTCACTCTACGCCTAACCTTTCACATAGTATATCGTGTGTGTGCTTGTTATTGTTCAACCGATCTTCTCTCTATCTCTTTCTATTGTGCTTGTGTTGTAAACTTAGTGACCTAACATGAGAGATGTTTGGATTATTTGACGTGTGGAAGCTTGGCATGGAGGCGTGGTTCAAGGATCATTTTCTGACTCTGATAAACAATGGGGACCTATTTTGTTAAACTATGTTTTGGGCCTAAAATTTATATCTTCGGATTAAATGTTTGAATATTTGATTTGGGATTGGTTTTAAATGGTTAATTGGTTATCTTTTATTTTACTTGTGTGCGATAACAATCCAAAAAGTAACGCCCCGAAAACTTGATTAAGTCTTCCGCTGTACCGAGATTTGGGGGTGTTACACTTGAGAAAACAATATTTTTGGTATTTTCAAATTTTCTGATTTTTATGGATTTTTTGTTGGTTTTATATTTTTCTATTTTCTTTTTGCTGGTTTTATAATTTTCTATTTACAATTTGGTTTAAGATATGTACAAAGTAGATAATTTAATTTAAGTAGATGTTGATATGAGTACCGAGATAAGGATATCGTTCAACACGTTGTAGAAGACAAAAATCAACATCTCTTAAACTTTCACCACCAAAGCTTTCGAGGCTCCTGAATAGTCGTCAGAACACGAGCCTTCTCAAAGTGAGGCTTTGGTAGCTTCCTGCCAAACCCAAAATCTTCTTGTTGAGCAGTTTCAAAGCTTTCTTTCAAGATTGCCTTAGCTAGGTGCATAGCGGAGCACACCACATCATAAATCTTGCTGCTCCTTTTAAGAATGATCATCGTGATTCTCCATTTGGGGTTTCATCAAATAGAACAACAACATATCATCTCACACTTGAATAATTCTTCTCATATTTCTTTCTACTGAAGGTTGAAGTGATGCATACCAAAAGTGTTAAGAGACAACTTCCCCCAAGTAGTTGAAGTGATGCAATCAGTCTCATTGTATAAAGCTCAAGAACCCGAAGTACACATATACCCAAAGAAAGAATAACCGATAACATCAAAGTAGCATGTTGAATCACTGATCATCTCTGCGGATATCAACTCCGGACTAAATGATTAATCCCGATCACGTGAACTTACTGTGCGACCCCGATGTACACATTTCTCTCCCCCGGTGATTGTGTATAAAGCTCAAGAACCCGAAGTACACATATACCCAAAGAAAGAATAATCGATAAAATTGAAGTAGCAGGTTGAATCACTGATCATCTTTGCGGATATCAATTTCGGAATAAATGATTAAGCCCGATCACGTGAACCTGCTGTGCGTCCCCGATGTACACATTTCTTTCCACTAATTATTGCGATCTCATCAAAATCACCACACAATTGTGTACCTCTTTTATCATCAGAAATTGTCTCTTACATCTCTTCCCCCACGTAGTTGGAATAATAACACCAAAAGCCACGAGTTAAACACTGAGTTTCTTTGTGTTTATGACATTTGTCTTCCCGGAATAACTTCAATAAAGCATAAGTATTAAGTTTATCACGTGTACTTGTTGTGCGTTTAGATGTATGTCTCCTTCCCCCTTGCTGGTTTTGATACCTCAGAATCAGCAACACATTATAAACCCATATATTTGAAATCTTGTGAGAAGAACACAATTAGCTCAAATGTATCCTGTGAGAATCAACTTGCTGAAGAACAATGTGGCAAATCTAATTAGGGATTAAATCTGGCTTTTCACTCTCCCCCAATTAGTGCCCTACCCTAAACTGACAATCTTTCTGATGAATGCCCTGAATATGAAGAAGTCTTTTGAAAATTAAATGCATGTCGTCTTTAGTCTTCTAACACGCAACAGAAAATGTAGAACTGACTGTAGACTCGACCTTCTTCCAGATTGTCCGTTTGGGGAACAGAATGTCAACATCTTCATCTCACCAAATGCATTCCAGTTATCTTACATATACTAAATTAGCCCATAATGTACCATGAAATGGTAACACCAAACTAACAAGTTGGTACACTGATCATCTTGAATTTGTTTCCTAAGATTGGTGAAGGTGGATAAGATAGAAGTACATAGAATAAGACGAGAAGATAAGGATACAGAATCAACCATTCTTCTACACAAACCGTTTCATAGGTCATTAAACCCGATCAGGTGAACTTGTTGTGTGTCCTTGGTGTACACATTCTCTCTCCCCAGATGATTATGATATATTTGAATTAGCATGATGATGTGTACGTGAAGCATTAACTGGAAGCACTTTATCATTAATCATATTTGCCCATGAGAAGATGTCAACCAACGACTCTTAGTAGTAACCACTTCGTGAAGGTAACCCGATATGAAGAGACTCGGTTCTTGCACAAGTTCTGAACTGTTGTGTATAAGAGCCGTATGACCATTTATTCTCAGGCGTCAATCAACATGCAGTATATTCACACTTCTCCTCCTCATAAATTGCATACGAAGTTGCCATATTTGATTGAACAAGTGAATACAATCAGCATGTAGTTTATTCACACTTCTCCCCCTCAAAAATTGCAAATGATGTAGCCATTGCCATTTTTGATTGAGCAAGTGAAATAAGAATACAATCAACAGTAGGTAGGTCCACTTGATGACTGAGTGAGCATGGAAAAAGCATGAAACTTGTTGATGAGAATGGTCATAATCAAGAAGATTTCTCTTCTTCCAAAGATAAAGCGCACTGAAGCATACGCCTTTCATTTCTTTAGGGAAAGAGGCATGAACTGAATTGTTCAAACTTCATTTCTCTCTTTTCCACTTCTCTCGGCTAACTCGTTACCACCCCCATTATCATTCAGTCAGCTCTTTTTTGTGACTACTGATGGAGAAAACCCAATATGATGAACTTGAGACTGATGTAAAATAACCGAACTTGTGACTTAAGCTTGCACAAATGTGTGACTAAGAGCGGTGCAGAGAGTTCGTGCAACTTCGAATCCCTAAGTACTCTATACTCTTCACCCAACCAACCATCAAGTATAAGACGTACATTGATGCGTGCCAAACCGTCAAGTTTTATCACTCAAGTCTGCCACTTATGAATGGCAGACCGTAACAAGCTTAAAACGGCTCAAGCACGAATGCAATGAAGATCTGGGGAGTATAGTGTTTCCCCGGGTCGTTATGTCCCAGCGAGCTGTGCAATGGATCACCCAACGTATAGTGATCGAGAGATTTGAACGGAAAAAGGGATTTGTGAATATGATTATAACTAAGGAAAAGCCAACAAATTACAAGGGCTTAAATGCAAATTAAAGGAAATTAAAAAGATAAAATATATTAAATAAATGCTATCACTATTATTAAAATGATGTTTTTGTTTTTATGTTTTTATAAAACTTAAATTAAAATCTACGCGACGTACAAATAAAAATGTGAAACTTACACAATATTAACCCTAAAAATATGAAAATGATATTTTTACAAACCTAATGATAAAAGAAAATATTTATAAAAAGAAAATTATTTTTAAAACTAATTATCTAATTAAAAACTATTTTTAACTATTAAATAATAACCTAAAATACAAGAAAATATGAAATAAGGCTTGAAAAATAAAATTAAGACTTAGAAAAATCTAAAATATCAAAAGAGAATTTTCAAAACTATTTTTTTATTTTTCTGATTATTTTTGGATTTTCTATGAATTAAAAACTATTAAAAACTAATTAAATTATCTAAAAATACAAATTTAACTAAGAAAAATCTAGAAAAATACTTTTTTGTCTTTTTATATTTATCTAAACTTAAGAAAAATGAAAAATTATGTTTTTGAAACTTTTCTTAATTATTTGTATTAAATGCTATTTAAAAATGTTTAAAAACTAATTTAAATTAAGAAAAATAGCAAACAAGCTTGGAAAAATATGAAAATTTCAGGAAAACTCTAAAATTATATTAGGAAGCTAGGAAAATTAGAAAAACAAGGGGTTGTGTGGAGGAATATGAAACTGCTATGAAATGAGCTTATGAATAAGCACTTTAATAAGCCAAGTGAACACAAACAAGCACCACACTGGAACAGAAGCTACAATATGCTAGAGTAACCAAAATGCATCTAAAAACAATAAGCCATAGCCTCTGAATTACAAGATTGATCAAATTGGATGATTTGAGTGTATAAGCTAAAACAGTTTCTAGGTACCTACTTTAAGCACAAGCACAAGTTACAAATTAAGCTAAAACTGAAAACTACAAATTGGAACTTATTCTAGACCTGGTTGAGATCAAGTACACCAAAAACTAGACTTTGAGAAGCAGTTATAAGCCCTGTGCAAGCCTGGACAAAACTGAGAAAAACTCAGTTATTGCTGAGCTTTTGGAGCAGGGCAACTAGGACCTGACTTTGAGCTTATGCACAAGCCTATTTAGCAAGCAAAAGCTAAAACCAGATAAGTGGTTCTCAAGACCACCAAGAAGGCTACAACTAGACCAAGAATCAAACCCTAACTATAGACCACTGTGCAGTGCCTGCAAGTTCTGCACAAACTGATTTTTTATACAGTTTTGACTTTTTGAAACAGATTGAAAACTTGACTTTCTTGAGATTTGAATGCAATTTAAGGACTGAAATTGATGTATCTTGATGAAATATGAATGAAGCAAGCTAGTTTATCAAGTCTTACACCTCTATGCAAAATTTGAACACTTGATTTCAACAGATATGAGAACAAGGACAGTTTAAATGAATTGTTGACTTTTAGATGAAAATTGGTATAAACCTTGATTGAAATGATCTTATTAGTACTATCAGAAACTACTGCTACAAAAACCTTATACCAGGACAGCTTTAAACTTAGTTAAATCAAGCAATCCAAACACCCCTTTAACTTCTGATATGCAATTAAAATTGGATAACAACTGATTAAGCTTGCACAAATGATCCAACTAAATTTACTTAACCTAAACACAGATTAACTAACAGGTTTTAACTACTTAAGACTACTAAAACAGATTATGCCAAGAAACTTGAAAATAGCACTTACAATTGGTCCAAAGCCACTATGGCTTGAATCCTGTGAACAAGTGAACACTAGCCTAATCCAACCCCTAACCTAACTCTGATTCAACCCAAATCCAGCTCTGCTTCACCCATGATCCATTCCATACCAATTTTGCTCCAAGTTTGACTTTAGTTGACCAGATTTCTAAATTGCTTGAAACTTAACAGTGAACTCACAAAAAGCTATGATAAGCTAGTTTGAGCTTGTTTGAGCTTATAAATAAGCTTTTTGAAGCTTTAACAACAGATTTTAATATGGAAAATTGCAACAGTTGAGATAAAAGATGAATTGTGAACAAAAGCTTAAATTGAAACTTGATAATACTTGCAATACACTGAAACACCTTTGTTTAATACAAATAAGCTTGAAAATACAAATGAAAACTAGTTAAGACAAGATGAGCTAAAAAACGACATACATTTTAGATAAATTAACTAACTACCCTTGTACCTTCTGCTTCTCTTTCTTTTTATACTCACATTGAGTTTCTCTCTCCTCTCTGAAGAGTTCCCAGCAATAATAATGGCCATTGGATGCCTTGGAATCAATCTTGGCCATTTGATGGTTTTGGCGCCAAAACTGGTACAAGCCAGTTGGGACAAGGGAGAGGGTGCATTAATTGTGATTTGTATGGTTGGTGAGGAGGGGGGAGACAAAGGGTGGAGTAGGGTGGATGTTGGTGGCTAGAGGTGGCTGGGTGCAGACAATTTTGTCGGGGAAGACAGGGAACTAGGGGGGCGGGGTAATATTATTTAAAACATGGGTGTTGGGTTGGTTTCGGGTTTGGACCGGGTAAAGATTGGGCCTGGTTTGTTTTATTTGGGCTTGGTAAATAACAAGGGTCCGGTTTGGTTTGTGGAAATAATAACATAAGGACTATATGTGTAACTTCTGAAATCCCAGGGACCAAACATGTACTTTCTGAATTTATGATCCAAGGGCCTATCTTGCCATATCAAATAATCCAAGGATCACAATTGCCAATTTTGAAATTCCAAGGATTAATTTTGACCATTTTAAAAATTTAGGGATCAAAACTGTAATTTCTCAAATATTTTTGGATTTTCCACCAAAGGACTAAATATGACAATTTATGATTACAAAAGGACCTTTGGTGACTTTTCTTTTAAAATAAATGCCTAGGGACTGATTTTGCCATTTTCTGAAAGTCGGGGGACTGAAACTGCCAATTATGCAAACTTTGCTCGTTTTTCATCTGATTTTGAACATTTTGCATCTGAAACATATAAAATGCACTTTTGAGATATTTTCAGTATTTTGATGCATTTCTGAGCATTTTTAGACGTTTTGCAGTTCGGATTTGACTAAAAATGATGAGTATTTACACACTCATCATACATCACCTCTTGAATATCCACAAATTCGTGTGACACTGAGCCCTACAACATAATTCCTTAAAGTGATAGTTATTTTGTGGTAGTAGAAGTGAAGAATCACCAAAAATAACTAGATATCCAAGTCTTCGTCATTGTAAATGTTAAAAGCTCGAACAAGGATCTCGAAGAATCTTCATCCAACAAACCCTGATATTTTCAGATACTAAGTACACGCACTCGTGAAATTTCATTTCAACCTCAAATAAATAATAATGAATTAACGTCGTAGTCACATCTTGTGGTTTAACTGCCTAGATCTAGCCTTTTTTTTGATGTTTTAAATGAACTTTGATAATTGTTTTTTCTCGATCTTAGTCAAAAGCGCATAACCCCGAAAAACTTTGTTATAATCAAACTGCCATGAAGTATATCCAAAAAATCATCCAATACATAAAGCACACTCTTTATCCCTTCTTCGAAGTTGAAACCGTAGCACCAGAATCAGATAAGATCCGAAAGTGCATTTTTCTTTCTCCAGGATGGTTCCATCATCACGGGATTTAACAATTCTATGATTTAAACCGAGAAATAGATTCTTTCACGGGATTTTACAAAACCAAGAAGAAACCGAGAAATATATCCAGAAATGAACTTTTCTTTTTCCAGGATGGTTCCATCGTCACGGGATTTTACAAATCGATGATTTAAACCGAGAAATAGATTCTTTCGCAGGATTTTACAAAACCAAGACGAAACCGTGAAACAATGACAGATTGAATGTGTTATGACAAATTTGGTTTTGGTGAATATTTGTTTAGGGGAACATGCAAGAGATCAGCAACTACTTCACTAAACATACTAAGTAAAGTATTATAAACTACTTCCCATGGGAGATGACCTTATAACATCTAAGTACACAGTTCTCCCCCATGATGGTTTCGAACTTTCGGAAGCATCATTGACGTGTACAACCATATACACGAGCAGTTCTTGTCTAAAGAAAATATCTTGAAAGATCATGAGTGACATTGAAGATTCTTGAAAGATTTTGCTTAGACTGTGAAGTATCATTGACTATCTATAGCATTGAATATCCCATGAGAATTGCTGATCACATCTCAAACTTAAAACTCTTTTGCTAACGTACAATTCTCGTATTCTGCTGGCTATTGCTGTGACCACTTGGAGAAGAAAACCCGATATACCAAACTTGAAAATGAAGTCGAATTCCCTAGATTTTTTGCTTAAGCTTGTACTATCCTTGTGAATAAGAACAGTGTACCCAATGTACAAAACCTCTTGACATATCCGCAACTACGCGAGACACCAAAAGTGATAGCTACATGAGCCAGCGTACAAAAGGATGAAGAGATTGCGCAGCTGAAGGCGCTTTTGGCCAGTGTTCAGGCTGAAGCAGAGGCAGCGGGTTGTTATTCCCAAAAACTTGCTGAGGAGAAGATGTCTTTGCTGACCCAAGTGAGCCAGGAGCGCGCCGATTTAGAGGTTTATAAGGCTAATTGTTCCTGGGCGCTTAAGTATTTGGAGAATGGGAAGAACGAGTTTTTTGCTCGGTTGGGTGAGTTTGGTGCAAACGTGGGGAGCTCGCTGGAGGAGCAGGAGATGAAGCTTCGCAAGCTCAGTATTGAATATGATGAAGAGCTGTATCCTCAGCTTGTTTCCTCAATTGCGAAGCGCATGTGGTTTATCAGCCACGGTTTGCGCCTTACTACCCTTAGTACTTTGGAATCTCAAGAGGTAGTGGACGCCTTCGGGGATTTTGTGCAGTGCGCGCTGGCGCGCGGTAAGGCGGAGGCCATAGAGGAACTTCATGAGAGTGGCCTATTGAATGTACCTGCCGCCCAGGTGCCTGGGTATAATGATCATGCCTATGAGGATCTCGTTGCTGGAATGAAAAAGATGAAGATATTAGAGCTTCCTCAGATTGTCCAACAAGAGCGTGACCAGGACTATCCCATAGGCTTGATTATGGATGGGTTGACTTTGGCTCGCCACCGTGCTGATGGTGCAGAGGCACAACCGGACTATTTTTTAAAGCCTGATGGGTTACAGCTGCAGGTGCCTATTTTTGCTCGCCCCCGCGACATCTTGAACCCTTTCGCACTTGATAAGGAAATTTCTTTGAAGGAATCCTTAGAAGCGCATGCTACGAGGCTTGCAAAGAAGAAGGGTGTTAAGGGAAAGGCCATTCTGTGTGGTCTTGGCGCAGCGCATCTTCCTAGATCTGACGGGGTACCTGTTAGTGTTGCCACGGTATCACGCGAAGATTCTAAGTTGTTGAAGAAGCTAAAAGAGGCTGGGGACGCTGCAAGCCACGTGGAGAGCTCACATCTTAGGCGCTGTAGTAGTATATAAGTTATATCTCCTTTGTAAATATCCTTTTGTAAGAACTCGTGGTCCTTAATAAAATTTTCCTTTTGTTGAATGTGCTTTGATGTGGTTGCGACTTATAATGTTTGTACTCAGTTTTATGGCTTTGCATAAAAAACATGTTTGTTATCTAAGAATCAAACTGTTACATAAGCGCGAATAATATATGAGGTCCATAATCATGTATGACCTATCATACATGAAACATAATGTCTAAGTACTTTTATCATAATCGTGTATGGTATGATATGCAACGTACTGTAAATATCATATCAAGTAGTCAAGAGTCTTGATTCCTAGTTTGTTAAACGCGCACCGTATGCATTGTTGCACATCCATCGTGGAATGTGCATTGAACTTATTCCAACGTCTTGAAAATAAGGTGTTTAACAAGGATGCATGATCCAATGTTGATGGGTTTGCAACCCTCTTACTCAATGAGTTATTTAGTAGGTTTACTCATCCTTTTTACCATCGTGGGTTTAGTAAGTGCATGCGCGCCATGTAGGCAAAAGATAATATAACAATAGTGTTGAGACATAAATAATATATAAATAACAAATTGAAATGTGTCGCGGAGTTAGCTAGAAACCGCGATATTTTATTAATACTTGCAAGTTTTTGTAAAAAAAAGATAAAAAAATAAAAACATTCGCCTAAGTAAAATAGAATGTAAATACACGGATATTTATTGAGCACTATACTAAAGTGCGGGGGTGTCCATGCGCTGGGCCGTAGCCGTTCCTAGAGATAACATCGCTTGAGATTGCAAATGTTCCATGTGAGTGGTAGCTCACGCCCATCCATGTCACATAGCGTGTACGTGCCCTTTCCTAGTGCTTCAATGACCTCATAAGGTCCTTCCCACTTCGGTCCAAGTTTCCCTGTATCTTCTGCATGGCTCGCATCATTGGCGCGATATACAAAGTCGCCTGGTCTGAATGAGACGCTTCGAACTTTAGCATCATAATATCCTTTCATTTTTGACTTAGCTCTTGCCTCGCATATAGATGCGCGTTCGCGCCTTTCTTCCAACAGATCCAAGTCAATGCGCCGTTCACCGTCATTGGTTGTAACATTAACTTCGGTAACACGAATAGTTGGCATCCCAATTTCGGCTGGTATGACGGCTTATGTCCCACAGACAAGAGAAAAGGGAGTGTCTCCCGTGCTAATTTTGATTGAAGTGCGATACGCCCACAAAACATGCGATAATTCCTCTACCCACCTTCCTTTGTGTTTGTCTAAGCGTGCTTTAATTCCTTCACCTAGACTACGATTTGCACGCTCGACCAAACCATTGGTTTGTGGGTGTTTAACTGACGCGAAGTGTTGTGCAATATTCAGTTTCTCGCACCATTCCTTGAAAAGGTTATCACAGAATTGTTTTCCATTTTCCGAGATAATTTCCCCAGGTAATTCGAAACGGCATACGATATTTTCCCAAACAAATCGTTTTACCTGGTTACCTGTGATTGTCGTGACTGCCTTTGCCTCAATCCATTTAGTGAAATAGTCTATAGCCACTATAAGGAATTTCAGTCCCCCTGCTGCAACAGGGAAGGGGCCTGCAATGTCGATACCCCATTTATAGAATGGCCATGGCGACGTAATAGGTGTTAGCTCCTGTTGTGGTTGGCGTGGAATGGGTCTGTGAACTTGGCAGTCGCCACACTTTCTTATTAAGTCCCGCGCGTCACGGTGCATCGTAGGCCAATAGTATCCTGACCGTAAAGCGAGCGCCACAACGGACCGTGGTCCTGAATGCATACTACATGAGCCAGCATAGATCTCTCGGAGTACATAATCTGCTTGAAGGGGTCCGACAAATCGAAGCCACGGTTGTAGAAATGAACGCCGATATAGTATACCGTCCCGGAATTCAAACCTCTGTGATGTGCGCCGTACTCGTCGGGCGTCCTTCTGCTCTTGGGGTAATACGCCCTTGCTTATAAACTCGACGATTGAGGTCATCCATGTAGGACCTTGTTCCTCTATCACCGTGGATATCTCCATCTCCGAGATGGACTTGCTCTTTAGAGTTTCCACCAATACTTGTTTTGACAGGTGCGCAAAGCTTGTGGATGCAATCTTGCTCAGTGCATCTGCCTTTCTGTTTTCCCCTCTAGGAACTTGTTTGATAGTAAACCTGTCAAAGCCCTGGATTAGGGACTTGGTCTTGTCGAGGTATTGAATCGTGTTTTCCTCTTTGGCCACATACTCGCCCAACACATGGTTGGCCACCAAACGGGAATCCACATTTTCTTCTAGGCTGCGTATGCTCATTCGAGTTGCAATGCGTAGTCCAGCAATCAAGGCTTCATACTCTGCCTCGTTGTTTGTTGCCGTGAATTCAAAACGCAGTGCGTAAGTGAATTTCATTCCCTCTAGACTTGTGAGGATAAGGCCTGCGCCTGACCCGTACACGCATGAAGATCCATCCGTGAATAAGATCCATGGTTCTTGTAGTTCCACCTTGCTTTGTGAAGGTGCGTCATCAGTATCCGGTTTTTCGATGATGAAGTCTGCTAGTATCTGCCCCTTAACCGCAGTACGTGGTCTGTAGGAGATGTTATGCTCACCTAGCAACACACTCCACTTCTGTAGTCATCCGGATGCATCGGGTTTGGAGATTATTTGCTTGATAGGTTGGTCTGTGATCACTGCTATTGGGTGCGCTTGGAAGTACCTGCGCAGCTGTTTGGCTGCGAATACTAATGCCAAGACCAACTTCTCCATTGCGCTATAGTTAATCTCCGTTTTCTTGAGTGCTTTGCTTACAAAGTATACCGGTGTTTGTACTGAATTCCTGTCTGTCAGTAGTACCGCGCTGACTGCTCCATTAGTCGCAGATAGGTACATAATTAATTCTTCCCCTGGGCGGGGCGCTACTAGTGTGGGGAGCGCTACTAAATGCTGTTTAAGCTGTATGAAAGCTTCTTCTGCTTCCGTAGTCCAGCGAAAGTCTCCCTTTTTTGTACACTTCTTGAGTGTTTTGAAGAGAGGGAGCGACTTGTCTGCTGATTTGGACAAGAATCTATTCAAATCGGCCAGTTTTCCGTTTAGAGATTGGACTTCTTTCAACGTACGTGGTGAAGGGAGTTGGATGACAGCCTTAGTTTTTTCTGGACACGGTTTGATGCCATCGGGCTCTATCAAATATCCAAGGAACATGCCTTCTGTAGCGCCAAAAGTGCATTTCTTAGGATTTAGCTTCATGTTGATCTTTTTTAGTGTCTTAAATGTTTCCTCAATGTCGCACACCAATTCATCCTCCGTATGGCTTTTTATGAAAAGGTCATCAACATAAACCTCTAGGTTGCGGCCCACCTGCTTTTCAAATGCGTCATCCACCAAACGCTGGTAGGTGGCGCCTGCGTTCTTCAAGCCAAAGGGCATCTTAGTATAACAATAGACTCCTTGGCTTGTATGGAAGGCCATTTTTTCCTCATCTTCTTTAGCCATCTGGATTTGGTGGTATCCTTTGTATGCGTCCAAGAAGCATTTAAGTGGGTATCCACACAAGGATTCTATCTTCCAGTCTATCTCTGGTAGTGGGTAGCAGTCTTGTGAACATGCTCTGTTGAGATCCGTGAAGTCCACGCACATCCGCCAACTACCGTCGCTCTTCTTGACCATCACTGGGTTGGAAAGCCAGTCATGGTAATAGACTTCTCGCATGATACCTGCATCCACAAGTTTATGTACTTCTGCCAGAATTGCTTGTGCGCGCTCTGGAGCCTGGCCGCGCTTCTTCTGTCGTACTGGGAGTATCCTTGTCGTATTCTCAACTTGTGTTCTGTAATCGAGCGTGGTACACCGGTCATGTGCTTTGGTTCCCATGCAAAGATATCCAAGTTCTTTTGCAAGAGTGCGCACACAGCTGCCCTGCCGTTATCAGATAGCGATCCCCCGATCGATACTTCTTGTTCTGGGTAATCAGGATGAATTGCGACCCTCAGGTTTGGCACTTTAGTTGCGCGCTGTTCCGGAATGTGTGTCGTCTCACATGTAATTGTGTTACATTCTCCAGGTGGTACGGTGAAATTGTAGAGAGTAACAATGCCTCCCTCCACCGGGAATTTGAGCATCCCATGTGCTGTAGATGGTACTGCGCGTATGGCTGAAATCCCTGGTCTTCTAATAATACCATTGTATGGTGAAGGGGATTTTATCACCATAAAATTCATCCAGGCTGTCGTAGAGTATTCCTTATTACCAACATTGACTAGTAGCCGTATTTGCCCCATGGGCCATATTTTTTCTCCTGTAAAACCAGTCAACGACGTCATGACCGGGCTTAACTGACTTCGTATCTCAGGTCGCAGTCGTTTGAAATAGTGTTCATACATTATATCTGCGGATGCTCCTCCATCAACATACATGCGGTGGATATCGTGACCCCCCTGCATTAATTTCAATGGTGAGCGGTTCTACCACTGCGTTGTCCGCAGCCAAGGTGGGGAAGGAGATTTCGCTTCCGCGGGAAAACTTTTGGCTAATCTTCTGCTTAGTCATTCGCTGCCATGATTGTATCATGTAGATGGTATCAACCTTATCTTTGGGTACTTCTTTCTTGTTCCCAGTCTTTTGCTTATCTTTCCCCTCCTTGATGTTTTTAACCAAATGGTCCAATCTGCCTTCTTTTACTAGCTTATCGATTAGTTGGCGTAATTAGACACACTTATTGGTGGTGTGGCCTTTCTGTCCATGGTAATCGCAGTATCCGTTCCCCACGCGCCTATCTTCTGGGGTGCGCATTGGTGGGGGCCTCGGGAAGTTCGCGCCTTCCGTCGCGAATATCTCCTTTGGAGTCTTTGTTAGCGGGGTATATTTGTCATTATCTCGTCCGCTCCCCTGGCCTTGGTAGTTCTTGTTGCGGTTGCTACTCTGGTCAATGGATTGTCTCCGAGGCTGTTCTTGTGACCTATAGTTTGAGTAGCCTTACGTGCTGTCCGCCGCGGCTGCTTCTCCTTGGATAAAGGACCTTGTGTGTTTCATAAGCTCATCAAAGGTTTGGGGACCTTGTCGTTCAGCTTTTTGATGAGTTCTGGGTTATTGATCCCGTTTATGAACCCTGAGATCTTTAGTATTTCGGGACATGCCTTGACATGTATCCACTCATCTTTGTAGCGCTCCACATAAGCACTTGTAGATTCCCCCTGGCGCTGTTTAACCCTGGCAAGTTCGACAGGGTTTTTGGCGCACTTCTTCCTTTAAGTGAAGTTCAAGCGAAACGCCTTCCGCAACTCTTCAAAGGCATCAATACTTCTGCGTGGAAGCTTACTGAACCAGTTTCGCGCATTTCCCACTAATGTGGAATTGAACATGTGGCACCACATAGGTTGTGGCCAATTTTCGATGGTAGCAGCTGATTCGAAAATTTTTAGGTGATCGTCCGGATCACCTGTTCCATCGTAGGTTTTCACATTGGCGGGCATGCGCCTTCTCTTATTTTCCGAGAAATCACTGATGCGTCGAGTGAATGCATCCACCTTTTGGCGGCGCCAAGGAAGAGACATATCTTCGTCCTCCTGGTCGCGATATCTTCCCCTGGACTTCCAGTGTCCTGTTTCGCTGTCCTCGTTGTTCGAGGAATCACTAGGGAACGAGCTTCCCCACTGTCGGGGCTTGCGCCGACCGTCCGAGGAGTCACCAGAGGACGAGCTTCCCCTCTTTCGGCGTTTGCGCCGACTGTCCTCGGAATCCGAGCTTGAAGAGCTTCCACTTGGGGAGTGTCGTCGTCCCAGTCTGTCATAGACCTTGCGGCTACCAAGCCTAGCGTGGACATTGGTACGCCGTCCGTCTTCTTCGTGTTCTACCAGATACTGCAGATCAGCTGCTTCATTGTTCTCAACTCTCCTCCCGATCCTGGTAAACACTGGGGGCTGACGGTTATCCTTCCCGCGCCTATCCCTCTGATGACGCGATGGGGATGTCTCATAGTCTGCGTCAAAGTTGAGTCGGGTTTGCAGGCTTTAACTCGACCTCTTTTTTGCCTCCTCTTGCATGAGGGCAGCCAATGTTTCGTAGTTTTGAGATACGAAGTCACTTGGTGCTAGTTCAGGCGCGACTCCTTCTAGCGCGAGGGTGTCTGTTTCCACCTCTGGACCCCTGTTTCGGAGAGGTGCGCTTGGCGTTTTTGTGAGGTCCGTTTCTGGCACCGGTTGGAGGGGACTGGTAAGAAGGGTGTTGGTGGTTGTCGTAGTTGCATGGGTTGTCCCTGTGCGTGGTTCTACTATCGGGAAGACCATATCTGACCCTTGGTTTTTGGTCGTACTGGTTGTCCCAGAGACCTGCTTGGAGGCTGATCCGCTTTGCTGCTTCTTCCCTTGTAGGTCGCTATGCGATCGCTGGTTTAGGTTTCCTTGCTTTGTAATTCTAGTTCTTAGATCTTAGTGATTGGTCCCATGGATGGCGCCACTTGTTGATACAAAAGTTGAGCGTTCCTTATTTGGACTCCGGTTCTCGTATCAATTAGACCTTGATGCTTGAAACCTGCGCGCTAAGAAAACAGAAAACACCGTTAGGCTTATCGTGGGATTGTCTCCCACAAGTATCCTCCGGTGTAAGAGTAAGTAATCGGTTTTAGGGTTTAGTGGAGAGTTAGGGTTTGAGATCGTACCTTTTAATGAGGCTTGGATGCCCTTTATATACACACAAAGTCCTTATTGGTTTCGTGTTCCCCAACCTTCGTCGTATCCCGCCTAAGTCGGACATTGAATACATATCTCAAAAATAAGAGATATCCGATATCTGATAAGGTTTTAAAATGTACCCTTTTGAGGGGTCGTTTAAGCCCTTATTTGATCACTTTTGTATCCGTTATTACTTAATATCGTTCCTTTTCACTTTTTAGGTCTCTTGAAGGCAAATTGCTGGAATGGCACTTATTTGGACGAAAAGGCGCGGATATACGAAGAAAATGGCCAAAGTCAAGAATCGGGACACTCAAGCTACTGAAATACAAGGGGACGGCGTCAGGTGTTACATGCAACGCCGTCGCATCACTTTTGTGACGGCTTAGTAGCCAAATTGCTTATTTTCAAGTGACGGTGTGAGGCTTTAAAAGAGTAGGTCGTCGCAACTCAGACGGCCTAGATTTGATTCAGACGGCGCCAGAAGCTGAAGAGGACGGCGTCACAATCACAAGGTGACGCCGTCGCAAGACTAACGTGGCTAAGACGAAACCCTAATAACGGCGACCCGACGGCGTCTCAAATCAAAGGGTGACGCCGTCGCGATTGTAATCTTATATATAGAATCCGAATTTTTTAGTTTTCAGTGTGTAGTCTTTTGGAGTAAAAACCTAAACCGAACCAAGGCTGTCTTGTACAGTATTTTAGGGTTCCAAACCCTATCTTACACCAAGATAAGTGTTTTACTTCATTAATTCAATTATGTCTTCAATTATTTGTGTGTATGCTTGCATGTTCTCTATGTCCGGCTAATTTGTTTGTGTGTTTGCTTAGGGAATATGAAACTTAACTATTGAATATTGATTGGTTGTCTCTTATCTTAATTGTTAATGATCTAGTAATGCGATAGGTCATTCGTTGTGTAGTTAATGCTTGATTAATCTTTGTGAACCTTAGACTATAACACCTAGAGTAGTTGTAGGCTAAAACATCCAAAGAGTACCTTAGAGTTAGAGTCTATAATTCCTAGAGATTTTGTAGACGAGACCCTTTGGTAGTTTCAAAGAGTTAGGGACAAACGCATACCCTACGACTTTAGACACACAACGCGATTAAGAATAAGGACGTGACAATTCAACCATCAATAGGAGATAATTAAGGAGTAATAAAACCTAAGTAAACACATCTTTAAACCATCATACGAGCACACAATAATTAGACATAGACTACATACACCTTAGATTAGATAATTAGACAAGTAGAGTAATCGGTAGAAATACCAACCCCCAAATCCAAACCCCGAGATTCGTACCTTTCCATTTCCTAAAAAATATAAAAAGATAAAAAAATAATCTTCCTCAACCCCAACCTTAGCGTAGTAACTTCTCACTAGCATTCCTATTCCCCTAGAGAACGATATCAATACACGTGGCTTACCCTAATACTACACTACAACGATTAGGTTCACTGCCTAGGGTGTTATAAAACTTGCTCGAAGAAAAGGAAGTTCCTTTGACCCCGAACGACGCGTGTAGCGTTATCAAGTTTTTGGCGCCGCTGCCGGGGAATAGAATAGCTAGTCAGTAGTCCACCTCGTTTAGGTTTCTTTGCTTGATTCCTATCAAGTAATTTTTTTTTTCATTTTTTGCTTTCTCATAGTCTATCCCCCTTCTTCGTGACCTTTGTTCATAACCCCATCACTTTTCATCATGGAAGGTGATAATCCGCCAAATAACACTTTGCCACCAAAAAAGTACCCACTGATTAATCCAGCCTTGGCCAACCAACTTCGAGTTCGTATTGGAGAGCTTAGGAAGCTGCATAGGATAAATGTGAATGAGGAGGATAATGCTTATTTTAATCTTTACCCCACTAAGGAAGAGGTTGCCTACCATCAATACATAATCGATAATCCCCAATCACCCATCATTAGGATATGCCCAAAGATTAGAAGAGGAAATCCTTGGAACCTAAAAATCCCTTGTATGATCGGATATAGGAGTGTCGACCATGCTTACATAGATACGGAATCTCCCATCAATGTGATGTCATCTGCTGTCTACAATGACATTATGAATGAGCGACTTAATATTAGGAGAGACCCTAAGTATCCAGGTGGAGTTTGCAACTTTGTGGGAAGAGTCAAGGATGTACATGTCTTTATAGGAAATTTCACCTACCTAGTTGATTTTATGGTCCTAGAAGATATAGGATGCGTCATTGACCATAGCAAGTATGATGGAACGGTTAGGTTTAAGGAAAACCGTTTGTTGAAACATCTAAGATGAGCCATAACAAGTATGATGGAACGGTTAGGTTTAAGGAAGGAACCGATGAGATCACTTATAGGATGCCTTGGAAAACAAATGAATATGGCCATCTACCCATTTTTGAACGAGACAACATCAAAGCTTTTGAGGACAAAAGCAAGGACGATGTTGAAAAGGGTTATAAATTTATGTGAGAAAGAAGGAGGCTTTATTATAAGGATTGCTTGACCCTAGGGCCTAGGTATAGAGTCGATGAAAATTTTGTCAACATGATAGAATTCTCATTGAGAATGCAAAACGAGACCACGTAGGGGCACGACTACAAGTCTAGCTACAAGACTCATAAATAAAGAAAAGCGCTTCGTGGGAGGCAACCCATGCATAATTGTTTGCTTGTTAGTGTCATATATCTTTTATTGATTGCTTATTCTCATGTTTAAATTTGTAAAAATGCTTTATTTTGTCTTTAGCCTCGTCTTAATTGCATATAAAGGTATTTTACATAAAGGATAAGTGTAGGGAGGATTACACACGTTTTCAAAAGAAACGTAAACATGAGAATTGCAATTAATTAAAAGATATATATGTGTGTTTGTTCGAGTCAAATGCTTGTATTGAGTCATAATGGATGTTTTGCAGAAATATTTTCCAGATTCTAAAGATGTAAATTTTCCAGAATTTTTTCCAGAAAATCGCAGACCAGTTTTTTTCAGGATAACCTGACGGCATCAGGATCGCAACCTGACGGCATCAGGAAGGAGTAAAAACAACAAATTACTTTTTTCTCGTTTTCTGAGCTACATATAAATTTTTGGAATTTTCCAGGTCTTAATTTTCTAGAAATTCTGTAAACATCCATTCCACAAGCATTATATCCTAGTTTAGTAGAGTCATATATATTATTACTGCCGATTTTACGTGAAGGTTTCGTTTGTTTTCTTCAAGTGTGCAGGTTTTATTTATCAAGAAGAATATACATAAGGTTGGAAGGAGCTTTTCACGCATACATTCTTCTTGAAAAGGATTTAACCACCACTTTACACGGATCCTACCGAGCTAATTAGGGGAGTACTAGTTTCTTTCGTTTTTAATTACCTTCCATTATCATAACTTTGATACTTTCGGGGAACATTGGGGACAATGTTCAGTTTAAGTGTAGGGAGGGAAAATAAAACGGGAACTTTGAAACTATGCTTATCCTTGATTATTTGCTGTGTCCAATTGTATTTGTGTAATAAACCATGAGAAAATGTCTGTTAAGGTCATTTTGGCACCAAATTTTAAATTTTTCATGACATATAGGAGTGGGCCATTAGTCTTAACAAAAGCGTCTCACGGATAGGAAGTTACATGACTAGCACAAAAACCCTTTACCACTTAAATTCCACCCAAAATGTGAGGATCGCCCTTAGATTAGTAGGAATTAAAGCATTCATCTTTAATGCTTAGAGTGTGAACCGGTAGTATATTAGATTCTAGAACTTGTTTTGTGATGCATCCCGAGATTGCTAGTAAGACTACACTTGTGTAGTTAGGAATAACTAAATGATAAGAGGCATTAGGATAACCCTTGTTTGATACCCGTAATATAATTACTTTTTTCACATCGGTTGAGTAATTCCCCCACACCTTTGCGTTGTACTCATCTTTAGTACACGATACCCCTAGTTAACCCCTTAGAGCCTATCCTTTTCACGGTTCTCGTGATGTTTTGGTTTTCCGGAATATCTATGAAGAGCATTGTTTACACCCCACCCCCAAATGTACACCAAAATCGCCTTAGCCTACCTTGTATGCACTCACTTTTAGTGCATTATTGTTATCACCCTAAAAACCCTTAGTTCAATTATCTAGTTGCTTGCATAAGTTGCTAAGTCGAGTCATATCCTTTGTACACAGTTTTGGGACGATTGGGACTCATGGGAAAAGTTAAAGTTTATAAAATGACGAGAAGGGAACATTAAATTCAAATTCCCTTTGTTTGCTTAATAATGTACTCCAAGTGTTTTGATCTTTTCAATTCGGGTCAAATTAGTGTTAGAGTAATAAAAACTCAAGTGTAGGGATGTGCCTATAAATCCCTATTATTTTGATGTTACCATAGAGGATGGTAGAGTAAAAGTGTATGAAAAAAAAAATAGAGTGAAAAAAAAAAAAAAAAAAAAAAAAAAAAAAAAAACGGGCTACCATCCTACATCTATCTTTTAATATATGTTTGTTTGTTTCAGTTATCTAGAGTTTAGAGTGTCAAGTCTTGGCTTAGCAACACCATTCTTCGTATGCTTGTAACATAAAGATTTTTGACTTGCCACCACTAAATAGCCTATCCCACCAAACCCTTTGTTTCCCTACCGTAAGCCTAACATTACAACTCTTTAAAAGACCTCTTTGATAGTCTTTCCTAGGTACTTACGCCAAAGCGATGGAGGTTTGATCTATTCTCAAGCCTATGGTAATCTATGTACTAGGACCGGTTAATGAGTGTTTATCTCCCATTTCCAACTTGTTTTATTTCATATACACCTGAGAGATGTGAGTATCCAAACACCCCATGTGAGGTGCTAGTATGTAATTTCCGTGCTTGTTATGACTTTTGCGGGGCATATATGTGTTGTGGATTATTTTAAACCAATGCTTCATGACCCCTAACTTATAAATTAATTGGCTAAAAACACATTTGTTTGAGGACAAGCAAATACAAAGTGTAGGGATATTTGATAAGGTTTTAAAATATACCTTTTTGAGGGGTCGTTTGAGCCCTTATTTGATCACTTTTGTATCCGTTATTACTTAATATCGTTCCTTTTCACTTTTTAGGTCTCTTGAAGGCAAATTAATGGAATGACACTTATTTAGACGAAAAGGCGCGGATATACGAAGAAATGGCCAAAGTCAAGAATCGGGACACTCAAGCTGCTGAAATACAAGGGGACGGCGTCAGGTGTTACATGCGACGCCGTCGCATCACTTTTGTGACGGCTCAGTAGCCAAATTGCTTATTTTCAAGTGACGGTGTCAGGCTTTAAAAGAGTAGGTCGTCGCAACTCAGACGACCTAGATTTGATCCAGACGGCGTCAGAAGCTGAAGAGGACGGCGTCACAATCACAAGGTGACGCCGTCACAAGACTAACATGGCCAAGACGAAACCCTAATAACGGCGACCCGACGGCATCACAAATCAAAGGGTGACGCCGTCGCGATTGTAATCTTATATATAGAATCCGAATTTTTTAGTTTTCAGTGTGTAGTCTTTTGGAGTAAAAACCTAGACCGAACCAAGGCTGTCTTGTACCGTATTTTAGGGTTCCAAACCCTATCTTACACCAAGATAAGTGTTTTACTTCATTAATTCAATTATGTCTTCAATTATTTGTGTGTATGCTTGCATGTTCTCCATGTCCGGCTAATTTATTTGTGTGTTTGCTTAGGGAATATGAAACTTAACTATTGAATATTGATTGGTTGTCTCTTATATTAATTGTTAATGATCTAGTAATGCGATAGGTCATTCGTTGTGTATTTAATGCTTGATTAATCTTTGTGAACCTTAGACTATAACACCTAGAGTAGTTGTAGGCTAAAACATCCAAAGAGTACCTTAGAGTTAGAGTCTATAATTCCTAGAGATTGTGTAGACGAGACCCTTTGGTAGTTTCAAAGAGTTAGGGACAAACGCATACCCTACGACTTTAGACACACAACGCGATTAAGAATAAGGACGTGACAATTAAACCATCAATAGGAGATAATTAAAGAGTAATAAAACCTAAGTAAACACATCTTTAAACCATTATACGAGCACACAATAATTAGACATAGACTACATACACCTTAGATTAGATAATTAGACAAGTAGAGTAATCGGTAGAAATACCAACCCCCAAATCCAAACCCCGAGATTCATACCTTTCCATTTCCTAAAAAATATAAAAAGATAAAAAAATAATCTTCCTCAACCCCAACCTTAGCGTAGTAACTTCTCACTAGCATTCCTATTCCCCTAGAGAACGATATCAATACCCGTGGCTTACCCTAATACTACACTACAACGATTAGGTTCACTGCCTAGGGTGTTATAAAACTTGCTCGAAGAAAAGGAAGTTCCTTTGACCCCGAACGACGCGTGTAGCGTTATCAATATCCAAAGCCATAAATAACTTCGGGTTTGGGCCTTCGTGAGCCCAAACCGGTACCGGGTTAGTCTAATCGTTCTGGGCTCGCTAGTAGCGGTCATTGGTCGGGTTCGTGACCCGAATGTGGACTATACGTCATCAGCTAGTTTGTAAACTAGAAGAGAAATAATCACCAACGTAACTAGATATCCAAGTCTTCATCACCCTCAATATATGCCCAAACAAGTCATCTTCGCAGAAGGGAAGAAAGAAAGAAGACGAAATAAGTACATGCATCTGAAAAACATCACTCCACAATCAAATAGATAATACTGAATAATTTCTTTGGTAACCGTTGATATTCATTGAAAACTTTAGCCGTGAACGTCACTACGATTCTGAATAAGCAATACCATTCAAAAAACCCCGTAGTCATTTTTTGATCAAATATCGATTCTAGCCGTGAACGTAGTATCCTCGTGAACTTTTATGAATCCAAAATACCACTCTGAATAAATATTATCTAAGAACTTTGTGTCCAAAAATAAATTTCGGATCACACAATGATAATACACGAATGCGTATTGCAGCCTAGCTCATAGTCCAATCCACCATATTTGAATAACATCCCAGTCCAATTGCAAACCATTCTAGCCCAATATACTCATTTTTAGATCCAACCCAATGATCCAATTCACAAATCCGATCCAAATCCAGTCCACGAATATAATACCCATTCTCAGTTGCAACTTACAATCCGATTATATAATATAACCTAAACTAACTTGATTAACCTAACCCTAATTACACTTTGGAAAAATAAGCCTCCCACATACTACCTCCGTCTCAATTTAATTGTCCACATTTCCTTTTTGGGATGTCTCAAAAAAATTGTCCACTTTCCATTTTTAGTAAGAAAAAGAGAAGTTAGTGGAGGAATATTCTATATGAGTGGTTGTGAATTGTAGTGGTCCCACATTTATTAAACTTTGTGTTTTTTGTCTAGTGACAATAATTTTGAGACGGAGGGAGTACCATTTTATCTCCAAAAACGGATCTGAAAACATCTCATCTCAAATCTGCTAACATCTTATCTCATCTAAACCAATACAATCTAATCTCATCACCAACAACAATCGAACACACACCCAACACAATACGAGCACCTTATTTCTTTGTTATTCAAGTTAGTTTGAGGACGCCACAGGGATGGCTTGAGCCTCACTGATAATGATTCATCTTCAAGATCAATAAGGGTCTCAGGTAGGTTTGTTATTTGTTGTTTTCAATTAATTTGAGCGAACCAAAGATAAGATTATAACAAGTTTGTTACTGATATTTTCCTTTAGTTTCGGATATAATTGAAGTGATAGCCTCACCGGGGATCTGTGATGAAATTATTTCGTGTGATAGACCTTTTTAGTGTCTTGATGTATCTTTGCATAACACGAAATACGAACTGAGATCATTTAATTGATCTATTTTATGTGTCCGAGTCTTACATCTGTGATGATATGCTTCTTTTGTTTATGATTCCGTTTTTCATTTAAACGAATGAAGAAAGAATAAGACTTATGTTTTTGTTCTTTCTTAATTGTTCGGATATAAACAAAGCTTAGTCTTCTTAAATTGAGAGATCTGTGATGATGAAGGTTCAAAGAAACAAAAATTCTTTTGAAAGATTAACATTGAACCCTTTTCTGAGATCGATTTGTATTTAATTTTGATTAATATTTTGATTGATTGAGAGTTGATGGAGTGATGGTGAGGATAATGGGTTGAGTCTAGATTAGGATGTTTGTTTGGTTCGGATTTGTTTTTGAATGCAGCTTCTCGTTATCTTAATGCATTTTGTAATTGATACTTGGATCTGTTGAGATTATCGTTTTGTGTCACGTTCTTTTACTTTAAAACTTTGACTGATGATGGTATTCAGCTGAGGTCAACTGAGTTTTTGGTATTTGGTTTATGGTCAAGGGTCAACGGTCTTTTCTTCTTCATCATTTCTGTCTATACAAATCGTAGGATTTTTTCACATGACAAACTGCAACTGACTCTTGATACAGAACGCAACTAACTCTTGATACAAAACGCAAGTTTTTACAAATCTCAGTAACCAAATCGCCATTTTTTTTGGTCAAAACGCAATGAGTTTGAGAATGGGGCAGCATTTTGTTTATGTTGACCAAAAAAAAATTTCTTCAGACACAAAACGCATCCACCCTAACCAAACCACACCTAACTTTTAAGATAAACCGCATATTGTTTAGGTTGGCCATTAAAGTCTTTAAACCGCAACTTTTCCTTGATCAAAACGCATAAATGAGCAAATCACAGTGGCCTGTTACCCTTTTAATTTCAAACCGCAACCAAAAGAGAGTCAAATCGCAGGCAAGAAAGATGCCAAATCGCAGTCAAGAAATAACTTTTTGACTAGTTTAGCACTAAACCCAGAAACTGCATAACAACCATCTTTTTGCCTATTTGACCAAATAAATTTGACCACAAAACTTTCACAGTTTTGGTACAAAACAGGTTACAAAATTGATAAGTTACAAAAAAAAACTGATAACTTGTCTAAAAAGACAAACAGACCAGATCCAGAAACACGACAGGAAAGTAATAGACTATATGTTTTGACCATTTGGATACACAAAAGACATGAATAAACTGTTATCAAATAAGTAGGATTTTTTTTTTTCCGACTAAGAACTTGATATAAAAAACAGCTTAAACAAATCATTCAAAACCACACAAATCAACAAAACAACATAACGAGGCTCTTATGCCAATTGTAGGATCGTATATTTTGTTAATAATATGATTCGAGAGGTCGGGGATTATGGAAGAACAAGTTAGCCTTGGTTAGAGAGAGAAAGAGTAGAGAGGGGAAGTTTCTAGTGAGAGAAAAATACTTAGTGTGTGTAATATTATGAGAAACAACCAACCATCTCCCTTAGTGGGAAAGGGTATTTATACAACTTACTAAATGCCCATTATGCTAGAGCTAGACTATAGGTGGGGTGACCGATTCTTCTATATGGATTTTCCAAATCCTAACCAACCTTAAAACTGTAAAAAACAAACTTGAAAATAAGTTGTACGGGACAAGGCAACACCATTCAAACTGCTCACATGATTACAAAGCACATAGTATTAAGTGATAAACACAGTGTAAGCCTTGTAGAAGACCCAAATCCTGTGTACCTTAAGAAATCCAAAAAGGGCTCATGAAGTGATTTATGATGGTAGTGAGATTCTTAAGCCCAAACAAAAGCCAACTTGTGTACAAAACACTGAAGAGGATATAGAATGAGAAAATGCCTCTAAAGAGAAAATGGATAAGAAATTGAAGGAACCTAGTTGTGTAAAGAATAGAATAAATGTCAAATCTTACGATTATTCTAAGGAAAACTTCTTAGCCACTTTTAAACCTCAAACTCAATTAACCGCTGAACAAGTGTTTTCGAAGTTAGATATGGATAAGAGAAAGGACGAAGAACTTGTTGTAAATAATCCTCCCCTTAGGAAGTTGCCTGTTGCTACTGTGTGTCCTCCCAATACATTTAGTGCCTAAAACTCTTCCTACTCAAAGCAAAATCTTAATTAGCATATATGTGATCTACCAACTATTTGTTTATTTCAATAAAAACATGTAAGAAGAGAATTACACCAACGGGTATTACAGAAGGGGAAAGGGGTTTTGAGCAAATCAAAGAGTGTTATCTTACTGAGGTTATTCCATTCTTTAAACAATTGAAAGAACAATTTAAGGGTATTCAAAAGGCCTTAGATACTGAAGTTAAAGAAATGAAAAAGATGTTTAATGAAATGAAAAACGAGGAAAGAAATAATGCATATGAGCTTAAAAGCAATGAGATTGAGAGAAAGAATATTCACATCCTTAATGAGAATTTGATTTCTAGATGCATTACCCAGGATGTGTTTTATACTATCACTAATTAGGCCATAACTGCTTCTCAATTTTATGATTTATCAATTGCATTTAAAGTTTCCCAAGATTGTGTCAATGAGCTTGAGACCGAGAATTCAAAATTGCATGAAAAAATCCAAAAGGATGATCATGATAACATGGTCAGGTATTTTTCTAAATTAGAAGTTGAATATCTTGATTTACAATCAAAATATCAACATTTTGAAGAAAGAATCAAAACCTCAAATGCCAAGACATCTTCGGATGCTCTTGAGTTTGATGCATATTTTGAAATAAGCACACGTGATGAATGGATTCAAGCTCACTGCAACACGATCCGAAAGTTGAAAACTCAAATTTCCCAATTGAAGGGAAATAGGAGTGAAGTGGTTGGCACTCAGATACCTCCGCCTTTAGATTCTCAAAATTTCCAACTTCAAAACATCATCAATAAATTGCGACAAGAAATGAATGTTTTCAAGCGGAAAATTCAAAAGTTAAATTGCAATACAAAGAGTTATATGATTCAGTCAAGTTCAATCATGATAAACACATTGAAAAAAGTCACTTCTTTGCTTAACAGAATTGAGAATCTAAAGCGTCAGGTAAAAGGGAAATTGTCGATTCCCACTTGCAAATATGTTGTTCCAAAGGTTTCTGCTTGTAATAATTATGCTATTGATATGTTGTATATTCCCCCTCCTCTTAGGAATAATGAACTTGCATATCAAGCATATCTCTCGTACCTTAAGGATAGTTTAGAGGGTCTCCGTGAGATTGTAGAAGATGATAGAATAGAGAAACCACTTGATAGTGCAGTTACCTATGCTTGCATGTATGCCAAATGATCTCAGGAACTCTTAGAATATGTTATTGCCACATGTCCTAAATCTGGTACTAGGCGAGATAGAGTAGTTGCACCCACTTCTATGCCTAAAGTCAAGCATGTTACCTTTGATGTGCCTCCTAAAGTCACAGAGCTCAGCACTTTTAGGAAAAAATGCAAAAAGTAGTGAAACAAACTATTATTCATGTTGTTCCTTCTACATGAGTAAGCTGTGACACTAAGGCTAGGAGGTCAAAGCCTTCAGGCAATACAAAGCAAGATAAGACCTCGCAAGCTAAAAGTGATCAAGAGAAGAGATTAGAACACCACCATAGGAATAATAAGTTTGAGTTGAATAATATGAATCGTGTTGATTCTAGTATTAGCTATAAGCGTACTGTAATAAATTCGAATTCAACTACTGCTTGCAAAACATGTAATGAATGTTTAATTTCTGGCAATCATGATGAATGTGTTGTGTCTTATTTGAGGCATTCTGTTAAATCCCCAGTAGATAATGCAAAATAGGTTAAGCAACTTTGGAAGCCTACAGGGAAAAGGTTTATTATTATGGGTTTTCAATGGAAGCCCACAGGCCGTAAGTTCAAAATTAGTGAACTTTGTCCTTCATTATCTAGATCAGTGCCTAATAAGAAATGTAAGCCCGTCTGGTAGAATCATACCTTTAGGAACTCATCACACGGTGACTAGGTTCACTGCCGCCACTAGTGTAGCTCCCACTAATAATATCATGGACCCTAGAAATGTTGTAGGTCTACTGATCGCTTGTACTAACAATCAGAACCCATATAATCATGGGGATCCAATGTTTCCAGTTATCCACTCTTGTCTATTTTCAAATGCAGGTTGTACAAATCGTCCTTTGGTATTTAGATTCAGGCTGCTCAAAACATATGATTAAGGATCGCTCACAGCTCAAGAACTTCATGAATAAGTTCATCGACACTGTTAGATTTGGGAATGATCATTTTGGGGCAACTGTGGGTTATGGAGATTATGTGTTTAGTGATAGTGTTATCTCCCGGGTATATCATGTAGAAGGACTTGGGCACAATTTTTTCTCTGTTGGTCAATTTTGTGATTCCGATCTCGAAGTAGCCTTCAGAAAACACACATGATTCGTTAGAGAATTAGATGGTGTTGAGCTTCTAAAGGGATCACGTGGCACAAACTTGTACACAATCTCTATCGAAGATATGATGAATTCTTCTCCTATTTGCATGATGTTTAAGGCATCTAAGAATAAATCATGGTTATGGCACCGTCGACTCAGTCACTTAAAGTTCGGCACCATCAATGATCTTACTAGAAAGGACCTTGTGAGAGGTTTAACCCGGTTGAAATATGAAAAAGATCATCTTTGTCCTGCTTGTCAATTGGGTAAAAGAAAAAAGTATACCCATAAACCTAAACCTGCCAATACCATTATGGAAGTTCTTCATACCCTTCACATGGATCTATGCGGACCCATGAGAGTTCAAAGTATTAATGGGAATAAGTATGTGCTAGTTGTTGTTGACGATTACTCTCGGTTCACTTGGGTAAAGTTTTTGAGAAATAATGATGAAACTCCTGAGGTTATCATTAAGCTTATCAAAAAATTACAGGTTAGGCAAAACAAAACTGTCAGAATCATCTGAACAGATAATGGAACTGAATTATGAACAACAGCTCATTCAGTTTTATGAAAGCATTGGAAATAGTCATCAGAAAAGTGTTCCACGCACTCCTCAGCAGAACGGTGTAGTTTAAAGGCGTAATCGTACTCTTGTGGAAGCTGCTAGGACTATGCTAATATTCTCAAAGGCTCTAATGTTTCTCTGGGTGGAAGCCATTTCCACTGCTTGTTACACTCAAAACCATTCCCTAATACATACTCTTCATGGAAAAACTACATATGAATTAGTGCACAACAGAAAACCGAATCTCTCATTTCTTCGTATGTTTAGAGCCTTATGTTATCCAACCAATGATGGTCAGGATCTGGGAAAGTTGAAAGCTAAGGATGACATTGGATTTTTTGTTGGTTATGCACCTGATCGGAAGGGTTACCGAATCTACAACAAAAGAACCGAGATATTATGGAAACTATTCATGTTACGTTTGATGAGCTGATTGAGCAAATGGCTCCTGGACACTCCAATTCTGGACCCGCACCTCAACTTTTGTCACCTGGACCAATTAGTTCGGGTCTTGTATAGAATCCCACTCTTGCAACACCTTATGTACCTCCCACATAAGAAGATTTGAAGAGGCTATCTGATTCAATGTATGATGAATACTTTGAGCCTACGACTGATGATAGTCCTGCACCACCAGCTATAACTGCTCCTGCTCCAACCAATCCGAATGGTCCAACGGTCTCTATTTCCATATCACAAGATGCTCCATCTGCTGACCATTCACCATCATCATCGAATCTTCAATCATCAACAATACATCAAGGAAATTCAGTTGATAATTCTTTTGTAGATAACCCCTTTGCCACTCCTGAAGATGCTCCATTTGAGAATATGTTTGCCTCTGAACCCACTCTTGAAGCATCTTCACCAGGGGATCCTAACTCTGCTACTTCAGTACTTTATCAATAATGTTAGGAATTGGAAATTCCATGTGAAAGAGTCGGTCACCCCAATTATGGTCTAGCATATGTTAGCTCGTAGACGTGTCGTTATTTACATTATTTAGTAGTTAATTAGTTAGTTTGTAGCTCGTAGACGTGTCGTTACCCACTGTATGCCTGATCCACAGTCCGACAGGAGGACGTATTTGTTTGTAACTATAAATACTCTTCCCACTAAGGGAAGGGTGTTGCTTCTTGGAATCTGACCTTTCATTTGTTATTTTACAACTCTCTTTCAAGAACATCCTCTCTACTCTCTTCATCTCTCTAACAATGGCTTTCTTGTATCATCATAATCTTAGACAACCCGAATCATCAAACAACATAAATTAACGATCCTTCAATTGGCATCAGAGACTAGGTTTTGTTGTTTTGATGATTCTTATGGTTTCTTTGTATGCGGTTTGTTCGTCTTTGATACGGTTTGATGCGTTTGATGATGCTTTGATGAGTTGTTTATGATGGTCGAGTATGATTATGATCAAAACTGATTTTATAAGTTGATTAAATCTGTTTTTAAATGACTTTTTACATGCTTGTTGGTATTATGTCTTTTGGTCAAAACAGATTCGGTTATATTATGCTATTTTTTGTAACTTGACTGGTTTCGTGATGTGGTCAAAATGTTTGCATCAGTTTTGGTCTTTCAAGTTGTCTAAACAGTTTTGGTCAAAATGTTTGTGTCATTTTCTGTTGCATTCAAGTTGTCCGATTCATTGGTCTTTCAGGTTGTCTAAACTGTTTTCCTCGTGGTCTAACATTGGTCTACTGAATATCTTGCATTCAGCTTTCTGGGTTTTGTGATAAAATGATCAAATCTTTCCTTTTTCTATGATGCGAGTTGTCTACTTTTCCTGTCCAGATTCAATGTCTATGAAGCGATTTGTGGTTTTTTTTTACTTTTGAGTCAAAAATATTTAAAGCGACTTGGGTCTAAAAGTGGTTTGTCATGATATGGTTTAAAAGGCGACTTGACTCAACATCATGTAAGTGATTTGTAATTTTTGAATGCCTAAAGCGAGTTGTCTACTAGCATTTTTGAATGCGAGTTGTTAATAACGTTTTTAAAGAGCGTGTGAGTTGTATATTTCTCTTGAACTATGCGAGTTGATAAAAGCTGCTATGCGACTTGTCTCATAAAAATAGAAGAAGCGACTTGTGTAAGAAGATGCGACTTGTGTAAATGAATACAAAGCGAGTAGTCAAATTTATCTAAATGCGAGTTGTCAAAGCTATCAAATGATGCAAGTTGACTTTTAAGTCAAATGATTTTACCATTAACAACTGAAAGGATGAAGAAGAGTTTTGACCATGACCACAATATCAAGACACAAGACCTCAGGTTCAACAAACACCATCATCAGTCCATTTTTCAGTAATATAAATCTAGAAGAACAAAAGTTTTACAGATCTGAATCTATTAAAAGCCCACTTCAATATCATCACATCATCAATATCATTCATCATCAATATCATTCATCATGAAACAAGACTCAACAAAATGACTACATCTTCAATCATCTATCACATCTATTCTATGTCAAATGAAATACAATCAAGACCTCAGTTTGTTTCTTACTTCGTATGGTACAACACAAGCAATAGACCTTAAAGATCTTACCCACACGATTTGAACATCATCACCAATCTAAAAGGTTGTTTGAAGCCAAGCCTCTGTTTTTTATTCGAACACCCAAAGATAAGTATTTAACAAGGTTGTTAATACTTTATCTTGGTTCGTTTAAAACTCAAAACAAGAAAACGAAAATCAATACTAAGATTGATAACCTACCTTGAAATCTCTTTCCAAGCAATTGGAGCCATCTATGTGGCTTATTAAGACTCGGTTATACCATCCCTGTGGCATAATATGTGAAACCGTGTCCTTTAGCCAACCCTGTGGCGAATCATAACACCATGCCATCCCTGTGGCGTGCTCTTTTCATGACTGCTTATGTCTTGTGATGGAATTGATTTGAGAAGTATTGAATTGAAATGAGTATATGCTGATATATGATGGGGGCGTGTTTTTGTTTGAGATTATTTAGGGTTTGGTGAAGTGTTATTTGTCTGCACACTTAGGTGAGGTATCTTAGGGATTGGATGAGAGGGATTTTAAGTAGTGTGTGTGTGTTATACGGTGGTGTTTAATACCCTAACATTAGGGTTAATGAAACATACTGGACATGGGCTTGGTGTGAACACATTTTCGTTAACATGAAACGGGGCCAAGGATTAGATTGGGCCGTGAGGTATGACCGAATTTGGATCGGACTGGGCTTTGTGTTAATCACATTTTTCACACGAGATGTTCATAAATGCTTAGACCTATGGATATACTTATTTGGATACACTTCTCGTGTAAATGCTTGCATATGGATATACTTAGGTCGTAAGTTCTTATTAATTATAAATCCGTTGTAAGTGTTGTATGTTGGACCGGGTATAAGTGTGCTACTGGACATGGGCTTTTGATTCGAATGAGGTATGTAGAATTTTGATCCGGATGATGAGATTATTGGATCAGATGATTATTGGATAGAATAAGATTATTTGGGCTTGACGAACTTGGAAGTGAAGCTAATTTCATGATCAGGAGATATTTTGATGGGCTGACAATGTCTTTGACCGGATAAGGGCTTGAATTGATATCCGATGTGTGGTTGAATTTGTGTTAAACCATATATGATATTAATTGGGTATATTTTTGAACCGGGTCAAGATAATTGTGTACATTTGGGTCAGTTGATGATTATCCTACAATTTGAGATGTTTTGACGATGAAAGTGATAATGAGACTTGATAATGAGATTTTCTATTAGATGAGCTTTGATGATGCAATTTGGTACGATGATGAGAGTTGTTGTAGTATGTGGGTTGGTATCTTGGTATATACATTTTCATGGAGAATAATATGTCACGGTTTGCAATTTGAACAAGGTTGACTAACGGGGTTGTTTGTTCGGTATTTCTTATTTGGATTTGAAGTGACGTTTACCAGGCACGTTTACTTATTTTCGTCTTCTTTCTTTCTACCCTTCCGCGAAGATGACTTGTTTGGGCACTTAAAGAGGGTGATAAAGACTTGGCTATTTAGTTACGTTTGTGATTCTTTCTCGCTTAACCCACAACCTAGCTATCACTTCGGTGTCTCACTCAGTTGAGAATGTCAAGAGGTTTTGTACATTGGGTACACCGTTTCTTTTTCACGAGGATCAGTACAAGTTTAAGTAACAAATCTGGGGAATTTTACTTCATGATCAAGTTTGGCATATCGGGCTTACTTCACCATGTTGTTACTGCAATATCCGTCAGATAGCGTGAATGATGTGTTAACCAAAGTGTTTATTGGATGGTTGATGATATTGTTGATGTTGGATAATGAACCACTGAAGAACCGCTGCATGTTCCCCTAAAACAGATATTCACCAAAACGAAAGTTGTCATAACACATTCAAACTGACATTGTTCACGGTTTTGTCTTGATTTTGTAAAATCCCGCGAAAGAATCTATTTCTCGGTTTAAATCATAGACTTGTAAAATCCCGTGACAATGAAAACATCCCGGTTAAGTAATGTGCATTTCCGGATCTATTTTACGGTTTATTCTTGGTTTTGTAAAATCCTGCGAAAGAAACTAATTCTCGGTTTAAACCATAGAATTGTAAAATCCCGTAATCATAGATTCATCCTGGAGAAAGGGAAAGTGTATTTCTGGATCTCATCTGATGCTGGTGCTACGGTTTCTGTTTCGAAGAAGGGATAATAGGGTGTACTTCATGAATTGGGTGTTTGATTGGATTGTCCTCATGGCAGTTTGGTAATTACTTGGTTTTACGGGGTTATGTGCTTTTAACCATGGTCGGGATGAATCCATTATCATAGTTCACTTAAAACGAAAAAGGAGGCCAGATTATAGCTTTTAACCACAAGATGTGACAACGGGGTTAATTCACTATTATTTATTTGAGGTTGAAGTGAAATATCACCGGCGAGTATACTTAGTATCTGAAGGTATCGGGGATGGTTGGATGAAGATTCTTCAAGATCCTTGTTCGAGCTTTTTCAAATACGAAGACTTGGAAATCTAGTTATTTTTGGGTGATTTTTTCCTTTTCTTTTACCACTTGGGGGAATTGGGCTCTTGCCACCACAAAATAACTATCACTTTAAGGAGTTACGTTGTAGTGCTCAGTGTCACGTTGAATTGTGGATTTTCAAGAGGTGATGTACGTCTATACTTGATGATTGGTTGGTTGAGGAGTATATAGTACTTAGAAATTCAAATGGGCATTGTTGGATCGATATACTCTGACCAAACTAACTTATGTAGCTTGTAAGGGCTTAGCAACCTCGGATAAATCCTAAGTCACTAACAATGAAACACTGAATTTTACTCTATTAAGTATGCGGAAACTACTTCAATAAAGCTAAGAAGAATTAACTTTTACTTCAACGATTTTATTAATACTTAGAACCTGCTTGATACACAGATTCACTAACAACCCTAACAACTCTAATATTCTCTAATACTGCGTATGAATTCGTACCTCTAATGCCAATCTAGGGGTCCTTTTATAGGCACAAGGATAACCCTAGTCGGTTTACAACTCTAATCCTTGTACGACAAGTAATCTAAACTAAGAATATTCTAGAATAACAAAGCTTTCCATAAACGATATAACAGTTCTTTAAGCTTTGCAGTACTTTGATGTTGAGCAGTACTTTGACTTTCTTCATTAGCAGTACTTTGACTTTCTTCAGCACTTTGACTTTCTTCAGTACTTTATCATTCTTCAGCACTTTATCTTTCTATATCCCAACAATCCTCCCCTAACTTGAATTCTACTTGCTTGATTTCAAGTTCCTTTGTATATTCATCTTTAATAGCTTTGTCTTCAAGGAAAGATTTTGTCTTTATCTCCAGATTTTGTCTTTATACTCTCTGTGCTTGTATTATCATCATCAAAGTAGTATTTAGAAATATTCCTTTACAGCAACAATCAGCAATTTCCATCTTTTCAGCTACTCAGCAACATATGGCATATTGTACATCAGTTCATAAAGTTTTAGTCTATTCTCATCACTTCCAGGTGTGTAAACTCCTGTGAGAGGTGAATCATTGAAAATTTAATGGATTTTGATGTCTCTTTACCAAAGCCATTAACTATGGAGTAGCCAATGTTTAGGTGTGTAAGACCATGGTACATTGATAACCATATGATTTTTAGCAAATCATCAGCTATCAACGGATTTGTTTTGTCTTTACCAAAAGCCGTACCCTTTTGGACTAGTTAGTTCTTGCAACCATGGTGAACTAATTACCATATAAATGGTTTTTCCACAGCCTTTACCACAAGCCATTTTTCTTGTGGGCTAGCCAACTCTTTACTATTACAGATATGGTGAGTTGATTACCATACAACTTATTAGCAAGTTTTCAAACATTAACGGATTTGAGATATCTTTACCAGAGCCGTTTGCTCATGGATTAGCCAGTCCTTTTTGTCAAACATGGTGGACTGATAACCTATTGTTGTAATAGTGCAAGGCACTTTTACCAATTAAAATTATCTCAAAAACCATTAGTTGCTGTTAACTTTTGTTTCAAAATATTTTGCACTTAACAAAAGTTTACTTACTCTTTATTAAAAATCATTTACTGGTATTGTGCTGCAAGCAGTACTTTGGTTAAAGTACTGTTTGATCAGCAGTACTTTGAATAAAGTACTTATTTTTCAAAAATGTATACAATTAAGAACCATACCAATACTTATGCATCGTTATTAGCCATAATTGTCCATTTAATGAATAGTTCAATAACCATGAGAGCTGTGTCATTCTCTTCTTCAACCTCCATACCATGATCTAGCATTCTTCTCATAAGATCTCTTATAAGTGGATATTGTCTTTCTGCTAGCATGTGAATCAGGGTTCCATCTTCCAGCTCCAAAACATGCACTCCAGATTCTTCAAAGAATCTCCAACTGGTAATCTCCTAGACTTCTTGATTTTGCCAGATTTCATCAGTGCTTGTCTCTTCTGTTTCCCAGATAGTTTTGAGGTCTCCAGGCAAGACTAAACCAATCCATTTGATGGAATGTGTTCAAAATATTCTTGCACCAGTTGGTATAAATGCCACAAATATTCTCTGTTGATGATGTGCAATATGTCCCATAGCATATTAAACACTCTGAAACTCTCATCTTCTCTATGAAACATCAAATAATCTCCATCCTTTGATTCTACAACTTCAAAAGTAGATATCTTTGACTTCTTTTCTGCAACATCTTTAGACTTAGGATGATCAAAGTCTACAACTCTAAGACAGTTTCTCAGCTCATCAACTGTATATGTTCTCAATTGAATCTTCTTTGATGACTGTTCTTCTTCAGTTGTTCTCTTTCTTTTTAAACTTCCTTTTCTAGCATCCTCATTCTTCTTATCATCTTCAGAAGATATAATACTATCAACTTGCTTCTGATAAGCTTCTCTAACAGCATTATACAGATCTTTCATCTCTATGTAGTTTAACTTCTGTAATCCAGAATATCATTGACTCTTCAAATAAGCCATCATGGCATTCCTTTCTTTAGCCTTACTCAGTGGTCTTCTAGGTATAACAAGTTTAGGTTCTTTCACTGGTAGAGTAACCTCAGCATCATATTCAGCTTGAAATTTCTTAGCAGCTTCTTCATTCTTAGCCACTTCAATAGCTCTTATTTCAGCCAAAGTGAGCTTTTTCTTCTTTGTTTCAACCAATTTACCTTTACCTTTGTCTTTAGGATCTAACACTGGTTGAGAAGCTTGAGGTTGTTCTTCAACAACTCCTGGATTACTAACACCCCTTGGTCTTGATAGATTTTGCAATATTTGAGCAACATTCTCATCATCACTTGCAGTGTGCTCTACCTTAGGTGTATCAGCTTCCTCTTCTTGTAGGACTGTTGAAGGACCAACTTCTTCTTTAAAATTCAGAGTCCTTAGTGTAATAAGCTCTTGTATATATGTTCCTTGAAGAGCAGCAGTACTTTGATCACCAGCACCTTGATCGTCAGTACTTTCTACACCAGTACTTTGTATTCCAGCACCTTGAGGCTCAGTAGGCTCAGTACTTTGAATATTAACTTGAGCATCAGTACCTTGAGGCTCAGTTCTTTGAAGTTCAGCATCTTGGTCTTCATAATATTCAGCATTTGTATCTGCATTAAGCTCAGCATCTTCATTCAAATTTTTTTCTAAATTCCTCCCCAATTGGAATGAAGACTGCGTTAGACTTTTCTTGCCCGTTGAAGTCTGTTTAAAATTTCGTCCTTTCTTCTTCTGTGACTTCACCCACAACCTATGATGTTGAACTAAAGGCCAAACAAATTTCTTCAATCTTCTAAATTTGTTATTCAACTTCACCAGTTGTGCAGCTTGAGCTTCAGTAGCTTTCTTTAATCTCACCAATTCCCTTGTCAAAATATAATTATCCAGAACCAATCCCTCATGAGGTATTACTCCCCCAGATGAAGGTAGGTTGACTTATGGTTCTGACTCAGCATGGGCAGAATCATGTGGAGATGCAGTACCTTCTTGTGCAGCAGTACCTTGTGGAGAAGCAGTATGTTGAGAAAGTGAAGCAGTACCTTCCCTTGAGCCTGAACTCACAGGTTCTTCACTTGCAGCAACTTCATCTCTGACTGCTTGCACGATCTCCATCATAGAAGTAGTCAAAGAAGTATTCCTTCCAGAGAATTTATTACTCTTCCTAGCCATGAAAGTGAATATCTTTGGAGGTTGTACCACAATAGGTAATAAGCTCGAAGGTTTTGGGACATCATGAAGTTGTTTGTTCAAGAAAACTTGAAAAATCTTGGATACATTAACCATGGTGATCCATTGGAGATGTGAGATAGCATACCATCCAGAATTAATCTTGAAAAGTTGAAGAGACGATTTTTAGCCAATCCCACTAAAGCAGATGCTATATTTGATCCAAATTGCTCCCATGAAGTACTCTTAGAACTGATGCAATGAAGTAGGACATGAACCAGGTACTTACAGTGTGGACTAAACAAGGGTTTCTTAAATGTTGTTTTAGTTAAAGACCCTTCATACCTAATATCTCGTAAAGTATCCCAAAGAACTTGTTTGTCAAAACGTATAGCCCCTTCTTCATCATCAAATAATAAATCTTCTCGAATGGAGGCTTCACTAACTCTAATGATCTTCCCAGCAACCTTAGCGTGTATGTATGACTCATCATCTTCCATGTGAGTTCTAGCAGTCGCCCAAAACCGTTGAATCCATTGCTCAATAACATCAGGTTCAACCAAAAGTGCATAATTGATTGAAGATCCAGCGAGGAAATCAATTATGTCATGAAACGCGACATTGGCTTCGGTCTTATCTAAGTTTACCACCATGTTATGCTTGTTAAATGTGTGTCGATTGCCATTGATTGTAGTTTACAAAAGAAAATGGTTCGATGAATAGTAATTGTGTAAGAGAGAGAAATAAGGAAAAGATTGATAAGTATAAAGATGAGAGGGAAAATCGGATGGTAGTTATTTATAGGTAAGATTTGAAAAATCACAGCCCATAATAACAAAGTTACCGTTATTTGAATTTTAACCCATCTTTTGACCGTTGGAACAGTACGTTGATAAGACAAGCAGTGCTTTCCACATAAGCAGTACTTTCCAAAGCAGTACTTTCAGAGCAGTACTTTCAGATAACCAAAAAGCAGTACTTTTCCTTTCTCGTCTTCACAATGGCAAAAACTCCAAAAAGAATTGTATTGCCTCCCCTCAAGCAATGCACAGGACTTGCTAACTAACTAATAAGTCCTCCCCTTAAATGTAGCTTAATAATTAATCATACCAATACTCACCACCAAGTGATTGAATCTTGAAACATCAAATCCTTTTGTGAGTAGATCAGCTACATTGTCATATGTGTGAACCTTGACAACATTAATGAGCCTATGCTCATAACAGTCTCTCATAAAGTGATGCCTAATCTGAATGTGCTTGGTTTTGGAGTGATAAACTGGATTCTTCACAATGCAAATTGTACTCTCATTATCAACGTTGATAGGAGTATTCTTGAAGTTGAACCCATAATCCAAAAGTTGATTCTGCATCCATAATACTTGTCCACAACAGCTTGCAGCAGCAACATATTCTGCTTCAGTGGATGATGTTGCTGAAATGGTTTGTTTCTTACATTGCCATGAAACTAATCTTCTCCCAAGATACTGGCATCCTCCAGTAGTGGATCTTCTATCATAATTATCACCTGCATAATCACTATCTGAAAAAGCTTTCAAGTGAAAAGGTGAATCCTTTGGATACCACAACCCTAACTTAGGTTGTTGTTTCAAGTAACTAAAAATTCTCTTCACTGCATTCATATGGGAGACCTTAGGTGAGACTTGATATCTTGCACATAAACAGACAGCAAACATGATATCAGGCCTAGATGCAGTTAAGTACATAAGACAGCCAATCATAGATCTGTACAACTTGACTTCTACAGGTTGACCATCTTCATCCTTGCCTAATGAGTTGATAGATTTTATAGGTGTAGTGACTGGCTTCATAGTATCAAAGTTGAACTTCTTAAGAATGTCAGAGACATACTTATCTTGACTTATGAAAATTCCCTCCTTTGATTGTTTAACTTGAAGCCCCAAAAAGAAAGTTAATTCACCCATGGAACTCATTTGAAATTCATGTTGCATCAGCTGCTCAAATTCCTTCACCATTGACTGTTTTGTAGCTCCAAAGATGATATCATCTACATAAACTTGAACCAACATGATATCTTTCTTATCTCTCTTGATAAATAAACTCTTATCAATTGCTCCTCTCTTGTAACCATGTTGCAATAAAAAAGTGGAAAGTCTTTCATACCAAGCTCTAGGTGCTTGATGAAGACCATAAAGAGCCTTAACAACTTTGTAGACTTTGTTTGGATGTGCAGGATCCTCAAAACCAGGAGGTTGTTTAACATAGACCTCCTCTGTAATCTTGCCATAAAGAAAGGCACTTTTGACATCCATTTGATAAACAAGAAATCCCATATATGATGCAAAAGCAAGAAATATTCGAATGGCTTCAACCCTTGCTATAGGAGCAAACACTTTCATCTTGTCTGTATCCTTGTGCTACTAGTCGTGCTTTGTTCTTGATGACATTCCCTCTTTCATCTCTCTTGACTCTGAAAACCCATCTTGTACCAATGACTTTCTTTCCATCTGGTAGATCACATAGTACCCAAACTTCTTGAAGTTTGAATTGAAGAAGTTCTTCTTGCATGGCTTCAACCCAACTCTCTTTAGTTAATGCTTGAGCTACATTCTTGGGTTCTTCTTGAGAGATAAAGCAAGTGAATAAGCATGTTTGGTGATCCTTATGATTCAGCCTGTTCTGTTTATATACAAAGCTAAGTAAAGCATTATATGGTTTAGAAAAACCTTTAGCTTTGGTTCTTGTAAGCACCCCTGATGTAGAAGGTCCAATTATTTGACCAGTAGGATGATCTTTATGAACTCTTAATGTAGGAGTCTGTGGAACTTCAAAATCATCATCCAAATTTGTGAAATCAGCCCCTTTAATGGAATTGGAGAAAATACCTTCATAATCTAATTCATCATCATTATCTTCTAAACCAGGCATGGTCAGATCATCATCAAAAGTACTGTCAATAGGTGCAGCAGTACTTTGATCCAAAGTACTGTGATCAAAAGTACTGTGAGGGTGTTCTGTAGACTTACCCTTTTTCTTTCCTTCTTCAAAAGCTCTCCTTTGTTCATCCTCATAAGATTGTGCTATTGTTTCTTGAAAAAGCATTCTATTAAGTTCATCTTGAATAGCTTGATCCTCAGCAGACAAAGTGGATTTTGGTTCATCAGTACTTTTCTCCTTCTCAACAGTTATATGTTCTTTATCAGGAACAACATCAGGTCTAATATTGACTCCATGAACAATGTAGTGTAAATCATCTTCTTTGTGATCAACTTGATTTTCTTCTCTAACAGGAACATAATTCATAGAAGGAGTCAAAACATCAAGATCAAACATCCAATCAGGACCTTTACCCTTTTGATTTTCTTGATCTTCTAAAAATTCAACATGAAGACAATCTTGAACCTTTTTGGTAACCCTATTGTACACTCTAAAACCTTTGCTATTGGTACAGTATCCCAATAAGTATCCTTCGTCTGACTTGCCATCAAATTTTCCCAAAGCATCAATAGTATTGAGAATAGTCAGAGGACATCCAAAAGGTTTCATAAAACGTATGTTAGGTTTGTTTCCCATAAGCAACTCATAAGGTGTCTTCATCAAAGGTTTAGTGACTGATACTCTATTCAACACATAGCAAGCAGTACTTACAGCTTCAGCCCAAAATTGAATAGGTAATTGTGAATCTGCAAGCATTGTTCTGGCTGCTTCAATCAAGGTTCTATTCTTTCTCTCTGACCAAACTAACTTATGTAGCTTGTAAGGGCTTAGCAACCTCGGATAAATCCTAAGTCACTAACAATGAAACACTGAATTTTACTCTATTAAGTATGCGGAAACTACTTCAATAAAGCTAAGAAGAATTAACTTTTACTTCAACGATTTTATTAATACTTAGAACCTGCTTGATACACAGATTCACTAACAACCCTAACAACTCTAATATTCTCTAATACTGCGTATGAATTCGTACCTCTAATGCCAATCTAGGGGTCCTTTTATAGGCATAAGGATAACCCTAGTCGGTTTACAACTCTAATCCTTGTACGACAAGTAATCTAAACTAAGAATATTCTAGAATAACAAAGCTTTCCATAAACGATATAACAGTTCTTTAAGCTTTGCAGTACTTTGATGTTGAGCAGTACTTTGACTTTCTTCATTAGCAGTACTTTGACTTTCTTCAGCACTTTGACTTTCTTCAGTACTTTATCATTCTTCAGCACTTTATCTTTCTATATCCCAACAGGCATGAATTCTCGGCACCGCTCTTTGTTACATATGTGCAAGTTTAAGTCACGAGTTCGGGTTAGTTTACTTCAGGGTCAAATTCATCATATTGGGTTTTCTCCATCAGTTGTCACAATAAAGAGCCTACTGAATGATAATGGGGTTGATTACAAGTTTGCCAAGAGTAGTTGAAAAAGAGAGATAATGACGTTTGAACACAACAGTTCAAGCCTCGTACTCTAAAGAAAATAAAAGTGTACGTCTCAGTGCGCTTTATCTTCGAAAGAAGAGAAATCTTCTTATGACGTTTGAACACAACAGTTCAAGCCTCGTTCTCTAAAGAAAAGAAAAGTGTACATTTCAGTGCGCTTTATCTTCAAAAGAAGAGAAATCTTCTTATGACGTTTGAACACAACAGTTCAAGCCTCGTACCCTAAAGAAAAGAAAAGTGTACGCTTCAGTGCGCTTTATCTTCTGAAGAAGAGAAATCTTCTCTATTATGACCATTCTCATCAACATGCTTCATAATTTTTCCACGAGCCTTCAGTTATCAAGTGAACCGGACTACTGATTATTGTTCTCTTATTCCACTTGCTCGATTATAATGACGATGGCGACATCATATGAAACCTTTGATGGGGAGAAGTGTGAATAGACTACATTTGGATGATTTCACTTATTCAATCAAGAATGGCAACTCCGTATGCAATTCTTGAGGGGGAGAAAAAGTGTGAATTTACTGCATGGTTGATCGATATCTGAGAATATATGGTCATACGGCTCCTAACTCATGTAAGAACCGATCTTCTTCTTATCGGGTCATCGTTACATAAAGATTCTTCTAAGAGCCGTTGGTTGACATCTTCTCACGGACTGATGAGTTTATCGACAAAATGCTTCCGGTTGATGCTTCACGTACACATCAACATGATGATTCCGAACAATCTCTATGTTCTTGTTTGATGTGATTGGTAGTTTGGCGTTACCATTTAGTGTGTTCGTTGCGGGCTGATTGCTGATTTCCTTGATGAACAAATTTTTGTTCTTGTTTGATTGGTAGGGATTTTAGTTAAGGGGATTTGCAAGATGTAAGTTAATTGGGATGCTTTTTGGTGTGATGAAGATGTTAACTATCTATTCCCCAACTGGACAATCTTGAAGACGGTTGAGTCTACAGTCGATTCTACATTTTCTGCTACATGTTAGAAGACTAAAGACGAGTTGCATTTAACGATCTGAAGACTTCTTCTTATTCAAGACATTTATCAAACAGATTGTCGGTTTAGGGGAGAGCACTAATTGTGGGATGGTGAAATGTCTGATTTAATCCCCAATTAGACTTGCTCACATTAGTCAGCAAGTTGATTCTCACAGATACATCTAAGCTAATGATGTTCTTCTCAAATGATTTCTAGTACATGTGCTTATTATGTGTTGTTGATTCTGAAGTATCAAAACCAGCAAGGGGGAAGGAGACACACATCTAAAAGCACAACGAGTACACTTGACGAACTTTATTCTTCTAAGTGATTGAAGATATCCTGGGAAGACAAATGTCATGACCGCAGAGAAACTCAGTGTTTGACTCATGGCTTCTAGTGTTCTAATTCCAACTATGAGGGGGAAGAGATTTAAGAGTTAGTTTCTGGGGATAAAAGAGGGGTTTTATATCAGACAGGTTACCCAACTTTCCCACTTTGTTCGCCTAAGTTACCAAACTTTCATTTTGTTCACTTAGGTTACTGAACTTTAGTTAAGCATTCAACCTCCATTTTTCAGTGTAATCAAAGTAACCCAAATGCATTTTTTAGATAAGTTAAGTAACCCAAATGCATTTTTTTAGGTAAGTTAAGTAACCTAAATGTCTCATTTTACAAATTCAATAACCTGAATGTCAACTCCGTGTAGTCCAACACCCTGTTTGCACACAAAAAAGTTTGGTAACTTAGGCGAATAAAGTTGGAAAGTTGGGTAACCTATCTGTCTATAAACCCTATAAAAGAGGTACACAAGTATGACATATTCAGGGGAGATAAATGTGTAACATGAGGGAGGTGTTATCAGTTATTCTCTTTTTGGGAATGTGTGTACTTCAGGTTCTTGAGCTTCATACACGATCATCAGGGAAGAAAAATGTGAACATGGGGAGGTGTTTTCATTCCCCTCATGATGTGTATTCGGGAGAGTTCTTGAGCATTATACAAAGAGGCTGACTGCATCAATTCAACTACTTGATGGAATTGTTCTCTTGACAACTGTTGGTATGGATCGCTTCAGAAGTCAGTAGAAAAGAAATATGAGAAGATTGTTTTATGTGTGGGATGATACGTTGTTGTTCTATTTTGATGATATAACCCCGAACGGAGAATCTCGATTATCGTTCTTAAAAGGGAGCAGCGGGATTTATGATAGTGGTGTGCTTCTCTGTGCATCTGGCTAAGGCAAGCTTGAAATAGAGCTTTGAATCTGCTCATCTAATGGATTTTCGGTTTGGGGGGAAGCTACCAAAGATTCTCTTTCTTAAAGGCTCATGTTCTGATTATTCTGGAGCCTCGGAAGCTTTGGCGGTGAAAGTTTAAGAAATGATGGTCCCTATCTTCTTCAACGATGCTGAACGATATCCTTATCTCGGTACTCGTATCATCATCCTTCTTAAACTATATCATCAACTCTATCATTGTATATATTTATCAGAAAAACAAAATACTAAAATATAAAACCAGCAAAACAAAATAGAAAATTATAAAATCAACAAAATCCATAAAAAAATTGAAAAATCAGAAAATACCAAAAATATTATTTTTCTCAAGACATGTTTTCTGGTATCGATAACATCTACGGTCTTAGAAATGTCATTCAATAATAGCACGTGACCATAGATGAAGTTCGAGCAGGAGGTGTAAATATTCTTTTCCAAAACATGTCTCAAAATACGGCTTGCAGTTATTTCAGACTGTAACCCACGCTTAAACCATGGTTTGCTATTATTTGAAAGGAAAGTGCTGCGCTAAACCATTTTTCAAAATTTTCGTGCACTTATCCTAAAAATAAATGAGGAAAGTATGTCGAAGGACTGCTGTTCCTACTCAAATATTTTTCCTTCCAAAATTCTTCAGAAAAATATTTGTTTTAACAAATTGGTGGAATAAAAGTTGCTTTAAAATCAATCAAATTCGGTATTTTCATAAATTTGCAAAACCCAATCAATGACTTCAGCGCTTTTAAAACTTTTCAGAGAAAGAGTCATTGATTGAGGGGGAGAATGTTTTCAAATTAATATCATCTATCGGGCCTTTCTAATTATCCTCGTGCTTAACAAAAAATGATATTTGCCAATGTCGAAGGACTAGGAATTTAGAATATGAGTGCTAGAATTAGATGACTATATTTTGATAAACATATAATTCCCATGCCTTTGTATGATCTGATTGATATGTTGGATTGACTTTTATTAGTCGATTGTTGTTTGGGTGATGTCGACCACCATATATCTGTATGTGTGTTCACTAACGTATGCATGTATATTGGTATATAAGAATGTTCCCGATCCGGATCCCATAATTGAAGATGATTGGATGCCGAAAGGAAAGGGTAACTATATCTTGGGTTGACAAATGAAGAAACGGAGCTTAATTTGACTTCTATGGAGAGTTGGCATGAAAAAATGCAACGTAAGAGGTCTCACTGCATCAGCAGATGGTTTTCTTCATCATCAAATGAAGAAACGGAGCTTAATTTGACCTCTATGGAAAGTTGGCATGAAAAAAATGCAACGTAAGAGGTCTCACTGCATCAACAGACGGTTTTCTTCCAAGCCCTACAACAACAACAACAACATAAGCAGCTTCTACTCCACCTAACGTATCTTTGTGCAGGAAAAAGTAGTGGATGATACCATTTTTCTTAAAACAATTTTGAAAATGTTGTTTTGAAAATGGAAAAATATTGTTTTGAAAATAAATTGGACTTAATTTTGGAAATCACTGGACTTCATTTTATCAAAACTTAAGTCACTCAATCAACGTCTTCGGTCATCGATTGAGGGAGAGAGTGATTTAAAATAAAACATTTTCAAACGATATTTCATCTATCAAGTCCGTTTGTGCTAAATAAATGGTGATTTAAAGATTTAATGTTATGTCAAGGTATGATTTTCTTTAAAACTCAAAGATCTTACAAAATGAAATTTTTTCTGTTCTTGTTTGATTGTGAAATTATTTTATTTTACTTAAAGATCTCTTAAAAACTATCATACCTGACACTAACAATCTTTAATGTCTTAAATTGATCCTTATCAGTCTATTTCAAAAATTAAATCTTGCCACGTCTTTCCCCAAACTTTTCTAAATGATTTAAATCAGTTGGGATCACAAATCTCAAATGGTTTGATATTTTTGATCGGGGGAGAGATCGTGATTTAAAGCTCAAATTTGTTTTAGTCCTTTAAAGGCACTCCTGCCTCCATGTGCCAAACAATTTCAAATACACGATATACATGTTGAGGAGGAGGATTTATCCAAAAACCAGAAGAGCTTTTAAATCAAGCACAGATGATAACGCTACACGCGTCGTTCGGGGTCAAAGGAACTTCCTTTTCGTCGAGCAAGTTTTTCAACACCCTAGGCAGTGAACCTAATCGTTGTAGTGTAGTATTAGGGTGAGCCACGGGTATTGATATCGTTCTCTAGGGGAATAGTGTCGTTAGGCTGAAGTGTATGTCAATTTAAGTCTAAAGGTGAGGGATGATTATTTTTGTATTTTTATATTTTATGAAATGGAAAGGTACGAATCTCGGGGTTTGGATTTGGGGGTTGGTATTTCTACCAATTGCTCTACTTATCTAATTAACTAAGCTAAGGATAATCTATGTCTATTGTTGTGTGCTCGTATGATGATTTAAAGATGTGTTTACTTAGGTTTTATTACTCCTTAATTATCTCCTATTGGTGGTTGAATTGTCACGTCCTTATTCTTAATCGCGTTGTGTGTCTAAAGTTGTAGGGTATGCGTTTCTCCCTAACTCTTTGAACTTACCAAAGGGTCTCGTCTACAAAACCCACTTGGGATGATAAACTCTTACTCTAAGGCACTCTTTGGATAAATTAGCCTACAACTACTCAGGTAATCATATTCTAAGGTTCACAAAGATGAATCAAGCATTAAGTACACAACGAATGACCTATCGCATTACTAGATCATTGATCAACTAAGATAAGAAACAACCAATCAATATTCAATAATTAAGTTTCATACTTCCTAAGCAAACACACAAATAAATTAGCCGGACCTGGAGAACATGCAAGCATACACACAAATAATCAAAGACATAATTGAATTGATGAAGTAAATACTTATCTTGATGTAAGATAGGGTTTAAAACCCTAAAATACTGTACAAGACACCTTAGGTTCGGTTTTAGGTTTTCACTCTAAAAGACTCTCTCAAAAACTGAAAAATTCGGATTCTATATATAAGATTACATATGCGACGGCGTCACCTTATGTTTCGTGACGCCGTCGTGTCGCCGTCATTAGGGTTTCGTCTTGGCCACGTTAACCTTGCGACGGCGTCACCTTATGTCCGTGACGCCGTCCTCTTCAGCTTCTGACGTCGTTTGGGTTGCATCTAGGCCGTCTGAGTAGCAACGGCCTACTCTTTTAAAGCCCGACGTCGTCACTTGAAAATAGGGTATTTGGCTACTGTATCGTCACAAAAAATCCTCCGACGGCGTCGCAATTAACTCCTGACGCCGTCGCCTTCTGTTTCAGCAGCTTTGAGTGCCTCGATTCTGACTTTGGCCATTTTCTTCATATATTCGCGCCTTTTCGTCCAAATAAGTGCCATTCCAGCATTTTGCCTTCAAGAGACCTAAAAAGTGAAAAGGAACGATATTAAGCAATAACGGATACAAAAGTGATCAAATAAGGACTTAAACGACCCCTCAAAATGGTACCTTTTAATACCTTATCAAATATCCCTACACTTGTTATTTGCTTGTCCTCAAGCAAATGTGCTTTTAGCCAATTAATTTATAAGTTAGGGGTCATGAAGCATTAATTCAAAATGGTCCACAACACATATAATCCCCGCAAAAGTCATAACAAGCACGGAAATTACATACTAGCACCTCACATGGGGTGTTTGGATACTCACATCTCTCTCGGGTGTATATAAAATATAACAAATTGGAAATGGAAGATAAACACTCATTAACCGGTCCTAGTACATAGATTACCATAGGCTTGAGAATAGATCAAACCTCCATCGCTTTGGCGTAAGCACCTAGGAAAGACTATCAAAGAGGTCTTTTAAAGGGTTGTAATGTTAGGCTTATGGTAGGGAAACAAGGGTTTGGTGGGATAGGCTATTTAGTGGTGGCAAGTCAAAAATCTCTATGTTAAATGCATACGAAGAATGGCGTTTCTAAGCCAAGACTCGACACTATAAAACTCTAGGCAACGGAAATAAACAAACATAAATTTAAAGGATAGATGTAGGATGGTAGCCCGTTTTTTTTTTTTTTTTTTTTTTTTTTTTTTTTTTACACTCTATTTTTTTTTCTTTTCTCTTTTTCTATTTTTTTTTTTTTTTTTCATACACTTTTACTCTACCATCCTCTACGGTAACATCAAAATGATAGGGATTTATAGGCACATCCCTACACTTGAGTTTTTTTATTACTTTAACACTAATTTGACCCGAATTGAAAAGATCAAAACACTTGGGGTACATTGTTATGCAAACAAAGGGAATTTGAATTTAACGTTCCCTTCCCGTCATTTCACAAACTTTAACTTTTCCCATGAATCCCAATCGTCCCAAAACTGTATACAAAGGATACGACTCGACTTAGCAACTCATGCAAACAACCAGATAATTGAACTAAGGGTTTTGGGTGATAACAATAATGCACTAAAAGTGAGTGCATATAGGGTAGGATAAGGCGATTTGGGTGTATATTTGGGGGTGGGGTGTAAACAATGCTCTTCATTGATATTCCGGAAAAACCGAAACATCACGAGAACCGCGAAAAAGATAGGCTCTGAGGGGTTAACTAGGGGTATCGTGTACTAAAGATGAGTACAACGCAAAGGGTGTGGGGGAATTACTCAACCGATGTGTAAGAAGTAATTATATTACGGGTATCAAACAAGGGTTTATCCTAATGCCTCTTATCATTTAGTTATTCCTAACTACACAAGTGTAGTCTCACTTGCGATCTCGGAATGCATCACAAAACAAGTTCTAGAATCTAATATACTACCGGTTCACACTCTAAGCATTGAAGATGAATGCTTTTAATTCCTACTAATCTAAGGGCGATCCTCACATTTTTGGTGGAATTTGGGTGGTAAAGGGTTTTTGTGCTAATCATGCAACTTCCTATCCGTGAGACGCTTTTGTTAAGACTAATGGCCCACTCCTATATGTCATGAAAAATTTTAAATTTGGTGCCAAAATTACCCTAACCGACATTTTCTCATGGTTTATTACAAAAGTGCAATTGGACAAAGCAAATAATCAAGGATAAGCATAGTTTCAAAGTTCCCGTTTTATTTTCCCTCCCTACACTTAAACTGAACATTGTCCCCAATGTTCCCCGAAAGTATCAAAGTTATGATAGAAGAAGGTAATTAAAAACGAAAGAAACTAGTACTCCCCTGATTAGCTCAGTAGGATCCGTGTAAAGTGGTGGTTAAATCCTTTTCAAGAAGAATTATTGCGTGAAAAGCTCCTTTCAATCATATGTAACTTCTTCTTGACAAACTAAACCTGCACACTTGAAGAAAACAAACGAAACCTTCGCGTAAAATCGGCGGTAATAATATATATAAGACTCGATTTAAACTAGGATATAATGCTTGTGGAATGGATGTTTACAGAATTTCTAAGAAAATTAAGACCTGGAAAATTCCAAAAATTTATAAGTAGCTCAGAAAACGAGAAAAAGTAATCAGTTGTTTCTACTCCTTCCTGACGCCGTCAGGTTGCGATCCTGACGCCGTCAGGTTATCCTGACAAAAACTGGTCTGCAATTTTCTGAAAAAATTCTGGAAAATTTATATCTTTAGAATCTGGAAAAATTCCTGCAAAACATCCATTATGACTCGATACAAGCATTTGACTCTAACAAACACACATATATATCTTTTAAATAATTGTAATTCTCATGTTCACGTTTCTTTTGAAAACGTGTGTAATCCTCCCTACACTTATCCCTTATGTAAAATACCTTTATATGTAATTAAGACGAGGTTAAAGACAAAATAAAGCATTTTTACAAATTCAAACATGAGAATAAACAATTAATAAAAGATATACGACACACAAATGAAAATGAAAAACAAATACACATGGGTTGCCTCCCAAGAAGCGCTTGTTTTTGTTCGAGTCACGAGCCTGACTCTACCCTTATTTAACAGATAAAGGGGAAGTTTTTCCTACACTTAAGTTTAAGTGCGGGTGATAGTAGCAATACACACCCTTAGGGTGGAAATTTGCTACGTGAGGAGAGGGTGATGGGTGATTTATATGCTAAAAGGAGTGTGCTCCATTCATTATAACCTTACCTAAGTCTATTGGTGTAGCGGGTGAATCAAATCTCCCTCCTAAAAATGGATCATCTTCTATCAACTTCAAAAGATTCTTAGTTAAGGATCCACCTTGACCTAATAAACCCAGTTTAAACCCATAGTGTTTCTTGTTATCAACCATGAATGGGTGATATAAGTGTGTAAGGTCATGGGTTACTCCTATATTAGCTTCCACTCTACATGGCCTAGAATCTACCACCTTTATCAAGCAACTACCCGGACTATCTATTTTGATGGGTGGATTGGGGCCTAATTCAATTCCAAGATTCACATCTAAAGACGGAACATTGGGTAAGGTTTTTGGTTGAGGCTCCGGTTCATCAAAATTAGGAACTTCCCTAGGACTAAGAGAGAGGTCATGACAACAAGCATCTAAACCTACATTCTCTAGTGGCGTTTGGTCCAAAGGTTCTCTATCAATTGGGGCTCCTATAGTCTCTTCTACTTCTTCCGGGTAAGTTATAGGTGATGTGTGTTCCTCAAGCGATGGTAGGGCTTGTGGGCTTGGAGTTTCCACCTTTTTCTCCATTATATCTAGATCTCCTAAATGTTCGAAATCTATCCCACACATGCAACTAGGTATTTTAGCTTCAACCATCTCACAATCTTGTTTGGGTTTAGGTTTCATGTTCTTAAAAACTAGGTCTTTTTTATCATGATTCCTATGGTTAGATAAATCCTTCTTATCCATTTCCTCAAGTTGTAACAACTGAAGGTTTATGCATAGGAGGTTTTTCTGAAAAATTCTAAAGATAGTGTCACTAAAAGGAGTTGATCTTGACAACGATCGTTGAATAGAAGCCACACAAACACAAAATATATCAAATCCATCCAATCTTACACCCTTCTTCTTTTGGATATCTCTAAGTTCACTCACAAATTCATTAGAACAATAAAAACCAAACCAACTTGCGAAATTCAATTGTTCCTCATTTGTTAATGATTCAAATGCTACTTCACTTGCCATAGTGACAAATGAAAATGGTTTTACGAATACAAACACAAAGAATGGGGATAGACTACAAGGAAGCTAATAAAAAAGAAAAAATCTCACTTGATAGGAATCTTGTGAGTAGACCTAAATGAGATATAAATCAAGCCTAAACAATAACTATTCCCCGGCAGCGGCGCCAAAAACTTGATAACGCTACACGCGTCGTTCGGGGTCAAAGGAACTTCCTTTTCGTCGATCAAGTTTTTCAACACCCTAGGCAGTGAACCTAATCGTTGTAGTGTAGTATTAGGGTAAGCCACGGGTATTGATATCGTTCTCTAGGGGAATAGTGTCGTTAGGCTGAAGTGTATGTCAATTTAAGTCTAAAGGTGAGGGATGATTATTTTTGTATTTTTATATTTTATGAAATGGAAAGGTACGAATCTCGGGGTTTGGATTTGGGGGTTGGTATTTCTACCAATTTCTCTACTTATCTAATTAACTAAGCTAAGGATAATCTATGTCTATTGTTGTGTGCTCGTATGATGATTTAAAGATGTGTTTACTTAGGTTTTATTACTCCTTAATTATCTCCTATTGGTGGTTGAATTGTCACGTCCTTATTCTTAATCGCGTTGTGTGTCTAAAGTTGTAGGGTATGCGTTTCTCCCTAACTCTTTGAACTTACCAAAGGGTCTCGTCTACAAAACCCACTTGGGATGATAAACTCTTACTCTAAGGAACTCTTTGGATAAATTAGCCTACAACTACTCAGGTAATCATATTCTAAGGTTCACAAAGATGAATCAAGCATTAAGTACACAACGAATGACCTATCGCATTACTAGATCATTGATCAACTAAGATAAGAAACAACCAATCAATATTCAATAATTAAGTTTCATACTTCCTAAGCAAACACACAAATAAATTAGCCGGACCTGGAGAACATGCAAGCATACACACAAATAATCAAAGACATAATTGAATTGATGAAGTAAATACTTATCTTGATGTAAGATAGGGTTTAAAACCCTAAAATACTGTACAAGACACCTTAGGTTCGGTTTTAGGTTTTCACTCCAAAAGACTCTCTCAAAAACTGAAAAATTCGGATTCTATATATAAGATTACATATGCGACGGCGTCACCTTATGTTTCGTGACGCTGTCGTGTCGCCGTCATTAGGGTTTCGTCTTGGCCACGTTAACCTTGCGACGGCGTCACCTTATGTCCGTGACGCCGTCCTCTTCAGCTTCTGACGTCGTCTGGGTTGCATCTAGGCCGTCTGAGTAGCAACGGCCTACTCTTTTAAAGCCCGACATCGTCACTTGAAAATAGGGTATTTGGCTACTGTATCGTCACAAAAAATCCTCCGACGGCGTCGCAATTAACTCCTGACGCCGTCGCCTTCTGTTTTCAGCAGCTTTGAGTGCCTCGATTCTGACTTTGGCCATTTTCTTCATATATTCGCGCCTTTTCGTCCAAATAAGTGCCATTCCAGCATTTTGCCTTCAAGAGACCTAAAAAGTGAAAAGGAACGATATTAAGCAATAACGGATACAAAAGTGATCAAATAAGGACTTAAACGACCCCTCAAAATGGTACCTTTTAAAACCTTATCAACAGATTCTCCCATGTTTTCCAAACCTTGTTAAATCCCCTGGGATCCAAAATCTCAAAGGATTTGATATTTTTGATCGGGGGAGAATTTGTGATTTAATAATGAAATCTGATAAATGATGATCGATTTGATTCAAAAGTGCATGCTGCTCTCCTATATGTGCTAAACGCTTTCGAATCTCGAAGCACATATTGAGGGGGAGCATTTCAAAAGAAAATAAACTTTCACGGTACAATGATTTCTATGTTTTAACATAAGTACCTTGATTGATTTTCTAAATGGTTTCTTAGTGGCTTTTGTGATCGTGGATGTACTTCAAAAGAACTCTTTCCTCTATGTGATAAAATGATTTCAAATATCCTACGCACATATTAAGGGGGAGAATTTACCAAAGAAAATCAAATGGCTTTTTCCACGGAAATTGTGATCAAGAAATTATTTCAAATAACTCTTGCCTCCATGTGCTAAACAATTTCAAAATCATATGCACATGTTGAGGGGGAGCATTTCTAAATGATCAAAAATAATTAAGGTACAAAATGCTTTTGATATTATATCACAAGTACCTTGATTGATTTTCCAAATGATTTTTTAATTGGTTTCAAGAAGGAAAGAACAATACCAAAGGACCGACCAATTTACTTTATGCATGGTGTTATAAGGATGGTTAGGTTAGGTATTCGTTCCCATGATCCCGCCAGAGCCGGAGGGATCTACCCAGGGACAATCCACTAGATAGTGTAGAAGTCCTTAGGTATGATGAAAAAAGTAGAAAAGTGAGATATGGGATGAGTGCGGACTGAGATAGAGCTAGAACTGGAATAAACCCAACAAGGTTCTAGACATGAAGTCTCGGTAAGCACTGAAGGGGTTGAAGAATGAAAAAGAAATGAATATGAAAAAGGGTGAAAAGAAATAGCCCTCCAATAATTCAACCTTAGGGCAGTAACCGGGTTCAATACATATGCTACTGGTGGTTACTAAGGTAACACTGGTATTGAAGACAAGACGTCATGGACCCAGTGACGCACTGCACTACAACTTACCAAGCTACTCAAGTTCCTCTTAAAAGGGCTTGTTTCATTCTCACAGGGAACCGACATAATCTATCGACTTTATCTTAGAGATTGTTGATATTGAAGAAGGAGACCCTCTCCCTAGTCTCTGGCATAGGAACCAAATGTGCACAATTGAGTCTAGAGCCAAGAGATCATCCACAATATCTCATTAGGACACAAAATTAATGAAGACTTGTTGTTTCACACAATGTGGAAAGTAAGTATATATTAAGAGTCCTACGATTATCCTTGTGGTATTGCCAGAACATCCGAGTGATATGTAAAGTATTCACAATGAAGATGGAAATCCTTCTAGAGCCAACATCAAACAAACTCTTGGTGGGTGACATGTGAGATCTTTTCTAATGATCAAGCTTGTGACAACTAGATAGAAACAATGGGGCGATTCATTATTGAATGAAACTTGGTCCAGGAAATGAATTGACGAAAACTTTTGGAAAAACCGTTCGATGTACAAATCTTATTTTCTCTAGCACATCGAATGTTTATTCATTTTCAAACACTAAAAAGTATCTCTGATTGAAAAAATACTTTTGGAAAAACCGTTCGATGTGCAAATATTCTTTTCTCTAGCACATCGAATGTGTATTCTTTTTCAAATACAAAAGGTATTTTTGATTGAAAATTGATCTTTCTCATAAAACCTTCGTCGTATTGCAAAACTCTTTCTTCAAGCAATACGCGATTGTTTTCAAATCATTTTTCATCAATCAGTAAATCTCAATTTGTTGGTTCACTCACTCTGTGTTGTCTTCTTTGAGACATTCCGGTTTGAGAACAACTAGAGTAGCTGTGAAACCCTGTCAAGGAGATTCTTCGGAATTCTACCTGATCACAGGCAGTACTTGTACTGATCAACGGGGAACCGTGGGTCGTGTACCTCAATTCAATGAAAGTGATCAAAGACACTTTCGTGTGCTTTATTGCTAACTGTTGTTTGCAGGTACATTTGGACGGTTGCAGCTGATCAGAATTGAGAAGTCAATCCAAAGCCGCATGCCCATAGCATCCACACTTAATTGAAGATATCATGACTTGTGCATATCTACATAACCTGGCTCTGATATTTTTATACTATGCTTCTGCAAATATCATGAACCAGTAAAGCTTCCGCTACTCTGATGGAAAGATGTCATGATCCAAAAGGTGTGAGCATGTCGGTCCAAAAGTCACAACATCACATGAAGGAAACACAATAAAGGGTGATCCAGAGATTTACAGTGGCTGATGATTTCAAAGAAAGCTCGAAGATCATCAAGATGTGGATCAGTTAAAGGCCTCCACTTAAAGTACAAAATATTCGGACTATGAAGAGTCACTGCTTAAGCACAAAGATTGCGGAAATTGAATAATTGAAGTCTACGAGCTCAGAATTAAAGACAAAGATAGAATGCTAGGATGCAAAATGTATTTCATGGGGTGACCTCCCTTAGGGGGAGATTGTTAGGAATTGGAAATTCCATGTGAAAGAGTCGGTCACCCCAATTATGGTCTAGCATATGTTAGCTCGTAGACGTGTCGTTATTTACATTATTTAGTAGTTAAATAGTTAGTTTGTAGCGTAGTTTAGTTTAGTGTAACACCGTGGAGGAAGGACGGGTCTTTACCCACTGTATGCCTGATCCACAGTCCGACAGGAGGACGTATTTGTTTGTAACTATAAATACCCTTCCCACTAAGGTAAGGGTGTTGCTTCTTGGAATCTAACCTTTCATTTGTTATTTTACAACTCTCTTTCAAGAACATCCTCTCTACTCTCTTCATCTCTCTAACAATGGCTTTCTTGTATCATCATAATCCTAGACCACCCGAATCATCAAACAACATAAATTAACGATCCTTCAAATAACCACATGAACATCTCAGAAAATGGACACATGATCATCCATTGGATAACATCATTGGGAATCCTTCTCGTCTGGTATCTACTAGAAAGCAACTTGCCACTGATGCCTTATGGTGCTTCTTCAACTCTGTACTATCCAAGATCGAACCAAAAGATATCAAAACTGCAATGTCTGAGGATAGCTGGTTTAGTGCTATGCAAGATGAAATTCATGAGTTCGATCGTCTTTATGTATGGGAATTAGTACCTCCTCCAGATTGTGCCATGATTATCGCTCTCAAGTGGATCTTCAAGGTGAAACTTGATGAGCATGGTGGCGTTCTGAAGAATAAGGGGAGACTAGTTGCTAAAGGATATCGACAAGAGGAGGGTATTGAATTTGAGGAATCATTTTCTACGGTTGCATAAATTGAGGTTATCAGAATCTTCCTTGCTAATGCTGCCAGCAAGAATATGATAGTCTACCAAATGAATGTAAAGACTGAGTTTCTTAATGGTAATCTCAAAGAAATGGTCTACGTCAGTCAATTAGAAGGCTTTGTGGATCCTGAGCATCCTAACTATGTCTACCGTCTAAAAAGGCTCTCTATGGCTTGGAGCAGGCTCTAAGGGCATGGTATGATACTTTGTCAAAGTTTATTTTGGGTAATGGATTCTACAAAGGCGTTGTTGATCCCACATAGTTCACTCGGAAGTCAGGAAAACATTTAATTCATGTTCAAATATATGTTGATGATATTATTTTTGCCTCGACCGACCCAAATGAATGTGACCATTTTTCAAAAGATATGGGCTCTAAATTTCAAATGTCAATGATGAGAAAAATGTCATTTTTCTTAGGTTTACAAATTTCTAAAAGTCCCGGAGGCATCTTTATTAATCAATCTAAATATGCTAATGAAATATTAAAGAAATTTGGATTTGATTCTTGTGTCCCTGTTGACACTCCCATGGTGGAGAAAACGAAAATGGATGAGGACCTCTCTGGGATCCCTGTTGATCAAACTAAATATCGTAGTATGATTCGATCCTTGATGTATCTCACTGCCAGTAGACCTGACATTATGTTCACTGTATGCATGTGTGCTCGCTACCAGGCTAAGCCTACCAAAAAGTACCTTGAAGCGGTTAAACGGGTCTTTCGGTACCTCCAACAAACCATTAACATGGGTCTTTGGTATCCGAAGGACACCCCCATGTCACTAACAGCCTATGCAGATGCTGACCATGCAGGGTGTCAAGATACTCGTCGAAGTACGTCAGGAGGTGCTCAGTTTTTGGGTGATAAATTAGTGAGCTGGTCATCAAAGAAGCAAATGAGTACTTTTATATCTTCTACAGAGGCTGAATACATTTCCATGTCATCATGTTGTGCTCAAATATTATGGATGAGATCCCAACTATCTGACTATGGCTTTGTGTTCAACAAAATTCCCCTGTATTGCGACAACAAAAGTGCCATCGCTCTATGCTGCAACAATGTCCAACACTCAAGATCGAAGCACACTGACATTCGACATCATTTTATCATGGAACAAGTAGAGAAAGGTGTGGTTGAAATCTACTTTGTAAGGACTGAGTATCAGTTGGCAGACATCTTCACGAAAGCTCTTCCAAGAGATCGGTTTGAATTTATCCTCCCGCGACTGGGCATGAAGAGTCTGTAGCCGGAACCACTCAAACGTCTTCAGGAAGAGGATGAGGAGTAAAGAAGTTTCTTCACCAATTCTTTGTAAATATTTTTCAAAAAAACTAATAAATAAATATAAATTATAAAACCAACAAAACCCCATAAAAATTTGAAAAATCAGAAAATTCCAAAAATATTGCTTTAGTTCTCAAGGCATGTCTTTTGATATCGATAACATCTACAATCCTAGAAATGTCATTGAATAATGACATGGGGTTTTAGATGAAGTTCGAGGAGAAGTTCAATGTTTTTCAAAACATGCCTAATGGTTCACAGTCATTTCAGGCCGTGACCCGGGCTTAAAATTATGGTTTACAGTCATTTCAGGCTGTAACCTAGGCTTAAAAATAATGTCTTACAATTATTTCAGACTGTAATATGCTTTTAAATAAAGGAAACTGCTGCGCTAAATCGATTTTCATAAATATCGAGCACTTATCTTAAAAACAAAATCAGGAAAGTTCGTTGCCAAAAAGATGGATGTTCCTATTCAAATGTTTTTCATTCGAAGATTCTTCTGAAAAATATTTGTTTTCTCATAATGATAACAATGTTTGAAAATAATTCAGACTAAATTTTTTGAAAATCAACTGGACTCTATTTTGTCAAGACATTTGTCACTCAATCAACAACTACGGTCATTGATTGAGTGGGAGAGTGATTTCAAATTATTTCACATCTTTAAAACAATTGGTATCATCAAATAAGTCCATTTGTACATTAATAAAGTGGTGCATAAAGTTTCGGTGTTATGTGTCAGGGTATGATTTTTCGTCATTCTCATACGATCTTTCAAAATGAAAATTCTCTTTTATTTAAAGATCTCTCAAAATTATCATACCTGACGCTATTTTGACATTGAAGAACGAGGCTTGAACTGTCATGTTTAAAACATAACACATCTTTCCCCAAATTTTTTCTAAATTATTTAAATCAATTGGGATCACAAATCTCAAAAGGTTTAAAATTTTTGGTCGAGGGAGAGATTGTGATTTAAATACCAAATTTGATAAACTCGTGATTGTTTTAATACTCAAAAAAGGCACTCATTCCTCCATGTGCTAAAAGATTTCAAATATATAATGCACATGTTGAGGTAGAGCATTTACTAAAATTCTGAAGTTTAGTGCTCGACTTAAACACTGCTTTACTAAGATTCCATCCTTTTGAAGTAGTGTCCTTTTCCTAGCATTTTCTAGATCATAGTTCCCAGAAGTATTTTTCTTAGGTAAATAATGTGGTGTGACTGGTGGTCTAGATAAAAACATTCTGAATTTAATTTTTTTTGATTAAAGGTGATCGTTTAAAGACTCAAACAAGAACTCCTTCCTCCTTGTGCTAAATTATTTAAAAGACCAACGCACATGTTGAGGGGAGAATTTATAAAAGATCAAAACAATTGAGGTACAAAATGCTTTGATTTTATATCACAAGTACCTTGATTGGTTTTTCAAATTAATTTTCATTTTGTTTCAATGCTTTGATTTTATATCACAAGTACCACAAGACCGACCATTTTACTTTATGCATTGGAGTTATAAGGATGGTAAGGTTAGGTATTAGTTCTCATGATCCAGCCAGAGCCAGAGGGATCTACCCAGGGACAATCCACTAGATAGTGTAGAAGTCCTTAGATATGATGAAAAAGGGAGAAAAGTGAGAATAAGGGAAGAGTGTTGACTGAGACAGAGCTAGGACTGGAACAAACCCAACAAAGTTCTAGTGATGAAATCTCGGTAATCACTGAAGGGGTTCAAGAATGAAAAAGAAATAAGGTACAAAATGCTTTGATTTTATATCACAAGTACCTTGATTGGTTTTTCAAATTGATTTTCATTTGGTTTCGTGGCGGAAAGAACTGTACCACAAGACCGGCCATTTTACTTTATGCATTGGAGTTATAAGGATGGTAAGGTTAGGTATTAGTTCCCATGATCCAGCTAGAGCCAGAGGGATCTACCTAGGGACAATCCACTAGATAGTGTAGAAGTCCTTAGGTATGATGAAAAAAGGAGAAAAGTGAGAATAAGGGAAGAGTGTCGACTGAGACAAAGCTTTGATTTTATATCAAAACAATTGAGGTACAAAATGCTTTGATTTTATATTACAAGTACCTTGATTGGTTTTTCAAATTGATTTTCATTTGGTTTCGAGGCAGAAAGAACTGTACCACAAGACCGACCATTTTACTTTATGCATTGGAGTTATAAGGATGGTAAGGTAAGGTATTAGTTCTCATGATCTAGCCAGAGGAATCTACCCAGGGACAATCCACTAGATAGTGTAGAAGTCCTTAGGTATGATGAAAAAAGGAGAAAAGTGAGAAAAAGGGAAGAGTGTCGACTGAGACAGAGCTAGGACTGGAGCAAACCCAACAAGGTTCTAGTTATGAAATCTCGGTAAGCACTGAAGGGGTTGAATAATGAAAAAGATATGAAAAGTGAAAGGGTGAAAATAAATAGTCTCCAATAATTCAAGCTTAGGCCAGAAATCGGGTTCAATACATATGCTACTGGTGGTTACCAAGATAATGCCGGTATTGAAGACAAGATGTCATGGACCCAGTGGCACCCTGCACTAAACTTCTCAGCTACTCAAGTTCTCTTAAAAGGACTTGTTTCATTCTCACGTCGGGTAGGAACCTTTTATGATAGGTTATGACGAATTGACCAAATGCTGTCATAGCGACTTAAACCCCCACTTGAATCAATAGGAAGTAATTAGAAAACATAGACATTACATGATAGGATGAATAATTAGGTTAGCAAACTTTCTCACCATTGTTCACAACCTTAATTTAATTTACGAAATTTATTTCTTGTCTTTTAGTTTAATTAATCGTTTCAATCTTAAAACCTTTTAAATCGTGACACTTAAACTTAATAAGATCCTCATCTACATAGCTCTGGGGAACGACCTCGGATTTACCACCTTCTATACTACGCACGACCGAGATCACTGCTCATTAGTACAATAGGTAGACCTTAGGTAGACGAGACTTAGAAGTATTAAACCCTGGTCAGAAAAGCTGCATCAGAATTTTGGCGCTACTGTCGGGGAGCTATATTAGGGTTTTTTTTAAGTCTTTTATTTTTTTGTTTTTATTTATTTAATTTTTGTTTTCTCACGATCTTTTTTAAGTTTCAGGTACCATGGCAGGTATGGACATCGATAACCTCACTCTCGAGGAACACCTTGCAATGACTCAAGATGAGCAAGGGTCGGGGCTCGTTAGGCCGGCTACTGGAGTGGAGGTCCGATTCGAGATCAAGGGCCAGTTTATGAGGGAGCTGTGTGGTAACTCTTTTTCTAGAACTAAGAACAAAGATGCCTACGAGCATACTGAAAATGTTTTGTACATCACAAGCGTCTTCAACATCCCAGGTGTTTCTCAAGATGTAGTCATGCTTTGGGTATTCCCTATAACACTCACGAGATTGGCTAAACGATGGGTTGATAGACTTTCTGGTGGGACCATTGACACGTGGAATCTTCTCAAAAGAGCTTTCATTCAAAGATTTTTCCCTCCCTCAAGAACGACAAAACAGTTAGAAGAAATCCATAGTTTCAGACAAGAAGATGGCGAAACATTATACTGGGCTTGGGATAGATATAATGACCTCTTATACAAAAGGTCAACATCTTCTATAAGGGTATTGGAATTGCTACAAGGAAAATGCTCGATTCTCAGGGGCCGATCCCTGGAATGACACCTACACTTGCATTGGAAGCTATACAAAATATGGCCACCCACTCTCAAAAGTGGCATGAAGTAGGAAGCCATAGAAGTTTAGGTGGAAGTTTGGATGGTATTGCCGCCATAACCAACAAACTAGACACTCGTGGCGGTGATATGCTCAAGCTTAAAGAAAGTGTGCATGCGATTCAAGTTGGGTGCGAAACATGTGGTGCAGCTCATCTTGCAAAAAATTGCCCTCTTTATGATGAAGATAGACAAATTCAAGAGGTCAAGTATGGTGAAGCTAATAGACCCTTCCAAGGATCAAATGGAAATGGTAACGGATATCGTGGACGCCTCTGGGGTATTACAATCATGGACCTTATGGAGAAAGAAGGTCTAATCTCGAGGATACTATCAACAAATACCTTGAGGACTCTACTAAAAGGCAGAAAGAGCAGGATGAATGGTTAAAAAGCTTTCAAGAAAGTACAAACCAAAGCCTTTTCAGCGACACTGAATCTCTAAGGAATTTGGAAATGATGATTGGAAAGCTTAGCGAAGAGGTGCAAAGAAGAAATTCAGCACAAGAAAGTAAACCTATGGTGGCATGCAAGGCTGTTAGCCTTAATAATATTTAATAGAAGTGATGGTCATTCACGTTTAGGAACTTTGTAACATGTGTTAGATATCATGATAGAATAGTCAACGGGATCGTGGATTGGGCAAAGCTAAATGGCTAATAGTTATGTTAAGCTAGCCTTATGTAAGTTATTGTCTAATCCAAGTCCAATCCAAGCCCAAGCCCAAGCCCATGGGCATTTTGTAAGGAAGTATAAATACCCCTCAAATGGTCATTTGAGGGGTGTGTGCTTGAGTGTGTATGTGTGTGTTTTCTCTTTGATATAACATCTCTTGTGTTCATCTTTTCTCTCTACACATATACGCATAACCTAACATCATCAAGTTACCATCTTTCCTTTCTCCTTAATCTTCTACGCATAACATCAGTTTGTGTTTCACGTGATATACGCGTAATGTGGTTGTGTTTTGTGTGTGTGTTTTCCTTATGAAATATAGTTTCATGTTCTTCTCTCTTTCTCTCTAAACATATACACGATCCATATCATTCAAGTCACCACCATCTTTACTTAATCTTTCTTGCTTCATTCTACGCATATGTGTTTGTGTGGAACGTGTTCTTAGTTTGATAAGGTTGATATATTTAAGGTCCTACAATTGGTATCAATCGCCTAACAATGGTTTAGGAGTGTTGTGTTTCGTTTTTGTTAAAACTTTAGAAGAAAGTTTCGTTTTTTATATAAAAACGCAAGCTTTTGGCATAAAGCTTTGATTTTTACGTGTTTTTAAGCTTAAAGTTGTAGTTTTTATTGATCATTAAATGTGTTTTGGAAGAAGTTTGTGCAAAAGAAATCATTTGGAAACGTGTTTTTGGGTGAAAAATTCGTGTGCTTGCATAATCTAGGCATTCTACGCATAAGGTTTCAAGAACAGAAAAGTCAAAACCCTAGTTTCTACGCGCAAGGAAAAGTCAAAACCCTAGTTTCTACAAGCGTAAGAATTGAAGTTTACGCTTAAGCTTTTGGTGACGAATCTTCGTGCAACAACAGTTACTCAGTGTTTTCCTTGCTTGGATAAGCTTGAAAAACACTTCGACTTGTGGATATCTTTCACGCTTGGACGAGTGTGAAGGATTTTGGTTTTAAACCTAAACTTACGCCTAGGCATAAAGCTTACGAGTAAGCACTCTACGCATAATTTAAAATCTTACGCATAAGGTACTCTACTTCTAAGTATAAAGTTTACGCATAAGCTTACGTTTAACCTTAAGTTTACGCGTAAGTCTGGGTCTACGCATAAGCATCATCTTATGCCTAAGGAGGGTTACGCATAAGCGATCCACGCATAAGCAATTCCTACGCATAAGCATCAACTCCTACGCCTAAGAACAGGTCTACGAGTAAGATTTTTTAGCAAAACTTCAAACGGCCATAACGTTTGAACCGTAACTCCGTTTTCAGCGTTCTATCCATCAAAACGACAGTGAGAACGAGGAGAATAGACAGCCGAACGGGTCAACCTTCAAGTCCTAAAAATGCTCCAAAAAGAAGTTATTGAGGTTTTTAAGTTTTTAGACCAAATTTTCACTACAACAACCAAGCTTAATCTTCATCAAACACAAATCCTTTATCGTTGAATCGATCCTACATCAACTTTATCATCAAATTACTTTCATCAATGGCAACTCAACAAGACATACATGCAGCCGGTGCCGAAAACCATCCTCCTATGCTGGAAAAAGGTGGTTATCTTCAATGGACAAGCCGTATGCTTCGTTACATCAAGACCAAACCTAATGGAAAACTAATGATTCAATCCATTACGAATGGACCCTTCAAGCCTCGACAAGTCCAAGACCTTGGAAATCCTGATGCAACAGCTCCCGTCCCACCATCTTTTTGTGCTCAAAATGAATCAGAATACACTGAAGAGGATAAGAAGCAAGTCGAAGCAGATGACATGGCCATTCACATTGTCCAACTGGGGTTGCCAAGAGACATCTTTACTGCAGTGGACAGTTGTGAAACTGCTTTCGATATGTGGGAACGTGTTAGACGGCTTTGTTATGGAACAGAAATTGGCCAACAAGACACGGAGAACAAGCTGCTAACTGCATGGGAGAAGTTTACATCTACTCCAGGAGAATCCATTGAATCCTACTATGGAAGGTTTTGCACTTTAATGAATGAGCTTATCAAAAACAAGTTGGCACCCAGAACTATCAATGAGTAACATCAAATTCCTAAAAATTCTTCCAGAAGAATGGGGACGATATGTCACTATTGTCAACCAAACAAAAGACTTACATCAGGTGAACTTTGATCAACTCAACGATTTTCTGAAACAAAACCAAACTGAAGTGAATGATGTCAGGAAATAAAGATTGGCAAAGAATCATGATCCATTGGCACTCATTGCAAAGACTCCAAATCCAGTGAACTCACAACAACAAGCTTCATCATCTTCCACTGACAAAAACTTGCAGCAATACATTCCACAACCACAAGCTGTTATCCCTCAACAACAATTCTATCCACAAGAACAACAAGTCAGTCAACAACAACATTATCCACAATACCAGGAACAAGGAATCACTGATCTTGAAACTGAACAAGAACAAGCTTTGTCAACTGCATTTGCTTTTTTGACTAAAGCATTCAGAGGTCGCTATTCCACACCAACTAACAACAACCAAATGATTTCATCAAACACTCGCAACAGGCAAATTGCACAGCCGGGTTTGAATATGGGTCATCAAGGACAAATGGTTGGAGTTATTAGGAATCAACAGGGATATGCTACTGGATTTCACATAGGTAATCAGGCGGTTCCGTATCAGGGTAATCAGTTGGGTCAGAATGTTGGAAATCAGATGGGGCAGAATGTTGGGAATAGAGCAGTGGGTAATCAGAATGGGAATGCTGCAGCTCCAGTCGTTGGGAATTGTGGAAATGTTAATCAGGGTAATCAGGTTACGTGTTACAACTGTCAAGGAGTGGGTCACATGGCAAGGAATTTTCCTACTAAGCCGAAAAAGAAAAATGCTACGTATCTTCAGAAAGCTATGCTGTTAGCACAGAAGTCAGAAGCAGGGTCGCAGTTGAGTGCTGAGGAAAATGACTTTTTTGCTATTATGGATGATTTGGAAGACCTAGAGGACATCAATGTGAACTGCATCTTCATGGCAAATCTTCAGGAGACTAAGTACGACACTGACTCTGACGCACCTCCTGTTTATGACGCCAATGTAGTATCTGAGGTACCAATCATTGATCCATGCTATAACAATGTCATATTTGATATGTTTACTCATGACGAACAGCATTCTGTGACATCAGCACCTACTTATGATACATACCTGAACAATCCGAGTTGTAGCAATACTAACTCTGAAACTCCAGATGTGGATCCTAGTGGAGGCTGTGTGGCACAAAATACTGAGACTGATGAGGAAACACGTGCCTTATTTGAAACATTAATCAATAATTGTGGCATTGAAATTGAGAAAGTTAAAAAGGTCAATCGCGATGTTAAGGCCGCAAATGAGAAATTGACCGCTGAGCTTGAGAGGTACAAGGAGAATGCAAAAGCTTTTGAATTTCACAAAAACAAAGAGTCGGGATTAGAAATTGGTTATCGAAATTCTGTTTTAAAAAAACAACAATTGCAAATCAAGTATAACACACTTGATCTCAATTTGAACGTGAAAATAAAATCTTTAAACAAGGAAATTTATGATCTTAAAGACCAACCTTCTAAACAAAAAGCAACGTATTCTGATCTTGAAAAAGAGAAGAAACAGTTGATTGCTGATTTTTCAAAACGAGAAGATTCTCTTCTTGATAAAAATGAAATGATCAAAACATTGGAAAATTTGCTTGTTACAACGGGTCATTCAGCCAAATCAACCAATATGCTAATTAATCAAACAAATCCGTATTTTCATACAACTCAAAAAATGGCTCTTGGTAACACACCTCCTTGTTTCCTCAAGAAAGCTCAGAAAGAACAGAATGCTTTGAACAATGGAAAAGCTTTGCATGAACCCATAATTGTTCATGATTCTCTTGAAACATTAGAACTATCTGACGAGAATAGATCAAAATGAAACAAAAGAATCCAGATCTAAAACCAATTGATTATAACAAATGGAACAAAATTAATGGAATTACTTTTGTGTCACAAAAAGAAATGTCAAAGTTTTCCATCACACCATGTATTTCAAACAAAGAGTCAACACCAGTTTCAAAACCAGTTTCAACTCATGTAGTTGAATCAAAATCATTGTCAAACATGGAACAAATGTCTTCAAACAATCCTTTTAACACAAGTGATTCCAGAAGCATTTTAGAAGATGTTAAAACTAGAATTGGGAGACTTCAAGAGACTGTCAAATCTAAAACCAATATTACAACTAACATCTGGTTTTCTAGTTTTGATGATGAAAATAAAAAGTTTTTTGAAACTCAAATTGCCCCTCAGCTGAATAACATCAATTCAAGGGTAATTCATTTTGAACAAGCATTTTTGAAAGAAACAGTTGACTTTGTCAAGGACCATAAATCCCTGGTAAAGAAAGCTAATGAAAGTGTTGAACACATCAAAGTTTTGGAAAATTTAAATGACGAACAGCATTCTGTGACATCAGCACCTACTTATGATACATACCTGAACAATCCGAGTTGTAGCAATACTAACTCTGAAACTCCAGATGTGGATCCTAGTGGAGGCTGTGTGGCACAAAATACTGAGACTGATGAGGAAACACGTGCCTTATTTGAAACATTAATCAATAATTGTGGCATTGAAATTGAGAAAGTTAAAAAGGTCAATCGCGATGTTAAGGCCGCAAATGAGAAATTGACCGCTGAGCTTGAGAGGTACAAGGAGAATGCAAAAGCTTTTGAATTTCACAAAAACAAAGAGTCGGGATTAGAAATTGGTTATCGAAATTCTGTTTTAAAAAAACAACAATTGCAAATCAAGTATAACACACTTGATCTCAATTTGAACGTGAAAATAAAATCTTTAAACAAGGAAATTTATGATCTTAAAGACCAACTTTCTAAACAAAAAACAACGTATTCTGATCTTGAAAAAGAGAAGAAACAGTTGATTGCTGATTTTTCAAAACGAGAAGATTCTCTTCTTGATAAAAATGAAATGATCAAAACATTGGAAAATTTGCTTGTTACAACGGGTCATTCAGCCAAATCAACCAATATGCTAATTAATCAAACAAATCCGTATTTTCATACAACTCAAAAAATGGCTCTTGGTAACACACCTCCTTGTTTCCTCAAGAAAGCTCAGAAAGAACAGAATGCTTTGAACAATGGAAAAGCTTTGCATGAACCCATAATTGTTCATGATTCTCTTGAAACATTAGAACTATCTGACGAGAATAGATCAAAAATGAAACAAAAGAATCCAGATCTAAAACCAATTGATTATAACAAATGGAACAAAATTAATGGAATTACTTTTGTGTCACAAAAAGAAATGTCAAAGTTTTCCATCACACCATGTATTTCAAACAAAGAGTCAACACCAGTTTCAAAACCAGTTTCAACTCATGTAGTTGAATCAAAATCATTGTCAAACATGGAACAAATGTCTTCAAACAATTCTTTTAACACAAGTGATTCCAGAAGCATTTTAGAAGATGTTAAAACTAGAATTGGGAGACTTCAAGAGACTGTCAAATCTAAAACCAATATTACAACTAACATCTGGTTTTCTAGTTTTGATGATGAAAATAAAAAGTTTTTTGAAACTCAAATTGCCCCTCAGCTGAATAACATCAATTCAAGGGTAATTCATTTTGAACAAGCATTTTTGAAAGAAACAGTTGACTTTGTCAAGGACCATAAATCCCTGGTAAAGAAAGCTAATGAAAGTGTTGAACACATCAAAGTTTTGGAAAATTTAAATGTTTCACTCTTCGAAGATGTTCTGAGTACCGATATAATGTCCATTGTTTTACAAACATATTCTGTTGAAGATCATGAAAGACTCCAGTCTGAGACCTCCGAAATTGTTTCAAAATATGAAAAAGCTCTTGAAAAACTTGAAAAAGAAAATGTCTCATATTTTAAACAACTTGATCGAAAAACTGAGGAATGCAAGTATGACAAACTGTCGTATGAGCGTGCCTACAATGACATGAAAGAGAAAAATGATCTTTTGAGGGCTCAGCTGGAATGTCTAAAAGGAAAGGCAGTGGATACTAAGATTGCAAAACCATTGACTGAGGAGAAAGCAAATGTTCCCAAACCGGTTTTCAAACCAAAAATTTCTGTTTCTCTGCCTCCTCTAAAAGTCAATGAGAAAAATGATTTTTCAAAACCAGTCACTCCACCTGCATTGCCTAAACAAAATGAAAAAAAATGAAAAAGTGGTTATCGAGAATCTAAATGTTTTAGCACCTGGCCTTTTTAAGATGAGTACCACTAATGCGTCTGCCTCCACATCTAAACCATATGGAACAAATGACATAAGTTTAGAAAAGCACTCTAAAGAGACTAGGAAAGCTGAAACCACTTCTCTAGATAAAAATGTGAATCCTAATGAGTATGCCTTACCTTCTACAGGACTAGGAAGCACCTCTAGGAGAAACAGACTAAAGCCTAAGAGCAATACAAGGAACAATAGAGTCTCGCATGCCTCTAAGAGTAGTAGCTTGAATAAAGAGAAGAAAGTAGAAGAACACACTAGGAATTTACCGCTTTGTAATAAGAAAGACATTTCATCTGAATGTAATGAACCTATAAACTCTGCTAAGTTTAATGAATCTGTTTGTTTGACTTGCACGAAATCTTTAACTAATGTTCATGATGATTGTGTTTCTAAGAATGAGAATGTTAAGCCTGTTCAGAAGAACGTTCCTAAAAGAACTTATGCTAAACCAATAGGAAGACTAGTTGTAAGATTTAGATCTTACACTACTGATAGGAAGCATAGTCCTTACTTTAGGGATGATATTTGGAAACCAACAGGTAGAACTTTCATACTCCAGAATGGTAGAATGAGTGATAAACCTGCCTTCCCAGTAGATAACTTCTATGAGTGTGATCAGGATTTTGCCTCTAACCCAAAGGAACCAAAATCAAAACGATTTCCAAAATCTTCTTCTTCTGTTCTTGGCAGATTATCGAAATATGTCTTTGGATCGTCGACTCGGGTTGCTCCAAGCACATGACCGGGAATCTGAAGCTGCTGATCAATTTCGTCTGGAAATTCATGGGAACCGTACGATTTGGAAATGATCATGTAGCAGCTATCATGGGTTTTGGAGATCTACCTTTTGGAAATTATTTGATCACTCGGGTTTACTATGTCGAAGGGTTGGGACATAATTTGTTTTCAGTCAGACAGTTCTGTGATGCAGATTTAGAGGTTGCTTTTAGGAAAAATGCTTGCTTCGTTAGAAACTTGGATGTCACTAATCTCTTAACTGGGAATCGTGATACAAACTTGTATGTTATCGACATTAACCAAATGGCCTCTTCATCACCAATTTTTCTTATGACACGAGCATCTAGAACAAAGTCCTGGTTGTGGCATCGAAGGTTATCCCATCTCAATTTCGACACCATCAACAAACTTGCCAAAGACAAAATCGTCAACGGACTTCCAAAGTTCAAATACACCAAGGATCACTTATGTCCATCATGTGAACAAGGAAAAAGCAAAAGAGCATCATATAAACCCAAATCCGTACCAAGTTCGGAAGCAAAGTTGCATATGTTGCACATGGACTTATGTGGCCCAATGAGAGTTGAAAGCATTAACGGGAAACAGTATATTCTTGTCATTGTCGATGATTATTCAAGATATACATGGAATAGGTTTCTGAGATCAAAAGACAAAGCACCAAGCATCATCATCACCTTTCTGAAGCGTATTCAAATACTACTTCAAACTCCAGTAAGGGTAGTAAGAACAGACAACGGCACAGAATTTACTAATCAGGAGTTAAGAGCTTATTTTGAAGATGTTGGAATCACACACCAGACATCAGTTGTTAGAACTCCACAGCAAAATAGGGTAGTTAAAAGAAGAAATCGTACTCTTGTGGAAGCTGCTCGCACAATGCTAATTTATTCTTGTGCACCGTTATTTCTATGGGCTGATGTTGTTGCCACTGCTTGTTTCACTCAGAATGAATCCCTAATCCATCCAAGATTCAATAAAACCCCATATGAGCTAGTGAACAACAGAAAACCTGATATCTCTTACCTTCACGTGTTTGGCGCTTTGTGCTATCCGACAAACGACAAAGAAGATCTAGGAAAACTGAAAGCTAAAGGTGATATTGGAATCTTCATTGGATATTCAGATAACTCGAGGGCATTCAGGGTGTATAACAGGAGAACTAGGAAGATAATGGAGACGATGAATGTGAATTTTGACGAACTTTCACAAATGGCTTCTGAGAGACTCGCTCTAGAACCTGCGCTTAATCCGATGGCTTCTAATCAAAACAGATTAGAACCCGCAGACTTCTGGACATATCAGTTCAGGACTCGTACAACAAAGAGCTCCATCAACTTTTGCTGGCACTCATGAAAATGAATGGGATAATTTCTTTGAGTTAATGTTCAATGAATACTTTGGTGGAACCTTGACAAATGCATCAAACCATCATTTCGTTGCACCCGCTCAAAATCATCCACCACCACCAACAGAAGATGTATCTACAACGGTCGAAACCAATGCACCAACTCCATCAACGTCATCTACATCAACTTCTGCAAATCCTATCCTTACAACAGTTTTACCAGCAGTTGATGAGCAAAACCAAAACATATCATTTCAAGAAGAACCTACTCAAAACCAGAACGATGCAACGTTAGATGCAGACTTATTTGAAAACCCGTTTGCTACGGAATCAGCTGAATCATCATCAAGCTTATGAGAACCATCTAAATCGCATACGTTTAACCAACGGTATCCTTCTACTCTGAAGTGGACAAAAGACCATCCAATTGAACAAGTTATTGGTGAACCTTCACGGCCAATTCAGAAGAGACGCCAACTTGCCACAGACTGCGACTTGTGCATTTACCTTTGCTCAATTAGCACAAAAGAACCAAAGAACATTCGGGAGGAAATGGCAGAAAACGCTTGGATAGAAGCGATGCAGGAGGAACTTCTCCAATACCGTCTACATGACTCTTGGGATTTGGTTCCAAGACCAATTGACATTCAGGTCATTGATCTCAAATGGTTATGGAAGAACAAAAGGGATGAAGAGATGACTGTAATTCGCAACAAAGCTCGTCTCGTGGCCAAAGGATACAGACAGGAAGAGGGAATAGACTTTGAAGAGTCATTCGCGCCGGTAGCTAAACTTGAGGCAGTCAGGATTTTCTTAGCCTATGCAGCTCACAAAAACATCACGGTTTATCAGATGGACATTAAGACCGCGTTCTTGAATGGAACTCTAAAAGAAGAAGTGTACGTGAGTCAGCCAGAAGGCTTCATAGACATGGAACATCCCGACTACGTCTACAAACTCAAAAAGGCAATCTATGGTTTAAAGCAAGCTCCGAGAGCGTGGTATGACGAACTGTCTTATTTCCTTATTCTAAACAATTTCACCAAAGGAACTGTTGATCCTACCTTGTTTACACAAAAATGCAAAAACGACATTTTGATTGTTCAGATTTACGTGGACGACATCATTTTTGGGTCCACTAATCCGAATCTTTCAAAACATTTTGAAAATCTCATGAAAAGCAAATTTTAAATGTCCATGATGGGGGAACTAAAGTTTTTTCTTGGTTTACAAATACATCAATCCCCTCGTGGAATTTTTATAAATCAAGCTAAATATACAACTGAGATTTTGAAAAATCATGGTATGGATAATTGTGATTCGGTCGGTACACCAATGGTAACATCACCAAAAATTGGAGCCGATTTATTTGGGAAACCTATTGATCTGAAGAAATATCGGAGCATGATTGGTTCTCTCATGTACCTCACTGCTAGTCGACCTGATATTCATTTTGCTGTTTGCTTATTAGCACGGTTTCAGGCAAAGCCTACCGAATTGCACCTCAAAGAGGTTAAAAGGATCTTTCGGTACCTGAAGACATCCATCCACATGGGACTTTGGTATCCGAAGGAATCCGGATTTGATCTAATCGCCTTTTCAGATGCGGACCACGCAGGTGATCAAGTTACAGCAAAAAGTACATCAGGAGGAGCACAATTTTTGGGTGAAAAGTTAGTAAGCTGGTCTTCAAAGAAACAAGATGGCACTGCACTTTCAACCGCTGAAGCCGAGTATGTGTCTCTATCTGCGTGTTGTGCTCAAGTTCTATGGATGAGAACACAACTCACAGATTATGGCTTTACTTTCGATAAAATACCTATGTATTGTGACTCGAAAAGTGCCATAGCCATCTCATGCAATCCTGTTCATCACTCAAAGACTAAGCACATTCATGTCAGCTATCACTTCATAAAAGAGCACGTGAAAGAAGGTATTGTTGAATTATTTTTCGTGAAGACTGATTACCAACTCGCCGATCTATATACTAAAGCCCTTCCAAAAGAAAGGTTTAACGATTTAGTTCGACGAATTGGAATGCGAAGCCTAACCCCTGAGGAGTTAGAACGTCTTCTCGAATCTTCTTGAAAATGATTTTCCAAAAAACTTCGCTGTAAATATTTTTGAAAAACAAAATACAAAATTTGAAAAACCAACAAAAGCAAAATATAAAAATATAAAATTTTTCAAAAATACAAAAACAATATAAAATCAAAAATCTAAAAATATTCTTCTACGACATGTCTCTCGTATAATCGATATTCTGTACGTTTCTAGAAATGTCATTCAACAATGATACGGACATGTACAGATGCTTGAGCGAGAGTTCTTTAAATGTTTTCTAAAACATGTCGTCTCTCAAAAGTTTCTTCAAAAATGGCTTTCGTATACTTCAGTACGAAACCCGGACAAAAATGATGACTTTTGATTATTTTCAAATCAAAACTTGTGTTTTTAAAGAAAAAATCTAGTGTACGCTTTAGTGCACTACATTTAAAACTGGTGAGAAATCATCATCATCTTGAGCACCTTTTTCAAGATTGTTCAAAAAGATTTTCAAAATCTTTCAAAATATTTTGTGCTCAAGATAACTCCCTCTAAAACCCTTTAATTGATTATGCTTTATTAAAGGGGGAGTATAAAACATAAATGTTCCAAATTCATGCTTAAATCAAATCCGTTTGTCTCCCCAAAAGATTCTAAAAATGATGTTTAATCCGTTGATATAAAAAATATCACGAATATGATATTTTTGAGGGGGAGAAGACGTGATTAAAATGTGATCAAAAAGTTTAATGATCATTGGTTGAATCTCAAAAGAGCTCGACTCAGTTGAAACCATTGAATTGACGAGGAATTAATGTCTGTAAATGTACCATTTCGAGAAACTTGTGATAGACATGAACTTACATGGGTCTAACCTTCTTTTCAAGAAGTGTTTACAACTTCAAGTTGGTTATTAGAGCTAGTTGTCACCTAAAAATTGACAATGGAACTCTTTAACTATGCAACGTAACCGTGTCTCGTGGGGAATTGTCTATCATGAGCCGATCAATTCAAAAACTGCGAAATCTACCCTCACTGTGCAAATTTAAGTTAAAACAATATAAGCACATGTGAAGGGGGAGTGTTTCTAAAAATATAAAACTCTCGGAGTGTTTCAAACATGTTTTTAACCATAAACACGTTGAGAGATTTTCAAGAAAAGGTTTTTATGGCAACAATAGGACAGTCATGGAGTTATAAGGTGACTAAGGATAAGAAATCCATCCTATGATCCGCCAGAGCCGGAGGGATCTACCCAAGGACAATACCCATAGTTAGTATTAGAAGTCCTTAGGTATGATTGAAAAAAGGAGTAATGTGAGAAAGGAGAAAGAAGGGGTTGAAGAATTAAAAAGAAGAGTAAAAGAAAGGGTGAAAAGAAATAGCCCTCCATAATCAACCTTAGGGCAGTAACTGGGTTCAATTCATCTGCTACTGGTTGTCACTAAGATGACACTGGTATTGAAGACAAAGACGTCATGAACCCAGTGACGCACTGCACTAAACCTTCTAGCCACTCAATTCCTCTTAAAAGGATTTGTTTCATTCTCACAGGGAACCCTACGTAATCTATCGACTTTCTCTTAGAGATCGTTGGTATTGAAGAAGGAGACCCTCTCCCTAGTCTCCGCTCAGGAAAACCAAAATGCACTTATTGAGTCTAGAGCCACGAGATTCATTATTGGATCTCATAGGAACACATGACATTTCATCATTTGTTGTTCAATAATAAGAACACAAGTGATATATTCTAGAGTCCTACGCAGATCTTAGCAATCTGCCAGAACATTTATGAGAGGTTTCACAAGTGTGATCCTCAGTGATTGAATGTAAACTCCTGCCAAGGTCAAAATCAAACAGCCCTGACAGCAGGTCACTTCGGTAATTCTTTATGGGTTACGCTTAGTGTGTCTCAAACGATCTACAGTCGTGAAGTGATGCTTCGGTGTACTTCATCGACTCACCTGAACTGTAGATGTACTTCGGTATATCGTATTAGGCTTCTTGAGGGCCTCCAGTTTCAGGAACAGCCTTTGCTAGAATTAAAGATGTGTTTTCACACTATGCTGTTAACACCCTCGAACTTCGAACTTGTAAGTGCTGGAAATCCCGCTAAGGAGATTCCTTTCACGAATCGAATCCTGAAGACGTGGATCATTACTTGAATTTATTCTATGTAATGCCAACTGTCCCTTATGGGATTCGGACGGTTGGTTCCCCGACCAAGGTGAATGGAATCAAGACATTCATCAGTAGAACAATTGTAGCAATCAATTCTTTAAGAAAAGATTACAATGATCAATTGGTGTTCGTGACTGTACCTGGGAAGCTGCTGCTGATGGATGCTCGCGGGAGGAAGAGATCGTGCAGATTCTCCACATGCTGATACCAACAACACATGAAAGTTCTCATCAAAATCAAAGGCAACACAAAGTTAAAGATGATTCTTCGTCAATGTCAAAGAATCTACAAAGTATAAAGACTCGAGAACTACATCATTGGTAATTAAAAGTCAAATAGAAGTGTGAGCATGGTGGAGAATGACGTGGAGACACCTAACCAAAGAAGTTGACGTATGGCAGAATACCACATTAACTGATCATAAAGCATAAAGGAACAAAGAATTAAGACTATTCTATATCTATACACAAAGTTCAAGCTCAAGGAAAGTAAAGACCTAATCAAGTGGAGCATCTTTTGAATGACCACCCCTTAAGGGGAGATTGTTAGCCTTAATAATATTTAATAGAAGTGATGGTCATTCACATTTAGGAACTTTGTAACATGTGTTAGATATCATGATAGAATAGTCAACGGGCTCATGGATTGGGCAAAGCTAAATGGCTAATAGTTATGTTAAGCCAACCTTATGTAAGTTATTGTCTAATCCAAGTCCAATCCAAGCCCAAGCCCAAGCCCAAGGGGCATTATGTAAGGAAGTATAAATACCTCTCAAATGGTCATTTGAGGGGTGTGTGCTTGAGTGTGTATGTGTGTGTTTTCTCTTTGATATAACATCTCTTGTGTTCATCTTTTCTCTCTACACATATACGCATAACCTAACATCATTAAGTCACCATCTTTCCTTTCTCCTTAATCTTCTACGCATAACATCAGTTTGTGTTTCACGTGATATAAGCGTAACGTTGTTGTGTTTAACGTGTGTTATACTCGTGTGATAAAGGTTGGGTATTGTGATAAGGTTGAGAAAAATAAGGTCCTACAAAGGCTATCTTTGTGGAAGAAGGTAAATATAACGATAGTTTCAGCAATGTGCAGGAAACTAAAGTCGGAACATTCAACAGTGGCGAGTTACGTCGTAACTACTCCACTGAGTTACGGCGTAACCTGAACACTTGGCCCGACAAGTATCTTGGAACTGATGAATCAAGATCTAACATCCTGAACACTTGGCCCAGTAATCCAAATATAGCCCCGAATTCCTCATCTAAAAAGAAATACCATTGGTGCAGAGCAATACCGGTAGACAATGATAGGTTGTATGAGCTTTGGGTTTCGTGTGACCCTAATGATGACATTTGCGATGGGGGACGACAATGAAAGGGTGAAGAATAATAAATATATGTGGTCTTCATCAAATGATGAAGAAAAGAAGAACCTTAAATGGAAAGGAATTATAACATTCGACGCATGGGTACAGATTGTTTATGGTAAGATGGATAATGACGCCAAGGGGATAATTTGGGTAGATTAAACTGCGGGTACATTTTTGAAACTCCCATTATTGATTATGATTGTAAAGTGCCAATGAGCCACTCTCGGATTATGAAGTTGTTGATGAATACTCAAGCGATGCCAACGATAAGGCAAAAACTACACGGAAGCATTGGTGTGAAAAGATAAAAATTGAAGGAGAGATATTTTGGGCTTCTTATAACCCGTTTGACGAAGATTGTAACGGGGGAAGTAGCATGGCTAGAGTTGGGGATGACGATCTTTTATGGACCTCAACAAACGACGATAAAAGAAGCGATTTGCCTTGGTTAGATAGGTTAGGATTCGATGATTGGGTCAAGAAAAATTACGGAAAAGTAGACGCTTCCACTAAAGAAAAGATTTGGAAGAGTTGTTGAGTAAAGAAGACCTAAGCGAAGAAGAAATCCCTAACAACACAAGTGACGAAATAAAAGAGGATGACAAAGGAAAATGGGGAGAAGAAAAAGAGCGTTGTAACGTGAACTTGTCAAGGATTTGCTTGATGACGAGTGGTTTAAAGGCATGGAATCCGATGACGATGATATAGAAGGGATCACAGACCCAGACGATGAAGCGTATGAGCAGTGGAGATGTAAACTTCTTGGTATTCCTTACAAGTGACCCCGACCTATTGTAGCTGAAAAGTATGAAGTTAAAAACTATCAGTTAAGGCCGGATGAAAAATTTTCCAAGGTTCAGAAAATTGAAATGAAAGAGTTTCTTCACACCGCTCTTAACGTCGCATGGGTCAGACATAATTTGATGAGGGAGATGGACGAAGTTGGTCAAGTCCGAAGGCCCCCAAAAAGCCCCATGGCTTTGAGTCTAACTTAAAGACTCGTTATTAAAGAAAAGTGCTCTTTCGAAAGACAACCCAAATTATCCTTTCCTTTTTGTTTTATTTTCATTTTTATTGTTGGGGTTTTTGCTTTTAACATTTTTGCAAGAATTGGAGTTAAATGATCGTCCTTTAACAGGAAGATGGATTATGTCCCGATTAACAAGTTACGGCATAACTTTATCAGTGGTTACGCCATAACCACTTTACTGTAGCAGTACACTCCAGGTTTTGAACCAGTTATGGCGTAATTTCCATCCATCAATACGCCGTAACATTCTTCTGTATAGACGATTTTCAGGTTCAACCTAATTACGGCTTAACTCTTTAATATGGTTACGCCGTAATTCATCCTGCAGCTCAATTTTAATTTTTAACATTAGCACAATAACCTTGTATTAGTTCTAAATGAAATTTGTGGGTATGTTCGATGTAAGCCCTCATGCGACTACACTCATCCACATAGGACACCAAGTGGTTTAAAAGGCTTGTTGCATATGCTAAATGCAACTGTGATTCCTACAAAAGTGAGCTCGGTTTGTTTTGTTTTTTATTTTTCCTTTTTATTTTTATAATTATGCTTGTTGGTTAGTTGTGATTTCAGGGATTGAAGTTTGCTCATGGATACTTAACGAAGGCATGATTTTTTTCATGGATCTTCTCTCTTTTTAGGAGAAAATTTCAAGGAAGTTCTCGCTCTAATCTGCTTTCTCTTCACCCTTATTTAATATTTAGTACAAAAGAGACTTTGTACATCTCAAGTGGGGGGATGGGAATACAATTATTACTTGAACTTATTTGCCCTCGTTTTTCTAGCTGATTTTGAAAAATTATGCCTTTTTTAAAATTTTGACATGCTTTTCTTAAGCTAACTAGATTAGACCTTAGCCGAGCACACTATAACCTTTGATATTTCATGGGGAGATTAGCCTTTTCCGTTTCCACGTATTTACCCAAATCCACCAAATTATGAGTGTGCCGGTAGCTTGTAAACTTTAGAACTTGGCATTTGCATCATTTCGAGACCATAAACGAGGTATGTCGAGTTAGCTTGATATATATGGAATAAATTTTAGAAGGTAATATTTTAGGATTATCACCCAAATAGCCTATATATGTGTGTGTTTATCGATTAGTCACCTCGACTATTCGACCCCCGTGTTAAACCCTTTCGTTGCACTCACCTTTAGTGCAAGATACCCCTAGATACACCCTTCAGAGCCATTATTTTCATTCTATAACCTTATTATGTTTGTATCGTTACACCCATTCGCCTTAGCCTACCGTGTTGTCTTAATTTATGGTCGGGAGGTCACTGTTTGCCCAAGTTCGAGGTTTGAGTAGAGAGGTTTGGTAATCATGCTTTCATCAAAGACTTACATATGAAGATCATTAAAGACCCCCAATATTCTCCGTATATGTTCATCTCAAGTGGAGGGATATTTATCTTTTTATTTGTAATAGTTATGATATATATTAAAAAAAATAAACAATATTGTTTATTAGTTTATGTTATTAAGTGCAATGTATAAGCACTATGTCATGAGCTTAGTAGATATTAGCGTCGAGGAGGCCACCTCGGTCACATTTGAAGATTTGAGTTGGTGACGTTATTACACCAACAGTTTGAAGAACAGGTGATGTGCCTATCATGACGTCCGCTAATGGCACATTTACTTGATACATCATGATCCGGTTTCTTCATCTTGAAGCTTGAAATTTGGATGGATGGTGGGCGGTGACAACCTGGTTATAGGTTAAGACTATCTGTTTTTTTATTTTTCCTTTTACACCAATTATTTCCTGTGTCTTGTCCTACCCTTTAGTCATGAAGCGTGTCTAGGTGATGAAGCGAGCAATCCTTTGGTGTATTGGCCATGGATTTGGTCATGTATCATTGATTTTGTCCACTTTTTCGTGACACATTAGTAATGACATTTCACCCTTAACCTCATATTGTGTTCACCCATATTGCCTTCAAAGATTGTTTAGTCCTTCACTCTAGTGGTGGAGATTTGTGTAACTGCGAAGCTTATGATAGAATACATGCTATAACTGTGCTTTGAGTGATCACCCCAAAATTGACACTTACACTAGAAGAGAGAATATGAGTTGTTCTCATTTCGTGAGGTGTTCGGCTTTGAATTATTCTAGCATAAGGAGTTTTTAAATTCATATCTTCTAGGTATTTGGGGATATCTTTTTAGAAAGTATTCTAATTAATTCTACTTTAGGGCAAGTAGAGTTCAAGTGGGGGGGGGGTATTTGATAACATCAAATAATCCTGACTTTGAAGTGTCAATTTCCCCCGATTATGCTCATATTTTATGTCATTTATATGGATATATACTCTTATTCCTTTATATTTTGTTTCCAGGTAAAATATGAGCATTGGAGCTTAGAGACGCGGATTTAGAGATTTTCCTAATGGTTGTATCTTAGTATGCTATAATTGAAGAAGCTACGGCGTAACTCATATTCTCAATTACACCGTATTCGGGATTTTGTTACAGAGACCAACTCAACTGCAGTTACGGCGGCACTCTCAACTCAAGTTACGCCATAACCATCTAGGTCATGGAGAATTTCGCGCCTCCGTCAAGTACGTCGTAACCTCCTAACATGCATTACGATGTAACCAGCACTATGAGACTTCTTGTTAATACAAATAAACCGTAAAAACTTTTTTTTTATATTTAGCGATCTCGTTATATTTTGTTGATAACAAATATAAAGTTATCATAAGTAAAATTATAAGAATACATGTTGTTTTGCAAAGTATATACATTTGGTCATTTACATAAATGTTGTAATAAAAAATTGTTGTAATATAATATGTAATAGGTTGAGTAATATCCAAGACCCATGACTCATACCCATAGAGCTAATCCATAACCCATGACCCATTGTATGACATCATGCATGAAATCATGTTGGGTAGTATCCAATACCCATGACCCAATGTCCACGACCCATAACCCATTGTCTAGATACATTTTATCTTGTTGGATACCCATTACCCAAAGTCTATAACCCATGGCTCATAACCCATAACCGATAACCCGGTTTGCAACCCAAAATCCGGACTATTCTGACCCAGACTACCGGATCCCTGGAAATGCACTGGCCGGATCCCTTGGGTGAGGGATCCGATGGAACCGTGGGACAGAAGGATTTTTACCTATAAATAGTGAGGCATTTCTTTATTGTTCCTTTCCCTTCTTCTTACAACTCTCTCATATATTATCTTACTCTCCAAACCTCTGATCATTTGATCATTCTAGTAGTTCTTCTATCTTTTGTTGTGATTCTCATATAGGTCCTTCACAAAGGCGAGATCACTCTATTCTACAAGTCATCCAAGCAAAGGGTCCTTGATTGATTTGTCCATCCACAAGATTTCTGTAGCATATCTTGTAATTCATATTTCACATAGTTGTTTTGTAATAGTTGTGTAAAGGTTTAGTTCTACCTCGTGGAAGAACTCGTTATTTATATTTGTATCGAAAAAAGTGTAAGCGACGTTGTGAGGCTTCTCCGCCAAGTTAAAGGAGCTTGTTGACATAGTGCTTGAACTCTCGAGTGGGGTACTCGGGGAGTGGAGTAGGGCAAGGAAGGTTTCCTCGTAGCCGAACCACTATATATCACTTGTGTCGCTACTTTCTATCCTTTTACTTTACTTGCTTTCTTTACTTACTTTACTTATTGCTTCGTACTATTTATCCATCCATACAAATTCACATAAGATCGAATCTAAATCTTTGAAACTTAAACTAAAATTGGTAAAACTATTCAAACCCCCCCCCCCTTCTAGTTTTCCACAATTGGCATCAAGAGCAAGGTTTTCAAAAAGTTTCAAAGTAAATTGTAAAATAAAAACTCTTCGATCAAAATGAGTTTTGAAAACTATAAAGAAGGGCAATCTATGCAACGACCTCCACTACTTGAACCTAAGGTCATGCTTGGTGGAGGGTATTAGAGGGTGGGGAAAAGGGAAAGCAATCATTAATTATGCTTGGTGGGGGGTAAAGGAATGGAGCATTACCCTAAACTAGGTAATGACCCATTGCACTACAAATTGAGGGTTAAGGTATTCATTACCCTTTGCATTCCTTAGTATACCCTTTGCATTTCCCATCCTATTTCCCTTAATTGAACCAAGCGGACCCTAATAGTTTTATTTATTGAAAAAATAGATTTGAAACTTATGTGAAATCTAAAGATATTTATCTTTGGTATACTATTGTTGAAGGTGATTTTTAAGCAACTATAAAAGATGGTAAAACCGGCAATGAAGAAAACATTTCTCATGATCGTCTCACTGACGACCAAAAGAAAAAGCTTTCCAAAAATAGTGAGGCAAAAATGGTTTTATATAATGCCTTACCCAAAAAGGAATTTGAAAGAATATCTATGCATAAAACCGCTAAAGAAATTTGGAACTCTTTGTTTGTAACACACCAAGGAAATCAACAAGTTAAAAACAACAAAATTGATTTATTTGTTCAACAATATGAAGAATTTTCATTATTGGATGAGGATAGTATTGATAATTCATTTGCTAGCTTTAATACTATTATTACTTCACTACAAGCACTTGATGAGTCTTTTTCTAGTCGTAATCGTGTCAGGAGATTTCTAAGGGCGCTTCCATCAAAATGGAGACCGAAGGTGACGGCCATTGAAGAATCCAAAGACTTGTCAATCCTCACTCTCGATGAACTCATAGGCAACCTAAAATTCTATGAGCTCGTACTCGCCAAAGACTCCGAGGTCTCGAAGGAAAAGAAAGAGAAACATAAATCTCTCACTTTAAAGGCCAAGAAAGTCTCAAGTGATGAAGAAACCTCATCTTCAGAAAGTGAAGACGAAGGGTATGCAATGGTGGTACGAGACTTCGAGAAGTTCTTTCAGAGAAAAGGAAGATATGTCAAGCAACCTTATAACGACAAGAAAGGGTTGCGAAAAAGCAAAGACGACAAAAAAGTGAAGGATGAACGTAAATTTTTTAAATGCGGGGATCCAAATCACTTTGTGGAAAACTAGAAGGGGGGATGTATAGAATGTATAGAAAGTTTCAAAAACTTTAGATTCGATCTTATGTGAATTCGTATGGATGTATAGAAAGTATAAAGCAATAAGTAAAGTAAATAATGAAAGAAAGTAAAGTAAAGGATAAAGAGTAGTGACACAAATGACTTATAGTGGTTCGGCTACAAGGACACCTTCCTTGCCCTTCTCCACTCCCCGAGTTCCCCACTCGAGAGTTCAAGCACTATGTCAACAAGCTCCTTCAACACGGCGAAGAAGCCTCACAACGTCGCTTACACTTTTTCTGGTACAAAGCTAAACACCAAGTCCTTAACACGGCGGACCAAACCAATACAACTATTACACAACAACTATGTGAAATATGAAATACAAGATCTTGCTACAGAAATATTGTGGAGGAACAAATCAACCAAGGACCCCTTGCTTGGATGACTTGTAGTATCGTGATCTCGCCTTTGAGAAGGACTGTTGGATCAGTCCCAGATAGATCTTTCGAGCCTTTAAGAAACATATAGAATACCTGTGTAATCACAAGCAAACTATAGAGAACCTCTAATAAACTTATACTCACGCGGAATATGAAAACAAGAGTTAAAGAAGATTATAACAACTAAACTTTTGATCCTCTATGGATCTATATTAATTCACTAATAATGTTTTTTAAAAGCGTACATAACATATAGCCGCAGGTTTCTTTTATACTATAAGAAACCCTAATACAACTGCTTACAAAACGCGTAAAAGATATGCATTATCACTTCCTAAAATAACTCATGCATATCCTAACTAATTACTAATAATACGGATACTACTATCCGCAGAAACAATACTATCAGCAGTAACTGCACTATCAGCAAAAACTGTTCTATCAGTAGAAACGAAATAAACTATTAGCAGGAACCTTATTAGTAGGAACGGCTATATACTATTACATTAATTTTAATAATTCCTAACAATCCTCCCCTAAACTTTAATTTGACTTAGTTAAATTCAAGTTTCTAGATAGATCTTTCATAGCAAGAGGATTGAGTCTCTCAGCAACTGAAGCAATGTAAGTAACCAGCAGCAGCTCCTAGAACCACCAGAAACCAGCAATGAAGGCCATGAATCCATCAACAACTCCTATGTCAGCAGCAGCAACAACAGTAACCTGAGTAGATTTGATAAGCCTTTTCCAAGTAGCTACTCACTCTTGGGCTAGCTAGTTCTTTGGTGGAATCATGACATCACCCTGGTGAACTAATAACCAGTCCAACACTTAGAACGTGAATCAATGGTGCGGTGGAGAACCCTAATGGTTTTTTGGCAAACCATCATAGCCATCAACGGATTTGAGATGTCTTTATCTGAAGCCGTTAACTCAGGACTAGCCATGGTATTCCACTGCCTTTACCACAAGCCATGAACTTGTGGGCTAGCCACCTCTTCATCTATGAGGACATGGTGAGTTGGGCACCATACAATTTATTGGAAAATTGTCAGTCATCCAACGGATTTGACATCTCTTTACCAAAGCCGTTTGCTCATGGAGTAGCCAATGTTTGGTGTGTGAGACCAGGGTACATTGATAACCCTCTGATTTTTAGTAAATCAGCAACTATCAACGGATTTGAGGACTCCCACCAGAGTCGTACCCCCATGCTGAGTTAACTCTTTATCATCTAAGACATGGTGAGTTAAGAACCATAGATGGGATAATACAAAACTGCACAACATGATCCTTAAATATAAAAGTTAGTATACAAGCAATATATACAAGAAAAGATTTTTTTTTATTATTTTTTACAAACTAAAGAAGAAAAGAAATAATATATAACAACAAGATACCATACTCAAGAAGTAGCAGCAACATTGGCAGCAATAATTCTGTCCTTTATGAGCTTAACCAACTACTCTACATGCAACATATCATTTCCAACATGTTCAGAAGAAAGCACTAGCTTGTGCTTTAGCATTTGTGTCATAACCTGCACAGATAAAGGATATTGCAAATCTGAAAACGTATACACATAATGACCACATACAGTTTGCAATACATGTACATGTGCCAAAGGATAAAACTTGCAAGCCCATACTTTCCAAGTTGCCTGACTATCCCAAACTTTGAACCTTTACCATCCTGATAAATAGAGTCAAACAGCACACGCAGATCACCCAGCAAAAAGAGACCAGCACCAGTTGCAGGATGAGTCTCAAAATACCTAGTGACCAATCCATACAACTTTATAAGATCCTGTCTATCCACTAGAGGTAGGATTTCACTCAGAAAAGAAAAATGCTTGAATGACCCATCTCTTCTATAAATGGTATTAATCATATTGCCCATGGATGGTGTGAGTTCCCATCGATCTAAAAGGGACCATAACACTGGTTCCTCATCAGAATCGTCAACCTTGATGAAGAAACCATAAGGAGCCTGTAAATCAAGTGTCCTTGAACCCCTTTTCTTAGCAATGCTCTTTTGTCTTCTACCAGGAGTGGAAGAAAGAGAAGAATCACCAGACTGATTAGCTTCAGGAGTAGGACCCACTTATGTACCCTCAGGAGTAACAGGATATGGTGTTGGATCAGTAGTAATGGGAACATCATCAGCAGAAGGATTTTTTGATTCATCAGTAGGAATGGGTGTAGCTTCATCAGTGGGAACAGGTGGTACATCTTCAGCAGAAACAGGCTTAGGAATATTAGAAGGATTCCTTGGTGTATCATCAGGAGGAATACTCAGAGTCTCTTCAACAGGAATAGTTGTTTCTGCTGGTGTCCCCAAAGGTGTGTTCATAGGTGGTGTATCCCTAGAAATGTTTCCTTGTGTACTTGGGATCTCCTCACTAAGCATTGTGGAATCTTTAGTAATCTCTTCAGGATGAATAGAAACATCTTCAGTGGAAAGTAGAATGTCATCAGAACCATCAGTAAACTTTAACCTCTTAGTCTCAGGTCCTTCCAAGATAGATTGAGGTCTCTTCAACCTTGTATATGGATTGATGCCATCCCTATTCAACTGTTTGATAATTTTCTCATATTCAGTCTTAAACTGTTTATCTGTCAATTTCTTCACGTATCCCATAGACCACCCAATGTTGTAGATAGCAGAACTCTAACACTTCACAAACTCCTTCATATGTTGTCTTTGTTAAGCTTGAGTTGGAGGCTTATCTCTCTTAGCTTTAGCCTTTCTTTCTGCATCTGCCATCCTCCTCTAATTCACCAATGCCATCATACTAGCAACAAAGTTTTCAGAATCAAATGCATCCCCCAAGATGGACTGAGCAAGTGATGGATTTGTAGTAACTTCACCCACAACCTGTTGCTAATTATCAGCTGTAAAGTGAAGAGAGGCATCATCAAGTTCTTTCTTCCTTTGAGGAGTTAGATCAGGAACTGTGGGAGTCTGTCTTTAAAGTTCTGCATCATAGTCAGCATGAACCTTTGCTGCCACTTCCCTGTCACTTTGTGCAATCTCATGAAGCCTAAGAACCCTAGCCTGTTCAGCTTTAAAAGCAGTAGAATCTAATTCCTCTTCTGTCATTAGAGCCTTTCCTTTATCCACTTGAGGAATAGATACTGGTATATCATCAGGAGTATCTTTGGGATCAGAAGGAATAGGAACAGAAATCTCAGCAGCATCAGAAGGGATCTCAGTAAGAGGAGAGTTGTCAGTAGCAATGGTATCAGGAGGATTCTGCACTGTATCAGAAGGAACATTGAGCTCAGTATTATCAGCAGAAATGAAGGTATCAGAAGAATCCATTGAGCTACCAGCAACAACATACTTAAACCTCTCAAATGCTGATCCTCCAGAGGTTTGCTTTGTCCTTCTCCTTTGAGTCCTTCTTCTTATAAAAACCTTAATTTCTGGGGTGATAACAGGCATAGACACATGATCTTTCTTTGATGCGGTATCATCCAAAGAAATAGAAGCCAGGGCATGTAGATCATCCAAATCAATATCCTCCTCATCCTTATCCTGCTCATCTTCTGATTCAGAAACTACAATCTTACTCCTCCTCTTATTCAGTCTATTTTCCAACTCTGTCACCCTTCCAATCAATTTTACAACAGCTCTACCAAGAGATTTCTTTGTTTCCTTAAGCTCTGCTTCAAGATCATCAACCTTTTGAACATATATGTCAAGCAAACTAGACATTTTCATCAGAATATCAGAATCCTCAGCTCCACCAACAGGTTTTCCTGAGGTGTTAGGAGCATCATTGGATCTGGGAGGAGACATATAATAATCACTACTAATATTGGTGTCATCCTCAAAAGTATGTCTAGGTGGACTCAAAGGTTGGTCAACATTCATCTCTGGTACAACAGGAGTTTGGTCCTGTGAGTCAGAAGCAATGATTGGCTCCTCAGGAGCAATAATCCTTGGTGATGGTGGGGCAATAGGTGAAGGGGATGGGGGTTGCTGGTCATCAGTGGAAACTGATCCAGATGCATCAGGAGCATTGGAGGCCCTAATATCAACTATATATGATGCAGAGGCACCAACAACATTATGGATGGGTGGCATAATGCCATCAGCAGCCTCATCATTAGATGGCTCATTTCCACCAGCAGCATCAGCTGCACCAGCACCTTCATTGCCAACGGGCAACATAGAAGGCAATAGGGGTCTATGCTCTCCGGCAAAATTGGTCCTCACGGTAGCAAATAGTTTAGCAGTCAAATTTCCAATTAATCTAGGGGTTTGATCTCAGGTCTCAATGCCTAATATTATTTGAAGAAATCTAGGATACATTAAAAACTTATGTTTGGTATCCTTTATGTGTTTAAGCATTTCCTCAAAAATGTACCTTGAAAAATTATAATCTCTACCTTGAGCCAAACAAATTATAGCAGTAGCAATTGAACTGGAGAACTGATCCCAACCCCCAGACTTAGGACTTAGATATTGAAGGAGGGTATGAACAAAAAATTTCCATTTAGGGCAAAATTTAGTTTTATACCATATGAATTTCCCATCAGTGGGATACCCTAAGCTATCCAAATCAGTGATTATTTCCTCTCTATTATTTTCAAAAACATCTCCTTCATCATTTAATTGCAACTGAGTCCTTATGAGTGACTCAGTAATGACACACTCCTGTCCATCAATAGTGGCCACAATCTCCTTGGGTTGAGATCGCTCATAAGCTGTGGCCCAAAATGGCTTGACTAACGAGTCATAAACAACTGACGGACTAAAAGTTAGGGCATACCTGAGTTTAGAGTGCAGAAGGAAATCAACCATAGGATCATACACATCACTTCCTTTGGCTCTTTCCAAGAATGCAACTTTATTGAGATCCCCTTTGAATGCAAGTGTTGCCATTGAATGATTTGAGAAGGTTGAAGATGGGTTTGGTTTAAAATGAGAGGGAATTGAGCAATTAGGTCGTGGGATAACTGTAATTGGTTATTTAAGTAAGTTACTTAAAATAACCATTTAAATTGGCAAAAAGCTCGCAACGAATCTTTGACCAATTTGACTTTAATCAAATCCCATAGTAAATTCCCAAATTCTACGAAACCAGCAGCATTCGAAAGTCAATCCGCAGAAACCATTTAGTCAACCAGCAGAAACCAACGAAAGTTTGACCACAATTTCTATGTCAAAGCTACCAGCAGAAACCATCACCCATCAGCAGGAATAACCACGAAACCAGCAGGAATGAAGAAAAGTCAACCCCTGCTATAATTAACTGGGCATTAAAATTTTGCAGTCTTAACCCTTATTAATTCATACAACAACCCAACCATTACTTCCATTAATTCTAACAAAGATACACCTTGACCTTGACTATAAAAACTACCCCTTACCTCATAATTCACATACAAACCATACAACCCTAACACCACAGTCGATCATCAAAATTACCACAATGAGTAACTCTCCTAACAGTCCAATCAAAATTTCTTCTGACTCATCAGAGAGTTTGCCATCCAATGATGGATGGTTAAACTACTTCCCTCCTAACTACAACAACCTAAATTTCACGTCCACAAACCCTCCACCTTCACCAGCACCACTTGGAACCTCTTCAGAGGATCTGCCTACCCCACCTTCACACTTGGAGTATGAAGATACCAGTTCTAAGCTAAACTCCATGCCCAGCTTTCTCTCAGTATATTCAGAAACTGATGATGAGAATGGTGGATCCTCCAGGCCCATGAATGTTGCTCCTATTGATGTGGTGCCACCTTTTTCTGTGCCTGTTGCAGGTCCTTCTGATCCAAGGCCAGGACCCTCCAATCCAAACCCTCAGAAGAGACAACAAGTTGTTCGTCTTCCTGCTTCTAGAGTGTGGGACTTTATCAGTAGATGGGGGAAACAGAATCAGAGGATGCCAGAGTAGGCAAAAAAGAGGCCTAAGTAGATGTCTTGAGGATGGAAGCTGGTGTCAGAAGTAGTCTTGTGTTTTGTTGAAGCTTGTGTTATGTTGTTGTCTTGTCATGTAGTTGTAGAAAGTCTCGTATCACCATACTACATCTTTGAATGCAGTGTTTTATCTAAATAAAATACTTTCATGCTTCTAGTTTAATCTCATTGCTACTGATTGTGTGTTTGACTTTTAATCTGCAAAAATGTTAGTAGAACACAGAATATATACATATATAAAAATATACAACATTAAATCCTCCCCTTAATCCAAAAGCCTCCCCTTAGGCATAATCCTCCCCTCAAACACATCAATCAGGGGTTGATCATGCCTATATTGACAACCAGAAATTGAAATCTAGGGCCATCAAAAGCTTTAGTTAACAAATCAGCCACATTATCATGAGTATGAATTTTGACCACTTGAATAAAATGTTTTTCATTAGCATCTCTGATAAAATGATGTCTAATTTCTATGTACTTAGTTCTTTGATGAAAAACAGGATTCTTAACAATGCAAATTGTACTTTAGTTGTCAATAAAGATTTTAGTGTTCATAAAATTGAACCCATAATCCAATAACTGATTTTGTATCCAAAGTACCTGACCACAACAGCTAGCAGCAGCAACATACTCTGCTTCAGTAGAAGATGTAGCCACTATAGTCTGCTTCTTGCATTGCCAGGAGATTAATCTCCTTCCCAGAAACTGACAACCCCCAGTAGAAGATTTTCTATCAAAGTTGTCACCAGCATAGTCACTGTCACTATAAGCTTCCAACACAAATGGAGAATCTCTAGGATACCAAAGACCCAACTTAGGTTGGCCTTTGAGATACTTAAAGATTTTCTTGACTGCATTCAAATGGGAAGTCAAAGGAGTGACCTGATGCCTGGAACAAGCACTGACTGCAAACATGATACCAGGCCTTGAAGCTGTCAAATAAATGAGTGAACCAATCATAGATCTGTATAGATGAACATTGACAGCAGGATCTGGTTCATTATTTGACTTAGGCTTTGGGGCTTATTTTCCAAATCAAACTTCTTGAGGATGTCATGCACATATTTCTCTTGACTGATGAAAATAGCATTTGACTGTTGCTTAACCTGTAAACCCAAGAAAAAGGTAAGCTCTCCCATAGCACTCATTTCAAACTCACTTTTTATTAACTCCTCAAATTCCCTGCACCAAGCTTCTTTGGTTGAGCCAAAGATAATGTCATCTACATATACTTGAACAAGGATGATATCCCTAGAGTTCTTCTTGATGAATAGTATCTTATCAATGACACCTCTCCTGTAACCATGCTTTAGCAGGAATGATGAGAGCCTAGCATACCATGCTCTTGGTGCTTGATGAAGCCCATAGAGTGCTTTAACCACCTTGTAAACCATATCAGGATTGTAAGGGTCCACAAAGCCTTTGGGTTGAGTCACATATACTTCTTCTTCAACTTCACCATAGAGGAAGGTACTTTTAACATCCATCTAATAAACCATGAAGCCCATATAGGAAGCAAAAGCTAAGAAGAGTCTGATTGCCTCAACTCTTGATGTTGGAGCAAAAACTTCGTCATAATCAATCCCCTCTTCTTTCCTGTAACCTTGAGCAACCAATCTAGCCTTATTCCTCACCAGAATCCCCCTTGCATCTCTTTTGCACTTCAGAATCCATTTTGTTCCAATTGCATATTTCCCAGTAGGCAACTGAACAAGCTCCTAGACATTCTGATTCAAAAACTGTTGCATTTCTTCTTGCATAGCAGCGACCCAATCTGAATCTGCTAGAGCCTGTGCAACACTGGTAGGTTCAACTTGGGAGAGGAAACAAGCAAATAGACAATGATGATAGTCTATGTGATTGTTCCTATGTTGATCCTGAATATAATTGAGAAATGCAGTTTCTCCAAATCATGTCTTCTTCACCTTACTTCTTGTTTGAACAGATGAAGTAGGATCACCAATAATCAGAGAGTGTGGATGAACCGTGTTAACCCTTTTAGTAACATTAGGACTAACATCAACTGAGGTGGACAGGTTATTAATAGTAGGGCCAAAGTCATCATCATATAAAGAAGAATCAAATAAGCCTGTTCTTGACAAATGATGAATACCGTCCAACTCAGAGCTTGAATATTGGGAATTGGCTGGATCAGATGGACTTGGAAATCGAGTGGGAGAATCATTGAAACCCAGAGTATCAACAGATGGAGTAGTTGAGGGAACCGCAAGAATAGTATCACTAGCAGGAGGAACAGGAACACTACCAGCAGAATTGATATCAGGAGCAACCGAACCACTATCAGCAGCATTGACATTATCAACAACACTCTGACCAGTAGGAATGGTAGCATTACCAGCAGGAATAGAAGCATTATCAGCAGCTTCAAGGTTCCTGCGGGCTTCAATAGTTGCCTGCCTTAAGAGTTCCTCTGTGTCTTTGGAGAATTCATAACCAAACTTTTCAGCATCATCCTTGGCTGCATGCTCTTGGCGTTGAAGCTTCACAAGTTCTTCTACATACCCTAAATCACTTTGAGTTACACCAGAAGAATCCTTGTCCTCAGTACCTGAAAACTGGTTAGTAGGAAAAGAAGGAACAACAATAAGTTGTTCATCACAATCTAAGTCTGAATCGTCATCTGAGGAACCTGAAATGTTAGTTTGTGAAACTTGTGGACCTGCAGAATGATTAGATTTGAAATGAGCATAACCTAAATGATCAGTTAAATAGTCAAGATCAAAGTACCATTCCTGACCAGCTCCCTGAACATTAGGTTTATCCTCCAAAAATCTCAGATTCAGTGTCTCCTCTATCCTCTTGGCAGTTATATTATACACCCTGTAAGCCTTACTATGAGCATAATAACCCACTATAAAACCCTCATCAGCTTTCCCTTCAAATTTGCCCAAATGATCACTGGTGTTCAAGATAGTCACATGACAACCAAAAGGTTTAAAGTAACTAATGGTATGAATCTTCCTAGACAGAAGTTCATAAGGTGTCTTATTGTGAGGATGAGTTATCAAAACCCTGTTCAAAACATAACAGGCAGTGCTGACTGCTTCAGTCCAGAACATGGTATGTAACTTAGAGTCAGCAAGCATAGATCTTGCTGCTTCAATAAGGGTTCTGTTCTTCCTTTCAGCAACTCCATTTAGTTAAGGATTCCTGGCATTGCTGTAATCCCTTTTTATCCCTGATCGAGTCCAAACCGTCAAGTTTATCACACAAGCTAACCACTTGTGAATGGTTAACCGTAATAAACTTCAAATAGCTCAGAAACAATGCAATGAAGATCAAGAGGAGTTTAGTGTTTCCCCAGGTCGTTAAGTCCCAACGAGCTGTGCACTGAATTACCAAACGTATAGTGATCGGGTGAATTTGAACGGGAAAAGGTTTGTGATTATGAATAATTATACCTAAAGAAAAAGTTTGTAAATTACAAGGGCTTAAATGCAAATTAAAGAAAATTAAAAAACTAAATTATATTAAATAAACGCTATCACTATTTTTAAAATGATGTTTTTGATTTTTCTTTTATAAATTTAAATTAACAACTACGTAACGTACAAAAGAAAATGTGAAATTGAAACAGAATTAATCCTAAAAATATAAAAATGAAATTTTTACAAACCTAATAAAAGAAAATTTTGAGAAAAAGAAAATTATTTTTATGACTATTTATTTAATTATTATTAATTAAAAACTATTTTTACCTATTTAATAATACCCTAAAATATAAGAAAATATGAAATAAAGCTAGAAAAGTGAAATTATGACTTAGAAAAATCTAAAATAACTAAAGAGAATTTTCAAAACTATTTTTGTATTTTTCTGATTATTTTTCTATTTTCTATGAATTAAAAACTATTTAAAACTAATTAAATTGCTAAAAATTACAAATTTAACTAAGAAAAATCTGGAAAAATATTTTTTTGACTTTTTATATTTATCTTAATCTATGAAAATTGAAAACTTATTTTTTTGAAGTTTTTCTGATTTATTTGTAATAAAGGCTAATTAAAAAGGCTTAAAAACTGTTTTAAATAAGGAAAAATAGCAAACAGTGATGAAAAATTATGAAAAATTCAGGAAAAGTCTAAATTAATATTCTAAATCTATGAAAAATATAAAAACAATAGCTTATGTGAAGGATTATGAAGCTGTAGAGAAAAGTGCTTATAAATAAGCACTTGAATTAAGCAAATGAACACCAAAGACCACCAAATGAAAGCAGAAGCTAGATTAAGCTATAACTAAGTGAAAACAACTTGTTCCAGCTACTCAGAACCTCAAGCTAACCAGCTATAAGCTTATGAGTCCAAAATCAAACAAGTAAAAATCAGTTTTGGGGTGCTTACTTCAAGCTCATGCAACTGCTTATTAATAAGCTGAATCAGAAAACCAGAAGTTGGAACCTAAAGTAGACCTGGCTAGCTACTTAAAAACCAAAAATGAGCCTAAGATAAGCTCAAATGAGCTTTTGACAAGCTCTACACAAACCTGTGCAGACTCAGTTAAAACTGAGTCAGTGCACAGGGCATTTTTGACCAAATTGACAAGCTGATTTAGAGCTTTTACAAAATTATTAAAAATCTGCAAAAATCATATTTCAAATCTTGACCAATTGAAGTTGTTAAATCCAAAATTTCACTGCATTTGAACCAGAATTGAGTCCATGAAAATTCAGCAAAGGTTGGGTAAAAACTGGTTTTTCACATTTTGACTTTTGACACAGAATTGAATCTTTGACTTTTATGAGATTTGAGCTTAAGTTGTTAACTGATTATGATGAATTAAGCTAAAATGAAACTGATGCAAGCTACTCTAATGATATCTGAACACAGATCAAGCTTATGATCTCACAAATTTCTAACAGACATAAAATTAGGACAGATTTATGAGGATTTTGACTTTGAGTGAGTTTTTGTGACAAGTGATGACTTAAATGGTTGTGTTTAACCTACATTAGACTGAAGCAACAGATTTTAACCAACAAATAGCACCCTAACTCAGATTACTCTACATATGCAAACACCCCTTATACTAACTGTCTTGCAACTTTAACTACTCTACCTACTGAGTTAGCTTATTCTAACACTGAAGCTGAATCAATGTGGTCTAATAACAGTTTACTGAACAGATAAAAGCTAATCCTAACCACAGATTCAAACTCAACAGATTTTGCAAACTAAATGAGAAATGGAAATAAGATAAAAACTCACAAGTTATCCATTTTATTAGCAGCTTATACCAGAACCATAACTATACTAACTTAAGCTATTCCAACCCAATCCAAGCTCTGCATCAACCCAATTCCATGACCAATTCCATTTGAAGCTTTTCAGTTGACTTTTGTTGACCGGATACCAAGATTGTTTGAACTTGAGTAATAAGCTTACCAGAAGCTATGAATAGCTTAAATAAGCTTATTTGAGTTTAAAAATAAGCTACTAGAAGCTTGAATATAAGAGCATGAAACTGATTTTTTAACAGTTAACATAAAAACTTGAAACTATAATAAAACTTTGAATTGATACTTGAAAGTAGATTACAATGATAAAATAACTTAAGTTTAGTGTTTAGAAACAGGAGATTACAATTTTAAACTTAAACTACAACATTGATATTAAAAACGACATATATGAAAAATGTGAACTAAAAACTACTACCAACTATGACTTCTCTTCCTTCTACTTATCATCAAAAAGTCTTCCACTTGTCCTCTAAGCCTTTCCCACTTTTAATCTTGGCCTTTGGATCACTTGAGACAATTTTGGCCGTTTGATGAATTTTTGGCGCCAAAATGGTTTTAACAGTTGAGGGGGGTTGAGTGAATGGAAGGAGAAGCATTAAATGATTCTTTTTTGGTTGTTGAGGTGGAGGGATAAGGTGTGGAGTATGTGAGCTGGAGGTGAGGTGAGTGTCTGGTTTTGCAGACAGTGGGTGAGGAAGAAGGTGGGCGGGAAAAAGGAGGGAGTTGACTGGGTTTGACCTGGTTTAATATTAGGGAGGGGTCAAAACAGGGGGTCAAGTGGGTATATGGCAGGGGTCACAGGTTCAAAAGAGGCCAAAGGTCCAATGGTTTGGTATTAATAGCAAGGACTTGTCTTGCAATTTCTGAAAGTTGGAGGACCAAAGCTGCCAATTTTGCAAAGTTATGCCAAGGGACCAATTATGACAAGTTTCAATAGTACAAGGACCATAAAAGACATTTTCAAACTTCCAAGGACTATTTTTGCCAAATTTGAAACTTGAAGGACCAAACTTGTAAATTCTCAAAACTTTTGAAATTTTTCACCAAAGGACTAATTATGACAACTTATGATTTCAAAAGGACCTTTGGTGACTTTTCTTTTAAAATAAGTGCTCAGGGACTATTTTTGACAACTTTTGAAACTTGGGGGACTAAAACTGCCAATTATGCAAACTTAGCTCATTTTTCATCTGATTTTAAACATTTTGCATCTGAAACATATAAAATGCAATTTTGAGATATTTTCAGTATTTTGATGCATTTCTGAGCGTTTTTAAATGTTTTACAGTTCAGATTTGACCAAAAATGATGAGTATTTACACACTCATCAATCCCCCACACTAAACTATTGCTAGTCCCTAGCAATCTTTTGAGAAAACTTAATGGATTTGAATCTCTTTACCAGAAGCCATTACTTCTGGAGTAGCCAAATGTTTCAGTTCAAGTAAGAACCTTGGTACACCGATAACCAAATGATTTTGAGCAAACCACCAGCTTTCAACGGATTTGATTTGTCTTTACCAGAAGCCGTTTGCTTCTGGACTAGCCAACTCTTAGATAAAATATCTTTGGTGAGTCGATTACCAATTATGGTTTTCCAACTGCCTTTACCACAAGCCATAAACTTGCGGGCTAGCCAACTCTTCACTAATTAAAGATATGGTGAGCTGAACACCATACAATTTTGGCCAAATTGCAAGCCGTCAACGGATTTGAGATATCTTTACCAAGAGCCGTTTGCTCCTGGATTAGCCAATCCTTTAGTTTATTAGACATGGCGGACTGATAACCATAAGTTGAGTAAGTGCAAAACACTTACTCGAAAAAAAAATTTGGCCAAAAATGGGGGAATTGGGCGGTATAATTACATGATAAAATTCGTGAGAATTCCCCTCCACACTAGAAATGAATATTGCCCTCAATATTCAAAGTACCGGCGGTTATGCCGAAACAAAGAACGTAAAAGGGAAATACTACGGCCTTTTTTTTTTTTTTTTTTTTTTTTTGGATAACTTTATATACAACAGCGGGGGGCAACTCCCCCACACTAGGGTGGTAGAAAGTAGAAAGAAGTCAGAAATATGGGTGAAAACCCATATAGTGTGCTACTGTTTTTTGATTCCCGAGTCGCTAGCTTGACTCGACCCCGTATTCATTTGTTCTTGGGGAAGCAACGTGGAAAACCAATCTCGGTCGGTCTTTCGTTCACAGTGTTAATAAACATATGAACATCAGAAAGTTCCACACCGACGAGATACAACCGCGGTATTGTTAATAGTAGAAACTATAAGGGATGATACCGGGGTCAAAGATGGTGTCCTCATTCCCGAAAGAGAAAAGGGAAAGAGCAACCACACCATCTGTGAAGAATGGAATAAGGATGTGCATGAGAATGCATGTCCATTCCTCATCAGTAAGAAGCAAATCACCATTTTTGACATTTTTAAGCTTAAACTTGAAGCTTATATGGTGATTGTCAATAAGATGTCCGGGAGGGAGGGTTGGAAACGGTTCTTCAATCAACAGATTTTCCAGAAAAAGGATGTCCCCCTCCGAATCAAAGTAAGTATTATCAATTCCTGTTGTAATTGACTCATCACTAAGAAAGGCATCGACTTCATTCTAAAAGTTATCATCTTCCTCATCAGTAGTGAGAGAAGGGATGGAAGAGTCGGGAATAATAAGACTAGGAGATGATGGATCATTTTTGAGCAATTCTTCAATGGAAAGAATGTCTCCCATTGGATCACAAACATCATCATCCAATTCAGATGAAACTGAAGAGAATTTGGTTTCATTCACAGAGTTAACAAACTCGATACGATAAACTGATTCCGGAGGTGGGACAAGTGGTGTGCTCTTAGAGCTAGCAATTTCCACCACTTCCGATAAAGTCTCCGATTCTAGATCATCATCATCAAGAACACTGTTGACTTCCCTGGTACAACTTTCAAACCATTTGTTTGAACCAGGGTTGATTTTCAAAGCTTTTAGCTCAGCACGTTTTTGGTGACTCCTTTTAACAGTGAAATTTGAGAGTGTTGCATTGATTCTTTCATATTTTCGATCAATTGTGGCAACATTCTGTTTGGATAGAGGTTTGGAGTTCTGGTTGATATTAAACGTGAGTTCTTCGTTGTCAACCCGTATGGTCAACTCTTCAGCAAATACATCAATTAGAGCACGACTCGTTCTCAAGAAAGCTCTCCCTAAGATGAGGGGAACTCTAGGATCTGTATCAAAGTCTACTACAACAAAGTCAGTAGGAAAGTGAAACTTTCCTACTTTCACCACGACATCCTCGGCTATCCCAAGTGGACGAGTTATGGTACGGTCCGCTAGCTAGAGTGTCATACAAGTGGATGTAAGTTTAGGAAGAGACAGTTTCTTCCATACTGAGAGTGGCATGAGGTTAATGCTTGCGCCAAGATCGGCCAAGGCGGAGCATTGAACCATCCCCAAGAAATCACACGGGATTAAAAATCTGCCGGGGTCTTCAAGCTTTTTGGGAAGCTTCTTTAGAAGTACCGCTGAGCATTGCTCATTGAGAGGGGTTTTAGCCATCTCAGATAACTTATCTTTGTTGCTCAGTAAGCCTTTAAGCGTGGATGCAAATTTGGGCATTAGAACGAGAGCATCAACGAAGCTTATATCAAAGTGTAGTTCATCGAAAATTTGAATTTTTTTTTTTTTTGGTTTTCTCTTTGAGCTTCTCATCATGCATTCTTGATGGGTAAGGAAGCTGACTAGACTTTTGAGCCGGGATAGAAGTCATTTCTGGCTCAGAATTTGTTTTCGGAACTTCGGGTTCCGGACTTAAAGCTTGGACTACCGAAGGTGGGACGTGTGCGGTACTTCGTGGGCTTGAGAAATGCACCTTGTCCGTTGTATCCTTGGTAACTTGACTCATTGCTCCTGGTGGAGGAGGCATTGGAGTCGAAGGTCCATTGTGCGTCTTACCACTACGAGTGGTGACGACTTTCAACTCGGCATTTGGATTTGGAACTGTATTGCTTGGGAGTCCTCCAGAAGATGACGAAGCTTTGTTCATATTCATGTTCATGAAACTGCTCATCATATTCTTCAACTCATTTGTCTGCCGAGACATTGTGGTATCAATTTCCTTTTTTAGCTCAACTCTCATGTTATTGATCTGAGTTTGCAATGAACGTATGCTTGACTCAGTAATTTTCATGAAGTCATTTGGTAGGGGAGCTTGAGAAGGTTGTTGATAACTTTGCTGATTTGGAGCTTGATATGGTTGGTTGAAATTGTTCCAGTTTTGATTGAAATTTTGAGAGTTATTGAAGTTTTGTCCTTGATTCGGAACAAAGCGATTTTGATTGCCATGGTTTTGCACAGGAGAAAAACCAGGTGGTGTCATACCGCTAGATGCACGGTAGTGAGGATCAGCTTGTGGTCGGTATTGATTGTGGTTTACAGAAGCTACGGGAGCTTGGTAAAAAGAAGCATCGGTTGCTTGACAATCATAATACGCGTGTGGACCACTACAAGTTTCACACACCTTGTTTACGGATTTGATTGGTTCCGGCTTATGAATTTCGCTTTTGATTTCCTTTACCTCTTTCATCATACAACGGATGACGTCCGTTAGAGTGGCTAACGGAGCGGCTAACTCGGAAGAGTTACCGGATGAAGAAGCAGGAGTGTTCGGAATATTGACTTTGTTGCGAGAAATAGGAACTTTTGATTTTTGCTCGCAAATCTCAATCACATCTTTAGGCTTACGATTCAAGATATTGCCACCGGCGGCTGCGTTCAAAGAATCTTGATCGTTACCGTTCAACCCATTATAAAAGATATTAACTTGTTGAAGCTCCGTGAATTCATGATGGGGGCATTTCCTGAGGAGATCTTTGAATCTCTCCCATGCCTCTCCAAAGTTTTCATCGAAATTTTGACGAAATCCAGAAATTTCATTTTTAAGATTAGTCATCTTTGATGGAGGAAAGAAATAATTGACAAATTTTTGAACAAGATCCTCCCAAGTTTCGATGGATCGAGGGGGTTCTTTTTCCAGCCAAATCCGGGCTGTCCCCTCAAGTGAGAATGGAAATAGCATCAACTTGATCACTTTTTGTGGTACATCTTTGAAATTGATCGTTGAGGTCAACTTGTTAAACCAATGGATGTGTGCATACGGGTCTTCTCGATCAAACCCATGGAATTGATTCGTAGACACAAGTGTGATCAAATGTGTCTTCAATTCAAAATGATCAGAATTGATTGTTGGTAAAACGATAGCATCTCCATAACCCTCGGTGGGTGCCTGGAGCATTCCCGCCATAGTTCGTTCGTCTGCCATATTGTTGCTTGGAATAGTACGAATCTCGGGTTCGACTATTTGGGCAGCACGTCTATGAGAACGTCTTCTAGGAATTTCTGCTAGATCACGAAAAGGACTCAATGATCTTGAAGAACGAGTGCGCATGCACTAGAGTTAACTCTAAGGAATCTCAGAGCCAAGGGAATTATGAAAATGGGGAAAGAGGAATATTTTTGAGTTTTATGGTTTTGAAAAGTAGATATAACAACAAATCCAATTAAAACAATATCGAGGCAAAACGACAGTGAACTTAAACCAATAATCACAAGATGAATGGCTTCTTTGAAAAAGGTACACCACTCACAAGGACACAAAGGCAAGTTTTAATCTTTGGTTCGGGAACTTATTATGGTCGTACCCCCAGTTAGGTAGTACACTGCCTTGGTTTGCGGTGGTAATTTTTTATGTTGTTATTATTAAACAAAGAAAACGACAAATCTTTTTGTATTTTTATCTTATATATATATATAAACAAAAGAAAAATATTTTTGTGTTTTATACGTTTTAAGATGTTTTTGGATTTTTGGTTTTTATAAGAAAATATAGATATATAGATGGTTTTATAAGAAAATATAGATATATATAGATGCTAAACGTAAGATAATTAGCACAGCTCCCCGGCAGCGGCGCCAAAATTTGATCGAGTCCAAACCGTCAAGTTTATCACACAAGCTAACCACTTGTGAATGGTTAACCGTAATAAACTTCAAACAGCTTAGAAACAATGCAATGAAGATCAAGAGGAGTTTAGTGTTTCCCCAGGTCGTTAAGTCCCAACGAGCTGTGCACTGAATTACCAAACGTATAGTGATCGGGTGAATTTGAACGGGAAAAGGTTTGTGATTATGAATAATTATACCTAAAGAAAAAGTTTGTAAATTACAGGGGCTTAAATGAAAATTAAAGAAAATTAAAAAACTAAATTATATTAAATAAACGCTATCACTATTTTTAAAATGATGTTTTTGATTTTTCTTTTATAAATTTAAATTAACAACTACGTAACGTACAAAAGAAAATGTGAAATTGAAACAGAATTAATCCTAAAAATATAAAAATGAAATTTTTACAAACCTAATAAAAGAAAATTTTGAGAAAAAGAAAATTATTTTTATGACTATTTATTTAATTATTATTAATTAAAAACTATTTTTACCTATTTAATAATACCCTAAAATATAAGAAAATATGAAATAAAGCTAGAAAAGTGAAATTATGACTTAGAAAAATCTAAAATAACTAAAGAGAATTTTCAAAACCAATTTTGTATTTTTCTGATTATTTTTCTATTTTCTATGAATTAAAAACTATTTAAAACTAATTAAATTGCTAAAAATTACAAATTTAACTAAGAAAAATCTGGAAAAATATTTTTTTGACTTTTTATATTTATCTTAATCTATGAAAATTGAAAACTTATTTTTTTGAAGTTTTTCTGATTTATTTGTAATAAAGGCTAATTAAAAAGGCTTAAAAACTGTTTTAAATAAGGAAAAATAGCAAACAGTGATGAAAAATTATGAAAAATTCAGGAAAAGTCTAAATTAATATTCTAAATCTATGAAAAATATAAAAACAATAGCTTATGTGAAGGATTATGAAGCTGTAGAGAAAAGTGCTTATAAATAAGCACTTGAATTAAGCAAATGAACACCAAAGACCACCAAATGAAAGCAGAAGCTAGATTAAGCTATAACTAAGTGAAAACAACTTGTTCCAGCTACTCAGAACCTCAAGCTAACCAGCTATAAGCTTATGAGTCCAAAATCAAACAAGTAAAAATCAGTTTTGGGGTGCTTACTTCAAGCTCATGCAACTGCTTATTAATAAGCTGAATCAGAAAACCAGAAGTTGGAACCTAAAGTAGACCTGGCTAGCTACTTAAAAACCAAAAATGAGCCTAAGATAAGCTCAAATGAGCTTTTGACAAGCTCTACACAAACCTGTGCAGACTCAGTTAAAACTGAGTCAGTGCACAGGGCATTTTTGACCAAATTGACAAGCTGATTTAGAGCTTTTACAAAATTATTAAAAATCTGCAAAAATCATATTTCAAATCTTGACCAATTGAAGTTGTTAAATCCAAAATTTCACTGCATTTGAACCAGAATTGAGTCCATGAAAATTCAGCAAAGGTTGGGTAAAAACTGGTTTTTCACATTTTGACTTTTGACACAGAATTGAATCTTTGACTTTTATGAGATTTGAGCTTAAGTTGTTAACTGATTATGATGAATTAAGCTAAAATGAAACTGATGCAAGCTACTCTAATGATATCTGAACACAGATCAAGCTTATGATCTCACAAATTTCTAACAGACATAAAATTAGGACAGATTTATGAGGATTTTGACTTTGAGTGAGTTTTTGTGACAAGTGATGACTTAAATGGTTGTGTTTAACCTACATTAGACTGAAGCAACAGATTTTAACCAACAAATAGCACCCTAACTCAGATTACTCTACATATGCAAACACCCCTTATACTAACTGTCTTGCAACTTTAACTACTCTACCTACTGAGTAGGTTATTCTAACACTGAAGCTGAATCAATGTGGTCTAATAACAGTTTACTGAACAGATAAAAGCTAATCCTAACCACAGATTCAAACTCAACAGATTTTGCAAACTAAATGAGAAATGGAAATAAGATAAAAACTCACAAGTTATCCAGCTTATTAACAGCTTATACCAGAACCATAACTATACTAACTTAAGCTATTCCAACCCAATCCAAGCTCTGCATCAACCCAATTCCATGACCAATTCCATTTGAAGCTTTTCAGTTGACTTTTGTTGACCGGATACCAAGATTGTTTGAACTTGAGTAATAAGCTTACCAGAAGCTATGAATAGCTTAAATAAGCTTATTTGAGTTTAAAAATAAGCTACTAGAAGCTTGAATATAAGAGCATGAAACTGATTTTTTAACAGTTAACATAAAAACTTGAAACTATAATAAAACTTTGAATTGATACTTGAAAGTAGATTACAATGATAAAATAACTTAAGTTTAGTGTTTAGAAACAGGAGATTACAATTTTAAACTTAAACTACAACATTGATATTAAAAATGACATATATGAAAAATGTGAACTAAAAACTACTACCAACTATGACTTCTCTTACTTCTATTTATCATCAAAAAGTCTTCCACTTGTCCTCTGAGCCTTTCCCACTTTTAATCTTGGCCTTTGGATCACTTGAGACAATTTTGGCCGTTTGATGAATTTTTGGCGCCAAAATGGTTTTAACAGTTGAGGGGGGTTGAGTGAATGGAAGGAGAAGCATTAAATGATTCTTTTTTGGTTGTTGAGGTGGAGGGATAAGGTGTGGAGTATGTGAGCTGGAGGTGAGGTGAGTGTCTGGTTTTGTAGACAGTGGGTGAGGAAGAAGGTGGGCGGGAAAAAGGAGGGAGTTGACTGGGGTTTGACCGGGTTTAATATTAGGGAGGGGTCAAAACAGGGGGTCAAGTGGGTATATGGCAGGGGTCACAGGTTCAAAAGAGGCCAAAGGTCCAATGGTTTGGTATTAATAGCAAGGACTTGTCTTGCAATTTCTGAAAGTTGGAGGACCAAAGCTGCCAATTTTGCAAAGTTATGCCAAGGGACCAATTATGACAAGTTTCAATAGTACAAGGACCATAAAAGACATTTTCAAACTTCCAAGGACTATTTTTGCCAAATTTGAAACTTGAAGGACCAAACTTGTAAATTCTCAAAACTTTTGAAATTTTTCACCAAACGACTAATTATGACAACTTATGATTTCAAAAGGACCTTTGGTGACTTTTCTTTTAAAATAAGTGCTCAGGGACTATTTTTGACAACTTTTGAAACTTGGGGGACTAAAACTGCCAATTATGCAAACTTAGCTCATTTTTCATCTGATTTTAAACATTTTGCATCTGAAACATATAAAATGCAATTTTGAGATATTTTCAGTATTTTGATGCATTTCTGAGCGTTTTTAAATGTTTTGCAGTTCAGATTTGACCAAAAATGATGAGTATTTACACACTCATCAATCCCCTTAGATCCTTAGAGTTTAATTAATTTGGCATTTTTGAACTCTGTCCCATTATCGCACCTTATGGCTTTAACCTTTTTGTTCAACTGGTTTTCAATCAGGGCAATAAATGTTTGAAGAACTTGAAATGTTTCATCCTTAGTTCCCAAAAAGAATACCCAGCAAAACCTCTTGTAATCATCAGTAACCACCAGACAATAATACTTGTGATCAATGCTTCTGATAGATGTGTGACCAAAAAGGTCCATGTGAAGAAGCTGTAATGGTTCTGATATTGTGTTGACTGCAGTAATGGACTTTTAAGAAGCCTTATGCTGCTTTCCCTTGTTGCAGGCCACACAATTATGCTCATTAGTGAAGACTTTGGAAGGAAGTCCATGGACCAAACCATGTTTTGCCAGCTTGTTGATAGTTTTGAAATTAACATGAGCCATCCTTCTATGCCATTTGTTAGATTCATCCAAGGATGCTTTTGCCACCAAACAAGCCAAATCTCCTTCAGGCTGGACATCATTAAGATTGAATGTATATAAATTATGTCTCCTAGGAACCTTCAACACTGCTTGACTGTCATTAGGTATCTTAAAGTCTTTAGAAAGCACAAGACATTCATTATCAGTGAAAAGAACACTATTCTTCTTGTCGTAGATTTGAGACACAGAAAATAGATTGAAATTTCTGAGTTCTTCCACATAATACACATTTTCAAAGTCCAACTTGGAGGTCCTAATGGTTCCTTTCCCTGTTATCGTGCCATCTCCTCCTCCAAAACTAATAGTGCCTCCATGTAGAGAAACAAAATCATGCAATCTTTCTCTGTTCCCTGTCATACTCCTAGAACACCCACTATCAGCAATACCTAAATCTTTATTTGTATGAGGATCATCCTACAAGTTAGAAAAAATATACAACAACATTAGTATACATGGAGACCCAAGTCATGACTGACTTGGGCCTGCCTTGTGGATCATAGATGAAAAACCTGTAGATTGATGAGATCCACCATTGTTCTTGGATTCCTGAACTAAGTGAGGTTTGCATTGTCCCTAAGAGAAACCTGTTGAGGACTTAACATCAGTATCCCATCTTGCCCCCTTTTATACAATGGGTCATTATTAACAGGCCTATATCCATTCTGAAAATAAGTACTGGTAGGTCTAATTAATGACCTATGAACATTTCTTCTCCAATATGGTGAAAAAGGTCTATCAGCAGAAACTGGCTTTCCAGCAGGAGTTGGGTTACCAGCAGTAACTGGCTTACCAGCAGAAACTGGGTTACCAGTAGAAACTGGCTTACCAGCAGAAACTGGGTTACCAGTAGAAATTGGCTTACCAGCAGGAACTGGTCTACCAGTAGGATTGGGTCTGCCAGTCCTCACATGTTTTCCAGTAGGAAAAAATGGAGGAATATTAGTCACATCATTCCATATTGGTCTTTGCCTCTGTTGGCTAGTACAAATACCCATTCGTTTCTTATAAAAATCACAATCTTTAATAAGATGAAATGTACTACCACAAACAAAACAAGATTTCTTCTTAAAAGGCTTGTTCATAACATGAGATGTCTGATTACATACAAACTTATTCAAACCACAACCAAAAACTAAATTGTTTTTAACATAATTAAAAGAACAAGAAATGATTTTAAAAGAAGCTGTCTTTGAAGTTGATTCATCAGCAGCAACTCTTGGGTCAGGGTCAACTGGCAAAGGCTTGGGTGAGGCAGACTTGGGAGAGGTAGACTTGTCACTTGAATCATAACTGGCAAAGTCATGGGTCTCTGAGGTCCTATCATTGGAAGAACAAGAGACAAAATCATTAGTTTCACTACCAGTTTCAAATAAGTCATTAGACTTTTGGCCATAGGTCATATGTGATTCATCCAAGTCTGTGTCTGGGGAGGGTGGCCTAACAATACCATTAATTGAGGAAGGAACTGAATGCATTTCTCCTTGTTTTACAAACTTAACAGGTTTTTGATATTTTTCTTCCTCATCATCAGTGACAGGGTCAAAAACACTATAGTCATTAGGGTTATATACTTCATCTGGACCAATATAGTCCTTGAAGCCGAACCCCATCTTAGTTTTTACAGACATAGAACTTCTTCATAATTTATCTAGATTCTTAGCTTGTTCTTGCCACTCTTTATGTCTAGCCACCTCTCTTTCTAAATTAGCCTTTAGATCCTCTTTTTCTACATTTACCTTTACATTTTCATTCTCAGTAAATTTTAACAAGTTAGTGGTGTTTTCTAAATCTCTTTCTAGCACCCTAATTTTCTCTTCAAGGGCCAATTGATTTTGTTGGTACCAAACCTTTTGTGTTTCCAGAGTTTTGACAGTTTTCTTATAGGCTTGAACCTGAATAAAGTTTTCTTTATATTGGCCATCAATATCATCAAACTCTCTTTTAAGGGCATCATACTTATCATTACAACCAAATATAAAATTATTTACCTGATATGAGATACCCATTAGGGCAAACTCCACAACAGCATCTCCAGTCTCAGCAAGCATTCCAATCTGAGAAGAACTGCCCTCCTTATCTTCAGTCACATGAGCAGTCCAGTCAAGCATTGAGTCCACAGACACCAGGGCTTTAGGGTCCTCTTGTTCCTTGAGCTTGAATGCAAAATATCTTTTCTTGTCACTTCCCTTCTTATCTGGGCATTCCCTGGCAAAGTGGCCTAATTGATTGCATTCATAACACCTGACCTTCTTTCTGTCAAACCTGGCTGCTTCCCTTCCCTGGTAATTGATCTTCTTGCAAGACTTCTTCTCAAACCTTTTGACTTTTATAGCAAGCATAGCCATCTGCCACTTTATGTCCAACTCCTCAAAGTCCCACTTATCCACCAAATCAAAATCCTCATAGGCCAACTGCTGTTGAGGTTCAGTGTCAGCAACAAATGAGTAAAGCACATCCTCCATTACATTACTTGACTTTGATTTTCTTGTTCCAGAAGAGGTGTATGTTGTGGTTGCTGCTGATGACGAGGTGGGACTCTTAGCATATGACATCTTGGTGTTAGCACTAGTAGCACTAACAAACGCTGAATTTGTTAGAGTGAGAGAATAGCTGGAATGACCCCTGATATCAATTTCAAGAGTTCTAAACTTGTTGTACAAATCATCAAAGCTTAAGTATTCAAGGCCACCCTTTGCCTTGAGAGTAAAAGCAACCTGCCTCCAGGAAGAAGGTAGAGCCCGCAGGAACTTGTTGTTTCATTCTTCATTGTCAGGTTTGGACCGCATCTGACTAAGCTGGCTCAAGATTTTCTGAAACCTGTCATACCCCTTGTGTATGCCTTCCTCTTCAGAAATCGTAAAATCCTGAAAGTCCTGATTGAGCATTGTCTTTCTCATTTTCTTGGATTCTTCCTTACCTCCAAACCTTGCCTTGATTGCTCTCCAGATTTCCCTTGCATCATCAAGATGTTGGAAATCACTCATATGTTCATTTGAAAGTGCTTGGAGCAAGGTATTCCTAGCCTTGGTTTCCCTCTGAAGTGCAATATGTTCTTCAGTAGTTGCTGCTGGAAGAATTATCACGTTTCCATCAGTATCTCTTCCGGTCTTCTTCTTACTGTTACCTTACAGGACAATGTTCCAGAGATGGTAGTCACTGTTGGTGATCCAACTTTCCATCTTCATTGCACAGATTTCATATTCGTCCTTCTTCAGATAGGGAAACTTTGCATTGTTGTTTGACATGGTGGTAACAACCTGCTGAATTGTTTGAGACTGAGTACTGGTCTCAGGCTGTTCCTTATCATTTTCTGAGTCCAACATTGTTAGAGAGTTTTTAGGGTTTTGAGAGAGAGTATGGTAATCTTCTTTAAGAGATTCTCACCAGGCTCTAATACCACTTGTTGGATCAGTCCCAGATAGATCTTTCGAGCCTTTAAGAAACAAATAGAATACCTGTGTAATCACAAGCAAACTATAGAGAACCTCTAATAAACTTATGTTCATGCGGAATATGAACACAAGAGTTAAAGAAGATTATAACAACTAAACTTTTGATCCTCTATGGATCTATATTAATTCACTGATAATGTTTTTCAAAAGCGTACATAACATATAGCCGCAGGTTTCGTTTATACTATAAGAAACCCTAATACAGCTGCTTACAAAACGCGTAAAAGATATGCATTATCACTTCCTAAAATAACTCATGCATATCCTTACTAATTACTAATAATACGGATACTACTATCTGCAGAAACAATACTATCAGCAGTAACTGCACTATCAGCAGTAACTGCACTATCAGCAGAAACTGTTCTATCAGTAGAAACGAAATAAACTATTAGCAGGAACCATATCAGTATGAACCGCTATATACTATTTGATGACGTATAGTCCGTATTCGGGTCATGAACCCGGCCAATAACGCTACTAGCAATTGGGCCCAGTACGCATGGGCTAAATCAGTAACGGTTTGGGCCCACGAAGGCCCAACCCAAAGTTATGTATGGCTAACAATATCGGATATCCCCTATCTTGGGAGATAAGCATCCGATAACCGATTTAGGCGGGATACGCCGAAGCTTGAGGAACACGAAACCAACAAGGATTTCGTGTATATATAAAGGGTATCCCTGCCCTCATTAAAGGTACGATTTACAAAACCCTAATTCTCAACTATACCCTAAACCGATTACTTACTCTCACGCCGGAGGATAATCGTGGGAAACAATCCCACGATAAGTCTAACGATGTCTTTTGTTTTCTTAGTGCGCAGGTCTCAAGCATTAAGATCTAATTGATACAGAATCAGAACCCAAATAAGGAACGCCCAACTTTTGTATCAACAAGTGGCGCCATCCTTGGGACCCGAACACTAAGAACTAGAATGACAAATCAAGGAAACCAAAACCAGCGATCGCATGACGACTTACAAGGAAAGAAAAAGCAGAGCGGATCAGCCTCCAAGCAAGCCTCTGGGACAACCAGCGTGGCTAAAAACCAAGGCTCAGATCTGGTCTTCCCAATAGTGGAACCGCGCACGGGGACAACCCATGCCACCACAACAACAACCAACGTGGAGAATCTGCCACGTAACCTTTTCACCACTCCCCTACCGGAAAAAGATCTCACAAAAAATCCAAGCGCACCTCTCCGAAACTGGAGCCCAGATGTCGAAACAGATGCTCTAGCACTGGAAGGGGTTACGCCTGAGTTAGCGCCAAGTGACTTCGTATCTCAAAACTATGAAGCCTTGGCCGCCCTTATGCAGGAGGAAGCGAGAAAAAGGTCAAGTCAGAGCTTGAAATCCCAACTAAACTTTGACACAGAGTATGAGGTATCTCCATCACACCTTCAGAAGGAGAGGCGCGGGAAAGATAGCCGCAGAACTCCAGTGTTTACTAGGATTGGGAAGAGAGTTGAGGATGATGCAGCGGCTGACCTGCAGTACCTGGAAGAATCTGAAGAGGATGGACGGCGTACCAATATCCACGATAGGCTTGGAAGCCGCAAGGTTCATGACAGACTGGGACGACGACGCTCTCCAAGTGGAAGCCCTTCAAGCTCAGATTCTGAAGACAATAGGCGTAAGCGCCGAAAGAGAAGAAGTTCATCCTCTTGAGACTCCTTAGACGGTCGGCGCAAGCGCCGACAAAGGGAAACCACGTTCTTTGGTGATTCCTCAGACAACGGGGATAGCGAAACGGGACACTGGAAGTCCAGAGGAAGATATCGCGACCAGGAGGAGGAAGATCTATCTCTCCCCTGGCGCCGCCAAAAAGTGGATGCGTTCACTCGGCGCATCAGTGATTTCTCAGAAAATAAGAGAAGGCGCATGCCCGCCAATGTGAAAACCTATGATGGAACAAGTGATCCAGATGATCACCTAAAAAATTTCGAATCAGCTGCTACCATCGAAAATTGGCCACAGCCTGTATGGTGCCATATGTTCAATTCCACATTAGTGGGTAATGCACGAAACTGGTTCGGCATGCTTCCACGCAGAAGCATTGACGGTTTTGAAGAATTGCGAAAATCGTTTCGCCTGGACTTCACTCAAAGGAAAAAGTACGCCAAAAACCCCGTCGAACTCGCTAGAGTAAAACAGCGCTAGGGGGATTCTACAAGCGCTTACGTGGAGCGCTTCAAAGATGAGTGCATACAGGTCAAAGCATGCCCAGAAGTACTGAAGATCTCAGGGTTTATGAATGGGATCAATAACCCAGAACTCATAAAAAGAGTAAACGACAAGATCCCCCAGACCTTTGATGAACTTATGAAACGGACAAGGTCCTTTATCCAAGGAGAAGCAGCCGCGGCGGATAGCAGGAAAGGCTATTCAAACTATAGGTCACAAGAACAGTCCCGGAGACAATCCACTAACCAGAGTAGCAACCGTAACAAAAACTACCGCGGCCAAGGGAGCGGACGAGATAATGACAAATATACACCGCTAACCAAAACTCCAAAGGAGATATTCGCAACTGAAGGCACAAACTTCCCTAGGCCTCCGCCGATGCGCACCCCAGAAGATAAGCGCGTGGGAAACGGATACTGTGACTACCATGGACAGAAGAGCCACACTACCAATGAGTGTGTCCAATTGTGCCAATTAATTGATAAGTTGGTAAAAGAAGGCAGATTGGACCATTTAGTCAAGAATATTAAGGAAGGAAAAGATAAGCAAAAAACCAGGAACAAGAAGGATGGCGTACCCAAAGATAAGGCGGACACCATCTATATGATACAATCATGGCATCGAGTAACTAGGCAGAAGATCAGCCAGAAGTTTTCCCGTGGAAGTGAAATCTCTTTCTCCACCTTGACTGCGGACAACGCAGTAGTAGGACCGCTTACCATTGAAATTAATGCAGGGGGTCATGATATCCACCGCATGTATGTGGATGGAGGAGCATCTGCAGACATAATGTACGGACATTGTTTCAAGCGACTGCGACCTGAGATACGCAGTCAGTTAAGCCCGGCCATGACAGCGTTGACTGGCTTTACAGGAGAAAAGATATGGCCTATGGGGCAAATACGTCTACTAGTCAATATTGGTAATAAGGAACACTCCGCGACAGCCTAGATGAATTTTATGGTGATCAAATCCCCTTCGCCATACAATGGCATTATCGGAAGACCAGGGATATCAGCCATACGCGCAGTACCATCCACAGCACATGGGATGTTCAAATTCCCAGTGGAAGGTGGTATTGTTACTCTCTACAATGCCACTGTACCACCGAGAGAATGTAACAAGATTACGTGTGAGACGGCAGACAATTCAAAGCAACGCGCACCTAAAGTACCAAACCTGAGGATTGCAATTCATCCCGAGTACCCAGATCAAGAAGTATCGATGGGGGGATCACTGTCTGATAAAGGCAGGGCAGCAGTGTGCGCACTCTTGCAAAAGAATCTGGATATCTTTGCATGGGAACCAAAGCACATGACCGGTGTACCACGCTCGATCACAGAGCAAAAGCTAAGAATCCGACAAGGATACACACCAGTACGTCAGAAAAAGCGCGGCCAAGCTCCAGAACGCGCACAAGTAATTCTGACGGAAGTACACAAACTGGTGGAGGCAGGTGGTATGTGCTAAAACACATACCTTTTCTATATCAAAATAGACCCAAAACAACCAAGGAAAAGCCGTTTATTGCTTATATTTGTGGTTTTCTTGAGTTTGTGTATGTGCAGGTACGGATATGCAAAAAAACACGCAAAAAGGTTCCAAATCAGATGTAAATCCGAGCACGAGAGATCAAGAGAGTTTTTAGCTGAGCTGAAAGGTCAAGGTTGTGTATTTTGGAAGATTTTACTCTCAAAAGATGATTTCTGAAGTTTCAGCAAAGTTTGAAGAAAAGTCAAGACTAGTCCCTCAAGTTTGAGCTTTTGACAGAATTGGTCCCTAAAGATTCAGAAAATTGCAAAAGTCACCCTTGGATTATTGAGCTTTACAATATTGGTCCTTGATAAAGATTTTCAGAAAGTACAAGATTGGCCCCCAAAGTTTCAAGTTTTACATGTTTGGTCCTTAAAAGTTATCTTGGATCACAAATTAAATCATAAGTCCATATCCTAAAACCCATTCGGCCCAAATAAATATTACCCGAGCCCAAATTAAATCTAATATTACCCGGTTATAAGCTTAACCCGAGAACCAAACCATATCCGCTAAATAAACCGGTCAACCCCCACCCGAACCAGGTCAAACCATTAAAATAAACCAAAGAAAACCATCCCGCCAAATCCTTTTACCCTTTCCCCCAATTAACCCAGTTACATGAACCCTAAATTCACCCTCCCGTGTAATTAATTAAATTGACCGCAATTAAGGGTAGTTTCGTACATTTCCCTGACACCCCACTGACAAGGGAATGACACCTCATCAATCCGTGTGATATAGGGCACTTGGCGCTCTCCTATTGGTCTTAACATGTCATCAGATTTGATCCTAAGGTTGTGATGAGAGGGGAAGCGGTTATCTTTGATCCAAGGGTGTACAAGAGCTTAAAGAAGCACAAGTTGAAGAAATTCGTGAAGCTTCCAAGACCTCAAGCTCAATTATAAATAGACCTCTCATTTGTTCACTTGATGTATCTTATTCTCTGAATTTTTCCTTCTCTCTAGGTTATTTGTAGTAGTTAATTTCATTTTCAATGTTTTAAATCAATTTGTAATTCGTTTTGTACTCATTTCCAATTATTAATATAAATTTGCATTTCATTTTCAGTTGTTTGCTTAAGTTTCTATTATTCTAAATCTGTTCTTAAACTTATTTTAGTGCTTATTATAGAATTATTAATCTGTTTTTAAGCTTGTTTCATCAAAATCTCAAAAATACAAAAAAATCACAAAAAATCATTCAAAAATAAAAAATCACTTTAGATCAGTGTTTGGATTAATCCTATACTGATTTATTGTTTCGTAAGTTCATTTAAGCTTTTAAATAGCTTAGTGTGAGCTTATTTCAGTTTTAATATCAAATTCACAAAATCAGTACTACATCAGAAGCTACAGTTGCTGAGATCTGGTTCTGCTGGTTTAGGATCTGGTTTGGATTGGTATTGATGCTGGATTTGGTTGGATACTGAGCTGGTTTGGAATAGGTTAGAAGGTGGTTAGGTTAGTGGTTCTAGTTTCATCATTTTGGCAAGCCATAGTGGCTAAGGCATCTTGTAAGTTCCATTTCTGTTTTGATCATTAAATCTGTGTTTGAATCTGCTCTTTAGTGTTTATTGTTACTGTTTGATTGGTACTTGATGTTTGATTAGCTTATTATAGTATAGATCTGTTGATTGCTTCATTAATAGTAGTTGAAGTAGTGTTTGGATAAGCTTAATAATCTGTGCTAGAGAGTAGCTTAACTGTTAGTAGTAGTTAATACAAATTTCAGTAGTTATTTGGAAGTCATTTGAGGTCTTGGCTTAAGCAATTTACTCAAATAGTCAAAATTAAGTTGTATCTAGTCTAATATCTGTTTCTGTCAAAACAGTTGGTTTCATAAACTGAAATTTGGTTCAAATTTGTGAGATCTAGCTTTTGGTTATCAACAGTATTGATAATTCATCATAATCAGTCTTAAATTCTGGATCAAACTTAAGTTTGGTCAAACTTTCATGTGTTCTTAAAAAGTCAAAAATCTGTTAAAGCAGTTTTGCAACAAACTTTGTGAGAAGATTTCTAATTCATCTTTGAGTGTTAGTGCATGAAACTTTGGAATTAACAAGTTCAACTGGTCTTGATTTGATAATCACTTTTGGAGAAATCTGTTTTGGTCATTTCAAGGTTCTAATAAGCTCCTTAATTAGCTACAAACTGCCCTGTTCACACTTCAGTGTGAATCAGGCAGATTTGTATCCACTGCATAGGTTTCATTTTTAGGATTTAGGACTTGTAATTTGGTGATAGTGTAGTTGGCCAGGTGGTTTATAAGATTGCATAAGTGAATTTTGAATTAGCTTATTGGTGTAGCCTGTGCATAAGCTCAAACAGTGGGGGTAAACCACTGTTTGGCTAAAAAAAGCAGTTGGCTTATTTGATGGTTCTGAGCCTTAAGCTTGTTAGGAGTAGTGATAATCTGTTGCAATTAGCTTATCTTAGTAGGTCATAGCTGTGGTTACTGTTTGGTAGCTTATCTCTATAGTTAGCTTATTTTGATAGCTTATTTCTAGTAGCATTTGCACTATAGCTTCCATTTCTGTCACATAGCCTGTTGATTTTTCATTTTTCATAGCTTCATAATATAATTTTAGAATTTTCCTGTAGATTTCATAATTTTTGGTCTTCATTTGCTATTTTTCTCATTTTTAATAGATTTTAATCACTTTTTAATTAGATTTAATAGCAATTAATTGAGAAAAAGCTTCAAAAAAATAATTTTTCAATTTTCTCAGTTTTAGAAAAATATAAAAAGCATAAAAAAGATTTTTCCTTATTTTTCTCCCTTTATTTGGTAATTTTTAGAATTTAAAATAGTTTAAATTAGTTTTTAATTTTTATTAAATCAAGAAAAATCCAAAAAAATAGTTTTAATTCTAAAATAGTTTTCTTTTTACATTTTTAGAGTAAAAGTTAATTTAGGCATTTTTAGGGTATTGTTTAGACGTAGTTGCATTTTAGTCGCGTTTTATTAATTACGTATTATTTTAGATCGCGTTTAGGATTTCCCGTAGATTAGTATTTCCTTAATAACTTTCCCGTTCCCGTAGTTTAATAATCAAATCTATAATCCAAGTCATCAAGCATAAAATCCAAACTAAGAACGACGTTGGCAATTCACGCCTCGTTGGGAAAACGATTCGGGTTGACTAATCCGTACTACACGATCACACACGGGATTTGATTTATTATTCTTTTTCCTAAGAGAATTTGAATCATTCTTCGTGAGTATTTTTGATATTGATATTAAGGATTTATCCCCACACATAAACCCCTTGAACCAATCAAATTTTTGTATAATGCGAGAGGTCTATTACCACGACTGGCTTTCCAACCCAGTAATGGTCAAGAAAAGTGACGGTAGTTGGCGGATGTGCGTAGATTTCACAGATCTCAACAAGGCATGTCCACAAGACTGCTACCCGCTACCGGAGATAGACTGGAAGATAGAATCTTTGTGTGGATACCCACTTAAATGCTTCCTAGACGCATACAAAGGATACCACCAAATCCAGATGGCTAAGGAAGAAGAGGAAAAAACGGCCTTCCACACAAGCCAAGGTGTCTATTGCTACACTAAAATACCCTTTGGTCTGAAGAACGCAGGCGCCACCTACCAGCGACTAGTGGATAACGCATTTGAAAAACAGGTGGGCCGCAACCTAGAGGTTTACGTTGACGACCTGGTCATAAAAAGCCACACTGAGGATGAATTAGTGCGTGACATAGAGGAAACGTTTAAGACTTTACGAGATATCAACATGAAGCTAAATCCTAAAAAATGCACTTTTGGCGCTACAGAAGGCATGTTCCTTGGATATTTGATAGAACCAGATGGCATTAAACCATGTCCAGAGAAAACCAAGGCCGTCATCCAACTTCCTTCACCACGCACGTTAAAAGAAGTCTAGTCCCTCAATGGAAAACTTGCCGGTCTAAATAGATTCTTGTCCAAATCAGCAGACAAGTCACTCCCTCTCTTCAAAACACTCAAGAAGTGCATAAAAAAGGAGATTTCCACTGGACTACGGAGGCAAAAAAAGCCTTTATACAGCTTAAACAACACCTGGCAGCGCTCCCCACGCTCGTAGCACCCCGACCAGGGGAAAAGTTAATCATGTACTTATCTGCGACTCATGGAGCAGTTAGCGCGGTGTTACTGACAGATAGGAACTCAGTACAAACACCAGTGTATTTTGTAAGCAAAGCGCTCAAGAAAACGAAGGTTAACTATAGCGCCATGGAAAAATTGGTCCTAGCATTGGTATTGACCGCCAAAAGACTAAGCAGGTATTTCCAAGCGCATCCAATAGCGGTAATTACAGATCAACCCATCAAGCAAATCATCTCCAAACCTGACACATCAGGACGACTACAAAAGTAGAGCGTGTTGCTAGGTGAGCACAACATCTCATACAGACCACGTACTGCAGTAAAAGGGCAGATACTAGCAGATTTCATCATCGAAAAACCAGACACTGATGATGCACCCGCACCAAGCAAGAAGGAACTACAAGATCCATGGACCTTGTTCACAGATGGATCTTCATGCGTGGATGGGTCAGGAGCAGGCCTCATCCTCACAAGTCCGAAAGGAATGGAGTTCACTTACGCACTGCGTTTTGAATTCACGGCGACAAACAATGAAGCAGAGTATGAAGCCCTAATCGCCGGACTACGTATTACAGTTCGAATGGGTGTATGCAACCTGGAAGCGAATGTGGATTCCCGGCTAGTGGACAACCATGTGTTGGGCGAGTATGTGGCTAAAGAAGAAAACATGATCCAATACCTCGACAAGACCAAGTCACTAATCTAAAGTTTTGATAGGTTTACAATCAAGCAGGTTCCTAGAGGGGAAAATTGAAAGGCGGACGCACTAAGCAAGATTGCATCCACAAGCTTTGCCCACCTGTCAAAACAAGTGTTGGTGGAAACGTTGAAGAGCAAGTCCATCTCAGAGATGGAAATTTCCACGGTAATAGAGGAGGAAGGTCCTACGTGGATGACACCAATAATGGAATTCATAAGCAGGGGCGTAGTGCCCCAAGAGCAGCAGGAAGCCCGAAGAATACGGCGCACAGCACAGAGGTTTGAACTTCGAGACGGTATATTATATCGACGCTCCTTCCTGCAACCATGGCTCCGCTGTGTCGGCCCTCTACAAGCAAATTATGTACTCCGGGAAATTCACAGCGGATCATGCAGCATGCATTTTGGACCACGGTCCGTGGTGGCGCGCGCTTTACGGTCAGGATACTATTGGCCCACCATGCACCGTGATGCGCGAGACTTAATAAGAAAGTGCAGCGACTGCCAGGTTCACAGACCCGTTCCCCGCCAACCACAATAGGAGCTAACACCTATCACGGCGCCATGGCCATTCTACAAGTGGGGTATCGACATTGCAGGTCCCTTCCCCGTTGCAGCAGGAGGATTGAAGTTCCTCATAGTGGCCATAGATTACTTCACCAAATGGATAGAAGCAAAAGCGGTTGTAACAATCACGGGCAATCAGGTGAAACGCTTCATTTGGGAAAATATTGTATGCCGCTTCGGATTACCTAGGGAAATCATCTCGGAAAACGGGAAACAATTTTGTGACAACCCCTTCAAGGACTGGTGCAAAAAGTTGAAAATCACGCAGCACTTTGCGTCGGTTAAAAAACCACAAACCAACGGCCTGGTCGAACGCGCGAATCGAAGTCTGGGTAAAGGAATGAAGGCACGACTGGACAAGCATAAAGGAAGGTAGGTAGAAGAATTATCGCATGTTCTGTGGGCACACCGTACTTCAATCAAGATTAGCACGGGAGACACTCCATTTTCCCTGGTCTATGGGACAGAAGCCGTCATACCAGCTGAAATTGGGATGCCAACTATTCGCAATGCTGAAATCAATGTTGCAACCAATGACAATGAACGGCGTATCGACTTGGACCTACTGGAGGAAAGACGTGAACGCGCGGCTATATGTGAAGCAAGAGCTAAGTCAAAAATGAAGGGATACTATGACGCTAAAGTACGGAGTGTTTCATTCAGACCAGGCGACTTTGTATACCGCGCCAATGATGCGAGCCACACAGAAGACACAGGTAAACTTGGACCGAAGTGGGAAGGACCCTATGAGGTTACTGAAGCATTAGGAAAGAGCGCGTACAAGCTAAGAGACATGGATGGTCGTGAACTACCATGCACATGGAACATTTGCAATCTTAAGAGATGTTACCTCTAGGAATGCTACAGCCCAGCACACGGACATTCCCGCACTTTAGTGAAGTGCCCAATAAATATCTGTGTATTTACATTTCGTTTTACTTAGGCAAATGTCTTATTTATTTTCTTTCACAAAAACTTGCAAGTATGAATAACACGTCACGGTTTCTAGGTAACTCCATGACACATTTCAATTTGTTATTTCTATATACTGTATGTCTTAACATTGTTTATCTTTTGCCTACATGGCGTGCATGCACTTAATAGACCCACGATGGTAATAGGATGAGTAAACCTACTAAATAACTCGTTGAGTAAGAGGGTTGCAAACCCATCAACATTGGATCACAAATCCTTGTTAAACACCTTATTCTTAAGACGTTGGAATAAGTTCGGTGCGCACCCCACGATGAGTGCGCAACAATGCATACTGTGCGCGTTTAACAAATTAGGAATCAAGACACTTGACTCCTTGATATGATACTTACAGTACGCTGATAGGATATTTTCTATATACTTTAAATATTTACAGTGCATGCACTTAATATGATACGAGTATGTAGAAATTATGTTTCAAGTATCCCGTGACTTTCATACATGATTATGAACTCCACATACTATTTGCGCTTACAGAATAGTTTGATTCTTAGACAATGAAAACGAATAACTAAGTACAAACATTATAAGCCACAACCACATCAACACGAGTTCAACAAAAGGAACATTTTATTAAGGATCATGCGTTCTTACAAAATGGATATTTACAACTAAGGCTACAATCTACATGCTATTACGGCGCCTATGCGATGAGCCCTCCACACGGCGGGCAACGTCCCCGACCTCCTTTAGTTCCTTCAACAAGTCAGCATCTTGACGGGATACCGTGGCAACACTAACAGGCACCCCGTCAGATCTAGGAAGGTGCGCTGCGCCAATGCCGCACAAAATAGCCTTGCCTTTGATACCTTCCTTCTTGGCAAGTCTTGTAGCATGCGTTTCCAAAACTTGCTTTAACATAATTTCCTTCTCCAAGGCGAAGGGATTCAATATGTCGCGGGGGCGAGCAAACACAGGCACCTGCAGCTGGGACTCATCAGGCCTCAAAAAATAATCAGGTTGCGCCTCTGCATTTTCGGCATGATGCCGAGCCAAGGTGAGCCCCTCCATGATGACCCCTATCGGATAATCCTGATCGCGCTCCAATTCAGCAATTAGAGGAAACTCCAACAGCTTCATTTTTTCCATTGTCGCAACCAGCTCATCATACGCATGCTCATTATAGCCAGTTACCTTATCAGTAGGCACCTTCAACATATTAGCCTCATGCAGCTCCTCTACAGCTTCTGACTTTCCCCGCGCCAACGCGCACTGCACTACTGCCCCAAACTTATCAAGAACTTCTTGCGACTCCAAGGTGCTAAGGGCAGCAAGTCACAGACCATGGCCGATGAGCCACCTGCGCTCAGCAATAGTAGATAGGAGTTGGGGATATAACTCCTCATCATACTCCAGGCTGAGCTTGCGCAACTTCATCTCATGCGCTTCTAATGAACTGCTCACAGTGGCACTAAAATTTTTCAACTGCGAGACCAACTCTTCCTTGCCCTTATCAAGATACTTCAGCGCCAAGAGATACGAAGCCTTATACCCCGATGATGCAGCACGCTCCTGACTTATTTGACCCAGCAGCGCCATCTTTTCTTCAGCAAGCTTTTGGGCGTACAAGCTCAGGCCCTCTGCTTCAACCTTGGCACTAGCCAACTGCGCCCCCAGCAATGCAATTTGTTGATCCTTTTGAGCGCTCTGGCTGCTTTCCCCAGCGTGCTTGGCCTTTAGCTTCTCCACCAGCGAAGCTTGATGCGCAGACGCCTGTACCAATTCTTCAACAAGCTGATCCATTGGCGCATCCCCAGCCGCCAATGGCTCAGCGCTTCGGCTGTTTGGCTCGGAAAACTCAGAACGTATGGGACTAGCCCTGGGGGCGACTCAGCAGAGTGTTCAAGCCTGCATACAAGAAAGGGAGTTAGCAATTACTTCTCACATGAACAGGGGATGCGCAAAAAACTTTGATGATATTACTTACTGTGGACCAGTGGTATCAGCCGATGGGGGAGGCGACGCAACGTCACTGGATGATAATTCCACAACCAGGACAACAGGGCGCTTCTTTCTCGATGAGCTCGCGCCATCACCTCCAAGCGATCTATTGCCCTTCAACCCTGGGTCCTCCTCCTCCTCCTCTTCTTCCATGTGCTCCGCCACTCTTACTTGTGACGGCTGCACTAATGGAGTAGGCACCCTAGGGCTCGGGATGCTTTGTAGTGGGGTCGCTTCCAGTGCAACAGATGAACTACCTCCCGTCTCTCTCAGCTCCATTTCTAGGGTACGCCCCGAAGTAGCTTCCAAAACGGGCTCTTCTCCTTCTTTCAATGGGGGCACCCCCACAACAACTTGGCGAGGCTTCGCTAACTGCACCACTGCGAATAGATCCATCTCTGCGCAACAAAGACAAATAAACAAACAGGTTACGAAAAGTACAAAGATTAAAAGGAATGCTCACATTAGTAAATCAAAGGAATGCAAAAGGAAGAGCACCCACCCTGACCATCCGCGTCCAAGAATATCGGCAACTCCTCAGGTCGACCGAAATAATTACGACTGATGCCCATATGCACCAAAAATTCCTCAGGGTAGGAACTGATGGGTATGCGGTTTGTGTTTATTGTATCAGCATCCTCAGCGCTGTACGATCCAGGGGTGGGGCGCTCATCCTTCGGCAGCGAACCCTGGGTATAAAACTCAAAATCCCAGGGAAAGACTGCCTTATCAATCCAGAAAAAAATTTCCCTCCAATTTCTAAGCACGTCAAGTTTCTTCGTGTAACATTGAAGTCTACCGGCGCGCTTAGCAAATGATACCCACCCGTTTGACCACGTTGTGTGGTAAAATGCGCGGAATAGGTTTATAGTCGGGTTAATTGCCAGGATACGGCAATTAACCTCGAAATTGGTTATTTTGGCTGTACCTATGCAGTGCAGCTGGGATATATGTAGACGGTAGTAATTTAACACGTCACTCAAGAATAGGGATATGGGCACACGTTGATACGCGAATTCGAAAAAACGCGTGTATACCCCTACTTTCCCTTCGGGAAAGTCTGCAATTGACGCCTGCGCATCTGGAACTTCCGGATGCCGAGCGAAGGGAATATAATGATCCGAAGAGAACTCAAGAAGTTCTGCCTCGGTCAAGTCGGAGGTGAAATCAGTGAGACCACTGACCATGGTACAGTTATAAGTGGCGCACGCGCGGTTACCTTTTAGATATCAAGGGTTTCCTGGTGGCAAGTTGAAGCTTTTTTAACAATGGTGAAAATGATTTACTGTGATACTCACATTAATAAGGAGACGGAGGGTTATATAAGTTCCTTCCTCCATACGATGACTGCCACGTGGATTCAACTATCTCTGCTTGTGTGGCAAGGATCATTTGATGTGACGTATTTTCAGTAACTTTCCCACATTTTACGAGGTGGGAATTTGAAATATTTCGTCTAGGTTCATTCTTTTAGCTTCTTTGCTACGCTTCGAAGATGGTATTGGCTACAACTATTAGTCTAGCATCCGCAGCTGGTCACTGCGCATACTAGACTGGAGGGGGGGGCATGATGACGTATAGTCCGTATTCGGGTCATGAACCCGGCCAATAACGCTACTAGCAATTGGGCCCAGTACGCATGGGCTATATCAGTAACGGTTTTGGGCCCACGAAGGCCCAATCTAAAGTTATGTATGGCTAACAATACCGGATATCCCCTATCTTGGGAGATAAGCATCCGATAACCGATTTAGGCGGGATACGCCGAAACTTGAGGAACACGAAACCAACAAGGATTTCGTGTATATATAAAGGGTATCCCTGCCCTCATTAAAGGTACGATTTACAAAACCCTAATTCTCGACTATACCCTAAACCGATTACTTACTCTCACGCCGGAAGATAATTGCGGGAAACAATCCCACGGTAAGTCTAACGGTGTCTTTTGTTTTCTTAGTGCGCAGGTCTCAAGTATTCAGATCTAATTGATACGGAATCAGAACCCAAATAAGGAACGCTCAACTTTTGTATCAACACTATTACATTAATTTTAATAATTCCTAACAAGGACCTATATGAGAATCACAACAAGAGAAAGAAGAACTACTATATTGATCAAGAGATCAGAGGTTGGAAGAGTGAGATAATATATGAGAGAGTTTGTAAGAGAGGGGTGAGTAACAATGAAGAAATGGCTCACTATTTATATGCAAAATTCTATTTTGTAGCCTAGTTCCGGAGGATCCCTCAATTGGGGGATCCGTCCAGTGCAATTCAAGGGATCCGGCAAACTAGGTTGTACCAGTCTTGGTTTTGGGTTGCAAATCGGGTAATAGGTTATGGGTATGAGCCTTGGGTACCCAACAAGATACAATGTATCTAGACAATGGGTCATGGGTCTTGGGACATGGGTCGTGGATAATACCCAACATGATTTCATGCATGATGTCATGCAATGGGTCGTGGGTTATGGATTAACTCCATGGGTATGGGTCACGGGTCTTTGATATTACCCATCCTATTACATAAACTATTACAACAAATGAATTATTACAACATTTTATGTGAATGACCAAATGTAAATACTTTACAAAAATAACATGTATTCTTATAATTTTACTTATGATAACTTTATATTTGTTATCAACAAAACACAAAGAGAATGCTAAATATGAATAAGCATTTTATGGTTTATTTGTATTAACAATCTCCCCCTTTTTGTTGATGACCAAACCTAATGTTATGATGAGTAAAACTTAAGATTAGATGTATGTTTTGAAAGCATATGTAAGTTTTACTTCTTCTCCCCCTTTTTGTCGAAACAAAAAGCGAACCTAACGAAGAAATAAATTGTGGAATAAAAATAAGTATGATCTACAAAGCACTAGCTCACCCTTGACGGTAGCTCCCCCTAGAATTGGGCGTCAAGTGAGAAAATATAATACCTACAAAGAAAATGTTAGTAGTAACATGTAATATAATCTTGTATGGGACGAGAAACAAGATGGAGAGCCAAGGTACGTAAACAAAGCCTTGTAATGAAATATCAAAGTGTAGTGGTATATAGGCCACATACAAAATGTAAAACTAAGAACAAGGTTTGTTCTTTAAAATGACTCAAAAAATATAGAGAAAATAGTAATTTCATTCCTTCCATGCTTGCATATGGTTAATTATGGAAGTTTTGGTGTGTGATGATGTTGATGCGATCAAGGATGTGGTTGAGTATGAATCGCATCTCGTCCCTTATTTCCATTGCAAGTTCCCTTGTGGATTGACAAGATTTTCAACGAGCAAGCTTTTCAACCCTCTAGGCAGTGAACCTAATCGTTGTAGTGTAGTATGGGATAAGCCTCGGGGATTGATATCGTTCTCTAGAGGAATAGGAATGCTAGAAAGAAATTTATGACGAGAAGGTGGGGTTGAGGATGATTCTTTTTTATCTTTTTTATGTTTTTTAGAAAGCAAGGGTAAATATCTCAGGGCAAATGGTTGGGGTGGTGCTTCTACTGGTTTCTCTACTTCTACTAATTATCTAATTACTACGGATAGCTATTTTCAATTGAGGTGTGCTCGTATGATGATTAAAGATGTGTTCACTTAGATACTAGTACTCCCTAGTTATCTTTTATTGGTCGGTTGAATTGCCACGTCCTTTATCTTAACGCGTTGCATTCCGATTAGTCGTAGGGTGTGGGTATTCCCTAGTTCTATGAGGTTATATCTCGTATAGGATTCACGGGATCAGCAAATCAAGGCTATTTTCCCCGAGTACCCTATTGTCCTTAAGTATACTCACGCAATAAATACAACGAAAGCCTACTTGCACTCCTAAGATTATATCATTTAAGACAAGAAACAACCTAACAATAATCAATAACTAGGTTTCATAGATATAAGCAAACACACAAGTAATTTAGCTAGACATGTTAGACAAGCAAGCATACACACAATCAATTGAACATAGGGTAGACATGATGATAAATTGGATTAACAAACTTATATTGATGTGTAAAATAGGGTATGGGACCCTAGAATACTGTCCAAGTCAGACTACAACTAAGTTAGGGTTTTCTCTCCAAAATTCTACCTCCTAAAATACAGAAAAATCGAATTCTATATATAGATTTACAATCGCGACGGCATCGCCTTTTGCTAGCGACGGCGTCAGGTCGCCGTCATTAGGGTTTCGTCTGGGCCAAGTCATCGATCGGATGGCGTCACTTGAGAGTTGTGACGCCGTCGGTCTTTAGTTGCGACGTCGTCTGAGTTCTAGATCTGGGTCATCTGGAGTAAAAAGTGTGAGTGACGCCCTCCATATTTTAGGCATGACTTTATCAGGTTTTAGGACCAGAAATTCCACTGAGCCGTCGTGGGCACATTTGGATTAAGTATTCATAGAGGGATGGCGTCGCCCTTTGGTTGGGACACCGTCAGGTTCTGCTGATCAGTCTTGAGTGTCTTCGATCTTGACTTTGCCATTTTCTTCATGTTTTTGCTCCTTTTCGTCCAAATGTGCTTCTGACGCAGGTTTTACTAACCAGGTTTTAATATTTATAATTTCTCGTTATACCTATGGTCTACCCTAATGCACTAACGGGCAGTGTACCCGGTCATATGTAGTTTAGTATTCGGTAAAACCGAGGTCGTCCCAAGATCTATGTGTGTTGGATTAATACTAAGTCTAGGTGTCACAGATTTTAAGAATGTTTTAATTAATTAACTACTGAAGCAGATAAAAGCAAAAGTTTAATCAATAGAGGAGAGTGGTGCTAACCTAGTTAATCATCCTAGCTAGTATTGTCTACGTCTAATTACTTCCAATTACTTCAGATGGGGTCAAAGTCGAGAGGACAGCGTTCGGTCAATTCGCCCTAACCAATCAGCAAAGATGCCACCACTGGAGAAGTCAGGTGTCCCCTCATAAGTCCAGTTATTCCTGGTCCCCTAAGCCGAGTCATTAAGTACCGCTACATTCTAGACTTATAATAGTGAGTGCCCGGGCGTTAGCAACTTAAACACTCTCCCCCTAATTCTTAAGTTCATCCAAACGGTAGGTGATCAGTTGGTCAAATCGCACAAGTAGAAAGGGTCTTCAGTTGGTCATATCTTACCCTTCCCGTCTCAGTCTACTCACTTAGGGTCAGTTGGTCATATCTCCTAAGCAACTAGCCTCTACCGCCATTCAAAACTACCGAAACAAGGGTAGTTACCAATAAACTATGCATGCATACACTTAGAAATAATTATACGGAAGTAATATAAAAGCAAACAAAACAATTAAGGAATCATAACTAGGCCAACACCAAGAGGTGCTTAGCCGCTCATATTAACCATACAAATCAATTCAATATTCAATGTTATGAAATACGTGAATCGAAAGTAAAGAAAAGAAGATATGCTAATGCTTATCGTAGGGGAGTGATTTCTCCCTTGGAGATAGCTCCGTATGATCCTCTAGACCTGCCTCTGGCTTCTTCCCAGGTTCTTTGGTTATGGTGTGTTAAATGGGATGCTTTGAAATGCTGGAAATCGTGGGGTATTTATAGGCCAGATCTGGGTTACGGCGTAACTAATAGAATAGTTACGCCGTAATCCTTTATTTCTTCGTAAATTGCACTAGATCTGCTGGTTACGGAAAAACCTTAGAAGTAGTTACACCGTATCATCAATATTTCTTGGTTATGCCGTAGTTTATGCAAGAGTTACGGCGTAGTTATCAGCGGCGCGGTTCCTCATTTGACCTAATATAGTTACGTCGTAATCTTTTGGGAGAGTTACGCCGTAATCTTCTGATGAGTTGGCTTTCTGAGTCACGCTTTAGTTACGGCGTAACGTGAGAGATGAGTTACGCCGTAACTTCTTCAAAGTGAGCATACTCTGATAAATCTTTGATAATTCTCCAATTCCGCGTCTCTTTAGCTCCAATGCTCATAATTTACCTGAAAGTGGAAAATAATGGAAAACAAACGTAAATCCATATAAATGATATAAATTACAAGCATTACCGGGGGAAATTGACACTTAATATTCAGGATAATTTGATGTTATCAAATATCCCCCCACTTGAACTCTACTTGCCCTCAAGTAGACCTTATTAGATAGATTCCTAAAAAGATATCTCCCATAACCTCGAAAATATAAGTTTACAAATCCCTTATGCTAGAATAAAACAAAGCCGAACACCTCACGAAATGGGAACGAAACACTCAAATCTCTCAACTATTCTAAGTGTCAATTTCGGGGTGATCACTCAATCGCACAGTCATAGCATGTATTCTATCATAAGCTTGGTGGTTACACAAATCTCCACCACTAGAGTTAAGGGCTAAACAATTTTCGAAGGCAATATGGGTAGACACGACAAGGGTTAAGGGGTGACTCCTCATTACTAACATGTCACGGCGAAGTGGACAAAATCAATGATACATGACCAAATCCATGGCCAAGACACCAAAGATTGCTCGCTGCATCACCTAGATACGCTTCATGACTAAAGGGTAGGATAAGTCATGGATATATAAATGGTGTAAAATAAAAATCAAGCAGGTAGTCTAAATCTATAACCAAGTCATCACCACTTACCGTCCGCCCAAAGTTCAAGCTTTGAAGTCAAGAAACTAGATCATGATGTACTAGGTAGATGTGTCATTAGAGGACGTCGTGATGGGCACACTACCATTTCTTCAACTGTTGGCGCAATTACCAACTATAATCTTCAAATGTGACCGAGGTGGCCTCCTCGATACTAAATCTATATAAAGCTCATGACATAGTGCTTATAACATTGCACTTTACAATAAACTAAATAACATAACTACTATTTTTTTTCGAATCATTTTTTTTCAACATAAATAAAACAGCTAAACATAATATCCCCCCACTTTAAGAATATGTCGTCGACGAAAGCGTGATTTTCGAACCTTTCCACTTGAACCTTGAACTTAGGCAAATGATGACTTCCCAATCACAAATAAAGACTACAGGATAGGCTAAGGTGTATAGGTGTATCGAAATAGCAAATTGGGTTAACAAAATGAAAGGAATGGCTCAGATGGGTGTATCTAGGGGTATCTTGCACTAAAGGTGAGTGCAACAAAAGGGTTTTACATGGGGGTCAAGAAGTCGAGGTGACTAATCGATAGACACACAATGGTAGGCTATTTGGGTGATAATCCTATAATATTGCCTTCTTAAACTGAAAATTCCAAATACATCGAGCTAACTCAACATACCTCGTCTATGGTCTCGAAATAATGCAAACGCCAAGTTCTAAAATTTACAAGCTATCGGCACACTCATAATTTGGTGGATTTAGGGTAAAATATTAGAAACGGATAAGGCTAATCTCACCATATAATATCAAGGGTTGTATGCGCTCGGCTAAGGTCTAATCTAGTTAGGTTAAGAAAAACATGTCAAAATTTTAAAAATGGCATAATTTTTCAAAATAAACTAGAAAAACGAGGGCAAAATAAAGTTCAAGAGATAATTCTACTCCCGTCCCCCACTTGAATTGTACAAGGTCCCTTTTGTACTAAGCGTTAAATAAAGGAGAAGAGAAAAGTAGAATTAGAGCGAGAACTTCCCTGAAATTTGCTCCAAAAAGAAAGAAGGCCCACAAAAAAGAGACGTGCCTTCGTATAAGCATCCATGAGCAAACTTCAATCCCTGAAATCACACTACCGACAAGCATAATTCTAAAAAGAAAAAATGAAAAATGAAAAACAAACCTAACTCACTTTCGTAGGAATCACGGTTGCATTTAGCATATGCAATAAGCCTTTTAAACCACTTGGTGTCCCAAGTGGACGACTGAAGTCTCGTGAGGGTTTACAGGGAGCACACCCACAAAGTTCATTTAAAATACTAATACAAGGTTATTGTGTTTTAAAATGAAAGAAGTAAAGCAGACGATAGTTACGTTGTAACTCTTAGAAGGAGTTACGCCATAACTAGGCAAAACCCGGTATACGCTGCAAGAGTGTAGCTACGGCGTAACCACTAAGATGGATTACGCAGTAATTGGTATTGAATCCGAAATTCTGCTGCAAGGGGTTGGTCACGGTGTAACCACTGAGATGAGTTACGCCGTAACTATGGTCAGATCAGCATGCTTCAGCAGCAATCACTCCAAGTTTCCTGCAAAAATGGTTAAAAACACAAAACCCTACAGAAATAAAAATAAAATAAAATAAATGGATAATTCGGGTTGTCACCCGAAAGAGAATTTTTCTTTATTTATGAGTCTTTAAGTTAGATTCAGAGCCGTGGGGTTTTATGGTGGCCTTTGGACTTGGCCAACGTCCTCAACTAGTTGGCGGCAATCATTCATCCATTTGATAAAAACCTTTTTTCTTGCAGTGTTACCGATGCTACATGTTCTAAATTTTTGTGAGAGTCACTCATTAAATGATATACATGACTTTCCCCAGTCATCATCTTCAGCTATAAGACTGCTTGTTGTACTCATGCTCGATCTTTCACCATTAGTTATTGCATTAGTAAGACGATAGTTATTGTACTTGCATTTCAATTGTTTTACCAATCCCTTATTGATTTCTGAGTCTCCAAATCTTATTTTGTACCAATCTTCAAATGCTAATTTCCCAAATTTAATATCATGTCTTTCAGCCTCGTGAGGGCATATACATTCGTCCGCCTTTCCTTCACAAGATTCTCGAAAAGGATTACACGAGGGCCATGCTGTCACTGATTCGTTATCCTCGGTTAATATCGGGTTGCAGAAATGTTTGTTTGGAATCGGAGCTTCCTTAATACCTTAGACCTGGACAGTCTTTTCTTGTTTCTGCTTGCAACTATCAACATTCTCTCCACTATTATTAGTACTAGGAAATTTAGAGGTGGATCGAATGATTAAACATTAACAACATCAACATTATTTGAAATTTCTAATTTTGGTTTTAAATGCTCTTTCATACTGAAAGTTATTCGTTCATTTTCAGTTCCCAAAGAAATTTGTTTTTCAAAAACCTTAATTTGAGCCTTACAAGTAGCTAGACAAGGTCTTCCAACAATTAAGTTGTAAGTCTCCCGCTTTCCCATGTCAATAACCATAAAATCAGTGGGAAAAAAGAATTTTCCAATTTTAAGGAGCACATTATTTACTACTCCCCTTTCCATATTTTACTTCTTCGATCCTTTTAACTTCCTCGTTGGAGGAACATTCCTTAGTAGGGGGAGCTCCATTTTGTTCCACTTGAATGGAATGCACATTTTCCTTGAGCTTCTTCATGTCTCTTCAGAGACTTTCTAATTTGTTGTTTTTTGCTGCAAGGCCTTCCATATTTCCATTCTTACTTCGGTTGCTCCCCCCATTGTGCCATTTGTGAGAGTGGTCAGCCATCTTTTGAATAGTTTCCAAAGCCAATGTTGAAGTCATCCCAGGAATCGGCCCTTGAGAATCGATCATTTGTCTTGAGGAGATGTTCAGACCTTTGTAAAAGACGTTCACCTTTTGTTGGCTGTTGAGGTCGTGAGTAGGGCATTTGTATAATAATTCGTTATACCTTTCCCATGCCTGGTACAAGGTTTCATCACCCCCTTGCTTGAAGTTATGGATTTCTTCTAATTTCTTAGCAGACTTAGATGGAGGACAGTATCTCTGAATGAAATACTTTCTTAGGATAGGCCAGGTGTTGACTGTTCCGGCAGGTAATCGATTAACCCATCTTTTAGCAGCTCCCATAAGAGAAATAGGAAATACCCGTAACATGACAGCATCGTTTGAGACTCTAGGAATTTTGAATAGGCTGAAAATGTATTCCACGTTGTCTATATGTTCATGAGCATCATCGGTAATGCTTCCAGAGAAAGGATTTGCCCGTAATTCCCTCATAAACTGAGGGTTGATTTCGAATTGAGCATCTTCTGCGATAGCCGGCCTAACAATCCCTGGTCCTTGTTCTTCCCTTGTTAACGCTAAATATTCCTCAAAAGTGAGGTCATCAATGTTAACAACTTCCATGGTACCTGAAAACTGGAATAGTGATCGTGAGAATTTGAGAAAGTTTTAAAACAAAACAAAAGACTTAATAGCAATCCTAATATAACTCCCCGGCAACGGCGCTAAAAACTTGATGCAGGTTTTACTGACTAGGTTTTAATATTTATAATGTCTCGTTTTACCTATGGTCTACCCTAATGCACTAACGGGCAATGTACCCGGTCGTGTGTACTGTAGTATTCGGTAAAACCGAGGTCGTCCCAAGAGCTATATGTGTTGGATTAATACTAAGTCTAGGTGTCACAGATTTTAAGAATGTTTTAATTAATTAACTACTAAAGCAGATAAAAGCAAAGTAAACAATCAATAGAGGAGAGTGGTGCTAACCTAGTTAATCATCCTAGCTAGTAATGTCTACGTCTAATTACTTCCAATTAATTCAGGTGGGGTCAAAGTCGAGAGGACAACATTTGGTCAATTCGCCCTAACCTATCAGCAAAGATGCCACCACTGGAGAAGTCAGGTGTCCCCTAATATGTCCAGTTGTTCCTGGTCTCCTAAGCCGAGTCATTAAGTACCGTTACATGCTAGACTTATAATAGTGAGTGCCCGGGCGTTAGCAACTTAAACACTTACCCCCTAATTCTTAAGTTCATCCAAGCGGTAGGTGATCTGTTGGTCAAATCGCACAAGTAGAAAGGGTCATCAGTTGGTCATATCTTACCCTTCCCATCTCAGTCTACTCACTTAGGGTCAGTTGGTCATATCTCCTAAATAACTAGCCTCTACCGCCATTCATAACTACCGAAACAAGGGTAGCTACCAATAAACTATGCATGCATACACTTAGAAATAATTATACAGAAGTAATATAAACGCAAACAAAACAATTAAGGAATCATAACTAGGCCAGCACCAAGAGGTGCTTAGCCGCTCATATTAACGATACAAATCAATTCAATATTCAATGTTACAAAATACATGAATCGAAAGTAAAGAAAAGAAGAAATGCTAATGCTTATCGTAGGGGAGTGATTTCTCCCTTGGAGATAGCTCCGTATGCTCCTCTAGACCTGCCTCTGGCTTCTTCCCACGTTCTTTGGTTGTGGTGTGTGAAATGGGATGTGTTGGTCTAAAAATTGAGTAAATCTTGATATATTAAAGAACAAATTCATTATTCATAGAAGAACAATAGTTACAAGATTTCTCAATACCAACTAGACTACATGATAACATCCTCAACTTTTTACGGGGATAATCTCGGTATATTATCCCCATTGAATGACAAATAAACTCTCATTGATCTAAGCTATGCTTGTGTTTCAATGAGAGGATGATCCTATCAACTAATACTATATATTTTGTGTTTGTTTAGGATGTACACCTATCTATTACAATTACAGACATATATATGAATAAAAGATACAAAGACTTGTGGTGGTAGGTGACATGTGATCCCTCATGTGGTCCATCTTCTTTTACTTCTAGAAAAGCACCAACCACTCTTTTAAATGAGTCATAACAATGTTCTCACTTCTTTGGTGAAGTCTTGTACTTGTTTTACTTCTTCTCTTGGAAGTTCCCACCCATATTTTTCAGTTTGTATGTAGAGATAGCGTCTTCAGGATCACTGAGACATTTTTCAAAATCTCAGTGTCATTGGTGTTGTTTGCAGCTCATATATTTTACTCACTGACACCGTATCAGTAAGTAAAGATGATAACGCTACACGCGTCGTTCAGGGTCAAAGGAACTTCCTTTTCTTCGAGCAAGTTTTATAACACCCTAGGCAGTGAACCTAATCGTTGTAGTGTAGTATTAGGGTAAGCCACGGGTATTGATATCGTTCTCTAGGGGAATAGGAATGCTAGTGAGAAGTTACTACGCTAAGGTTGGGGTTGAGGAAGATTATTTTTTTATCTTTTTATATTTTTTTAAGAATTAGAAAGGTACGAATCTCGGGGTTTGGATTTGGGGGTTGGTATTTCTACCAATTACTCTACTTATCTAATTATCTAATCTAAGGTGTATGTAGTCTATGTCTAATTATTGTGTGCTCGTATGATAGTTTAAAGATGTGTTTATGTTAATACAAATAAGCCGTAAAAACGTTTATTTATATTTTACGATCTTCTAATATTTTGTCGATAACAAACGTAAAATCATTTTAACGAAACAAATAGAGCACGTAAATAGTTTGAGTTAATAGTTTTCTAACACACTTATGTTTTCACATAAAACACTAAAAATAAGCCTAAGTGATTTTATGATTTAGATACATATGTACAACAACTAGTGTTTACATATTGGGTTAACATATACTTAAACTAAGTATACTATAATGGGTAAAAACATGTAAATACTAAAATGGGTAATAAACTAGCTAATGGTTTTTGATCCATAACCCATGGTTTTATTTATACCACTTAACCAAGTTCATTGTATCCTCAAGATACATTGTATCTAGAAAGAAAACCATCGATCAACCCATAACCCATGACCCATGACCCATAACCAAAAATACCCATGGGCAAAGAGGAGCGTTCCACGGATCCCTGGCTTTGTGCTAGCCGGATCCTAAGTGGAAGGGATCCGTGGGATCCGGGGAAACAGTAGAGAATTTTCTCTATAAATAGAGAGCCATTTCTTCCTTTCTACTCATGACTTTACACACATAATTTCCCCAAGTATTCTAACCCTCTAATCTCAGATCCAAGTGATCTATGTAGTTTATCTTTTGTTTTTGTGTGATCTTCTAGGTTCCTCTTAAAGGAGAGATCACCACTTGTTGAAGACGTGCAAGCTCAAGTCCATGAGTTGCCATGCTTCGTCATCATCAAGACTACTAAGGTTCTCTTGTTGATAGTTCTTCCTTTCTCCATAGATGTTGGGTTGAAGGCATTAGTGAAGAATGCCTAAAGGTGTCAAGATGAAAGCATTAGTGAAAGGTGCTCATCATCTGTGTCAAGGCATTAGTGAAGAATGCCTAAAGGTGTCAAGATGAAAGCATTAGTGAAAGGTGCTCATCATCCGTGTCAAGGCATTAGTGAAGAATGCCTAAAGGTGTCAAGATGAAAGCATTAGTGAAAGGTGCTCATCATCCGTGTCAAGGCATTAGTAAAGAATGCCTAAAGGTGTCAAGACGAAGGCATTAGTGAAGGATGCCAAAGAATCAAATCAAGTAGCATTTCTGAAGAAATGCCTAGGTCGTATAATCGATGAGGTGCATCGTTATACATATAAGTATTTGTTTATTTACAAGGATGGTGATATCCTTGATTGTGTTGTAACAAGGAGTATATCTCCTTGAGATTAGGTGTTGTGTCGTGAAGGGTAGTAGTTCCTCCATAGTAATGGAACTAGGTGCTTAGCCTAGTACCTAATAAAGGGTAGGCGACGTTGTGATAGGATTAGTTCTCCTAAGGTGTGAAAGAACTCGGTGGTTAGCCTAGCACCGTATAAAGGGTAGGCGACGTTGTGTTAGGTGTGGTTCACCTTGGTGTGAAAGAACTCGGTATTTAGCTTTGTACCGGAAAAAGGTTAAGCGACGTTGTGAAGGCTTCTCCGCCACAAGGAGTTGGTGTAGTGCTTACGAACTCTCGAGTAGGTGACTCAGGGAGTGGAGTAGGGCAAGGAAGGTGTCCTTGTAGCCGAACCACTATAAATAACTTGTGTCATGGTGATGTGCTTCTTACTCTTTATGTTTCATTACACATCTATATATCTATCTATCAACGTCCAACATAAACAATCAAATAGATTGACATAAGTCGATCTAAATATTTAAAAGGAAGTTTTAAATTGGTAAAACTATTCAACCCCCCTTCTAGTTTTCTACAGTTTACTTAGGTTTTATTACTCCTTAATTATCTCCTATTGATGGTTGAATTGTCACGTCCTTATTCTTAATCGTGTTGTGTGTCTAAAGTCGTAGGGTATGCGTTTGTCCCTAACTCTTCGAAACTACCAAAGGGTCTCGTCTACAAAATCTCTAGGAATTATAAACTCTAACTCTAAGGTACTCTTTGGATTGTTTAGCCTACAACTACTCTAGGTGTTATAGTCTAAGGTTCACAAAGATTAATCAAGCATTAACTCTAGATCATTAACAATTAAGATAAGAGACAACCAATCAATATTCAATAATTAAGTTTCATATTCCCTAAGCAAACACACAAGTAAATTAGCCGGACATGGAGAACATGCAAGCATACACACAAGTAATTGAAGACATAATTGAATTAATGAAGTAAAACACTTATCTTGATGTAAGATAGGGTTTGGAACCCTAAAATACTGTACAAGACAGCCTTGGTTCGGTTTAGGTTTTTACTCCAAAAGACTACACACTAAAACTAAAAAATTCGGATTCTATATATAAGATTACAATCGCGACGGCGTCACCTTATGAATTGTGACGTCGTCGGGTCGCCGTCATTAGGGTTTCGTCTTGGCCATGTTAGTCTTGCGACGGCGTCACCTTATGCTTGTGACGCCGTCCCCTTCAATCTCTAACGCCGTCTGGATCAAATCTAGGTCGTCTGAGTTGTGACGACCTACTCTTTTAAAGCCTGACACCGTCACTTGAAAATAAGCAATTTGGCTACTGAGCCGTCACAAAAGTGATGCGACGGCGTCGCAAATAATACCTGATGCCGTCCCCTTGTATTTCAGCAGCTTGAGTGTCTCGATTCTTGACTTTGGCCATTTTCTTCGTATATCCGCGCCTTTTCGTCCAAATAAGTGCCATTCCAGCAATTTGCCTTCAAGAGACCTAAAAAGTGAAAAGGAACGATATTAAGTAATAACGGATACAAAAGTGATCAAATAAGGGCTTAAACGACCCCTCAAAAAGGTACATTTTAAAACCTTATCAAATATCCCTACACTTGGTATTTGCTTGTCCTCAAGCAAATGTGCTTTTAGCCAATTAATTTATAAGTTAGGGGTCATGAAGCATTGGTTTAAAACAATCCACAACACATATAAGCCCCGCAAAAGTCATAACAAGCACGGAAATTACATACTAGCATCTCACATGGGGTGTTTGGATACTCACATCTCTCGGGTGTATATGAAATATAACAAGTTGGAAATGGAAGATAAACACTCATTAACCGGTCCTAGTACATAGATTACCATAGGCTTGAGAATAGATCAAACCTCCATCGCTTTGGCGTAAGCACCTAGGAAAGACTATCAAATAGGTCTTTTAAAGGGTTGTAATGTTAGGCTTACGGTAGGGAAACAAAGGGTTTGGTGGGATAGGCTATTTAGTGGTGGCAAGTCAAAAATCTCTATGTTACAAGCATACGAAGAATGGCGTTGCTAAGCCAAGACTCGACACTCTAAAATCTAGATAACTGAAACAAACAAACATAAATTAAAAGATAGATGTAGGATGGTAGCCCGTTTTTTTTTTTTTTTTTTCACTCTATTTACTCTACCATCCTCTACGGTAACATCAAAATAATAGGGATTTATAGGCACATCCCTACACTTGAGTTTTTATTACTCTAACACTAATTTGACCCGAATTGAAAAGATCAAAACACTTGGAGTACATTATTAAGCAAACAAAGGGAATTTGAATAACGTTCCCTTCCCGTCATTTTATAAACTTTAACTTTTCCCATGAGTCCCAATCGTCCCAAAACTGTGTACAAAGGATATGACTCGACTTAGCAACTTATGCAAGCAACTAGATAATTGAACTAAGGGTTTTTAGGGTGATAACAATAATGCACTAAAAGTGAGTGCATACAAGGTAGCTAAGGCGATTTGGGTGTACATTTGGGGGTGGGGTGTAAACAATGCTCTTCATTGATATTCCGGAAAAACCGAAACATCACGAGAACCGTGAAAATGATAGGCTCTGAGGGGTTAACTAGGGGTATCGTGTACTAAAGATGAGTACAACGCAAAGGTGTGGGAGAATTACTCAACCGATGTGGAAAAAGTAATTATATTACGGGTATCAAACAAGGGTTATCCTAATGCCTCTTATCATTTAGTTATTCCTAACTACACAAGTGTAGTCTTACTAGCAATCTCGGGATGCATCACAAAACAAGTTCTAGAATCTAATATACTACCGGTTCACACTCTAAGCATTAAAGATGAATGCTTTAATTCCTACTAATCTAAGGGCGATCCTCACATTTTGGGTGGAATTTAAGTGGTAAAGGGTTTTTGTGCTAGTCATGTAACTTCCTATCCGTGAGACGCTTTTGTTAAGACTAATGGCCGACTCCTATATGTCATGAAAAATTTAAAATTTGGTGCCAAAATTACCCTAACTGACATTTTCTCATGGCTTATTACACAAATACAATTGGACAAAGCAAATAATCAAGGATAAGCATAGTTTCAAAGTTCCCGTTTTATTTTCCCTCCCTACACTTAAACTGAACATTGTCCCCAATGTTCCCCGAAAGTATCAAAGTTATGATAATAGAAGGTGATTAAAAACGAAAGAAACTAATTCTCCCCTGATTAGCTCGGTAGGATCCGTGTAAAGTGGTGGTTAAATCCTTTCCAAGAAGAATGTATGCGTGAAAAGCTCCTTCCAATCTTATGTATCTTCTCCTAAATAAATTAAACCTGCACACTTGAAGAAAACAAACGAAACCTTTGCGTAAAATCGGCGGTAATAATATATATAAGACTCTATTAAACTAGGATATAATGCTTGTGGAATGGATGTTTACAGAATTTCTTGAAAAATTAAGACCTGGAAATTTCCAAAAATTTATAAGTAGCTCAGAAAACGAGAAAAAAGTAATATGTTGTTTTTACTCCTTCCTGACGCCGTCAGGTTGCGATCCTGACGCCGTCAGGTTATCCTGACAAAAACTGGTCTGCGATTTTCTGGAAAATTTACATCTTTAGAATCTGGAAAAATTTCTGCAAAACATCCATTATGACTCGATACAAGCATTTGACTCGAACAAACACACATATATATCTTTTAATTAATTGCAATTCTCATGTTCACGTTTCTTTTGAAAACGTGTGTAATCCTCCCTACACTTATCCTTTATGTAAAATCCCTTTATATGTAATTAAGACGAGGTTAAAAACAAAATAAAGCATTTTTACAAATTTAAACATGAGAATAAGCAATAAATAAAAGATATATGACACAAAAATAAAAATAAAAAACAAATACACATGGGTTGCCTCCCAAGAAGCGCTTGTTTTTGTTCGAGTCACGATCCTGACTCTACCCTTATTTAACGGATAAAGGGGAGGTTTTCCCTACACTTAAGCTTAAGTGCGGGTGATAATAGCGATACACACCCTTAGGGTGGAAATTTGCTACATGAGGAGAGGGTGATGAGTGATTTATATGCTCAAAGGAGTGTGCTCCATTCATTATGACCTTACCTAAGTCTATAGGTGTAGCGGGTGAATCAAATCTCTCTCCTAAAAATGGATCATCTTCTATCAACTTCAAAAGATTCTTAGTTAAGGATCCATCTTGACCTAATAAACCCGGTTTAAACCCATAATGTTTCTTGTTATCAACCATGAATGGGTGATATAAGTGTGTAAGGTCATGGGTTACTCCTATATTAGCTTCCACTCTACATGGCCTAAAGTCTACCACCTTTATTAAGCAACTACCCAGATTATTTATTTTGATAGGTGGATTGGGGCCTAATTCAATTCCAAGATTCACATCTAAAGACGGAAAATTGGGTAAGATTTTTGGTTGAGGCTTCGTTTCATCAAAATTAGGAACTTCCATAGGACTAAGAGAGATGTCATGACAACAAGCATCTAAACCTACTTTCTCTAGTGGCGTTTGGTCCAAAGGTTCTACAATTGGGGTTCCTATAGTCTCTTCTACTTCTCTCGGGTAAGTTATAGGCAATGTGTGTTCCTCAAATGATGGTAGGGCTTATGGGCTTTGAGTTTCCACCTCATTCTCCATTATATCTAGATCTCCTAAAGGTTCATGTGTTTTAGTATGATCTAACCCAAATACACTCCTAAGCATCTCAAATCCTTCTTTGGCCATTTCAAATTCTTGGTCCGATTCATAAGAATTGTTCTCAAAAACTTGACTACTATGTTCTATTTGCCTAAAGGATTCCTCACGCGCTTTATCCATTTCCTCAAGTTGTACCAGCTGAAGGTTTATGCATAGGAGGCTTTTCTGAAAAATTCTCCAGATGGTGTCACTAAAAGGAGTTGATCCTGAAAACGATTGTTGAATAGAAGCCGCACAAGTACAGAATATATCAAATCCATCCAACCTTACACCCATCTCCTTTTGGATATCTTTAAGATCACTCACAAATTCATCAGAACAATGAAAACCATCCCGACTTGCGAAATTCAATTGTTCCTCATTTGTTAATGATTCAAATGCAACTTCACTTGCCATAGCCACAAATGAAAAGGGTTTTACGAACACAAACACAAAGAAGGGGGATAGACTACGAGAAACTAAAAATGAGAAAAAAAATTGTGGAAACGTAGAGGGGGGTGAATACGTTACCGTTTAAAAACTTTAGATCTTTAGTATCAAATCGCTTATGAAGCTTGTTATAATATGAAAGTACCAATTATTGTTTGTGACTAATATAAAGCATGGTAAACCAAGTTGTCACACAATCATGAACATCAAACCACATCACAAACAATAGTATAGTGCAAGTATAAAAGTAAAGAGATAAAGAAAGGAAAGTGCAAACCGAACACGAGGATTTATAGTGGTTCGGTCACGGATCTCCTTTCCACCCTACTCCACTCCCCGAGTACCCAACTCAAGAGTTACTTCACTAAATCAACAAGCTCCCTTCTCGGCGGAGAAAACCTTATAATCGTCGCTCACACTTTTTCCGGTACAAAGCTAAATACCGGGTTCTAGTTCGAGGTAGAACCAACCTAACGTCGCCTATACAATATTTCCGACACTAAGCTATATGTCGAGTTCTTTTACAAGGGTATAACCACTCCTAATATGTTTTATGGCCCAACATAATAAACCTTGTATTTTATGGCACAAACACATAAACCATCTAATCTAATTTGGTGAAAGTGTTGTTATGATGCAATGATGTTTACACTAATGATCCATGACACAAATGTCTAATGGATATGAATAACTACTTCTAAATGAACTTCCATTGATAGGAAGCCTTCATGATGAAGATCACAAGTTCCCTAAACTTGTTGTGATAGATCTTCAGCTTTTGGTGAGTAGGGATGGCTAGATCTCCACGCTTTCCTTGGTTGATCAAAGAGTATGCTTACAACAAAGATGAATGTTAGAAGCATTATGATCATGATCATTAGGGTGTTTAATTTATGTTACTACATTGTTAATGATTGATCTAAATGTATGCAAGAAGGTGGAGAAGATTTGATTTGAAGTGGTGAAGAAATGGGAAAACAATGGGCTTCTATTTATAGCCAAAAGTGGTCAGGAGCGTCCACGGACCAAGGAGCCCTTTAAAGGGTTCCGCCCTTTATACAAAAGGGTTCCGTGGGTGCCTGACAGAAAATCTAAAAAATCTTTCTTCAAATCTTTCCAAGATATTACCAAATCTTACTAAGATCACATTTGATATATTGAGTATCAATCTAACCAAAATATTCAAGTGATCTTCCAAGGATTTCAAAGATGATGCATGACATGATGTAACATGTATTTCCATTTTTAGATTAAAAGGTTTATCAAGGTAAACTTGTAAAATATATTATGTAACTAGTTAATAAAATGTCAAGTTACCTTTTGAAATACTTGTGAATGCAAAATGTAAAATGAGGTTCGAAATAGAATGGTTAACCTATTAAAATACTTAGTGACTCTAAATGTATTTTAAACATTCTAAATGATTTGTTAATGGGTTTGATCATAATGCCACATAACAAACATGTACGAACCTGTGTTGTAACATACGAGGACTTGAGACATCGAGAGGTGTTGAATGTATGTTGAGACAAAGTGTGATTACAAGTAACTTGTACATTTTACGTTATGTATTACAAGTTACATGTTTGTCATCAATAAAAACAAACGAGACTGTATAGATTAAATATCATAATATTTGCACTAACAATCTCCCCCTTTTTGGTGATGACAAATATATGTAAACGTAATAGAAAGTAAAATGTAAAAGGTTACTTGTATCCTTACTACCTTTACATTACCTTCTCCGTTTACACTCTTCTCCCCCTTTTGTCGAAACAAAAAGGGCGTGTCCTTGGAGTTTAACTTTATTTCTCCCCAAAAAGGCGAGCTTGCATCATCCCTAGTGAAGTTAAATCGTCCCCTTCAATCCGTCCCTTGTTTGGTAGCGGATCCATGGATCAAATAAAGAGGCTTAACCTACATCAAGGTTAGTTTTATGAAACAAAAATTATGAGAAATATATGAAAAAGAAAAATGCATAGCAATGTTAGCCTATTTTCTCCACTTTTTATCGAAGCACAAATGCTTGTTGAAAAGTGAGAATGATGCTAAATGCGTGCATGCTCCCCCTTGACGGTTGCTCCCCCTTGTTTGAGGCGTCAGGGTATGATTAAAAACCTACAAAACAAATATTAGTGCAAAACTATATTCGTCATTGGACGAGTAAGTGTTATACAACAAAGTGTGTATAAGATGCATTCAGTAAATTCTTGACGGAAGCTCCCCTTGCTCTAGGGCATCAAGATGAACCTTCAAAATAAATATTAGTATAATAGAAGCTTTATCTTTAGACAAATATGTCATATACAACCAAGTGTATAGACGATGCAATATGAGTGCTTAAAGGATATTCCTCCTTGTTCTAGGGTGTCAAGAAGCACCTAAAATAAGAAAAATAATTGATGCAAACTTCATCCTTAGATGAGTAAGTTATATACAATCGAGTGTATATGATGATGAACCTACAATGAAAAACATTAGTGCAATATATTTCATCTTTTTCACAAAGAAAAATAAGATGTATATATGTGATAAATGATATAATCAAAGATCTCATGAAGTGTAGTATCCTAATTACAATCATAAGAAAAGTGAGAATATAATATGATAAAAGCCTACAAAATAGTTCCTAGAAAGAAGATATGAAGTCTTCCACCGGGTGTGCCACTAGTGGTGCTAGTGTTGGTGTCGGTTTACTAGCAGGATTCATGTGGTGATGGTAGATGACTCGAAATTTACAAAAGCAAGTTTTCGCTAATCCATGGTGGTGATGATTAGTGAAAGTGGTGATGGAAGGTGGTGGTGATTAGGTAGGAAGCTATTAAGGAGTTAGAAACTCGTATGTATAAAAGATATGGATTCATGCAATCCTTTCGACATGTCAAGTGACCAAAGCTAAGAGGGGAAAAAAATATGAATGGACATTGCATTTCAATGATGCATAAGGGTTATGATTTGAATGATTTATTGATGCTAACAACCTATTGTTATGAGCAAGTTCTCATATACTTCAACCCAAGAATAATCAATAATGCGTTCTATCTAAGAATATATAAAAGTGATAACATGAAGATAAATTCGTTCATTGATTGACACGAATTATAAAAATGACCTATTCTAGGTGACAATGGGAAAGGTAGTATTAGCATGGTTTTGACCGACATGGATGATTATCACTTTGAAAAGAAGTGAAGACAATATGGAAAATACTAATAATAATAATGAGTACCTATATGAGGATGAGAATGACATCATATAAGTGAGAGTTGGATGGACCAACGTGTTGGAAATGGTTGTTTTGATTAATATATCGTTTGCACTAACAATGACATGCATGATATATGTCAAGCGAGAAAAGGATAAGATCCTATGATGGTGTTCTAGATAGTGAAGTTGTAAGGTGCTAGTTTAAGGAAAATCCTAGATTCGTTGATTGTGGAGATGAAGAAGTTTGTAGAACACATGATGTGTTTTTCACTTGATGAGGTATTGGTGCAAACTTGTGATATAAGGTTAAAAAGGTTGAACTAGTTGTGGTTTCGTGAACCGATTTTAGCTAAGTGGTGTTTGCCAATGTGTTGGTATTTTAGAGTTTAAGAGACATAAAATTTGACAAAAGACAATTATGTGAATGGATTTCTCTCCCCCTTAATTGGTGGACATCCAACATAATGTGTAATGTATCAAATAAGGAATGACAACAAAGTGTTTAGGAGGTTTTTCGGGTTAACGAAAGAGATGAGCTTAGTGATGTTTTTCTGGATGATGGTTAGCATACAATGAACTTCATCCTTAAAGTCACGTACCTCTTCTCGATTAATACGAGATGATCGTATGATGAGGCATGTGGTTTCCTAATAGGAAGTGAAGAGGATTAGAGTATTGTTATAACTAAATAATGATGGAGGTGATTTTTTGGAAAGCGGAAGCAAAAATGAGATTTGGAAAGAGGTCGGTTGAAAGACAAAAATGGAAAGCCAACCCTCTAGCACTTAATTCTATATGCTTTTAAACTATATGCAAGTGTAGGGGTCCCATAAAGCATAGTAATAATCTTCGTAGCAATAAAGGGGATTATGCAAGATGAGCATATAAAAGTTAGAACCAAGTGAGATAACAAATAATTTGTTATCAACCTACAAAACAAAATTGTTAGTGACAAAAGATGTTAACATGATAGAAATCAAATGATAACATATTATATAAGAAAAAATAACACATTGCACTTAGTAGACAAGAAATCACCACACAAGATAGCATCAAAACAATCATATTATGCAAGAATACGAATTTATTCAAGACATTTCATTATGAGATTGTTTTGTCGTTAGACTTAGACACTTAAGCATACTTGGATATACAATAATCTATGTGATTAATTTGTAAGATAAAAAGGCTTCTAAAAGTTTGTCATACCAAAAGCATTTTGGCAAATTATATGTGCACACGTAGCAAAAAAAATAGTGTGACAAGAAGCAAAAGAAACAAGATGAGAGATTCATGCAAGCCATGTTTAAGACATAACAATTTGGAGCATGTGTTATTTGGATCGTACTACACATAAATATAATGAATGCCAACTAATAACTTTCAAACACAAATATATCATATCAAAATTACCACGTATCAAAATGGCATATTATGAGTTCATAATTAACATGTGAATCATGCTAAAAATAATTCAAATGTAAGTATCATGCAAATCAAGTTTAGGTTTAAACGTTTAATAGCATGAGACAAGAATACAAGAATTATAAAGATAAAACCGTACTAAGGTTTACACATTTAACTATCAATCAAATAGTTATCAAAACACTAAGATAATGTCAAAACAACTTATCGTATCAAACAAGAACATGTAATCAACACATGTAAGTGTAATGCAAGTTGTTTTAAAAGAAAAGTCATATATACTACTTGTTTGATTAGTATTCCTAAAGCGAGGCAAACTATCAATGTTTTAACACTTACTTTAGGCAAGTATAGGAATACAGATTTTTCAAGTTGGAGAATGAATATGAGACTATTACTAGCGGTGCTCAATTAAGGCTAAACACGACCATTTTTACGGGTGATTCCACATACCCAACTTCTCTCCAGGAAGCAATTCAACCGTTAGGTCAAATTGAGTTTCTAGTGCAATAGGTTCTCCAGTAGTCATTCTCATGTTAGAAAGATGGGAACTCCTACTTTTGCATATTAAAGTGCATAAAAGATGATAGTTTACCAATACTTGGCTTAATATGACTTAACTAATATGCAATATAACTAAGGTGATGAAGACGTCGTGTTATACACATGAATTTTAACAATGGTGTGTTTGATAAACAATGTGTTTTAATCTTGTGTTTAGAATCTAAAGTTGTTCAAATTACACAGCTAATTGTATGATCTAATGGATGACATCTTTTATGTTGAGTTTGAAGTGTGTAATTTAAATGTGAATTGATCATCTAAGACTAGAGAATGGAATATGTTAAACTAAGAATGTTCTCAAGAAAGCTCTTTGGTATTTTATTTAACAAGAATCTAAGTGAGGTTACCAACTTCAATAGATCTTGTGTATGCTCTAAAGATGTGTAGTTTTAACGTTAGATGTGCACTCGGTTTGAGCAAGGTTAGGTTATGATGTACGCTTGAAAGAAAATAGATACAAATAGTATCTTTCAACAAATGAGATTATCCCATGGGATAAAGTTATCATGCTTATGAAAACAAGTATGACAAGATGAATTGGATACGCTAGTTCATAGAACTTGTAGATTTTTGTTTCAAGATCATTTAGCCAATGAGGTGTAATGAAATCTCTTGTAACACAACTATTTATGTCGCAAGAATGATGCATAGGATATACAATATCCTTTTAACAAGATGAAAGCTTAACGCATGAATCTTAGTCATAATGTTCTTCAAAACATCATGTTTTCCTAAATGAAGATATGAAGCCAAAGTGTTTGAATCGGATAGTCCCATCTAAATAAACTTGGTCTCAAGATTATATTCACTAGATGATGACAAGAGGAATTCACTCAAGTTTCTTATGTATACTCCTCAAAAGTCATTGTTGCTTGGGGTGTATGATGTTGGCTTTGAGATTGCATTTTAACACATGTTGTTAAAATGTTGATTTGAGGTTTAACGAAATTTATGCAGAAGTTTATCGACAAAGTATTACTAATACTTTGATAATTTGTGAAGGTAGTACTACTTATACCTAGTGGACATTGACAACAATTACCAAGAGCACCATGCTTATTTGATAGTTGAGGTTCTTGCCATAATGAATTATCTAAGTCCTTATATATGGGAAAGGATGGTTGAGTTTGTTCAAACGTGCATTTGATTCATTACAAGTGTTGGACACAAGGGCTTTTTGAGCAATACACTCAACGAATTTAAATGATGGTAAGGATGGTGGATTGGTTGATCTAGGTGGTAGGTCTTCTAGTGTGTCTAAATAAGGATGTGGTGATGTAGGGGGTTTGTTGTGCTATGGGAGTATTTAGGTTGATTATTTGTCCAAAGATGTTGAACACAAAAAGTACGGATACTAATTCTTATGGTTCATTGGTTGCTACAACTAGTGGGTGAAGTGCTTGAAGTTTTGGTTATGTCTATGAAGCTTAGGGGCTGAGGTATAGGTTCACCTAGAAAGGGCACGTTTGATTTAAAGGATGCTCTTGGAAGTTCATGAGCAATACGCTTAATGGTGCCAAAAGATGGAAGAGGGATAGTAGGTGTCAAAGAGGGATAAGTGGCACAGTGGGTTGTTTGTTTTGGATAAGTGTTTCAACATGTGTTGTTAAAATACTTGGGTGTTGATTTTTCGGATATGACTTTTAATGACTATAATCGTAAGTCGCATATACTTGAATATTTCGGATGAAATACTTAAGTTGTCAATCCTAATTTGTTGAGATTATAAAGCTTAGATTGAACTCAAGGATAACAAGACTTGATAGTATGTCTTTAACATGCGTGTGAGTTATGACTCTAATACTTATCGTCTTGAAGGATGACACATTATTTTCATGTTAACCAAGTAAGGCAATACATGTAGATACAAAACAATATCTATAGTCATATGATAGACTTGTGTATGATATCTTTGAAAATAATGAGTCCAGATTTGTTAGTCTCGGTAAGTCATCTAAGTCATCCGCAAACGGGTGAGGAGATGTTGGTGGTGTTGCACAAAGTTTGATAGAGACAAGCTTTGGAGACTTTGATTGTGAAGGTGTTTTGGATGGTTGTGAAGTAGTCATAATGGTGGGTGATTTTGGTGGTGGAGTTAGAGTACTTAAGTTTAGAAAGTTCACATCTTGAATGGGTGATGAGATGTTGAGAGGTAATGAGTCTAAGGATGAAGAGTTCAAGTTAATGTAGCAACAAGATCGAATGCTAATCCTAGTGGTTTTCTTAAGTGGCTTATTTGAGGTTGAGGATTTAGTCATTTTGACTTTGCTTTAAGAAATGCTAAGCTTGAGGAAAAGTAACAGTGAAGGTATGAAAATGACCATCCTGAATGTGTCGATTTATGGAATTAAGGATTCACGGATTTGATGTTAATCCATACAAAGATGGTAGTTTCTAATGAGATGGAAGTGTCTAAGATCATGTCAAACATCCTAAGTTAATCCATTGAGGATTGGTTGAGTGAGGTATGAAAGATATGCATTAACAACTATCCTAGAAACGAAATTTGGTAAATTAGATTGCGGGATTTAGTAAAATTCAACAACTTACCTGTAGGATTCATGGCACCATTTCTTTACACAGCCGGAACCCTTAAATTGGTGTCGCCTGTACAGGTATGGCGGTACCAAAATCCATAATAGACGGAACCAAATTAATGGTGCCGTCTGGTCCGTGGAGACCAGAAATCTTTACAGACCCATTTTTTAGGTGTCGAGGACTTTTTCGAAACCTGAAATTTTTTTCAAAACATATGGCATTAACTTTTTCTAGTTAGGAACAGTCAATAATGCATACACAAACATAATGGAGCATTGATTTTGAACAAGGGCTAACGATTTTCACATATAAGTGAAAATGGGTAAAATTTGATAACACCCGTGTGCTATCCCCCTGCATGAACCGGTTAGCATACATCAATTTTTTAAGTTAGTTTATCATCCTACAAAGCAAGAACACATAAATGACATCATACAACATTGTTTTTGTCCTTGTACCAAACACTCTCTTAAAAACTCCATTTTTCAACGTACTTGACTAATTTAGTTAGTACTCATTGATAATTGAGTTATGACATTTCATAAGTTATGCGAGATTTTAGTATAACCTACGCAAAGAAAGTTATCTAATTCTACAAGGGATGGTAAAACAATTTTCCAACTTAGTGCACAAAATCTAGCAAAGTCCTATTTTGCATAAACAAGAAATCGTCAAACTAGCGAATAAATAACATGGCAAGATTGACACTTATATTATGCAAACAAACAAGTGTAAACAACAATTTGAAAATAAGCAAGCACCATATATGCAAACAACATAAACAAGTAGTCATTTAGCATAGCATAAAATGAAAAACACTTTTCGTCATTTAGCTTTTAAATATGACGATGTATACCAAGCTTGATTAGTTTCCTTTAAACATATTACCAAATTAATTAGTTTCAAAAGAAGTTGTATCAAAGTTCTAAGAATACCAACTTAAGTTGTTTGATTCAAAAATTTGAGTTTTTATGTTAAAGCGAAACTTAATATCTTAGACATACTGTAGTATTTGGTCTATTTCACTTATTTAAAATTAGACTCAGGCCATAACAGTGTTTTTAAATGAAAGTAGACTTAATTCTCTTTAAAATGATAGGTGGCTCGACTTGTACGGACTTACGGTTAATTAGTTATGATTTTTTTGAATTCGGCCAAAAAACTGCATACTGTACAGACGGATTCCAAGGAACCAAATAAAGGGATCCGCCCTTTATAAGATTTGGTGCCGTGGTCCTCTGAGACAGATTCACCAAAACTAGTATTTGACATAGAGAAAATGTGTGTGACTTACTAGATTTGATAGTAAACATATAATACACATATTTAACAACATATCTACTTATGTAACTTATCTTAAACATTTACGGAGGTGATTTTTCAACTAAATTTATAGTTATCCCAAAAACTCCTTTAAAATCATATTTCTTCGTAAATTTTCTACAAGCACTCAATACAATACTTACTAGTTCTTTCAACAAACTTTTATTTTATGTTTCAAGAAAACCATCAAGCTTGTATACAAAGTTACATTTAACAATAAAATTTCTAAGTATAATTAGCAAAGCATTTTTCATATTATTTTTCGCTTCAATGGTAATTTGATACATGGATCGTACTCTATTTTAAAAACCATTTGTTTTGAAAATAAGAGCTACGTGGCTCTGGTACCAATTGTGGAAACGTAGAGGGGGTGAATACGTTACCGTTTAAAAACTTTAGATCTTTAGTATCAAATCGCTTATGAAGCTTGTTATAATATGAAAGTACCAATTATTGTTTGTGACTAATATAAAGCATGGTAAACCAAGTTGTCACACAATCATGAACATCAAACCACATCACAAACAATAGTATAGTGCAAGTATAAAAGTAAAGAGATAAAGAAAGGAAAGTGCAAACCGAACACGAGGATTTATAGTGGTTCGGTCACGAATCTCCTTTCCGCCCTACTCCACTCCCCGAGTACCCAACTCGAGAGTTACTTCACTAAATCAACAAGCTCCCTTCTCGGCGGAGAAAACCTTACAATCGTCGCTTACACTTTTTCCGGTAAAAGCTAAATACCGGGTTCTAGTTCGAGGTAGAACCAACCTAACGTCGCCTATACAATATTTCCGACACTAAGCTTGATGTCGAGTTCTTTTACAAGGGTACAACCACTCCCAATATGTTTTATGGCCCAACATAATAAACCTTGTGTTTTATGGCACAAACACATAAACCATCTAATCTAGTTTGGTGAAAGTGTTGTTATGATGCAATGATGTTTACACTAATGATCCATGACACAAATGTCTAATGGATATGAATAACTACTTCTAAATGAACTTCCATTGATAGGAAGCCTTCATGATGAAGATCACAAGTTCCCTAAACTTGTTGTGATAGATCTTCAGCTTTTGGTGAGTGGGGATGGCTAGATCTCCATGCTTTCCTTGGTTGATCAAAGAGTATGCTTACAACAAAGATGAATGTTAGAAGCATTATGATCATGATCATTAGGGTGTTTAATGTATGTTACTACATTGTTAATGATTGATCTAAATGTATGCAAGTAGGTGGAGAAGATTTGATTTGAAGTGGTGAAGAAATGGGAAAACAATGGGCTTCTATTTATAGCCAAAAGTAGTCAGGAGCTTCCACGGACCAAGGAGCCCTTTAAAGGGTTCCGCCCTTTATACAAAAGGGTTCCGTGGGTGCCTGACAGAAAATCTAAAAAATCTTTCTTCAAATCTTTCCAAGATATTACCAAATCTTACTAAGATCACATTTGATATATTGAGTATCAATCTAACCAAAATATTCAAGTGATCTTCCAAGGATTTCAAAGATGATGCATGACATGATGTAACATGTATTTCCATTTTTAGATTAAAAGGTTTATCAAGGTAAACTTGTAAAATGTATTATGTAACTAGTTAATAAAATGTCTAGTTACCTTTTAAAATACTTGTGAATGCAAAATGTAAAATGAGGTTCGAAATAGAATGGTTAACCTATTAAAATACTTAGTGACTCTAAATGTATTTTAAACATTCTAAATGATTTGTTAATGGGTTTGATCATAATGCCACATAACAAACATGTACGAACCTGTGTTGTAACATACGAGGACTTGAGACATCGAGAGGTGTTGAATGTATGTTGAGACAAAGTGTGATTACAAGTAACTTGTACATTTTACGTTATGTATTACAAGTTACATGTTTGTCATCAATCAAAACAAACGAGACTGTATAGATTAAATATCATAATATTTGCACTAACAAAAATTACTTGATAGGAATCAAGCAAAGAAACCTAAACGAGGTGGACTACTAAATAGCTATTCTATTCCCCGGCAGCGGCGCCAAAAACTTGATAACGCTACACGCGTCGTTCGGGGTCAAAGGAACTTCCTTTTCTTCGAGCAAGTTTTATAACACCCTAGGCAGTCAACCTAATCGTTGTAGTGTAGTATTAGGGTAAGCCACGGGTATTGATATCATTCTCTAGGGGAATAGGAATGCTAGTGAGAAATTACTACGCTAAGGTTGGGGTTGAGGAAGATTATTTTTTTATCTTTTTATATTTTTTTAGGAATTAGAAAGGTACGAATCTCGGGGTTTGGATTTGGGGGTTGGTATTTCTACCGATTACTCTACTTATCTAATTATCTAATCTAAGGTGTATGTAGTCTATGTCTAATTATTGTGTGCTCGTATGATAGTTTAAAGATGTGTTTACTTAGGTTTTATTACTCCTTAATTATCTCCTATTGATGGTTGAATTGTCACGTCCTTATTCTTAATCGTGTTTTGTGTCTAAAGTCGTAGGGTATGCGTTTGTCCCTAACTCTTTGAAACTACCAAAGGGTCTCGTCTACAAAATCTCTAGGAACTATAAACTCTAACTCTAAGGTACTCTTTGGATTGTTTAGCCTACAACTACTCTAGGTGTTATAGTCTAAGGTTCACAAAGATTAATCAAGCATTAACTACACAACGAATGATCTATCGCATTACTAGATCATTAACAATTAAGATAAGAGACAACCAATCAATATTCAATAATTAAGTTTCATATTCCCTAAGCAAACACACAAGTAAATTAGCCGGACATGGAGAACATAATTGAATTAATGAAGTAAATTAGCCGGACATGTAAGCATACACACAAGTAATTGAAGACATAATTGAATTAATGAAGTAAAACACTTATCTTGATGTAAGATAGGGTTTGGAACCCTAAAATACTGTACAAGACAGCCTTGGTTCGGTTTAGGTTTTTACTCCAAAAGACTACACACTAAAACTGAAAAATTCGGATTCTATATGTAAGATTACAATCGCGACGGCGTCACCTTATGAATTGTGACGCCATCGGGTCGCCGTCATTAGGGTTTCGTCTTGGCCATGTTAGCCTTGCGACAGCGTCACCTTATGCTTGTGACGACGTCCCCTTCAATCTCTGACGCCGTCTGGATCAAATCTAGACCGTCTGAGTTGTGACGACCTACTCTTTTAAAGCCTGACACCGTCACTTGAAAATAAGCAATTTCGCTACTGAGCCGTCACAAAAGTGATACGACGGCGTCGCAAAGAACACCTGACGCCGTCCCCTTGTATTTCAGTAGCTTAAGTGTCTCGATTCTTGACTTTGGCCATTTTCTTCGTATATCCGCGCTTTTTCGTCCAAATAAGTGCCATTCCAGCAATTTGCCTTCAAGAGACCTAAAAAGTGAAAAGGAACAATATTAAGTAATAACGGATACAAAAGTGATCAAATAAGGGCTTAAACGACCCCTCAAAAAGGTACATTTTAAAACATTATCAAAAGAGCACTAAACAACACTCACTGATTTCTTTATCAGTGAGTCACTCACTATTTATTTAGTGAGTTAGGCTATTTTATTTTCAAATATTATTCAGGGTGATTGGGTCAATTTATTGGACCCAACAGTCTCCCCCTATTTGAATATACAAATAGCCTAAAGTGATTGGTAAAAGGTGTAAGACTGAGGGTTCAGGTTGTTCAGTGACTCAGAGCCCAAGTTCAGTAAGAGGGGTTCAGTGAATGAGGTATCAATAAGATGGTTCATTGGTTAGTGACCAGGTTCAGAATTCAGTGACCTCATTCATTTTGACAGGTTTGTGGGGTTCAGTGACCAGGGGGTTTAGTGACCCATGGTTCATAAGCTCACTGACCAGGTTCAGTGACCAAAGGTTCACTGGCTTTTATGCTAAGAGGGACCTGGTTCAATTTGATACATCAGTGTCCTCTCTTTAATACAAACACACTGATACAAGTTCAAATTCGAACTAAGTTTTACAAAATCTTATTCAGGCTTAACCCAAAGCAATTATAATGCAAAACAACCCCTGATTCTTTTCACCACTCGTTCATCCTCAGCCCGTAAAACACCAATGCTGTATTTCTTCACATCAGTTATTTAACTGAGCCCATTTTGCTCTCAGGTTTCACTCACCTGTTTTCAGGAGCCCATATTCAGAGACTCCATGGGTTTAGTTTCTAATGTTTTCTCACTGACTCGGGTTTAGTCACTTTGAGTTCAAGGACTCGGGTTTCAGGTTCCTTGAGCAGCATTCAGAGTAGCAACCACTTAGGTTCAGGGACTTAAGACATTCCGTGTCTCTTTACATCCAAAGACCTGAATGCTCAAAACTCAATCAGGTTGAGACTGATTTGGAGACACCATGGTTTCAGGGACTTGACTTCAAGTATTCCAGCTGTGTGTACACACTGAGATTTCCAGAAACTTGAACCTTTAGGTTGTGTGTTGTTTGGTTGTGGTTATCAAGACTTCGGGTTCTCAAATTTTCAGTGACTCGGGTTTAGTCACCAAGAGCTCAGTGGCTCGGGTTTCAGGGACTCGCTTTTCAATGAGACCATGGTTCAGGGTCTCGGGTTAGTACTCTTTCAACGACTTCTCATGGAGTTCACATTCAAGCTTCTTATTCAGGCTAAGTCTGAATTCAAATACATACTCCCTAATGCATCTTCAACCCAATCAGGCTCCGACACTTCCCTGATTATTTCAGGGACTTTTATCAGCTCATTGAATCGTTATTATCAACTGATTGATATAATGAAAAACTTCCTGAGTCACAAGCCTAGGATGTTGCGAGTCATTCAGGTACTCATCCTAAATAGTATTTATATCACACGATAATCCCATCCGCAACTTACCCGAATCATTAACCAACCTACACCCTGATTATTACCACCGCCTTATCACTCCCTGATGCACGCATACCCCAAACAACCTGATTTCTTTGAGTGCTATTAGTCCCTGACATTTTAACACTATCAGTTGCACGAGTGCACGACCATATCATTCATCTAAACTTACAACCCTCAACACTATCACGGTGCTCCCTGATAAACAATCATCAGTTACACATAACTTAACAGCAGCTCACCAATCCAACAACTAATCACATCAACACGCCTGATCTTTATCATAAACACTCCCTGATGCTTCACTAACCGTACTGATACTCACTCTTACTTATCTCAAAGTGACAAGTAGTATTTTCTAAAGCCTGAGTCACGACACAATAATACCCTCTGATTTTTTAAGCCTACTTATTCAGGAACAAGTTTGCCTTGAGTGAACCCACTTCATTCTAATGCCCACCGTGAACCATACATCATTAGTTAACAAACTCATGTTAACCACTAAGATCCCAAACTACAAAAAAATCCAGTTAAGCCCTTCAGGGAGTTTGACCCGACCCGGATTTTGACTGAACCATTGTTTCAACGAACAGAGTTTATGGGATTTTTTCTTTTGGTAATCAAGGATTCTTGGGTCATGAAAGTCACTTCTACCGAAGCCGCGGCTGTTGCCGATGCCTGAAATAAACCGGCGATTATTCTTAGTTTTAGCAGATGTGTTTATATTTAGAGAAGTTGAGTGTGTGTTTTGGTTTCTGGATATGGATAGAGAGTATAAATCGAGTTTTTGTTGACCCTTGGAGATGATCAGTTTTTGTTTGGTGGATTTGTTTTTGAGTTGTGATTTTTGTTGGTGTATGTGATAGATTTGTTGATGGTTATGGATAGATCGATCTGTGTTGCTTTCGATCTGTGTTGCATTTTTTTATTGTTTAGATCCGGATATGGGGTTTTTTATGTGTGTGTGTGTGTGTATGGATAAGATATGAGTGGTGGGTAAGGGTTACTTTTTGACTGATTATTTCAATCAGTGAGTAGTTTGGGTGATGTTTTTGCCATTCAGTCAATATCAAGTGTCTTTCTCCCCCTCAAAAATTGTTATTACAGTAGCAGTTTTTGAAGGTTCACACTTGATTTTTTTGACAACGAAAAATGTTATCATGAGTCATGAACGGATCTAGATCATGAGAATATATTAAAGAACAAATTCATTATTCATAGAAGAACAATAGTTACAAGATTTCTCAATACCAACTAGACTACATTATAACATCCTCAACTTTTTACGGGGATAATCTCGGTATATTATCCCCATTGAAAGACAAATAAACTCTCATTTATCCAAGCTATACTTGTGTTTCAATGAGAGGATGATCCTATCAACTAATACTATGTATTTTGTGTTTGTTTAGGATGCATACCTATCTATTACAATTACAGACATATATATGAATAAAAGATACAAAGACTTGTAGTGGTAGGTGACATGTGGTCCCTCATGTGGTCCATCTTCTTCTACTTCTGGAAAAGCACCAACCACTCTTTTGAATGAGTCATAACAATGTTCTCACTTCTTTGGTAAAGTCTTGTACTTGTTTGACTTCTTCTCTTGGAAGTTCCCACCCATATTTTTTAGTCAAAATCTCAGTGTCACTAGTGTTGTTTGCAGCTCATATATTTTAATCACTGACACCGTATCAGTAAGTAAAGAGCACTAAACAACACTCACTGATTTCTTTATCAGTGAGTCACTCACTATTTATTTAGTGAGTTAGGCTATTTTATTTTCAAATCTTGTTTAGGGTGGGTCAATTTATTGGACCCAACAGGATGCTTTGAAATGCTGGAAATCATAGGGTATTTATAGGCCAGATCTGGGTTACGGCGTAACTAATAGAATAGTTACGCTGTAATCCACTATTTCTTCGTAAATTTCACTAGATCTGCTGGTTACGGCGTAACCTTAGAAGTAGTTACGCCGTATCATCAATATTTCTTGGTTACGCCGTAGTTTATGCAAGAGTTACGGCGTAGTTATCAACGTCGCGGATCCTCATTTGACCTAATATAGTTACGTCGTAATCGTTTGGGAGAGTTACGCCGTAATCTTCTAATGAGTTGGCTTTCTGAGTCACGCTTTAGTTACGGCGTAATGGGAGAGATGAGTTACGCCGTAACTTCTTCAAAGTGAGCATACTCTGATAAATCTTTGATAATTCTCCAATTCCGCGTCTCTTTAGCTCCAATGCTCGTAATTTACCTGAAAGTGGAAAATAATGGAAAACAAGCGTAAATCCATATAAATGATATAAATTACAAGCATTACCAAGGGAAATTGACACTTAATATTCAGGATAATTTGATGTTATCAGCTTCATTCCAGAATTTTGCTTCCAAAAGACCTAAAAAGTGAAAAGGAATGATTTTAAGCAGTAACGGATATAAAATGTGTCGAAATAGGGCTTAAATGACCCCCTAAAAGCGTACGTTTTAAATCATTATCGAATATCTCTACACTTGGTATTTACTTGTCCTAAAGCAAATGTGCTTTTGACCAATCAATTTATAAGTTAGGGGGCATGAAACATTGGTTTAAAATAGTTTACAATAAGTAAAAGCGCCACAATAGTCATAACAAGCATGGAAATTATATACTAGCACCTCACAATTGGTGTTTAGATTCTCTCATCTCTCGGGTTTATATAAAATATAATATGAATGGAAATGGAAGATAAACACTCATTACCTGGCATAGTACATAGATTACCATAAGCTTGAGAATAGATCAAACCTTCACCGCTTTGGCGTAAGCACCTAGGAACAACTATCTAAGAGGTCTTTACAAGGGTTATAACGTTAGGCTTAGGGTAGGGAAATAAAGGGTTTTGTTGGATAGGGGATATTAATTGGTGGCAAGTCAAAAATCTTATGTTACAAGCATGTAAAGCGTGGCGTTGCTAAGCCAAGACTCGACTCACTAACACTAGATAACTTGAAACAAACAAACATAAACATAAAGATAGTTATAGGATGGTAGCCCGTATGTTTTTATTTTTTTTTTATTTTTTTAATATTATCATTCTTTTTGAACTTCTCTTTTTTCTTCTTTGTTTTCGATTTTTTTTCATACCCTTTTACTCTACCATCCTCTACGATAACATCAAAATATAAGGGATTTATAGGAGCATCCCTATACTTGAGTTTTTATTTCTCTAACACTAATTGACCCGATTTGAAAAGATCAAAACACTTGGAGTATTTAATTACGTAGACAAAGGGAATTTGAATTTATCGTTCTTTCGCGTTACTCTATAAAATATTATTTTTACCGATGAGTCCCAATCGTCCTAAAATTGTGTACAAAAGATATGACTCGACTTTGCAACCATGCAAGTAACTAGATAATTGAACTAAGGGTTTAGTAATGATAACAATAATGCACTAAAGATGAATGCATACAAGGTAAGCTAAGGCGATTTGGGTGTACAATTGGGGGTGGATTGTAAACAATGCTCTTCATTGATATTCTGGAAAACCGACACATCACGAGAACCGCGAAAAGGATAAGCTCTGAGGGGTTAACTAGGGCTATCATGTACTAAAGGTGAGTACATCGCAAGGGTGTGGGGTAATTACTTAACCGATGTGGAAGATGTAATTATAATACAGGTTTCAAACAAGGGTTATCGTAATGCCTCGTATCATTTAGTTATTCCTAACTACACAAGTGTAGTCTCACTAGCGATCTCGGAATGCATCACAAAACGAGGGTTAGAATCTATATATTATACTACCGGTACACTCACTAAGCAATTAAGATGAATGCTTTTATTCCTAACGATCTAGGGGCGAACCTCACATTTTTTGGGTGGAATTTGAGTGGTAAACGGTTTTTGTGCTAGTCATATAATTCATATCCATGAGACACTTTATTAAGACTAAAGTTTTAGCTCGTAAATGTCATAAAAAATTATAAATTTGGTGCTAAAATTGCCCTAACGAATATTTCTCATAGTTTATTACACAAATTACCAAGGACAAGACAAATGATCAAGTGAGTGAATAATTTCTAAGTTCCTGTTTTATTCTCCCTCCCTACACTTAAACTGAACATTGTCCCCAATGTTCCCCGAAAGCATCAAAGTTATAATAAAGGAAGGTAAGTACGGAAAAGAAACTAGTACTCCCTTGATTAGCTCGGTAGGATATGTGTGAAGTTGCGGTTAAATCCTCTTCCAAGAAGAATGCATAAGTAATAAGCTTCATCCAATGTGTGTTTCTTCTTCTTGTTCAAAATAACCAGCACACTTATAGGAAAACAACGAAACCTTCGCGTAAAATCGGTGGTAAACTATATATGACACACAAAAACACTAGAAAGGAAGTAAGATATGATGCTTGTGGAATGGATGTTTGCAGTTTTTCTGGAAAATTAAGACCTGGGAATTTCCAAAAATTTATAAAATGCATGAAAAACGAAAAACTGATTATCCTATTTCTACATAGCCTGGCGTCGTCAGGTTTTAATCCTGACGCCGTCAGGTTGTCCTGGCAGAAAGTGGCCTGGTGTGTTTTTCTGGAAAAATTCTGGATTAATTACATCATTAAAACCTTGAAAAATTCCTGCAAAACATCCATTATGACTCGATACAAGCATTTGACTCTAACAAACACACCAATAAATCAATTTCAATAGTTGTAATTATCATGTTCATGTTCTTAAAAACTTATGTGATCTTCCTTACACTTATCTTTTTGTAAAATATCTTTATATGTAATTAAGACGAGGTTAAAGACAAAATAAAGCATTTTCACAAAGTCTAACATGAGAATAAACAACAATGAAGAGATATAAAACACACAAAAATTGAAAAACAAAACAAGCAAACAATTAAGCATGGGTTGCCTCCCACGAAGCGCTTTTCTTTATTTATGAGTCTTGTAGCTAGACTCGAAGTCGTGCTCCTACGTACCTATGTAAGTAAGTTTATCCTCAAGAATGTCATAGGGATCAAACTTATCTTTTAACTTCCTATTAGTACGCTTAGTCCGGTAGGTCTTTTCAAACTTCTCACCATCGGGGATCATAGATTGTCATCCTAATGTACCATTCTCCATTCCCATCACTAGGTGGTCTATCCCAACTCCAATTATACTTAGCCTTTTCACTCTCAACTTTCCACCAATTCATGTTAAGATTAATGGGCAAGGTTCCTAGGAATTCAGTCATCTTCCTAAACACTAAAGTATCCTCAAATGGGTTCACTTGAATGTCCCTAGCCAATTGTTGTTCATTGAGAGTTGCGTTACTCACGAAGGTCTCTTCTAGATAGAAAGGTCGTTGAGGGCCTACGAAATCTCTATTGGTCCAAGGTCCATATCTAGATGGTCTTCTATCCAACATGATCTCATAGGGTATTTGTTCGTCCTCTTTGTAGTAGATATGCTTCTTGACATCGTAAATTGACCTAGCACTCCCTTCTCCTACAACTATCTTAGACATCTTACAATCAATTATGGCACTAGCTGTAGCTAAGAATCCTCTTCCAACTAACAATGGGCATGTTGGGTCCTTATTCATGTCTAGCACATGGAAATCCGCCAAAAGAGTTAATCGACTTACGTGTACTACCATGTCCTTTATTATCCCTACCGAATATGCAATGCTACCGTCCGATAAACCTAAGATGGTTTCTGTTGGTTCTATTTTACCTAGGTTAAGGCTTTTATGGAGGGACAACGAAAGAAGGTTAATGTTTGACCCTAGATCAGCTAATATGTCGAAAGCTTTGGAATTTCCAATGCTACATGGAAGAATGAATAGCCAGGGATCATCTAACTTCTTAGGTAACTTATTTTACACAAATGCGGACCCACATTCTCCTAGTTTTAGTTCTTGCTCATATTTATCTTTTAAAGCATTATAATAAGGCACATGAGTCAAAATTTCAAGAACCGGTTTTTCTTGGTGGAGCTCCTTATACTCCTCTTCTAGAGTAGGTTTGGGTTCTTGATTGATTGGTTTCTCAAGAGTTGGATGGACCGTTGGCTCAGGTTGTTGGTATCTCATGACGGATCGTTTGGACCCCGTGTTGATGGCGTTGACCGAACGGACTTGCAGATGTGAGGGGCATGGATATGCATTCTCCCTTGATGAGCAAGAACATGAAGTTGATAAAATCGAATTCACTTTTGGGTTCTTTATAGTGTCACTTGGGAGTGCTCCTATATCCCGGTCATTGAAGGTTTTTAAGAGGGCGTCAAGCTTGGTTGTCATCTCGCTTTGTCATTGCTTGAAATCGGCTTCAAGCTTAGTCAATTGAGCTTCTTGAGATGACATGAATTTGGACACCATTCCCTCAAGACTAGTGGAAGTTCCGGTGTTTGGAGGGTTGTTGTAGGAGGTGTGGTTTGGTTGGGACCTATTGGGTGGACTAGATGAGTTTTTTTTGGACGGGTTTGAGTTTTGGCTCCACCTAAGGTTAGGGTGATTCCTCCATGAGGGGTTGTAGGAATTTCCTAATTTGTTTTGCTCGGGCTTGAAAGTGTACCACTTCTCTCCCGCTTCGTCGATACATGTGGAGGCGTAGTCCGCAAAAGCTTGTTCGGGGAGTCTTGTGCAACCACAGTTTGTTTCCAATAGGAACGAGACTAAACAAAGCTTGAACTAAAAGTTAAACAAAAATGAAAAGAAAAAAAAATGGTTTTTTTTTTTTTTTTTTTGGACAAAATGGTTCAGCCGATCGGCTGGGCTTCCAGCCGATCCGGTTGGATTTGGTTTTGATGTCTAGCCGAATCGGTTACGGGTGGTGACCGATCGGCTAGAAGAACTGGGTAAGAAAAGGATTTTTTTTTCGCAATCAAAGGCGGCACAACTAGGGAATGATTTGAACACAGATTCGAATCACACAAAATCACAAACAAATCCCCGGCAGCGGCGCCAAAAACTTGATGTGTCTCGCGACTACTAGTTTTAAATTTATAACAAGGATTACCGAATTAAGCTAAGAACACACGGGAAAGTGTGACCCTTTCGTATGCAGTTAGTTTTGGTTGGTAAGCCGAGGTCATTCACTAGGATTTGGGTGTTTTCAATTGTGAAGAATCTATGTAATAACAAGTAACACGAAAGTGGTAAATGGTTGTCACGTCCCGAAATACCATATAAGCAATAAGTAACACGAAAAATGATTAAGGGAATTCAATAAGATTAAAACTACACTTGCTTAAACTAGTTTCTTATCCTTGATTAGTATGATTGTGTTAACCTCTTCTTAACATGTTGGTTATGATAATTAGTTGGTGTACTAATCTATTATTCTTACAAGTTAAACCTTGATCAAGAGTTTAGTTTATAAAAACAAGCATTAAGTCTAACCAATCAATTCAAGATCAATTCAAGTTTCATAAGTTTACTTGCATAAACTTAAACACAAAAACATCCGTTTGTCTTATCAAATTTGCTTAAGAAATGGTCAATACAAAAGGTAACCGATTATAGACAAAAGGTTACAATTGATTGTAAACAACTAATCTTACGACCTTTTAGATGTTTCCAATCAATCCAACTTGATAATCAAAAAGCGTTCTTATTACAACCACACTTTAGTTTCTTTGTTTAACCAAGAATAATGGGTAAAAACAAGCATCCATAGACAAAATGATTATAACTAGTTGAATAACAATAAGTTCTTTCGACCTCTACGATTACTATCAACAAGTCAAACTTGACTAACAAATGCCACTATGAAACTTTAGCACAATTGGATCTTAGAATCAACTTGAAATTGAATTAAAACATGTTAACACAATCATAAACTAATCATACGATAATCAACATCATTTAAGCAAGTGCATAAAGAAACTAGCCACTCATAGCAATCATAAACATAAACTCAGAACTTTGAACATTAGAAAACATGATTAAAGGTCTTACAATGATTGAAATGAGATTACAAATGATGTAGTAATGATGCCTCAAGTATTGGTGATGACTTCTTGATGGTTTGACCTCCAAATGATGACTTCTTGGACCTCCAAAGTTTCCTGGAACTTAATGGACAAATTTAGACTTTGAGAGAGAGTAGTGGTGGTAAGATAGGTGTGAGAGAAGATCTCTCAAGTTGTGGTGCATGAAATGAGGTTGCAAAGGCCTCTATTTATACTTCTTCCAAGGCTAGGGGTTATAAATGCATTTCTTGGTCACCAAGGAGTTTGGAAGGGACTAGAAACTGAATGAGAAGGACCTAGAATCGTTTGGAACAAGTTTGGAACCTTAGTGATGAAGAAATGGCTGTACCAGGCCTCCCAACCGAATCGGTTAAGCTCCAACCGGATCGGTTGGTTTTCTTGACCATTCTCCAACCGGATCTGGTTGTGAGGCTCGACCGAACGGTTGGAGCAATTTCACAGAAAATGATAAACACCGAAGTTGTAGATCTTTCTCCTAGCTTTCCGTGGCCGTGAACCGGGGGTCAAACGGAGTCCGTATGCAAAAGTTATGGCCAAAATGGTGAAGGCGTGTCGGGAACAACGATTCTTCCAATATGTTTTCGTTTTAGCTTCTTTTCTTCATTTCTTTCTCGTTTTCCTTCTTGAACTTTATTCTTGAGTCTTTGGACCACTAACTTGATGACTTTATCTTCTCGAATATACTCCACAAGACTTGCTTTTGTCGGGAATTCTTCATATATGGAGAAATCTTCGTATTTTCCTTCTTTTTCCGTCTTTTCCTCCACTTTCCTGTACTTGGCTACAAATGAACTTGCAAACACACTTTTGTACGATTAAGTAACAAAATCATATGATTATAGCCAAATAACATACATAAAAGCACGGATAACGCTATTAAAAACATGCACAATTTGAGCGTTATCAAATTCCCCCACACTTAAACTTTGCTTGCCCTCAAGTAAATCTAAGAAAATAAAAATCAAACTACATACCTAAATGACAAAACAAAAAGAAAAATAAAAAACTTGAAAATATTTTTTGGTTTTTTTTTCTAATTTTTTTTAACAAACATAAAAATAAGCGAAAAATGAGCGCAAACTCCCCCACACTTAAGGGTTTGCTTGCCCTCAAGCAAATCTAGAAATTAAGAAAAATAAATCACACATGGTGCATGAAATATGATTACAAAAATGAGATGCAAATCTACCAAGTACAAGTACAAGATATGATTCATCGTTTTAAGCTTTAAGAGGTGAAAAATCGAGATGTTTGACAATACCTTATGGATTCTCTTGCTTGATAACATGGCTAAGCACCTCACGAAAAAGAACGGATGTATAATTCACTCAACACTCAATTTATTTAGTGATTGATAGTATTAAGGAATAGTACACTCATATTGCTCAGTCATGATCTAAATATTACCATAGGCTTGTACAAGAAACAAAACTCCACCGACGTGGCGTAAGCACCAAATGTAAACATCTAAAGAGGGCTTTTATTCGGGTTATAATGACAGGCTTCGGGTGATTAAGGGGTATGGATAAGGCATGGGATTATTTATGAAATTGGTGTTAAAAGAAAAATAAAGTCAAGTCTAATACCCATGTTGCTAGTCACCGAACAAACCGCAAACCCGAAAATGATTATAGTTACAATCTTCTCTTCTTCACATATCGATCACCAAATATATATATATATATATATATATATATATATATATATATATATATATATATATATATATATATATATATATATATATATATATATATATATCACGTCTTAGCACATTAGCTAATCGATATCTCAGACATACTTCATCTTCCTTCATCTTCATAATAATATAGCACATTGGCTAAAATTGTCATCATACATTTTTTTTTATGACTTATTCTTTTTTTTCATATTTTTTTTCACTTACATCACATGTCCCCCACACTTCGTATAAGCACACACCACAAAAATACAAATAAGACGGTGCACCTTCGTCTTTGTCGGAATGGCACACACGAATGGCAAAGTGCGACCAACTCATAATCATCAAAAACAATCTAATAATACCAAGCAACTAGCAACCAACCATTTAGACATTGACAAGGGGTTAGGCTAAGGTTTAAAGTGTAAAATATTTTTGTATTTTTCTGGATTTAACGAAAAGAAAGGGATGGCTCAGAGGGTGTAACTAGAGGTATCTAGCGCTAAAGATGAGCGCTACAAATGGGTCCATATGGGTGGTTAACTAACCGATGTGGTTAGCTAATATATCATTAGATGTAAACGGAAGGCCATTTGGTTTTATTCCTAAGGTTGCCTCTTTATCACACGAATACACTTATATCACACGAATGTGATCTTACTACGGTCTGGTAATGATTTACAAGTACAAGTTCTAGAATAAATAAAATCACCGGCACACTCATAGCAAAAAGATTTCAAGCATAAAAGATGTATGCTATATAAGAAATAGGCTCAAATCCTCACAATTTAGTGGAAGGGCTATAAAATGTGCTAGCAAATGTTATCGATCCAGAATGGATTGCAATATTAATCGGGACACATCTCAAATTTTTCAAAATTACCGATTTCACCAGTGGATTGATCTAGTTATTCTAATATATAATCCTATAAGCGTGAAAACAACTAGATCACAAGGGCAAACAAGTTCACAAAATTTTAAAAATTGGCCCAAAAATTTGGAATCTAAAAACTGGTTTCATTTTTTCCTATAATATTTCCCCCCACACTTAAGTTAAGCATAGTCCTCAATGAAAAATAAAACTTCAAAGCATGTTAAAATAGGGAAAATAAAATAAACAAGCTGTGAGAAACAAAACCTTCCCGGGCCAAAGAAATCGCGATCGAACTCTGTATGATAAAATGCTACGCATAACCTAGCATAAGCTTGTGAGAACAATCGATTTCAAATCCAAGCATCATCCTCCATCACCTGCTGCAATTATTCAAACAAAACAAAACAAACAAAACGCACAAAATGCAATTAATAATAAACATTATTAGCATGTAACACCCCCACACTTACGATTTTTCAAGTTTTGAAAAGAATTTTGCAAAAGGGTGTACAAACAAACAAACAATTAAAAGCACGGGTTGACTCCCGAGAAGCGCTTAATTTATTAATAAGTCATTAGCTAGACTCTTCCCCGAGTTAGGATACTTTGACAATACGGTTCAAATGGGGAATTTCAGTTCTTAAACGTTGAGGGTATGGGATCTTTGGTTTGTACTCCACAAACGATGGAGATACATTTGATTCTTTTGGTTTGACCATGTGATATTCCCTCTTCGTTATCTTGGACGCTTGATCGATTTCATTAGAAATAAGGACAGGTGGCGGATCTTTTTGATTTTTCAAAGGGTCATTGGACTTTCCATTCCTAGTGAATACGGAATCTACATTCTCAAGGTGAGATGTAGGATGTGGCTTAATCCTACCTTTTTGATTTAAAGAAACTGGATTTTGTGGCTCAGACCATTCGTCTATCTTTCTTTCCAGTTCTCCATTCCACTTGCCTCCAATTTCGTTGAAAACCTTATCACCAACATGGTGTTCAGAACTTTCTAATTGAGTGGTTGGGATATGCATGGTGCAATCCTCAAGAAAAGGTGTCACGGTTGGTGAGTTAGACATGATTTGGTTCAGATTTGGCGTGGTTGGAATGTGCTCGGTCTCGTCCTCTTCAATAAATTCAACCTCACCCTTATCGTTCTCGTTTTGAATCGAGGGTGGTTTGTAGACAAATTCATGTCTCGAGTTGGAATCTGTGGTGTAAGGAAGAGATTCAGCATGATGGACTTCCTGCTCCTCACTTAATCTTTCTACCCTCCTCTTCAAGTCTTGGATCATCCCTTGTTGGTTCCTTCTTCCTTGATCGACTTTACGTTCCAATTCAACCAACAAGTTCGTTATATTCTCATTGGCTTTCGCTTGACTGGCCATCCACTCTCTCATCATCTCCTCCGGTGAGGTTTTAGGTGTATTGAAATGTTTTGATGGATGTGGTATTGTATTCCATGGCTGATATCGAGGATAGTTTTGGGTTGGGTTGTGGTATGGAAAGGAGTACGAATTTCTGGAATTTTGGTCATGATATCTTCCGTGATATCCTTCATGTTGAACATGGTTCGCTTCCATGGGATCACACATCGGCGTGTCATCCTCTGCATCGTGGTTATTATTTCGCAGCTCCATCATCTCCCTCCGTATGCTTATGAATTGGGCATCGATGTTTGTGGAGAGAGCTTCCAATTTCTCGATCAATGAGGCATGATCGGTATTGATGTTGCTTCCACGGGCGGAAACAACGGCTTTTGGATTGGAGTTGAGTATAGAATTTTCCGAGATATCGAGCTTGAGTTGGACCTTGTCCTCGAGGATTTTGAAAGCTTCGTTTGGAGTTTTGTAGAGGAAGATTCCTCTGGCGTCGAGATTTCCTTGAGTTGGATCGTCTAAACCATGATAGAATATTTGAATTATCGCTCCTTTGGTCAGACCGTGTCCATGACAAGTGCGAAGCATATCTTTCAAACGGAGCCAAGCGTCAACGAGAGTTTCGTGATTGATTTGGTGAAAGTTGTGAATGTCTTTTAGGAGACGTTTAAACTTAGCGGGAGAAAAGTATCGGCTAATAAAAGCTTCTCTCATCTCTTCCCACGTAGTAATCGTTCCTTCACTCAATTCGTTCAACCAAGTCTTGGCTTCACCGGTTAATGAGAAAGGAAAAATCCTCAATTTAACCACTTCCTCTTGATTTTCACCATATTTGAATAGGCTACTAATCTCAAGAAAATCGGCTATGTGTCGGTGAGGATCGGACCGGATTCTCCCATCAAATTGATTCTCCCGAATCATTTGCATGTGGGTACCCTTGATATGGAAATTATTGCGAATAGGGCGTTGAATAATCGCGGAACTAGGTGTTGGTGCAACGGTCCTAGTGTTTGACCACATGGGTTGGTCATCGGTATCAATGACGATTATGGTTGGGGAATCGGGTGGAGGTTTGACTTTCTCTTCGAATATGTCGATAACGACAAAGAGTTCCTCGATGAACGGTGGTTTCGGATAAGGTTTGGGTTTAGTCCTCTCTTTGATTTGACGTTTAAGCTCGTAAAGTGGACTAACAAGTTGATCACTCCAAGAGTATGAGTTTATGAAAACCCGAAGCGATTCACAAAATATTTTAAAAATAAAAAATAAAAAGATAAAAATAATGAAAACGAACATGAAGAAAAATCTTTTTGTATTTTATTAGAAAAATGACTTAAAAGAAATAAACTAAATAACTCTAAGACCTTTTTTTTTTTTTTTTTTTTACTTTTATTTAAAAAGAAAACTAGTTATGAGTTTTTTCTTTTCCCACGGGTTCTCGATAGCTCCATTGAAATGCACAAAGAAGCGGAGAAGTAGGTCAGCGCGAAGCATATTAAAAACCAAACTTCTTTAGGGAATCAGGGAGACCCGCCTTATACCTCTCACACAGTTTGTTTTCAATGGATGAGCCTTACTTTCGAGGGAATGTTTTTTTTATTTTATTAAATAATCTACCAAACAAACAAACAAGAAAAAAAAACATAAATAGGAACGAGACTAAACAAAGCTTGAACTAAAAGTTAAACAAAAATGAAAAGAAAAAAAAAATGGTTCTTTTTTTTTTTTTTTTGGACAAAATGGTTCAGCCGATCGGCTGGGCTTCCAGCCGATCCGGTTGGATTTGGTTTTGATGTCTAGCCGAATCGGTTACGGGTGGTGACCGATCGGCTGGACGAACTGGGTAAGAAAAGGATTTTTTTTTTCGCAATCAAAGGCGGCACAACTAGGGAATGATTTGAACACAGATTCGAATCACACAAAAACACAAACAAATCCCCGGCAGCGGCGCCAAAAACTTGATGTGTCTCGCGGCTACTAGTTTTAAATTTATAACAAGGATTACCGAATTAAGCTAAGAACACACGGGCAAGTATGACCCTTTCGTATGCAGTTAGTTTTGGTTGGTAAGCCGAGGTCATTCACTAGGATTTGGGTGTTTTCAATTGTGAAGAATCTATGTAATAACAAGTAACACGAAAGTGGTAAATGGTTGTCACGTCCCGAAATACCATATAAGCAATAAGTAACACGAAAAATGATTAAGGGAATTCAATAAGATTAAAACTACACTTGCTTAAACTAGTTTCTTATCCTTGATTAGTATGATTGTGTTAACCTCTTCTTAACATGTTGGTTATGATAATTAGTTGGTGTACTAATCTATTATTCTTACAAGTTAAACCTTGATCAAGAGTTTAGTTTATAAAAACAAGCATTAAGTCTAACCAATCAATTCAAGTTTCATAAGTTTACTTGCATAAACTTAAACACAAAAACATCCGTTTGTCTTATCAAATTTGCTTAAGAAATGGTCAATACAAAAGGTAACCGATTATAGACAAAATGTTACAATTGATTGTAAACAACTAATCTTACGACCTTTTAGATGTTTCCAATCAATCCAACTTGATAATCAAAAAGCGTTCTTATTACAACCACACTTTAGTTTCTTTGTTTAACCAAGAATAATGGGTAAAAACAAGCATCCATAGACAAAATGATTATAACTAGTTGAATAACAATAAGTTCTTTCGACCTCTACGATTACTATCAACTAGTCAAACTTGATTAACAAATGCCACTATGAAACTTTAGCACAATTGGATCTTAGAATCAACTTGAAATTGAATTAAAACATGTTAACACAATCATAAACTAATCATACGATAATCAACATCATTTAAGCAAGTGCATAAAGAAACTAGCCACTCATAGCAATCATAAACATAAACTCAGAACTTTGAACATTAGAAAACATGATTAAAGGTCTTACAATGATTGAAATGAGATTACAAATGATGTAGTAATGATGCCTCAAGTATTGGTGATGACTTCTTGATGTTTTGACCTCCAAATGATGACTTCTTGGACCTCCAAAGTTTCCTTGAACTTAATGGACGAATTTAGGCTTTGAGAGAGAGTAGTGGTGGTAAGATAGGTGTGAGAGAAGATCTCTCAAGTTGTAATGCATGAAATGAGGTTGCAAAGGCCTCTATTTATACTACTTCCAAGGGTTACAAATGCATTTCTTGGTCACCAAGGAGTTTGGAAGGGACTAGAAACTGAGTGAGAAGGACCTAGAATCGTTTAGAACAAGTTTGGAACCTTAGTGATGAAGAAATGGATGTACCAGGCCTCCCAACCGAATCGGTTAAGCTCCAACCGGATCGGTTGGTTTTCTTGACCATTTTCCAACCGGATCCGGTTGCGGGGCTCGACCGAACGGTTGGAGCAATTTCACAGAAAATGATAAGCACCAAAGTTGTAGATCTTTCTCTTAGCTTTCCGTGGCCGTGGACCGGGGGTCAAACGGAGTCCGTATGCAAAAGTTATGGCCAAAATGGTGAAGGTGTGTCGGGAACAACGATTCTTCCAATATGTCTTCGTTTTAGCTTCTTTTCTTCATTTCTTTCTCGTTTTCCTTCTTGAACTTTATTCTTGAGTCTTTGGACCACTAACTTGATGACTTTATCTTCTCGAATATACTCCACAAGACTTGCTTATGTCGGGAATTCTTCATATATGGAGAAATCTTCGTATTTTCCTTCTTTTTCCGTCTTTTCCTCCACTTTCCTGTACTTGGCTACAAATGAACTTGCAAACACACTTTTGTACGATTAAGTAACAAAATCATATGATTATAGCCAAATAACATACATAAAAGCACGGATAACACTACTAAAAACATGCACAATTTGAGCGTTATCAGTAGTTCATCGATGGGACGACGTCACTTGAGAGTTGTGATGCCGTCGGTCTTTAGTTGCGACGTCGTCTGAGTTCTAGATTTGGTTCATCTTGAGTGAAAAGTGTGAGTTACGCCCTCCATATTTTAGGCATGACGCCGTCAGGATTTAGGACCAGAAATTCCACTAAGCCGTCGTGGGCACATTTTGATCAAGTCTTCATAGAGGGACGGCGTCGCCCTTTGGTTGGGACGTCGTCAGGTTCTGCTGATCAGTCTTGAGTATCTTCGATCTTGACTTTGCCATTTTCTTCATGTTTTTGCTCCTTTTCGTCCAAATGTGCTTCATTCTAGCATTTGCTTCCAAAAGACCTAAAAAGTGAAAAGGAACAATTTTAAGGAGTATCAGATATAAAATGTGTCGAAATAGGGCTTAAATGACCCCCTAAAAGTGTACGTTTTAAATCCTTATCACCTTGATACCTGCATCATTTGGGTACGTTGATACTTGCATAACTTGGGTACGTTGATACCTGCATAACGTGGGTACGTTGATACCTGCATTACTTGGGTATGTTGATGCCTGCATTACTTGGGTACGTTGATACCTGCTTTACTTGGGTACAGGGTTACCTCTAAGTACGTTGATACCTACTGTGATTTGGCTGCGTAGACACCAACACAGAACTGAAACACTTAAGGTTTTGTTATGAGCTTAGTGCAATAATAACCACTTCCGATTATGGGGGTATAACAATGTAGCCCACTGTTTTTCTTAAACATGAAATCTTGTGATCAAATGCTTTACTATTAAACCTATGGATTCACTCAACCTTTGTGTTGACTTTTTAGTATGTATTTTCAGGTTTTAAGGCGATAGCTAAACTTTGCAGGCGCTTGGGCCTTGGAATGGCATGGTCATAGATGACTCTGACAGTTATATTTGGGACCGCTTTATAATTATGGGCCTATATTTTTCGCATTATATTTTAAAAGATGTAACCACAAATCTTAATTAATAAGATTTCTCAAGTTAAACTGTTGTTCTATACTTTGTGTTGTGGTACCAATTAAGTAATACCCCAGTAACATTTTCTTCCGCTGCAAACCATTTTTGGGGGTGTTACACAAACCACCCACCGCTCTCGTATTAACCAATCAATCTACGTGGCATCAACGACTCGGTCACTCGGGAAATGAAGTGTTACATTTTTTAGTGTCCAACAAAATGACTTGTATTAAAACAAAGCCTACTACTTTTGGCGATGCTTGTCTACTTGGCAAGCATATTTGGTTTCCTTTTTCTATTTCTTATTCTCGTGTTGAGAACATATTTGATATTGTGCATTCAGATCTTTGGACTTCTCTGATCCCAAGTGCAAGTGGTTTTAAATATTATGTACTTCTCTTAGATCATATATCTCATTTCTTATGGATTTATCCTTTGCGCAACAAAATTGATGTGTTTGATAAGTTTTTACAATTTCGCATGTATGGACAAACGTAATTTAAAACCGAAATTAAATCTTTCCAATGTGACCATGGAGGTGAATTCGACAATCACCAATTTCACTCCCTCTTTGACAAACATGGCATTCTTTTTAGATTCTCTTGCCCTAAAACTTCATAACAAAATGGTAACAAATTAGAACGAAAGATATGAACCATTAACACTTTAATTAAAACACTACTTTTTCAAGCTAACCTTCCACTACAATTTTGGGTTGAAGCACTCTACATGGCCATTCATTTATTTAACATTTTGCCTTCTTCCACCATCAACAATGAAATCTCCTTCACTAAGCTATTCAACAAACAACCCTCGTACCATCACCTTCGCATATTTGGTTTCTTAAGTTATCCACTCCTCCACACCACACATAAACTAGAACATCACTCCTCAACATCAACAAGGTTATTATCTCTCGCCACGTAAACTTTGGCAAAAAAAATTTTCCATACCATTCACCAACAACTCAACAAACCGATTCATACCAATTTCTTGACACAATTGAGCAACCATCACCTATTTCCATTCATTTATTAACTACATCAAATATCCCAAAACCCACGCCACCAACTCAACAATCTATTGAAACAAATGACTCAACTAATAGTCCTAGTCTTAATATCAATTCCACACTTATACATAACTTGTCTAATGCTACAACCCATAAAACTCTAGTGGCCCAATATGATTCAACACCATTCCCAGCCTCCCTTACGTCTGCCACAATTAAAACACCTTCAACACAACGTATTTACAACACAGTACCAGCCCAAAACCCTCCCTCGACAGTCACGACCCAAAAATTGAGAAAACCCGCACTGACGGAATCTCACCCCATGGTCACTACATTGCAGGTTGGCACTGTTAAGACAAATCCCAAACTTTCACTCCATATCACCACACCCTCCTTCATCCCTTGATCTCACTTACATGTCCTTCCTGACCCAAATTGGCAACATGTTATGTAGACAAATATAATGTTCTTATAACCAATGGAACGTGAGTTCTTGTTCCCCGACCGTAAAATGTAAATGCGGTTCGGTCTTTGTGGTTATTTAAACACAAATTTCATGCAGATGGTTCTCTTAGCAGGTATAAGGCACAGCTTGTTGCCAATGGTCGAAGTCAGCAAGGGGGGATAGAGTGTCACGATACATTTAGCCCGTTTGTTAAATCAGTTACCATTCGCACGATTCTTAACCTTGCGGTCTCTCGTTCATGGCCTATACATTAGTTAGACGTGAAGAACGCATTTCTTCATGGTCATTTATCCGTGACGGTCTACATACATCAGCCCCCAGGTTTTGTTGATCCTGCTCATCCTGATTATTTTGTCTTTTACATAAATCACTCTATGGCCTCAAACAGGCACCTCGGGCATGGTTTCAGTGTTTTTCCAGTTATGCCACCCGTGTTGGTTTTCATTACAACAGGAGTGATTCTTCTCTTTTTGTATTTTAGCAGGGTACTGAGATAGTATATTTACTACTGTATGTTGATGACATCATTTTGACAGCTTCATCCTCATATCTTCTATAACGCATTAACTCATCTCTTCAAAGTGAGTTTGCCATGATTGACCTTGGCCTGCTCAACTATTTCCTTGGCATCTCTACTCAGTGTACGTCTTCTGGTTTGTTTCTTTCTCAAACCAAATATGCCACTGAAATACTTGAGCAGGCTCACATACTCAACTGCAACCCGTGCAAAACTCTTGTTGACAGTGACTCTAAACTTGGACTAGATGGTAACCCGGTGGATGATTTGACATTATATCGCAGTCTTGATTGGGCTCTTCAGTATCTTACATTCACACGTCCTAATCTCTCATATGATGTGCAACAGATTTTTCTATTTATGCATGACCCTCCAGAGCCTCACTTTACGGCTCTCAAGCGCATCTTTCGCCATGTTCGTGGCACTCTTGATCATGGACTTCACCTTTATGCATCTCCGACCTCTTAGCTTACAACTTACTCTAACGCTGACTAGGCCGGATGCCCCACCACTCGGCATTCCACTTCGGGTTATTGTGTTTTTCTCGGTGACAACCTTATTTCTTGGTCATCTAAGCGGCAACATGTTATTTCGCGCTCTAGTGCTGAAGCAGAATATCGTGGTGTTGCTAATGCTGTTGCTGAGAATGCATGGGTATGGAACCTTCTTCGCGAGCTTCTTATACCACTACGCAATGTTGTGCTTGTCTATTGTGATAATGTCAGTGTTGTTTACCTGTATACCAACCCTATTCAACATCAACGCATGAAATACATCAAGATTGACATCCATTTTGTTTGTGAACTTGTTGCCACCAGACATGTTCATGTTCTTCATGTGCCTTTGAGATATTCCATCTCCCTTGTTTGTCGAGTTTCGCTCCAGTCCGATCTCCTCCTGCTCCAATTGCGGGGGCGTATTAATGTAGTATATTATCTAGTCTATTGTCACAGCCCATATTGTATTCATTATAGGGGTCGACCCATCATTGGAAACCCTAGATTGTATTGTGTATATATTTGTTGTATGATGGAATGATTAGTATTTCATTCAAAATCAATATACCAAGTAATACTTGATACATAAAAAGGAGTGTCTCAATAACAAATAGAAGTGTGCATTCTCGCTTTTTTTATGTTATGGGTAAAGTGTATTATGCCCTGTCCTTTGTCGTGTAAGTCAATTAATCTTGAGAATTAATTTAAATACTTTTATCTTTGATTGCGTCACTCTAAGTGCTGCATTAAACAGTTGTACTATATTTATATTTTGCTTTGAAAACTTATACTGTGAGTGTGCAAATCTCTACTATATATAAATCATTTAGGACTTTTATTTTAAAAAGTCTAATAAAAATTGTAAGCATACATACTTGCTATTATTAGTAATATTAAAATAAAATTTAAAATTACATTAATTACACATATTTTTTTGGGTAAAGGGTTTTACCCCGGTAAATATATAACCAAAAATAATGTTAAGTACAAATGGAATGTGGCTGAAGTACCACATTAACCTCAAGCAAAAGCTCGATAAACTAGTGTTTATGACATGCCATAAACACAAAGGAACTAGCTATAGTACATCACCTAACTAGTCATAAACAAGTAAAAAAACTTGTAACAAGCGAGCATCCCGCATCCAGCCAATCCACCAAGGGAGCAAGTAAACCCAGGAAGTCTGCCTCCTTAAAAACCCTTTCCAAGAAAAACCCAAAGGGAAAAACCTTGGAGTAGGGAAAAAGAGTACAACCCTTACCCGGCACTCCCTTGGTGAGAAATACAAATACTTGGAATCTTCCATTTATCAAGGATCAAACGAGACCGCGAGGTTAGCTTCTTGAACTTGAAAGTAACCAGCTTCAACCGAATAGTAGAGACAATGATGCTAACCACTTCAGCAACAGTAGACTTCTTTCTCTTGAAAATCCTAGTATTGCGTTCCATCCAGATAAAGTATGTAGTAGCTGCGAGCAGTAACCGAGAAATGATGCTACCAACCGATCGCCCCTTAGATATAGGAATAAGAACCGTAATAATACTCTCCAAAGAAGGCGGGATCCCATCCATGCCAGATAAAACCCGGACCTTAAGCCAAACCTGCATAGAAAACTGGCACTCAAAAAATAAATGAGAATGAGAATCCGGAACCAATTCACAAAGAGGGCATCTAAGCGAATCCAAATCAACATTAGGACCAACATCCCATTGTCGCATCCTATCTTGAGTCTTCAGCTTCTGCTTAATAGCAAGCCACAAATGTATTGCATGCCTCGGGATACAATGCGAGAACCAAGGAACATTACACCAGTCAACCACATCAGCCCTAAGACGCACATAATCCCATGCACCCGAAACCGAAAAATCACCAAAATTACCATCCAATTTACGCCATAATAAACCATCGACATTATCATTAAGAATAGGAACCGGTATTGCATCTAACAATGGAAAACGAGATAACCAATCCACCGGCCATCGCCAAACACCATTAGCAATCAGATCACAAACCGAATTAGATAAATTAAAACCTGCCCGGGCAATATCTCTATTAGTAAGCAAATCACGAATAGGGCTTATCGCACACCACCTATCAAACCAAACAGATGTGTCCTTTCCATTATTAATCTTATGCCAGATAAAGGAACGAATCTTAGGTCGAATCATAAGAAGCTTGCGCCATCCCCAGCTAACATCCCCCAAACATGGGACATCCCAAAAGCTTCTCCCACGAAGTTTATAAGAATGAATCCGTTGAACCCATAACGATTCTTTATGTGTCAAAATACTCCAAATATGCGTAGTCATGAGAGCAATATTAAAATCCTCCAAACGTCGAATACCAAGACCACCTTCTCGCTTTGGCTTACAAACAGAATCCCAAGCAACCTTAGCTTTTCCCTTTTTCATTTCTCCTTGAGACAAAGAAAGCCCCTCATAACCTACTCTAACTCTTGTATAATGCGAGTAGGAAGAATAAAGACTGAAGCCCAATACAAATGCATAGATGATAAAACAGACCTCACCAACTGAAGCCTACCCGCAAGAGATAGAAACTTATTACGCCAATCATTTACACGACCCTCCAACTTTTCAACCAGCACTTTACAGTCCCTATAAAGAAGTCTCGAAGATATAAGGGGAACCCCAAGATACCTGACAGGGAGAGAGCCTTCTGCAAAATGGCATAAACTGGAGAATAGCAGCTTTAATAGCATTAGGCACATTACAAAAGAAAGCTGTACTTTTTGGGATACTTGGGACAAGACCCGAAAAGTTCTTGATGTCCTCCAAAGCCTGCATAATGACATTAACAGAATCCTGATGGCCTCTAGCAAACAAGAAGAGGTCATCTGCAAAACAAAGGTTAATAATTTTCTGTTGATCACACAAATGATGAAACTGAAAATCCACAGCATTAGAAACCTTTGTCTGCAATATAAGCGTTAAAACTTCCATAACCAGAGTAAACAAATAGGGAGATAACGGGTCACCTTGTCGAAGTCCCCGCTTACCTTTAAACCAGCCATGAAGATCCCCATTAATACATATAGAATAAGATGTAGATGAGATACATTCCATAATCCAGTCAACCATTTTAACGTGAAAACCAAAACCAATCAGGATGGCTTTAAGAAAAGCCCAATCAACCGTATCATACGCCTTCTGAATATCAACCTTAAAAGCACATCTAGGAGGACCTCTCCCTCTATGATAATTCTGCATAAGCTCTTGGGTAAGTAATATGTTATCAGATATACGACGACCAGGAACAAAAGCAGATTGATTAATACTAACCAACTGACCAAGACCCTCTTTAATACGATTAGCAAGGATTTTGCTAATGCATTTATACATGACATTGCAGCAAGAAATAGGTCTATAGTCATTAATCTTAGACGGAGTAGAGACTTTAGGAATCAACGATATAATGGTATGATTAATCTCCTTAAGAAGCTTACCATTCATAAAGAAATCCCGAACAGCAGACATAACCTCAGCACCCACAATATCCCATGCTTTTTTAAAGAAAGCAGCCGTGTACCCATCTGGACCAGGAGCTTTATCATCCCCCATAGAAAATATAGCCTCCTTTATCTCCGCATCCATGACATGACGAACCATCGAATTAGCCAATTGGTGTGGAAGAACATTAGAAAAAATACCGTATTCATCAAAAGAACTACAATTGCCTTCAATACCAAGAAACTGTTCATAATGAGCAACAAAAGCACCTGCAACCTGATGACCCTCGTACAAGACATTGTTTGCATCTCTCACCAATTTAATTCGGTTACGGGCACATTTGCTTTTCACAATATTATGAAAGTAAGCTGTATTAGAATCACCTGCATGAAGCCATTGAACTTTAGATTTCTGCTTTAAAAACCTTTCTTCATCTAATGTGGCCTCCTTATACGCAAGAAGATAGTGAGCATGATCATCACGTAGGTCTGAATTAGACGGATCAGAATCAATAGCCTTTTGAACCTCATCTAATTCCTTCCGAAGCCTAACAACCCGCTCATACAAATTACCTTGACTGTGCAAAAGCTTACGAAAAGGAGATTTCAGCCCCTTTAAGCGTTGAACCACCCGAAACATAGCACAACCATGAACATTAAGATTCCATCCAGCATTAACCGTATCAAGAAACCCATCTTTATGAATCAAGAAGTTAGAGAATTTGAACGGTTTAGGCTTAGGCTTAGTTACCTGGGGAATACGCAAAACACACGGAGAATGATCCGAAATACGATAAGGTTGAAATATAGCAAACGAACCTGGAAACAAGTCAGCAAATTTCAGATTACCCATCACCCTATCAATTTTCTTCAATGTACCAAAAGAGCCTCTTGGTTTTTGATTCCAAGTAAAATGAAGACCCGTACAATTAAGATCCGCAACCTCCATTTTCTGAACACACTCTTTGAACTCACGCATAGCAATATCAGGAGCATAACTACCACATGAATGATCCTCCAAATTAAGTGCCGCATTAAAATCCCCCAACACTACCCAAGGCCGACTACGCATAAATCCAGCATGGCAAACAAGATTGGACCAAAGGGCACGCCGATGAACATAATAATTATCTGCATACACAAAAGAACAGAAAAAAGTTTTGCTGTCCGTCCGAGTATTTACCTGAACATGCATAACCTGGTTAGTTTGAGACATAATCATAACATCAACAATATCATCATTCCAGCCAAGAATAATACGGGACCCCTTATCACACAAACTACCATTTGACGTCCACTTCCACCGACGACAGACATTACGACATGTATCATACACCACCGATGCATCAACATGAGATTCCAAAATAGCACATACACTAAGATTATTATCATTTACCACCAGTTTAACCTCTTTTTGTTTTAGGGGAGTGGTTCAAACCCCTTATATTCCAAGAGGCGATACTAAACATCAGGAACATTCGAGACAGGAGTGCTTGCCCCCGATTTATCAAACAAATTAGCAGTTTCATTATAGACATTTTCAACCTCATCATCATCCGCCAAACCATTAGTCTCATCAACATCATCATTAGTAGCCAAGGAACCAAACGGGTTAGATGTAGATATATTAGGAGCCAAAATTGGATTAGTTACCTTAGGTGGAGCATGCTCAGGTTGGCGACCCTTAGTAGACACATCAGAAGGGATATTAGAGGTTGAGTAATTAGGTGAAACAATATTACCTACTTGATTAGGTAAAGGTCCCTGACTAGTACTAGCAACGTCTTGTGAAGGTTTGCTAGTGGAAGGAGTGCTAACAGCTTTTGGTCTGTACTGCATATTTTTACCAACTGAAACCCCGTTAAAAACCGTACCACTTTTATTGTCCTTAGCATTCCTCTTAGCTTTACCCTTTTTCCCAACAAGTTGAAACCCATCATTTTTATCCTCCACAACCGGTGGATTCACAATTGTCTTGGGGCAGGAGTCAACAGAGTGGCCAAAAATCAAACACATATCACACCTAGGAGGTTTCCACTCATATTCCACCCTAATAGTTTCAGAAGAAAACCCAGGCTGGTCCAGATAGGGTACCCCAATAGTAATAGATTCCTTAAGGGGAACATGAGAGTCAATTTCTATTAAGCAACGGGCAAAACTACTCCTACCCCACGATTCAACACACATAGAACTAGTATAAGAATCAAGCATGATAGGCGTACCAATATGTGTTGCAATAATACTAATTCCATCCTCTGAAAATACCTGTAACGGAACATCATGCAGTTTAACCCATACCGGAATGCGGGTTAATTCCTCTTTCGTCAAACTAGTACTCATGGTCCACTTTTTAAGAATAATAGGACTATTCTTAATCATCCACAGACCTCCTTCAAGAACAGCCTCCAAACCAACCTGAGAGTCAAACTTAAAGAAAAAGAAACCCTTTGCATTCATCATGATCCGTTTTAAACCATACTTAGCCCAATTATTACGTGCAAAATATTCAACCACAGGGAATGCAATTCGCTTACCAATAAAGTATCCATACAAGGTGTAATCAAATTTAGAGCTAATATTCTGAACCACCTTAAGGGGGATGGACACGTCAACACCATTAAACATATTATCAACTTTAAGTGCACGAAAGTTAGACTTACCTTTAGCAGGGGCAGATTGATTATCTTGGGGACGCTCACTTTGTGAACCACTAGCCACCCCAACATAGGTGGAAGAATGTACAACTTCAGTCGATTGAACGATAGGAACCTCCTTAGATGAATCATGCGTGTTCAACCTATTAAGTTTACCAGCTTTGTTACCAACACTAATTCCATCACCTTGAGGCAGATTACTTTCATCCAAGTTGCTAACATTACTTCCCGCTATCGGATTGGCACCTAATGAAAACCCAGCAGCCCCCTCGACTTGGTTACCAATCGGATCATTACTTTTTTCACCCCCATGACCTCCCCAAGGGAAGGGAAATCAGATTGGGTATATTGAGTTTTAACATTACCATCCTCGCCCCAAAATAACGAATCTTGCACTGTAGAATTATCATCATTGTTAGTCATACGATAGTGAAGACCAATCTCTTTGTACGAATCAGAAACAATGGATCACCAAGAGCAATATTAGCGTCAACATCAGATGTAGCTAGGTTTTGGTTGCGTAAGATTCGAACATTAATTACACATATTATGACATTAAATTGGATGTTACAATAATAAGATATAACTAATATAATGAATTTAGTATGTTTGTAGTAAAATTGAATAACATTTTAAAATTTGAATATAATAATATAAGTATATGGATGAATTTTTAAATGCTTACTCTTATTTTGGTGCTTACTAAGGGACAAATTCCCACCATCCATCTAGTTTAATCTAATGGTGGGGATAAACCTAAGATTTAATATGGAAACCTAAGTCCATGTTTTTTTTTTCTCGTTCTTCTTTGTCTTTTTGTCTTTCTTATTTATTAACGTTTTTTTCTTTTTTTTTGGAATTCACGTTTTTTTTAAAAATAATGTATATATATATATTTTTTTTTTTTTTTTTTTTTTTTTTTTAAATTCACGTTTTTTTTGTTCAAGTTTTTTTTCGCTTTCATACGTTTTCATCTGTATTCATACGTTTTTGTTCGTTTTTATACGTTTTCGTCCGTGTTCATATGTTTTCGTTTTTTTTTTACTTTTTCGTCTCATTTCAGACGTTTTCGTCTGTTTTCGTCCGTTTTCGTACGTTTACATCCGTTTTCTGACGTTTTTGTCCGTTTTCGTACGTTTATATACGTTTTCGTCTGTTTTTAGACGTTTTTGTCCATTTTCGTCCGTTTTTACGTTTTCGTCCATTTATGGACATTTTCGTCTGTTTTCAGACGTTTCGTCTGTTTTTATATGTTTTCGTCTGTTTTCATATGTTTTCATCTGTTTTCTTACGTTTTCGCCCGGTTACGTCCGTTTTCATATGTTTTCGTCTGTTTTCTTACGTTTTCGTTTGTTTTCATACTTTTTGTCCATTTTCTTACGTTTTCGTTCGTTTTCATACGTTTTCTTTCGTTTTCGTCCATTTTACATACGTTTTCAAACGTGTTTTTATGCTTTCATACGTTTTCGTCTGTTTTCTTACATTTTCGTCCTTTTTCTTACGTTTTCGGTCATTTTCATCCATTGACATACGTTTTTGTCTTTTTCTTAGCTTTTCATGTATTGTCGTCCGTTTTTAGACGTTTTCGTCTGTTTTTTGACGTTTTCACGTATTTTCGTCCTTTTTTATACGTTTTCATTCGTTTTCAGACGTTTTCATACGTTTTCATCCGTTTTTATCCATTTTTAGACGTTTTCGTCTGTTTTCAGACGTTTTCATCCGTTTTTATACGTTTTCGTCCGTTTTCATACATTTTCATTTGTTTTTATACGTTTTTGTCTGTTTTATACGTTTTTGTCCATTTTCATTTGTTTTTATACGTTTTTGTCTGTTTTATACGTTTTTGTCCGTTTTCATACGCTTTTATACGTTTTTTATTCGATTTAATACGTTTTTGTCCGTTTTCAGACGTTTTCATTTTGATATTTGTAAGTGACACTTATTTATCTCTTGTGATATAACACTGTAAGGAAGATGAAAAGTATTACATTCTTCATCATGTATGTGTTATCAGTTGTGATACTCAACTAAGAATGTGATGGTTAGGAAGATTTTTTGTGTTTTATGATATTATGAAATATTAGAAAAGTTGTTCAACTAAAAACAAGAGATGCTATGATACTTTTGTTAGACTTGTGGTGGATTTTTCTATTTAATGGATATATTGTGCATGTTTCGATAGGTTTTATAGCGGGATTTGAAAATATCTATGGTTGAATCAGCAAACTAAATAAGCTATGGTTGACGATAGCACACATCTTTATAAACAAACTGAGGATGCTCAAACACTTGTGATATCATAGGTGATATCACCTCACTTGTGATATCACACGTGATATCATGTGTGATAACACCGTTGATATCACCTGTGATATCATGTGTGATATTACCGGTGATAGCATGTGTGATATCATAGTTTATATCACTTGTGATATCATGTGATATCACCTGTGATATCATGTGATATCACCTGTGATATCATATGATATCACAAGTGAGGTGATATCACAGGTCTTTGAGCTTACTTAGTTTGTTTATAAAGATGTGTGCTTTCTTCAACAATAACTTCCTTAGTTTGATGATTCAACCATAGATATTTTTAAATTCCGCTATAAAACCTATCGAAACATGCACAATGTATCCATTAAATAGAAAATTTCACCACAAGTCTAACACAAGTTTCATAACATCTCTTGTTTTCAGTTAAACACCTTTTCTAATATTTCATATTATCATAAAACACAAAAATATTCCTAAATATTTTCAAAAACACAAATAAGAAAAATGGACAAAATTATCACAGTAATATAATAAGTGATGTTTATTTTCATTTCTTTCATATACACTTGGTAAAATACTAAATTCTTATCACATTTGGTATGAATTTAATATTTCACATTCTTAGTTGAGTATCACAACTGATAACACATATATGATGAAGAGTGTAATACTCTTCATCTTTCTTACAGTGTTATATCACAAGAGATAAACAAGTGTCACTTAAAAATATCAAAATGAATAAAAGGAAGCAAACTATGAAAATAGAGACTTGGCGTATTCTCAAAATCAAACAAGTGTTGCATTAAATTAGCATTTTTTTGAACAAAATAAGAATTCACCTAAAGAGACTTTAACCCTTTTATTTCTACTAAGAGTATAATATCACGAGTGATAGATAACATTGGGTGCATTAAAAAAATATACGCTTGTCAATTGCGATGAAAGACATAAAAACTATCTTGTAACTGAAAATTATAAAAATATTAGAAAACACATATGTGATAATATATAAAAATATACAGAGTAATGAAATATCTCAGGTGATATTAAAGGTTAAAAAACATACTTGTTTGTTTATGAAATATCACAAGTGATATTAGACATTAACTTTTTTATAATAAAATATCACAATGGATATTAGATATGTAATATAATAAAGTTTAATAATAAGCATGAAAAAACATGAAAATAGACAAAAACGTATAAAACTACAAAAAAAGGGACGAAAACATATGAAAACGGACAAAAACGTATAAAAACGAATCAAAAGCGTATAAAAACGTATGAAACAGAAAAAAGCGTCTGAAAAAGGACGAAATATAAAAACGGATGAAAATGGACGAAAACGTATGAAAACGGACGAAATCGTCTGAAAACAGATGAAAGCGTCTAAAAATGAACGAAAACGTAAAAAAACAGACGAAAGCGTATATAAACCTATGAAAACCGATGAAAACGGACAAAAACGTAAGAAAACACACGAAAACGTATTAAAACGGACGATAACGTAAGAACACAAACGAAAAGGTATGAAAACAGATGAAAACGTAAGAAAACGATTGAAAACATAGGAAAACGGATGAAAATGTAAGAAAACAGGTGAAAACGTAAGAAAACGGACGAAAACGTATGAAAAAGGACGAAAACGTAAGAAAACGGACGAAAACGTAAGAAAACGGACGAAAACGTAAGAAAACGCAAGAAAACAGAAGAAAATGTAATAAAACAGACGAAAACGAACAAAAACATAAGAAAACAGACAAAAACATATGAAAATGTAAGAAAACAGACGAAAACGTATGAAAACGGACGAAAACATAAGAAAACGGACGAAAACGTAAGAAAACGGAAGAAAACGGACGAAAACGTATGAAAACGGACGAAAACAGACGAAAACGTAACAAGACTGACGAAAATGTAACAAAACGGACGAAAACGTATGAAAACGGATGAAAACGTAAGAAAACAGACGAAAACGTAAGAAAACGGACGAAAACGTATGAAAACGGACGAAAACGTAAAAAAACAGACGAAAACGTAAGAGAACGGACGAAAACGTATGAAAACGAACGAAAACGTATGAAAACAGACGAAAACGTATAAAAAGCGGAAAAAACGGACAAAAACGTATAAAAACTGACGAAAACGAAAAAAAAAACGTGTAATTAAAAAAAGTGATAAAAAAACACAAATAATGAGAAAATAAATAAGAAAGATAAAAAGAAAAAAAAAAAGACAAGAAAAAAACATGGACTTAGGTTTAGACATATAAATCTTAAGTTAATTACCACTATTAGATCAAACTAGATGGAAGGTGAGGATTTATCCCTTAGTATGCAAGAATTTTTAAGTATGCAAAATAAAGTGACTTTGAGTATATGACATATTAATTTTTCACGATCTTACAACACAAACATATATTTCTAGAAACTATCCGTCCTTATAGGATGTCATTAAACAAAATTCACATAAAAACATCAAATTAAAAAATCCTTAAACATTCGCTTCCGAATCCACTACTTTACGCTAACACCGTGCTAGTAAAAAAAAATAAAAAATATGCAAATCACCTTAATTTTGTACCATTAATTTTCAGTATTTATTAAAGAAAAACACCTTCTTTTTATAGAAAAGTAAAAAGAGAAAACTAAAAGTACTTGTGAAAAATGTCTGAAAGGAACAGCTTTGACTTGATCCCGGTTTGTGTGTAAAAGCATTAAATAACTACTACTAATACATCCAACCATTCATCCAATAAAGGCCGCCTCCTTTAACGAATATGACATGTTCTCATCATATCTTTTCTTTCCATCACAAAACAGACAAACAATAAAACCATCTTTTTTTTGTCACAAAGGTATTATTATTATTTTGATCCTTTCAATCATTTACATACATCATACTAGTAATACATTTCATCCTTGACATTAATCTATCATATATATTTTGCAGCTTCATCTTTTGTACTTGCAACCAGTTCAAACTAATTCTTTTCAGCTTTTGGTATGTAAAACTTTGATCAACTTGCAATTTCTTATATAAGATTATTATAGTTTTTTGTTTGGTTTTGAAGTTAAGTTTGTTTTTTGTATTTGCTTGTTTATTTTGGTGATTAGGCTAAAGAATGAATCGCCAGTCATCTGCAGTTGCCAGATCATCTTCTGGTATGATCCATACCATCCGACTAAATCGAGTTAGACTAGAAGTTAATATACGTTTAGAACATGTATTATTGTTCTAATGATCAGATTTTTTGCTGACAGTTTACGTGTTTTGTTGTATGATATAAGAAATTTCAAATGCCTGTCATTTTAATTTTGGTTTTGCATAGTGTTATTTAATATTCTGACTTTGATTTGGGCATACGGGTTTCTCTTTTGCCTCTTGTAATTGTGGTAAATTCGAGTGTATTACATGCCTTTTTTATGTAAATGTTGTAATTTGTTATGTAGGTAACAGACGATTGAAAGAGCTATTGCAGCAACGTGATAATCGAACTTGTGCTGATTGTGGTGCACCTGACCCTAAGTGGGCGTAAGTTCTATCTACCTGTAGCTTGATAATCAGTATGTATTACCCTTAATACACTGTCACAATTGACACAACCTATGAATCATTTTACATTTTATACATATTCCTATGGGTACACTTATACAGTAACTAATTTCTTGAATATAGGCAATGCATCTTAGAAAACTATAAATAAAAGCTTGGATTTGAAACATAATGATTTACCTTTTGAGCAAACATGATTAGCAATATGGTTATGGAGTTTGTAGAAGAAGTCCCTTCTAAAGTTACAATTGTAGAAAGTATTGTGGTCTTTGGGCAGTGTTTATCCATGTTACTAAGAACTATGATGTTTATTGTTTAGTATTATAATCTATTATGGCTTAACAGAATGCTTCAAATGTTTTTTGACCTCGAAATCTATCAAAAGTCAGGTCATGTACAGTCTTCGGCTGTTTACTGGTGTCTGTTGTCAATCATTTCTCTTTAGTTCTAATTAGCTTTAACTGCATGTCTGATCATGAAAATGATTACTTGCTCTAAAGAACCATGTTTTTCCACAAGTTTACTCAATTAACGTTTCTTTCGGGAATATGTTGGCTAAATAGTGGAATTCAGTTGAATAACTTTTTCAGAAAACGGTAAAAATGTCATTTGGCTTGTCTTTCTTCCATAGAAGGAGCAAACTATTATGGAATTTCTAATGATGTATTAATGGTAGAGAACGTTGTGATAATTCCAGTACTAACACAAACACATTCACATATATTAAATATTATTGGTTATGAAGATTTAAAACTAAGAATAGGAGGGCCATATTTTCTTGTTTGATTGAACATTATCAACGGACATGGCTGATAAATTGTTTTTCTTTGTTGTATGAAAACAATTCCTTTTCAATTTCAGGTCTGCTAACATTGGAGTTTTTATATGTTTAAAATGCTGTGGCGTGCACAGAAGTCTCGGTGTTCATATCTCAAAGGTTGGTCCTTCATTGTTTTCGGGTAAAAGGGTTAATTCACCCCGGTAAAATGCATTACTCCAAAAAACATTGAGGTACATAGGATGAGAGTTATATCCCTCACCTCAGTCCCTTAGGACACTTACATACTCTAATATAAGAATGACACACCATTCCTATAACTTACAATAAAATGAACCTACCAATAATGACAAAAATACATAGAAATTAACAACTACTCAAGAAAAGCACTTGAGCCTACTTTATCACTATGGTAGTCCACCTTAACTTCCATGAAGAATCACGTATAAACATCCAAGCGATCTTCAACATAAAGTCTGTTTGTAGAAGCAAAGAACACCACAAACAAAACCTCCACCATTCCATCATGATCTTGAAATCATCAAATATGAATCAGTTCACAAATACCACACAACGATTGGTGGGAGACTCTAAAACCACGGATAGAGCAGCAAGCGTTACCTCGCTCCAAAAGTGTGCATTTAGATGCAAAACCGAAACCCAATAAATACACGAAAAAGTTTTTTGAATAAGAAAACTTAAAACTTAACTTACACTATCATCATGATCAGCACCAAATAGGGTTTTAGAAAACCCTAACTTCAATACCATCGTACAACAGATCAAGGATAATGAATAAACATCACACCCAATTCTGAAAACGACAATTAACAACCCATAGACATCCTAGGATCAACAAGACCAGATCCAAGACGCCTAATAATTAAAGACGACCTCAACATATTCCACATAAGACATCCAGCAGCAGGTCGTAATAATTATAGCAAATAGGGTCACCGAAACCCTAACGTACACAAAACAAACCAAAATCGATCCATGCAGCAAAGTAATGAATACTCATCAACAAGGATCCTCATAACAATCGTCCCAACATCAAAACATGATGGAACACTTCCAGCAGTACCTTACCTCTCTCAACCCACGAAACCGGATCACACCACATTCCAGAAACCAACGATCACCAGATCGACTTATATGAACGAATGGATAATCAATCCAACTTGCATAACATCTGATTTATATATGAACGATCAGTAGCACCAAATAATCATCAAGAGTCAATCAAAACCAAATAATACAAAACCCTAAAACTAGGGTTTCATTCCTGAAAACACCGAACCCTAACGATCAACAGATAGTTAGGGATAAGTTTTGATTACCCACGAGATCAGAAGGGATAAATAAAACAATCAGCATAGGATCGATTAAAGGAAACCTTAATCCAAATCGCACTCCAAAGGAAATACAAACGAAAAAAGGAAACCGATAAACAATCATCCCTAAACCCACGACACCATGGCATACCCTCAATTGTGATCGACTCAAGAATGAGCGATCTGCAAAAGACGATTAGAAACCCTAACCAAAAATAATGAATACAACGACTTAGGGTTTCCAGCCAAGAATAAAAAGGAGAAATCCGATAAGATATATAGAAAACAATGTTGCCAACCACCCTAAAAAGAATATCTAATCCCCAAAAACGTATTGCATACCCTTGAAAAGGATAGAGAGGACGATTTGGTTCAGATTTTGGCCGGAAAAAGAAGTTAGGGTGGCGGCCGGAATTCTCCCATAGAGAGAGAGAATATTAGGGTTTTTTATTGTTATTGTCGTGTTCTTGGTTGGTCCCTCATTGTGGGGCATATTGTTCTTGGATGTTTCATGAGCCCATTTTTATTGAGTTTTACATTGTTACATGAAATCCAAGGATAATAATAGTGGATGTATGTGGTACCTAGAGGCTACAATTGGCAAATTCGACCCATCTATGGGTCAAATGGGTGAAACGGAGTTGAAAATAGCCCAAAGTCTATTTTCATGCATGCAAGCTCCTAAATTTCTCTTTTTAAAGATTTAAGATATTCTTCTAATATTATTTTAATTAGAATAATGATGCATCACATTAATAATAATAAAAAGACGGCACAAATAACTGTTTACGCAGAGGGCAACCCGATCTGATCCATTACCCAGTCCACACTCAACTTCATCTGTATTAAAATTTGTTTGAATCAACTTTAACCCAATTTGAACTCTTATCCTGATTGACCGGATCCTCGTTCCCACTCTTATATAACATCCAAACTAGGAGGGCCACATTCGAGTTCATATTTGACAACTGATTGATATTAAACTGAAATGTACAGGTTTTGTCGGTGACATTGGACTCATGGACTGATGCTGAAGTTGATGCAATGATTGAGGTCGGAGGAAATGCATCTGCAAATTCAATATACGAGGCTTATATACCACAAGGAATTTCAAAGCCTCGACCAGATGCTAGTCAAGACCACCGTTCAAGTTTTATTAGGTATCATCATGCCCATGAAACATGAGTTCCTAACTATGTGGTTATTTTAACTTTGTAAAATTTTATAACAAAACTGTGAACATAAACTTGAATCTCAATTCAAGTAACTTTTATTATCAACCAAATCAATCACAAGATCAGAAAGACACTGATCTTAATCAGTACAACAACTCAATATCCAAGAATACCCACAAATCTGCCACTGCTACTCAGGTGCAGATCTATTGACTAATCTTGCCAATAGTATCAATACAAACTCTCAACTCTCAATGAAATATAACAAGAATGATCAAGAAACACAATGATCAGAACTATCTAACTTGGTTGATAATCAACAACTCTTTATCTCTGTGAATGATATGTGTAGAGGAAGAATAAATGAAACCCTAAACCGATTATGAGCTTATATAGCCTCCAGATAGAATTTCCAGCTACTTGTCAACTTCAGTCCTCAGAGTTTCAACCTCTTGTCAACTTGAGCCAAAACCTATCCTTAAGCTATAACTGTAAAACCAGAATGTCAACATTAGTCCCTATACATATTTATTCAAGGTTGAGTTAATAACTTCAACATCCCCCCTTAACTCCAACCTGGAATAAATCAAACATTCTCAGTTTACCAACAAGCTTTTCATGTTGAAGCTTGCTTAACCCTTTAGTTAAAATGTCAGCAGTTTTATCTGTTGTATTAATCTTTTCAGTCTTAATAACTCCTGCCAAGATTTTTTCTCTCACAAAATGTAAATCAATTTCTAAATGTTTAGTCCTCTCATGAAAGACAGGATTAGCTGCTAGCCTGACTATCACAAAAGAGTTTAACAGGTAAAAAATGTTCCCAATTCAAGTCATTTAAAATTTTAAGAACCCAAACAACTTCAGAAGTAGTAGAGGCCATAGCTCTATATTCAGCCTCTGCAGATGACTTAGAAATGGTATTTTGCTTTTTTCTTTTCCAAGATACTAGTGAACCATTTAAAAACAAGCAGTAACCAGTAACAGTAACCAGTAACAGATTTTCTAGTTGTAAGACATTTAGCCCAGTCTGCATCAACAAATGCTTCAAGAGAGACATCTGAGCATCTGGTAATATGAATACCTCTCCCAGGAGAACCTTTTAAATATCTCAAAACTTTAAGTGCAATTTTCAAATGAGACCTAAGAGGCTTATGCATAAACTGACTCAAACAGTGAACAGAATAAGCAATATCAGGTCTAGTATGAGTTAGGTAAATCAATTTGCCAATCAACTTTTGATATTCAGTTAAGTTATCTATTACTGGATCACTATCTGTAGGTTCACTAGTTAAAAACAAGTTTTGTTCAAGAGGAAATGCAGAAGGCTTACAAGCCAATAATCCAAACTCAGTTAACAAATCCAAACAGTACTTTCTTTGAGTTAAACAAACACCTTTTTCAGTATCAACAACTTCAATGCCAAGAAAGTATTTAAGCTTTCCCAAATCCTTAATTTGAAACTTAGATTTCAAAAAAACTTTAAAACTTTCAATTTCTTTCAAATTGTTTCCAGTAATTATTATATCATCCACATAAACCAGTAAAGCAACAAAGTTACCTGAGTCACTTTTAGTGAACAAAGAATAATCACTTCTACTCTGTTTGAAACCATTCTCAAGTAAAGCACTAGTCAGCTTAGCATTCCATTGCCTGGGTGCTTGTTTTAACCCATACAATGACTTTTTAAGTCTACATACTCTTTTATCATTAACATCAAAATATCCCTCAGGTAAAGTCATATACACAGTTTCATTAAGATCACCATAAAGAAAAGCATTATTAACATCAAGTTGAAAAATAGGCCAACACATCTGAACAGCAAGATTAACAACACATCTAATAGTAACAATTTTAACCACAGGGGAGAAGGTTTCATCAAAATCAACACCTTCCCTCTGACTATAACCTTTGACAAGTAATCTACCTTTATATCTCTCAATTTCTCCTGTGGACTTATACTTAATCTTATACACCCACCTATTTCCTATGGCCTTTCTACCAACAGGTAATTCACATATTTCAAAGGTATCATTACTATAAAGAGCATGCATTTCTTTATCCATTGCATCTCTCCAGTGCTGTTGTGTGGATGCTTCTTTAAAAGTTTTTGGTTCAACGGCTTTATTTAGTTCAACAGTAAAACAAAAGTTTTCAGAACTTAGTTTTGAGTAATTGACAAATTTTTCAAGTCCATATTTAACCTTAGAATCAACTACAAAATCTTGATACTTATTTGGAAAAACAGAAGTTCTATCAGACCTTCTTAAGGAAGGCTGACTACTATTTTCCAAAACCAACTCTTCTGCTTGTTCAGGTAAGGAACTGTTTTCACCCTCAGAACTGCTCACACCAAGAGGAGTTGCAGCCATCTCACTTGTACTGGTAACCTCATTGGAACCATCAGAGTGCCTTAAATCACCCTGTTCATGGTCAATAGTTGGGCTGCCAAGATGCAAGGAGGGGCTGCCCTCACTCAAATGATGATCATTATGAGTATTATCATCATTGGGTGTGTCAGAGTTGTCACAAGTTACTTCATCAAAAAAGTTAACATGATTCAAACTCTGACTGAGAGGGTCAGGAGCAGCAGAAGAGTTTTTAATCTTGAAAGGAAAAACATTTTCAAAAAATTTTACATCTCTAGAGAATATAAACTGTTTCCTTTCAAGACTATAAAGTTTATAGCCTTTTTGAAAATTGGAATATCCAACTAAAACACATTTTTCAGCCCTACTACTAAACTTATCATTACTTGTAAGAATGGTAGCAAAGCAAAGACAACCAAAAGTTCTCAAATGATTTAGTTCAGGTTTTCTTTTAAAAACAAGATTAAAGGGAGACAATCCATTCAGCACTGAAGATGGCAATCTGTTAATCAAGTAAGTAGCAGTTAAAATGCATTCAGACCACAAATATAAAGGCAATCCCCCCTGAAACATAAGGGATCTGGCAACATTTAAAAGATGCCTATGTTTCCTCTCAACAACCCCATTCTGTTGAGGTGTGTAAGTACAAGATGTTTGATGAATAATGCCATTTTTTTCACAAAATCCATTAAATTGAATATTAACAAACTCTATACCATTATCACTTCTAAAAATTTTAACACATTTTCCAAACTGTGTTTTAATCAGATTATAAAAGATTTGAATATAATCAAACACCTCTTGCTTACTTTTAAGTAAGTAAACCCAAACTGCCGTGGTGAAACCATCAACAATGGTTAAAAAGAATCTGTGACCTTCTTTACTTTTTATTTTATAAGGACCCCAAAGATCTAGATGAACTAAGTCACCTAAAACCAAGGTTCTATGGTCACTTAAAGGAAAAGGCTCTCTGGTTTGTTTTGCCTGTTGACAAATGTCACAAGGCTCAATTTCATCTTTATTTTGAAAACTGATTTCACCCTTCAACACTGCTAAAACTTGATCAGAGGGATGACCAAGTCTGCAATGCCAAGTTTTCTTGGTCAAGTCACAAGCAGACCTAAAACTTCTAACCCCTAGGTCAATACCTTGATCTCCATCAAAGTAATACAAACCATCCATCTGTCTACCAATCCCCAGAACATTCATTCCCCTCAAATCCTGAGGCAAAACATAACACTTGGTCTCATCAAAAGCAATAACAAACTTACTATCTCTAGCCACCTTATGAACAGACATTAAACTAACACAGTATTCAAGAACAACCAACACATCATATAATGTTAAATGTTTAGTGAGAACCATATTTCCAACCTTGGTAATCAAAGCTTCAGTCCCATTGGGATGAGACACCTTAATACCAAGCTTAGAAATATCAATGACATTCACTAAATATTTATCAGTATATGTAAAATGTTGATTTGCACCAGAATCTACAATAATACCTGCTGCAACCAATGCAGACCTCATTTTACTATTATGACAGAAGAATCTTTTAAAGTTTAGATTAAAAAATTTGCTTTTATTGAAGACAATACCTGCCATATTGGCATGCACAGTCTTTCCATTTCCATTATTACTAACAGAGTTCTCCTTAATCAAAGAAATGAGTTTAGATATCTGTTCATCAGAAAAGGCATAGATAGAACTAGAGCCAACAGAATTATTATTGTTAACAAATCTCTTATTAAAATTCTGAGCACCCTGATTATTATTATTCTTTCTATTTTTCCCAAAATCAGCGGGTACCCAATGATCTTAAAGCACCTATCCACAGTGTGACCATTAAAGCCACAATGTTCACAAACTAAAACAGGACCACCAGCAGTCCTTTTAACATCATTATTTCTAGAACCATTGTTAGGTCTAAAAGAACTTCCAGAAGTAAAAGACCTCTGTGTGTTCCCTCTGTTTGGTACACTGGAGTTGGACACAGATGAATGAGACTTTTGAGAAGTCCCACCATCTGAACCAGTGACCACAGACCTGTGAGATTCCTCACTAGAAATGACAGCAAAAGCCCCTTTAACATCAGGGAGAGGGTCTCTAGACAGAATATTACTCCTTATTTGCATATAAGACTCATCTAATCCCATTAAAAACTACATTAATTTCATCAATTGATTATGTTTTTTAAAATCATCAGCAGCATGACAGGTACATCTAGGCAACTTAACCAAGGCATCAAACTGTTTCCACAGAGTAGACAACTTATTAAAATATTCAGCAATAGTACTACCATTTTGAGACAAAGAGCTGATCTTATGGTGCAAGTTAAAAGTAACAGAACCATCAACTCTATCAAACATTTCTTTTAATTCATTCCACACATCAGAAGCTTTTTTTGAAAAAATTTGTCCCAAAAACAACTCTTCAGATATAGAATTTAAAATCCATCCCAAAACAACAACATTAACTCTATCCCATTGTCTACCTAGAACCGCATCAGCATTAGATCTTCTACAAGACCCATCAACAAAACCAATTTTATTCTTCCCTTCTAATGCTAGCAACATAGCACAAGACCACACATTATAATTTTGAGTTCCTTTTAATTTGATAGACACAACAGTTAAAGTAGCAGAGTCATTAGGATGCAAATGCAAGGGATTACTAAGATCCAATTTGCTAATCAAAGTAACAGGCTCATCAGCCTCATATTCATCATCAGTATAACCATGAACAGACATACTGACAAATAAGTAAAAACAACAATCACACAAGAAACAAGAAGGTAGTTCCCAGGCTTCCTTGCCACTCAAGGTGGTAGGTCAAGGGCAGATCACACTAAATCAAGAACCAACTAAACAGACAAACCACACTCCAACAACAATCACAATCACCTCCAACAATCTCAACTCCTACTCCCCGTCAATCTAAACAAGAAATAAGAACAAAGAAATAAAAGGAGTGCGAGAGGTGTTACAGTGCACGCAAATCCAGAAAGCAGCGGAACAAGAACCCTGATTATGACTCTTGAGACAAGAATCACAACCCACACGATCTCAATCAACCCAGAACCACCAAGAATCAACCAGAAAAGATCACAAACACCAAGAACCAACCACCAATCGAAGCGAGAGATCAACCCCCAAAAACACCCAAACCCTAATTTTTCCAAAAATTAGGCGTTTTGTAAAAATCTTTTAGAATTGATCAATTAGAGCCAAAAGACACTAATTAACCACAGTTAAATAGGTTTAATCAAACTAATTTGAAAAACCCCCAAATTTTTGAAACCCTAATTTTCCCGAAATCAATTTTATCAGAGCAAGGCTAGTAACCTATCTCTGATACCATGTAAAATTTTATAACAAAACTGTGAACATAAACTTGAATCTCAATTCAAGTAACTTTTATTATCAACCAAATCAATCACAAGATCAGAAAGACACTGTTCTTAATCAGTACAACAACTCAATATCCAAGAATACCCACAAATCTGCCACTGCTACTCAGGTGCAGATCTATTGACTAATCTTGCCAATAGTATCAATACAAACTCTCAACTCTCAATGAAATATAACAAGAATGATCAAGAAACACAATGATCAGAACTATCTAACTTGGTTGATAATCAACAACTCTTTATCTCTGTGAATGATATGTGTAGAGGAAGAATAAATGAAACCCTAAACCGATTATGAGCTTATATAGCCTCCAGATAGAATTTCCAGCTACTTGTCAACTTCAGTCCTCAGAGTTTCAACCTCTTGTCAACTTGAGCCAAAACCTATCCTTAAGCTATAACTGTAAAACCAGAAATGTCAACATTAGTCCCTATACATATTTATTCAAGGTTGAGTTAATAACTTCAACAAACTTTATAGCTCTTACGGTCTTACCTCTAATTGTGTTCCGCATAGGTCGAAATATGAGCTTCAAGAGTTCTTGAAACCTAGTTTGAGAATCCTGTCAACTAATTCGAGTTCTCTGAAAGCAAGTTTATCCAAAAAGGTTATGAAGACTATGCCGAGTACTGTAAGTTAATCTAAGATATACATGTCATAATATGATGGAGTATAGCTTTTACGTCACTAAATGTTGAAACAAATGATAGAAAGGCATGGTGGAGTTCATTGGAGTCTTGAAGATCACAGTGGTAAAAGGAAAAAATCTTGCAGTTCGTGATATGCTATCAAGTGATCCTTATGTTGTCCTTACATTAGGGCATCAGGTCAGTCTCTTTCTTTGTACTTCTTTCATCCCCACCCCTACCCACCAACAAAAAAGAAACAAAACACTGTAGTTGAAGCTCAGTGGTATCTCGGCGCTTAATTTGTAAAGAGATTTAGTTAGCACTCTGACTCTCGGAGAAAGGGGTTTTTGGATGTGTGTTCGGATAGTGAATATGTATTTCTCTATATATTCAGAATCAGATAGTCAACGATTAAAAAATGGGTGTAGGAGATAGTGTTTAGATGCATATTTGCTGTTTAAAACTATTCTGAGGAATTATGAGATTGATAAATTGAATGACATTTTTGTGAAAATTGGAGATACTTCTTGTGAAATGGAAGTAACAGTCTCTTAAATTAGATTAAAGGAATTGGTAACCAGGCACTCTTTATTCTAGCAGTAAAGAATTTGTTGTGGCAAGTATCAGATAGTTTTGATTGCAAATAAGATATTTAGTATCAAAACGCAAATCCAAACACCCCCCAAGTGGTTTGTTGTGATCCCCTTATCTGACGCATTTTAGGTAATGATAACAACCATTATTCTGATGATTTCTTTGTCTTCTCTTATCCCTTTTGTGGCTTGTGTAATGGCATTAGAAGGCCCAAACGACTGTACGAAATAGCAACTTGAATCCAGTTTGGAATGAGGAGCTTATGCTATCTGTTCCTCAGAATTATAAGCCTGTTAAACTTGTAAGCCTAATCCTTTCAGTTATTAATTACCAACTCCTTTTTCTTTTACTCACTGTTCTTCAGACTTCAAGATTTGGTGTATGCTCTGGAAGAAAATATTTTTTGAACCCTATATCATTGAGTGCTATAATTTTAACCAATGTCTCCTTTACGCATTAAAGGGTCAAAACAGATGTGTAACTTTTTAGCACGAGACAGGAGGGTGGGGTTGTGCTGACCCGCAAAAATTATTTATGTCCATTTTTCATTTTTTAGTAAATAATATTTCAATGATTATAATAATTATGTTATTACAATAACTCAATAGTTTTTTAATAAAACAATTTAAAAGGGAGAGGCATTGAAATACACTTTGGTCAACTTTGACCCGTTTACCTTTTTAATGTCCTTATTGTTCGACCCATTCAGGCTTGTTAACCCAAATTGACAATTACCCCAAAAGAACCCAAATTGACAAATTCACAAGTCAGAAGTGCCACTTTTTATATGTTCCGATCAATTTGGCCATTGTAACCTACTTTTCGGCCAAAAAATGACATTTTTTTGGATGAATTTACCTTAAATGACCTCTAATTAATATCCCTTTATCCACTGATAAGTTAGATCAGATTGCTTTATTCTATTTCCGGATGATGGGAATGTAGACAAGCAAAGAATATTTATACTGCAAAGTGATTTGACTTTTTCCACCATGTACTTACTTTTCTATGCAAACAACTCATCATTCTTTTGATCCGTTTGGCACATTATCTTATTAGCTAAGGTTTGTTGTCTGCTAAGAGATAAAACTGAAATCGAATTGGTAAATCTGTAAAAATTGCAACCTCTATTATCCATTTTGTTCTCCTTGAGCCTATTATTCAAATATCGTATAGGCATCAGGTGTTCTTTTTCTAACTTTATAAAAGCACCATTTTTTGTTGCAGCAAGTTTTTGATCACGACACATTTTCGGCTGATGACATAATGGGGGAAGTAGAAATTGATATTCAGCCATTGATAACATCTGCAATGGCGTTTGGGGATGCTGGCATATTAGATGATATGCAAATAGGGAAATGGCTAAAATCTCATGACAATGCACTTGTAGAAGATAGTACTGTAAACATCATTGATGGGAAGGTAACACAAGAAGTTACACTTAAACTCCAAAATGTTGAATCTGGAGAAATCGATTTACGGATAGAGTGGATGCCCCTTGATCAATAGATATGCATTACTTGCAAGACAGACGATTTTCTTACATTTTATATTTAATACTCTGGTTTTGAGTTATTTCTTTATGTTTTGATGATTTACTGAGAATTCTTTGATTGTAAGTATGAATAACTAATGTGTAATGTATTTAAACTTCAATGTTGTGTCATGTTGATAAATGTAATGTTTAAACATTAACCATAAAATGTACAAGTTTATCAGATGTGGAAGTCTAGTTTGAAGCTTTGTTATTCTGATATTCCAAGTTATATTTGGAGCTTAACCGTAATTTGTAAGGACTTCATCCTCATTAGTTATTTACGCCATTGTTATGGCTAATTGAGATTCAAAGCAAAACCCTTCGATAAGCTTTCGATCTAATACTTGTTTTTTGTTTTCCTTTCCTAAATCATTACTTGTTAGTAGAATTTGTGCGACGGGTTATAGAGGGTCTGGACGTGGCTTACCGGACTGGGCCAACAAGCCTTTGGTGAGCTGGTTTTGTACTAATCCAAGTAATAAGAGTGATGTTCCTGCACAAGAAAGGTAAACCGTTAGTCTTACCGTGGGGACGGACCCCACGATTAGACTCCGGCGTGAGAGTAAGTACATATTCTTGAGAGGGAAAGTAGAAGTATGTGTGTGTAATTATGAGAGAGAAAGTTGTTGTACCTTGTATGGGGATTAGAGCCCCTTTTATAGGCGAGGTCTGCCGCTGGGGCTTCCTGGATTATCGCATATGGTGGTTAGTCGCCGGAGCCGGACCCTTGGTGGACAAGGGTTCCATGTTAATCGCGGATGCGGACGTGAGAGGCCTAACGGTTGAAGGTTCAGCCTGTTATGTACCTTGCGCGCATCTCAAGGTCTGGGCCATAGCCAATTTAGTCATTGGGCTTACTGTTGGCCCAGGGTTTGTGATTGTTGGACCCGAGTCCAGGGTTTGTAATCATTGGGCCTGAGCCTAGAGTGGGCGTAGAGTATGTATTGGGCCTAGTAGACATGTTGTACATACTATACGTCATCAAGTCCCCTTAGTCTAGTATGTTTATTGCGTGCGGATATTGTCGCATGCGGTGGATGTCACTAGACTTGAGTTGACTTAAGGATTTCACCCTACGTTTTTTCCTTTCCGGAAATGCTTTTTTCTACCCTTAAGAACTGCTATAACATCCAGTCCCCCCCAGTCTAGTATGTGCACTGCGTGCGGATATTGTCGCATGCGGTGGATTTACTTAGACTACTTCTTGCGGGCCAATTTCTTTTCCGCACTTTCTAAGTGTTTTCTTGACGCTTCCTTTCCTTGGGAAATGTTTTTCCAACGTGGACGGTTTACGGCTTTTCATGTTCTTGTTGATTTGACTCCGTGGGCCCTTTGTTTTCTACCATCTTTATCCACGTGTCTTTGGTTTTTATTGTTCGATCAGATTGCTTTTGGACGCGTGTCCTTTTTTAGGGTTTTCTTGGTTCATCTTCATTCCGTTCGTATAAATACCCCTTGCTTTGATTGTAGCCCATTTTTTTCTTTTTACTGCTCTTTTAGTTGCGAACACCGTTCTTTGATCCGACCTTACCTTTGGCCGTATCCGCCTTCCAATTCCGCAGTCAGGTTAGATTCTTGATTCCTTTTTCTCTTTCCGTTATGGGTACTTTTTCTTCTACCAAGTCTAAACTATCACAGAAGGCACTTGATCGTTTCTGTATTAATTATTCGATTCCGCGCTTTGTTATTCCGAAATTTCCTGATCCTGACAAAAGTATTTGTGAAGCGCCAAATGGAAAGATCGGTGTTTATACCCGTTTCTTTGAGTTTGCTAATTTCTGCCTTCTCTTGTCCTCTTTTCTTTTTTCGATTCTTGACTACTATCGTATTCATATCTCGCAGCTTTCTTTCATTGGTGCTGCTAAGGTTTCTCAATTTGAAATTCTTTGTTTTGCACTTGGTATTGAACCCTCAGTTGGTTTGTTTAGGTGTTTTTATATCTTATCTCGGAGTCATGGCTGGCTTTCTTTTAGTAAACGTGCTGATAGCTTTGGTGTTTGCTATTCCAAGCCCCTTGATTGTCTTAAAAGTTGGAACGATCACTTTTTCTGGATTGACTCATTTGCTTGTCCCTCTATTCATCCTTTCTTCGTTGGTGGACATCTTCCTAAGGATTCCACCCCAAGGGATACTGAGTTTGATGCCGAACATGTTGCCTCCCTTGTTACCAATGCTTCTTCCTTTGTTAAGTTTCCGGAGCCTTTCCTTTGTTTGGTTGGGTTGAGCCGTAATTACACTTTGGGCAATGACTTTTATCCCGTGTTTTATGATCAAGAGAATCGGGGTGGGTATACTGTATCTGTAACACCCCAACCCGACAAGGGTAGAAGTGTCACATTCTGGTGTCATATCAGAACATACAATTAAAAGCGGAAGTCTTAAGAATAAAGTATCAAGTCATTTAAACAATGATTTACAAGGAAAATTACAAAACCCAAAATGTCTAAGATAAAATGAAATCTCAAAACAAAAGCCCGCCAAAATAAGTCCAAATAATAGGGTAACTAGGGTTAGTCCACTCAGATAATCCACCTCTCAGCCCAATCAAAGCCCATCTTCAAACCTAAAACCTGCCGCAGGAAAAGAAATGCGGCTGAGCTTAAAAAGCCCAGTGAACAGATATAACAAAACGAAAGCTAAATAAAATCTGAAATGCGAAATGAAACAAAGGAAACGGATAACAAAGTCGCAGCGAAATGAGGACAGTGAGTCAATGAGGATCCTGCAGAACACAATTATACAGATATCCAAAGCACCTATAACAAGGAGAACGAAGCAAAGCAAAGCATCATGACAAGCATACAAGCACATACAAACCAGGCATACAAGTACTGAAACATAAGCAAGCATAGCAGACGTCATATCCTCACAACATATACAGCATACAATCAATTCAGGAAATCAGAAGACATACAAGCCAAACAGATATCTACAGGAAAGCAGAAGCAATTAATTAATAAGTGAGCATGGCAATTCACACAGGTCAAAACCCTTAGTTGAAAACATAACCAGTATCATAACAGTGGAAGTACTAACAGCAGTCAACACATGGCAGTCACACGTAATAAGTAGGAATACAGTATAAAGATATAATTAAATGAATTAAAGACCTAGCAGGGCAACTAAACAAATTAACAAGCCAGACGTCACAAGCTGAACCATTTACCCAATCAAACCGTAGCATAAACAGAAATGCAAACATGGCAGGTCAACAACAAGCAGATAAGGATACAACGGATAGTCATAGTCCACGAGATTAACTGAACGAAGCACACATGATAAACAGACAAAACTATCGATTACACACTAGCATGGTCACCAGACAAATCAGAGGGTCACATAACAGTGAGATCACATATCATCATATGACAACAGGTAAATAAGATAACCGTATATTAATCATATCGTAGCAGGGTAATCAGTAGTCACATAAAACATGAATAGCATAATCAAATCCAATAAACATATAATAACCCGGTACGTGAATGGAACGATAGTCGGAATTAACGGAGTGAGAGTGTGACAGATCAAAGCAATGGAATATATATATCTTGGTAGTAGAGTGAGTCATATAAGGGTACACAGAATATGGTGTGTTGGGGAATGTAGAAGGTACAATATAGGTATATCAAAAGTGTAAGGGTTGTCAGAAATCTACCCGAGCCCGGAAACATATCATATCATATCATATCATAAGTAGCCATTGTATTCGGAGGGGTGACCTCGGAATACCATACATAATAGGAGGGGAGTCCTCAGTAACAAATGGAGTAGCTAGCTCCCAGAATTGTGAAGACGCGGATTGCACCCGACATCATTCACCATATATATCTCCAAACAGATCAAATCCCTCGAAACATATCATATCTAGGATGCATCCATACGCCCCCCCGGAACATATCATAGTGGCCAAATCATATACATATAGTGAGCTCATAATCATATCATAATGGGGACAGTGTGTATCATCACTCGTACACACTGGAGTCATGCCATTGGTGCATCAATGACACGGTCATGTTACCTTCATGACTAGGAATACATATTTGGCTCGGGTATCAAACTGAAGGTTCAAAGCATACTCATATCATAAGGGTTCATATCAAAGGTTCAGAAGTCAAAGGTTCATATCAGATTTCCATAACATAAGTTCATAATCAGAGGTTCATAATCAGATGGTTCATAATCATAAGGTTCATAATCAGAAGTTCATAATCATAACAAACGAATATCATGGCGAATATAATCATATCAAAGGGGTTATGTCGGAATCATATCAAAAGGATTAGTAAATAGTAAACATTCGGGATTCAGACCGATTAATTATTAATCATGGGATTTCATAAATAAAGCCAAGTAATGATTTTTACTCTTATGCCAATTATTGAGATTTTTATAATTATGCTAAGTATATTGGTTATTTGGGCAATACTGAATTTACTTGATTATTCATAAAACGCTTGGCATTAGGCACATCTAAGCAACTTCTTCCGCGCTGCAACAAAGGGCCACAATGAAAGGGCAAATAAAAGTAAAGCAACGATTCCATGTCTATAAGATAGGGAAAAGTCATCCCTAAAGAGTATTGAAAAGCTAGGAATTGAAATGAAGTGAATACTATAAGGAAACGATATTAAAGGAATACGATACTAGGAAAACTATACTAAGGCTGTATTGGGGAAACTATACTAATATAAG